>JANBPO010005112.1:0-623522 GCA_024336825.1 Amorphophallus titanum | reverse complement strand
ACGCACCTGCTCGCCCGGGTCCCAAGAGAGCCCATTACCCTCCCCTGCCTGAAACTCTCCCAGATATCTTCTCCGCTTTTATGTACACTGGTGATCTCCAGCTTCCCTCGGAATGCCCGAACTGGAATCCGACCGTCGACCAGTCCAGATATTGTATATTCCATCGGTAGCCTGGGTACATGATTGAGAGGTGTTACTAGTTCTGTGATTTGATCTATGATTTGCACGAGGGATAGCAGATCGACTGGGTAGAAATGCATAAGTTGATTGTAGAGATTAAGGAAAGAAGAACACAAGTGCCGAGGCCGCAGCAGTCGGTGCCGCAGTAGCAGCGGCCATAGCAACCCCAACCCCAGTAGTAGCAGCAGCCCACGCAGGAACTTGGGATTCATCAGAATCTGCTACCGAACCACCAGCCCGCTCCGCAACCCTAGCTGCCGGCACCGGCCCAAGTAAACATTGTCCACCGCCCAGCCCCCAACGCTAGGTGATCCTATGATGACGAGACTCCTGCTCACAATTTGTCCCGCCACCATACCTTCCACCGCCGCCCGTCAGCGGCTACGCCCCCCAGCCAGTGCCCCGCCGTCGTGACCTCCACTACACTCGCCATTCCTTCCAAACCCCTCATTACACCTATCGCCTCGCTCACCACTTCGCCAATCCATGCACCGTTACCCATCACACCCTCCATTGTCACCCCCTCACCTAACCCTTCGTCTATCATCCTCCCGCCAGGGCCTATCAGAACCGCCACCACCATCATCACCCCCACCTCTACCCCCTCCACTCACCCCACCGGGCCCATCAAGTCATCCATTGTGAGTCCGTCTAATGCCGTGCCGGCACAGAACCTTGTCCTCCAGAGCGGGCATTTATTCCAGAGAAGTTATCCCTCTACCGGTGCACCTGCACCCAACCCTCTAGTTCCATCAGCAACACTTGAGCAAGAAGAAGCAGACCCCTTACTTGGCACATGATATGACCTATTGTAGCACTTGGACCGAATGCCGGCCAAGATTTACGATGGATGACCAGATATACAGGCCTGCCAGTGCCTTTGATGCTTTTTCTACAGGGCAGTTATAGATGCGCGGCATCGTTAGTTCCTCTTTGCATCTGCGTTTCGCAGAATCACCTTCCCGGTAGCGCAGCATCTTGCGCATCCGTGCTCAAAATCTGGGACAGGGTGATCCGGATGTTTACGGCGACCTTTCCCTCCACATGCAGGGCAGGCTGCCGGCGCCGCCTCAACAGAATGGTCGGCCTGGGCGCGGACAACTTCGATCAACGCATTGATCGTATGAGCACGACCACACTTGGTGCATATCATGTCAGTGGGGCTGAGATAATCGCATCCTATGCATGGGATGGCATCCCGATAACTTTGCTGTTTGGCGCCTAAGTGGAACATTGCATGACAAATTCGCACCAATGCCGCATCGGTCATCTGTTCAGGCATTGCGCCAAGGTCATAGGCGATGCTGATGATTTGTTCTTTGGTCGGCTTGTTCATTTTGCCTCCTGGGCGCGGATGGCGGTACTTGCATTGGACAGTGCAGTATTCCATCCATCCGAGTAACTGGATCTGTGCCCTCTAGCTTGAACGTTATGGCGCATTCCTTTAAGCAGTTGTGCGTCCTTCTCCCGCTGCTGCGCCGCGCCAGCCGTGGCGCCAAGCTCGTAGAAGTGGCGCACGAAGGCCCGGAACACGTTGTGCGGGCCAGGAGGCGCGTCATTCACTCCGCGTAAGTATCTGTTGCCTTCAACACTGAAACGGTTCATGGCTTCGATGATCTGCCCATCGTCCGGATACTGTTCGACCGGCGCGATGGGCTGCTCCGTAAAGAGCGGCGTTATGGTCGTCGGGTTCTTCTTTTCTGCTGCGACTTGGCGCGCATGGTTCTCATGCTCAAAGCACTCCCAACAAATGGAGCCGCTTGGTAGGTGCTCTTCCATTAACCAGCGTTTCGGACTCGTAGTGTGCTGGCTCATTTCCCGTCCTCCACAGCTCCGGCAATAAAGCTGCCGCCTCGGCCATGTCCGTTTACGAATTCTGCATACTGCCCCGTGCGTCTCTCTTGCGCGATAGCTTTGCATGACTTGGAGCAATATCGCGCCCAGCCACGTTTACGGTCTGCGATTCTCGCTTCGAACTCAGTTCTGCATGACTTGTTGGCACAGCTAACCGTGACTTTTGAGCCTCTTGTTTGACTCATTCCCCGCCCTCCTGCCCCACCGCGATCATGGCATGGGCCATGCGGAAGTAAGCCCTAGCGTTCGATTGGAAGTAAGCATCATCCCCGTAAGTGAGAATTCCCCCACTGGCTATATGCCCCTCCATCGCCGAGAATAGTTTCTGAGCAGAACTTAGAGCTTCAGAACTCTTAGAGAAATAGCCTCCGTCATCCGGATGCTATTCTTTGAACCGCGCCCAGGATCTAGTCGCTACTTATAAAGAAATGCTCCTTAGTCGGGCGTCATTTCAGTGAACAGTTCGAGTTTGGTATGAATTCGTCTCATGAAAGGGCACCCTATACCGGGTCGCCATTTCAAAATGGCATCCATGTGCAGGTTGCTATTTTAGGAAAATATTTTCTCATTGATTGATATAAGGGTTTTAACTGATTATATTTGTTGTGCATCATGATGCTAACAATCTTTTTAGTGCAAGCAATGCAGGCTACCAGCATAGTCCCACAAAGTGACGTTTCCAACCCTGTATCCTTTCTGTAAGCATTTTTCTACTATGAGATATCTACTCTATTATAGCATATCAAGGACCTTAGGGTTCTGATAAACCTGGAATTTGAGTTCCCCTCCCTCAAAAACAGTGATAATTCCAGGGGAATCATGATCGCACAGATAGGCTGTTGAGCCGTCTAAGACTGAGGACGATGGTTCCTATTTTTAAGTTGATGCGTGGATAAACGGGCTTCAACTTAGTGTCAACTTATAAATATGGATTCTTGACTAAGTCTGGATAGCTTAGCAATATTATCATTGATTATTTTTTATTTTAGTTTGTTTTAATTTTTTTCTTTTTACCCAGCATGCATCATGTAGGATTTTGAGCTTCAATGCGAAAATCTCTTTATTAAATCAGTGATGATGTTCACTCATTCTGAGTTGAGTTAACATGAGATATTTCATTCCAAATCAAGTACTTTGTTCTCCTTGGGACCGTTAAGGCTGGGTTCCTTGGAAGCATCTTTATCAGGATTCCCGCCGCATTTCACTTTACCTTTTACAAATACACCTTGGTTGTAGCACGTCCATTGGCTGGTAACCACTCTCTAACGGTGTCTCCTTTTCGTGCCCGCACGCACACCCTTTTGATAGCTTAGTTATCGTCTAGATATTTGATGCTTTTTCAAAGTTAGCTGAAATGGTTTCATTGAGATCTTTGGAAATATTTTCATCAGTTAGTGTCTGGGGCGTGTCACATCACACCTTGGCATCTACTTTCAGTCCGCTTCACCTCTATTTCACCTTCATTTCACTTCCATTTCACTTCATCTTCATTCTGTCCCACTCCCTTGCAAAGCAGACGCCAAGGCGGGACAACTGTAGACACACTAAATTTGACACTATGTTGAGTAAATTTCATGTTACAATGTAATACCCCAAGTGGACTTCATCACCATTTTAATAAATAAGTTTTTCCTTTTTTATGTATCATCGGGATTGATGCTAAAATCCTCGATAAGAGCCTTGTAGCTAGGCCACTAAAGCAAAACACCCTTTGCTAAAGCTTCGGGCCTATACCCCTTTGCTAAGTCTTTGGGCCTATACTCCCTCCGTCTCGGGACCCCTATCCACTTAAACAAATAGTTCTACCATATCCGAACTTTGGACCTTCGAGGCACTCGCGGCGCGGTGGAGCGAGCCCCTCACCCTTTCTCTAAACGAGTGAGTACTCTCTTGTGTTTTACATGTAGCACCCCTCGAAAAGTAATAGAATATTTTTGACACTTAGTCGTCAGAGCAAGAAAGTAACAAGAAAAAACACATAAAGGAAGCCCAGAGGCTGCTACAGAATAAACTTCTGATTTCCATTATGATAAAAGGAAATTACAAAAGAACTCCCCTTGAAGGAACAGAATTACATGAAGTGTGGCTATGGACAACGAAAGATATCTTCAAACTCTAAAAGCCCAACAGAAGGGGCTGCCTCTTGTTCCCCAAGATGAATTTCCTCTTCCTAAAGATGAGCTAGCTCGCTGTGTAGTGAAGCCACTTGACCCTCCAACATGGCAGTCTCCTCAGCACTTTCAGCATTCATGTCTTCTGCGATATGTAGCTCCGCCTTAGTAGAGACCAGCTCTACCTGTAATTCCTCTAGCCTATCCCGCAATGATTGAATGTTTGAGGATAAGGTTGCAGCAAGAGCATGACACTCTTGAAGGTCCGACTCCAGCAGTTCCAGAGCCGCTCGGCAATAAGCTTTCTGCATTCTTAGAGCAGCATGTTTCTCACTTTTAATGCGCCCCAGGAAGTCTCGATGATTACAAATTTCAGCAAAAGGAGCACCCGCTGAGTCTATAACTCCCTAGGGCATCCCAATGTCTGAAGGCCAACCGATAGTTGCTCAGCAATCCCTCATAGTCTGGGGTAAGTCAGGGTCGGCTGATACAAGACCACCTGTCGCAATGTCTCCAAATGCTGCCAGGCCAATTCATCTGAAGTAGTGATGCTGAAAGTTGTTGCTGGAGGCAAATGAAATTCGACTTCACCATCGACATTGGCCCATAGATTAGCATCCGTGGCCGAAGAAGAGGATAGCAAAGCTGGTACAATAGCAGTACTCGACACCTCAATAGCTTTCTCTTGTCCCAACAACTTCTCCCCTGTCAAGGTAGGCTCTTCTGATGCGGCTGCACCAGGAAGTGCTGGACTTGTCTCAAAACTCAGTGCAACACCTTGCTCTTCAAGAGTCGGGAGCACCGAAATAGATGCTGGTACCATCATGGAAGTCAAAGCTGAAGCGCAGGTCTCAATCCTTAACTTAGGAACACGGCCTGGCCCAGGAATCTCTCCAAATGCATCCAGCTCAATTGGCATTATGTCGGACCCAGGCTGGGCTCTAATAGGCACAGGCTGCAACACGGGTACAACCTCTTTAGAGGCCGAAGGCATGATGAATGGAGGACATAGTGCTTCGGCTAGAGGAGCACTACTGATAACAGGAGCTATGGCCTGACTTAAGGTGATTGGCACCTAAAGAAAAAGAAGGGGAAATGAATAAAAGAATGTTAGATGGTCTGAATGACCGAAGAATGAAAAGAAAGGAGTATCAAAAGTAGAAGACTCACTTCAATTGCCATAGATTTAGGAGTCGACAGCTTAGGGACTATCTGAACAAGTGGTTCTTCCATCAAAGATTTGGCTACGGAAGAGGCTAGATATTCCTCTACGCCAGTCTCCATGGCTGCTTCCAGCAGGGTTTCTTCGAGGGTTCTGACAATGAGCTATGGAGGGCTGAATACAGATGACCCCTCTATTAGGGGACAAGAAGTCGAGGTCCTACCTCCATCTGCATCGGTAGCTCCCTCGTCATTCAAGCCACCATAGTCCACCTGTTCTTTGGACAGGGGTAGAGAATTTTCAGAAGAGATCTACACTTCAATACTTGGCTTTGTCGTTGCTTCTGCCTCTCGACGGATAGTTGAGCGAGTGGCTATGCATAGCAATGGGGTCACCGCCTTTTTAGACGATGAATGACATCCTCTTGATGATGATGAAGGTCCTGAAGATGAGGCCCTCATCTCAGGCAAAGTCGCGGGAAGCCCTAAGGCAAGTCATGAGATGCACAATAAGATAAAGGAGTCATAAACTCTAGAATATGAAGCACTAAGGAGGCAATTTTTCCTCGATCTACCTGCCGCCTCACTGGCTGGTGTGGGGCAAGGGAGATTTTCTCTTTCGAGACTACCAGTAGATACTCCCGCCACTGTCACTATGGCTGCACCGACATCCACTTCAACAGTCAAATCTAACACATATTTTGGTGATACTACTGGATGAAAGAATACAAAATAAGCATAAAGAAGCCCTTCAAAAGAGAGATGTCACCATAATAGTAATGACGCAAAATTACCCTCATCTGTGGCCAATGGAGCTTGGGAAACAACAAATTATTTCAAGGATGGTATTTGAGGCAGAGCCACCTCAATAGCAGGAGCTGTAGAAGCTGCTTGCTCAGTTGCAACCTTACGGTCTCTTTTAGCCCGCACCACAGTAGCCTTCACCGGGGATGCTACTTTCCTCTTCCGACTTTCCCAAGGTAGGGGAGTAGTAGTGGGAGCTAGAGTAGGGATATCAAAAGAAGTGCGCTTCTGAGCCTGCATAATTAGCTTGCGATAGTCCCCTTGCTGTCATACGTCAGGTCTATCTTTAAGAAGAAGAGTGAAGAAGATATAAGCTAAGTATAAAGGCAATGCAAAAGTACATGACCTTGTCAAAGCATGAAGACATACCTACTGGCCCCTTGTACAAAGGAGAAAGAGGCTAGTAATATAAAGCCACTTCTTTGCCCCGGGAAGTAGCTTCATGAACTAACCAACAGACATCTCCAATCTTCTCACACCAGTCGGCTAGCTAAGCAAGATCTAGGTGCCCTTGGGAAGCAAGACAATGAAATAAGCCCAGATGGTCTAGGCCCCAGCCATCTGCATACTTGAATGATATGAACAGTGTATGGGCCAAAATGGCTTCAGCAATAATGCTGAGATCCAGACTATGAATTTTCAACAGAACAAATAGCCAAGAAGTATGGTGATAATATGTGGCAGTCCTGTCTTCCCGCCATACAAAGGCCCGATAGGGACAGTAGCGATCCTACTCCGAGCGCCAAGAAGCTACTGATTGTATTGGCTCTTCCACCGAAAAAGGGAATTGTTGCAACTCAAGGCGGGTACTACCCACGTGGCTTAGCTCTTTCAAAGATTTCAAAAAATCATCCTCTTTTACCTCTAGCAGTATTGGTGATATTTGCTGAGATTCTTTCATCAAGGCCTTTCGCACCTCAAGATATTCACCCACCGCCTTAGGGCGCTGTAATGAAAGTCTCTTTAGATGAGATTTGTCGATATCAAACACGGGCCCAGGCTGACGACTCAAGAAAGTACATTTTGCTGCATCCCAATAGCTAGCCTTCATATTCCTATAGAAGCTGATGCGGGAGTTCCACCATTTTATGTACTTAGGCGTTACTCGAGGAGCACGTCCAGGCGTCAGAACCCTGAAAGTGCTAGCCTCTCCGATATGGAAATAGTCCCACATGGAGTGACCTTCTGCAGCAACCCCTGTAGTCATCAAACATAGCGGGCCAGTAATAGCCCAGTTTCTTTATTTCAATTTTCATTTTTGGATTGGCTTGATGTGCCCCGGCTGACCCGGCATGAACTTCTTGCTTTACCTGCCAAGCTTCTGCTAAGGACAAGCAACAGAGTAAAACTTTCTTTCGGGCATCTGCCATAATTCAGAATAGGGTTCCGTTTCTTAACTCATAAGAATCCTTGATCCTTAGGAGCTTCATTCTTTGTTCTTTCTCCTTCGGGAGCTGTTGATGTTGAAACCAACATAGGAGATGCTCCCGCCAATCGGGCTGTTGGACTTCCTCCGCAATTGTCGCTCCATTATCTTCTTCATTAGCCAGAACCTCTGTCACATTGGGGACCTGACGTCGATTAATTACTATTATATTCAGGCTCGTGTCTGGTGGGATTGCCAAAGAACTGGCCAGCTTTGCGAGAGCATCTGCCTGAGCATTCTATCCTCGGTTGATGTGTCTGATTTTGATGAAATAAAATTTTGCCATCAGGCGGAGCGCTAGTTGATGATAAGGGAGGAGTTTCTGCTTCTGGACCTCGAACTCTCCTTCTAACTGTTTTATAACCAGCAGGGAGTCCCCGAATGCCTCAAGCATCTTAATCCCCATAGACAAGGCAATTTGTAACCCAATAATCAGGGCTTCATACTTTACCTCGTTATTTGTGTAGGGCTTATTTATTGAGCAAGAGGTGTACATAACTTCTCCTTCAGGAGATTTTAGGACTATGCCTGCCCCGGCCCTGACTCTGGCTACTCCAGTTGCTGGGGTGCCAATTCTAGATGCGCCATCAAAGTACAATTGCCACAAGGCGGGTTGCACCTGATCGGCTTCCAGGGTCTCATCTTCAGGGAGTTCTGTCTCTAGTGGATAGCCCTCTGGCACCAGATGCACAGTAAAGAAATCTACGATGGCTTGACCTTTGATAGCTTTCTACGGCACATAGGAGATGTCAAACTCCATGAGGATCACCGCCCATTTGTCTAGACGGCCCTTGAGTGCTGGCTATGACAGAATATATTTAAGCGGATCTGCTTTAGAAATCAGCCTTATTTCATGCGATAGCATATAGTGTCGGAGCTTTTTGACTACGAAGACCAGCGCCAAGCAGACTTTCTCAATGAAAGTGTATCTCTCCTCAATTTTTACCAATCTTCAACTAAGGTAGTAGAGGGCTTATTCCTTCCCTTCTTCATTATTCTGGGCGAGCATTGCCCCCAGAGAGTAGTGTGTGGTTGCTATATATAGAATCAGCGACCATCCTTTCATCAGTGCCCCCAGCAATGGAGGGGTTTTTAGGTGGTCGGCATAGAGTTGGCACTTAAGACACCTCCATACATAGAGGGAGCAATCTTCCTATTGAGTGGGCCAATAATAACTCTGCCTAAGGATTTTCTTTGCTAGAGCCTAGCCATTAACATGACCTCCACACTCACTCGAATGGGCTACTTCGGCCACCTTCCAAGCTTCATAGTCATCTAAGTATCTCATGAGCATTCCATTGAGAGCGCGCCTATAGAGTTCTCCAGTAATGATTGTGTAGTTTGAGGCGGCTCTTCTAATAGCCTTGCGCTGCTCGACATCTGCCCTTTCTGAGAACGATCTGTCTCTGCAATATAGCTCGATTTCATGATACCAAGGTAATTCTTCTTCCTCCAGGATCTCTTCCAATTCTATTAAAGATACTTCCTTTAGATCTTCCTTCTCAGCCTTCGCCTCTATAGTTTTCCTAAGGTTGGCATACCAAGGATCCTGAAGAGAGGGTGCGTCCAGTCTCTGAACGACGATGGTCTCAGTGCTCCGACTGAGAGGGAAAGATAAAGAGGAAGTGAGCGACGCTAGTGCATCAGCGAGAATGTTCTGAGATCGAGGGGTATGGATATAGATCAACTTGCGGAATTGCCCAGCCAGGAGCATGACCAAATCTTGATATGGCTTGAGCTTCGGGTCACGGGTGCAGTAAGTGGACAGAACCTATCGTAGAATGAGCTGAGCCATACGGCAATGACTGAAGGCCCCGTCCGACAGTGTAATGAAGCCACTCACGTCCGCCTCCCTGCACCCCTATATAAAGGGCCACAGGGCACCCAAAAAAAAAGAGAAGAGACACAGAGATCGGGGCTGAAGAGAGACAGAGGCAATCTGAAAAGAACGGGAGCCACACTTAACCTGTAAACTGAAGAAGTTGCGGAGCGAAGGGGAAGAAGGAAAGAGAGAGGAAGAGAGAGGAGAGGTGAGGAAGGGGGAGAAGGAGCCAGTGCTCCGTTTCCCCCCTTTTTGTATCTTTCTTTTCTTCTTATGTATTCATTTTTTTATTGTACTCGGTGAATCGGAATAAAAAGAATCTTGCAAATGGTTTCGTGTTTACGATGATCACTTCCCCGAACCCCGTGATTGCTCCTCCTTTCTTATCCTTTTCTGTTTGTCTGTGATTTCTTTGGCCATTATACCATGATCCCCCTTTTGTGAGAATTGAATGGGGTCCGGTCATTCGGGAGTGGAGATATATGTGTCTTTGAAGCCGTTCACGCTTGGGGTTTATCCAGTACCATGGATATGACTCCAAGCTTCAACCCTCGTGGGTTGCTGTGGCGAAGTTCCCTAACACCCGATACCCTATTTTTGCCGTGGAAATGCGAGTGACCAAGTAAACGAGTCTGTGCTATTGTTATTATGCGCTACTTCTTCTTTCCTCTCTCCGGGTTCTATCACCGAGACCATCTAATCGGCGCCATGCTTTTCGGCGCCAGAATGAATAGTGTCTCACCCGGTTGCTTCCTTCAACTGTGCGATTGATTTTCTCACTACGCGCCCGTCAAGTGTGCTTCCGTGGTGCCGAGCATGCCCATTGGATCCCATGGGATATATTAACCTTTCCCTCCCCGGGACGTTATCTTCCGATCGAACGATTATAGTTTTCCTTCATCGGAGGCGTAACTTTGTGAGCATCCCTCTGATCTGCTTCAGACCGGCCTCCTAATCCCTTCCCTGGTCTCCACTATGAACAGAGGAAGGCAAGGGCCCCCACATACTCCTCTTATCATTTTTCAAGCTCCATTTGACGAGCGTGATGCTAATTCGATGCTCAGCTGTGCACATGTGTACTCCACAGGCATTAGCATCACCCCGCTCCCGTTAACTGCGCATTCGTTTTCACCGCGTCGTCTTAGATATCCCAATAATATGATTTGGCATCCCGGGGAGGGGAACATCCCCCTAATCACTTATCCTAAACACTCAATCTGTAGGAGTCCATTTGCCAATGGTGGGTCTCCGAAAGTCAGCGAGTGCACAACGATGGGATTAATCCCGACATCAAAATCCACAGCCCTTGGTGGGCCTCGTGGTGATCAGGAGATGGGTGTTCCACGTAGGCTGGCCCTCGCGATTTTTCCTCTCTAATCGGTCGTCCCGTCTTAGACGTGGTACCGGCTTGGGTCGCATGCCCCTCGTAGGCTAGCCCACGGGGTCTTCACTCCCACCATGGGTCGCCTTACCCGTCTACGCTCACCCACGGACTTGATGCCCCTAGTAGGCTAGCCCTCGGAGTTCTTCCTATCCGTTCGGGTTTCTGCCGGCCGCCGTTGTGCCACCCGGTTCTATAGGGGTTACTCCATTACGTGAGTACTCCTCGTTTCCCCCCGACACATCCTCCGGGATGGGGAGGTGCTGTCGAATTTTTGACTCAAATAAGTTCAAAAGGTCACCTAATAAGTTAACATGATAGACCAACTCGACTCAGAACAATCACCGCGCTGGAGTACGAACCTCACGTGAGCCTGTGACCCGACTTCCGAGCTATCCGGGACCGACCCGATGCACTGTTAATTCAATAAACACTTAAAAGTTTCCGAAATGCTTGAATAAATTTGAAAATAAGTCAATCAAAACTTGATTTTCAAGAAACAGAGTTGAATCAGCGCCACGGTTCACCGGCGCGCCCTTGAAACGGCTCGCTCCACAAATGCAAGTTTTTTTTTTTTTGATTACATGACTTAATGGTCTGAAATCGGAGGAGGGGATACAGGCAGTGGAACATGAGAATCGGGGTTCAAAATTGACGCTATATAATTATTAATTTCATAGACCGTGGGCGGGTGATCTGGTCAACTAATAATCTAACGTCTGTGAATAATCTGGGAGCGGGTGATGCAGAATCTAACTCACAAAGCTCCCCATCGCTGGGAGAGATGGTGGACCTCCGACACACAATCTCATCTCAGGTTCATGAGTACAAGCTCAAACACACCTTGACTAACTGCGAGCTGAGCTACCTTGTACTACAGGACTAACATCTACATCAACCCGCCGCTGGCACCGCCGCTTATCGGCGGATACGGCTTTGGATCACCATTCTACGGCGGTGGATGGGGCTGGTCGCCGTTCACCTTCTTTGCACCGGGGCCGAGCGTCGCCGTCGGAGTGGGAGGTGGCTTTGAGATCTTTGTGGCATTCCTGGTGCTTGGAGCCATCGCATCTGTAGCAAGAAGGTTCACCGGACCGAGGGATGATGAAGACGACTACTGATCGGCCACATGTCACCCATCTTTGCACACTAATTCTGTACTTTTGTACCAAAACATATCATAATCCTCAGCTATTTGTGGTTATATGGAAAGATCGATTGTTCCCTCTTGGATCTTCTGGTCTGAAACTTAATTTTGTTGTACGTTTTATTTTCCTTAAAAGGTTAGAGCTCAACTAAGCTGAGATATCTTACCATCCCATTCTTATACTCATGATGCATACTCTTTCTTCGTTTTGTTAGAATTTAGAGGTTCTTTAATTACGTACCAATGCTTCTTAATTAATTTCCTTCGGGATCATTTGGATTGATACAAAGTGTAGAACACAGGAACCAACCAACCATTCTAATTAGAAAAGAAAATAAAAAAAAGCAGGAGATTTGCTTGTCATGCCAAGAATAACTATTTTATCTAGCAACTGAAGGTCTCTGATGATACGCTTTTCATTTAAACATGTAAAACAATTTGGGATTAATTATCAGGTTATGATGATTTTAAACAGATCGAAACGTACTCGCACCTCAGATTAGGGAAAAAAAAAAAGGAAAAGCTGAGTACCATCCGTTTCCAAGTCTATCTACTCGGTATCTACCAAAATAAAATGTGCCGGAATTAAGGGCCCTTTTACTAATCGGTGGCCGTTAGTGTTAGAAAACGGAGCGCCTTTGGAGATGGACAAGTAACGAACAAGGGAGAAAGAAAGGGGAAAAGAAGATCAAACCACAAGAACACAGATTTACGTGGTTCGGAGGCGATGCGTACAGGGAATGACCGGGTATAACGCCATCATAGGGCGAGGTATCCTTGGAACCCTCCATGGCGTTCCCTCCTCTTATCATCAAAAATTAAAATTTCCCACTCCTTGCAGGGCAGGAGAAGTCCAAGGAGACCAAAAGGAGTCACAGAGGTGTTACTTGATCTCCACCCGCGATAGGCAAATCGAGGAGGCCCCGGCCAAAAAGAAGGCGAGGATGGAAGACCCAGGCCCGAGCATGAGCACCCTAGCGGAAGACCTGTATCTCATCCAAGTGGGGGAGGATCCGAGAAGAACACTCTGGATTGGAGCTATGTTGTCCGAGTAGGAGAAAGCGGCGTACATGACTTTCCTGAAAGCAAACCAAAACATGTTCACCTAGTTTGAGGATGAGCTCCCCGAAATCCCCCTAGAGGTAATAACCCACCAGCTGAAGTTGGACTCAAGCTGTCGCCCGATTTAGTAGCACAGGAGGTGCTGCAACCCTAAGCGATAGACCATAATTAGGGAGTAGGTGAGTGAGAAACTATGCTCCAGACTATTGCGCCCACCTAGTACCCCGACTAGGTGGCTAACGTAGTCCTGGTTTCCAAGAGCAACGGGAAGTGGCAGATATGCGTAGAATACACCAACTTCAACAAAGCTATGCCTAAGGACAACTTTCCCATGCCACGAATCGACCAGCTAGTCGATGCCACGGCCTAAGTTTCCTAGATGCATACTCTAGGTACTACCAGATTAGCATGCACAAGCCCGACCATGATAGAACGGTGTTCATCACCGACCACGACTTATATTGCTATACTCACATGCCCTTCAAGTTGGAAAATGTAGGGGCTACGTATCAACGCCTGGTCAACCAAATGAAATGCTGAAAATTCATAAAACTCACCCGTGGGCATGGTCGATCATCCTTGCATCCTCAGCCTCTGCAGGTGGCGAATCCCCCTCACTATCGGAATCCCCGCAATCCCCCTCATGGCTAGATGGCCCACTCTCTGACGCCGCAGCTGGACTCTCAGCCTCTCTGTCGATTGACTGAGATGGAGGAGAGGTAGATGTAGCACCCTGGATCTTTGGCGAATCTTTATTGGGTCCTGCTGGATCTTTATTGGGTTTTCGGATCGTTTTAGAAGAGTTTCAGACTACTTTTGTAGCTCCCGAGTTGAGAACACTTCGGTCATTCATCCTTCAGTTCCTCGACTCGTGGTCACTGCAGTCGCACTGTACTCTTCGCCAGGATCGTTTTGGCTATTTTTATAGATTTTTAGGCCTTGGTTAGGCATTTATTTAAATTTATTAAAGAATTATTAAAATTAATGGGCATATTTGCAACTTGTGCTCAGCTGGGATCAATGGGAGATACTATTATCGAAACAAGAGAGCAAATGCAAAAATAAGTAGAGATATAGAGCATTATAGGCAAAGAACGTGATAGAGAGGGGGATAAATACAGAGAAAGTAGAATGGAAAGACAGAAAGGGTGGGTTGGAAACAGAGAGGGGGAGAGAGGTACAGGAGAGGGATTGTGAGAGACAGAGAAAGAGCCTCACTAGTGCTGAGACGGTGACAAAGGCATGGTGCTGGCAGAGGTGTGCTTTCTGCTTTCAGGTTGACAATGGAGGAGTGACAGATCGAGGAGGCTGACGCCGCTCATGTTTGAGATGGTGATGGAGGCACAAGGATGACAGTGGTGCCTTCTGCTGTTAGATGACAATGAGGCTGGCAACATTAGGAAGCTGATGACCTGATGAGGTTCATATGGTTGGGTTGGAGAGGGGGGTAGGATTGGGGTTGGGATATGGTATAGGTCAATGACAATTTGGCCAAGGAGCTAGAAACAGAGGATTCAAAATTAAGTTGAACATCCGGAAATCTGAGCAGATTGGCTATCCTTCCTGATTGAGTCTTGAATCCTTGGTTCAAACTGTACCCAAATGGAATGGGGTTGGAGGTGCTTCTTCGCTCATGGGCGCTTGTCTGAATTGAAAATTTGAGACGATTGGTTGAGTTGAGTGCAACAAGTCCTTTGCTCATTTTTATTTGTTGTTGGATATGTTAATTCTTGATTCCTCGTTAGCCTGTTAAGTAGGGATCTTCTCGAGAAGACTTAGCATCACATCAAGGAGATGTGATTTGTTCCTATACGACTCTAATTTGATAGTCTCTAGTCTACCAACCTTCAAACCTTGGCCTCAAGTGTAACCCTGGTAAAAATTATCGAGTTACAAGGATGTTGGTTTACACCCATATGTGAAGTCCTAATCCCCATAATATGTGAATCTAATGAAAGAATATGCTGTTGTATGTTGAACAGGTGCAGAGTTAGTTTATATTTATTTTCTAGGAAGAAAGTTCCCATATAGTCACATTAAAAGACGAGTGACTTGAAGAACAAGGACTTGGGTCCCTGGGTGACAGTCCTGACGGGCATCTGTATGTGCTTATTGTCTATTGGTTTGTATTTTGCTGAGGGTGTGTTTTATCTGGGTTTGACCATTGCTAGCAGATATGATACTGTAAGTTTTATCTTCCCAAGTGGCAACGTGCAAGCCGGCAGAAGCATGCAGATGACATTTTCTTACAAGGTTATCCTTTTGCCTTTCATGAAAATAAAAAATTGTTCCACAACTTGTTTGTTGAGATCATGTCATGCGCGGCTTTCAAGTCTTTTCAACATGCTCTCTCTTCTTTTTATAGGAATCGACTTATAGGTCATGCAATCCCATTTCTTGGTGATTAATCAAATATTTTCCCCACCTAACGCCGTGACCTTTATGGCATGACAGATCTCCAATCCCGACCCGATGCCCACTATCGTCTGGTTAGTCAGAAGGAGCGCACCTTGCGTTCCACAACATCCCACTCCTAGAATCTAAACACATTATTACACACGTGACTGGCAAGCCCCCACATGATAAAACTATAAAAGATACAGCCATATTTTATTATTATATTGAGTGCTTCCAATATGCCCCTGTGAGGAGCCCTACCTCCGAAAAAATCATTATAGACGCGTCGGTAAAATCACAACACATGTATGCTGGTGCACAGAACATGAAATGGTCAACATGTGACCGATACGGCTAAGAATACCTTTTCGCACCCCGATGTGGGGCTTTTAAGGCTTTTCAACACGCTTTCTCTTGTTTTTATACGAGTCGACTTATAAGCCATGCAGCCCCATTTCTTGGCGATTAATCAAATATTTTCCTCTCTTAACGTCGTGACCTTTATGGCACGACTGGTCTCCAGTCCTGACCTGATGCCCACCATCGTCTGATTAGTCAGAAAGAGCACACCTTCGGTTCCAGACCATCCCAGTCCTAGAACCGGAACACATTGTCACACACGTGATTGGCACATCCTCACACCCTAAAATTGAAAAAAGATACAACCATATTTTATTATTATCTTGAGTGCTTCCAACATGCCCCCGTGAGGAGCCCTAACTCCCAAAAAATCATTATAGATGTGTCGGTAAAATCACAATACATGTATGCCAGGGCACGTAACATGAAATGGTCAATATGTGATTGATATGGCTCTGAATACCTTTTCACACCCCGATGTGGGGCTTTCAAGACTTTTCAATACGCTCTCTCTTCTTTTTATAGGAATCGACTTATAGGCTATGCAGTCCCATTTCTTGGCAATTAATCAAACGTTTTCCCCTCTTAACGCTGTGACCTTTATTCACGGCGGGTCTCTAGTCCCGACCCGATGCCCACCATCGTCTGGTTAGTCAGAAGGAGCACACCTTCGGTTCCAAACCATCCTAGTACTCCTGAAACTTGAACACATTGTCACACACGTGACTGGCACGCCCTCACACAATATAATCGATAAAAGATACAATGATATTTTATTATTATCCTAAGTGCTTCCAACATGACCCCACGAGGAGCCCTGGCTCCCCATCGTCGGTGCCGCTGCTCTCTCCCACTCTAACATTCACGAGTTTCAGATGGTTTTCGTGCATGGGCACTCACTTCATCTCCCCTATGTGATGGTGGACATGATGCATGTAACTCTATCAAATGGGAGGGTTTCTTCTGTTCCAAGCTTTGGAGCGTGGATGCATGCAAGGTGAGCTGTTGACTGGCATGGGTGCAGGGGTGTGATGATGGACCTCCTCAATAAAGTGAAGGGGGGAATATGGATCGAGGGGATCACTAGAGGGGGTATCGAATGGGTGAAAGAAATGATGACTCCTCCTGACAGGCCCCTTCGCTATACTTGCCCATGTTTGACATTCGTCAAGATGCGGATGGTCACCTTCTGGCATTATGATAGGTGGGGCAATGGGCTCATGAGGAAGGCAAGGTTCCTCTCTCGGGACAGTACCACCATAAGATGGGGTGGAGTGAAGCTCATCGGATATGGGAAGGAGCAAAAGAACCTCGGAGGTTCTTGACCTATGTTGTATGTCGAGGTAATGGACCCCAAAGTAGGGTGTGTGAAGCTATGACTATAGGGTTGATCAAACCCTAAGTCCAACATATACGTCAACTCCCTTTGACAATCTAAACTCCTAATAAAGTCATTCACATTTTCTATAAAGCAGAAGGATTGAAAAGAGGTGTGAAGGGAGGTAAGAGGTACTAATGGGAGTGCTGGTTCCATGGATGGGTAGCAAGGGATCGAAGGATCTATAAGTAGGCCCTTCCTTAACTAGCTACCTAAAGGCTCTCCAATGACAAGTTCACCCTCGGTAGACAAGAATGGCTCTAGATGAGGGTCGAAGGGTGAAGCATCTCCCTCAGGTGGGGAAAAGGTGTCGTCTATGAAGTGGATGGGACCTTGGCTCTCCATCGAGGGTCCTAGGCCGAGAGTGTCGGCCCTAACCTGTGTAGGTTCTGGCACGACTTCGTCCTGACTCGGGGGTGGGCTAGGGGAGGTCAGCGGTCCCATAGGATTAGTCATCCTGTCTAGTCTCTCCCTAAAAGTGTGTAGGAGCTCAACGAGGGTGGGATCCCTCAGGATAGAGACGTTTTGGGAGACTTGCCAGTAATCTTGAGACTTAGTCTCGGGCATAAACATATACACAGGTGGAACCCTGCTCCTCTAACAATGATGTGCTCGGTTGGGGGTAAAAGGGTGGGTTAGGTAGGTCCTCCTAAACTCATTTTTCATGTCGTACCAGGACTCGATGGGCCTTTGCCGCCTAATGTCTCTCAAGATCTCAATGCATCTCCACTTATCCTTGCCTTCGTGCAAAAGTCTCTCCTTGGCAAAAGAGACATGCAAGGCCTCGGACATGGGCTAACACCAAAAATATCTATCCATGGCGGCTTCCCAAGTTAGGTAGTATGTAATTCGTCAACCAATTTTTGTTCTGTTGGGTTGATCCCACCGTGGCATCTCCCTTAAATCCGAAGTGAGTTGGAAAACTGAACCGGATTTCTAAGGTGGGGTGTTACAACTTGCATGTGTGATTAAATGTCTATTATGTATGATATGTTCTTCATATGTGATTTGTAAGTGTCATCATTAAAACTCTACTACACCTACAAAAGAATGGAGGAAAATATGGAAACATATGCTTTTTTCTGAGTACTTCAAATTAAGATCGTCAAATATTTTAATCCTTGAAACTACTTTTTTATCAGAGACTCGTATAATGAACAAAAGTAACAAACAACTAAAAATGACCATAAAATTTCTGGATGTGTAGTACATGTTAAAATAAATGATTAAATGAAGAGACTTCAGTGAAATGACTAACAAGCACGGGATTAAAAGATTCGTTTGGAATCAAGATTTTGCCATCTATCTTCGCGGTGGAATTAAACTTGGAAAGTCAAAAGAGAAGATGCATTGGATAGATCATAGTGAGACATCAGTGTGAAGAGATTAGATAGGTTGCTAAAGTAGCTTGGTATCCCAGTGAGGAGTAGAGAAAGAGAGCTGGGAGAGAGATGGAGAGATGTGGCAATCCATGTGTGAAATGTCCAACATGTAAAACTCCACATTCACATGCTCTAGCAAAATTCGTGTCAATTAATTGGTGTCAATAAGAAATTGTTAACTGCAGCTTATAGGTCACTCGTAGGTTGTCAGAACATTGTAGTGCATTTAAAAGGTACTCCAGGATACCATTTTTAAGCATCTGGCTGCATAAGTTGGCACAAACCTGCAGAAGAATGGCTACAACCAAGACTGTAATGAATAATACTGCTGTCTCAAATAGTTGAAAGTTTAAGTCCATTGGACGCCCCATTATCCATCCGAAAAGAACAGCGAATGGAACCTGCACAACAAATAATCATTCTGAGCAGGGACTGTCGATGGGAATCAACAAGAACCTAAATAATATGGCTTCAAAGTGAAACAAACAACTGCAAGCATTTAACTTTAGCTACATTCATCTTGATCAAACTAAAGGATCAATCCGAACAAAAGGCAAAACACGGTAACAACTTTTACGAACCATTGGGCCTCTTCTCTATCTCCTTTTACCCTTTGGTGACTGTTACAGTAATAGTTTAGTGACATACCACCTTTTCTTTATTTTCCTTTGCATTATGCCTCTTGCTTCTGATTTAAGCAGATTATAGAAGCACATGCAAGATGACTTTCAGAAACTTAAGAGTAGTGCCAAAAAAAGAAACACAACGATCGTTCCTGTTGCAAAGTATCCCCCTGATACAGAGGGTAATTCCGTGGGTGCGCATCGTATCAGACGATTTGGGTTCGGGTGCTGGACCTCTCCCTACTGACCGAAGTCAGTGTTGATTTACATTGGCCTAATGTCCGAACACCTTTGTTTAACTGTCAAAGAAATCTTAAAACCCCTTCCATAGGTTCTGATGTTGAGGGCCTATTCACTTGGGCGGCTCGCAATTGCCACTCATTCACCATCGGTAGACTGATAGAACTAGGGTTTTATCAATGGTCTCTTAAGTTTAGGCAAAAGCCCTATGATTTTAGGGTATGGATGCCATTCCGTGGGAGCCATGAGCATTTTTGAAGTGTTGGGAGATTTCCTGGATCCCAGGGGTATTTTGATAATTTTATATTTCCAAGGATATTCCAGGGGCATGTATGAAATTTTGGGGTTAGAAAGAAGGTAGGATAGCATCACTGCCTCCTCGAGGCGCTGAGACCATTTTCGGAGAGTTTTAGGGGTTACTAGGCCATTTTAGGTCATAGGGGTATTTTGGTAATGTAACCAGACCCTCTGTGGACTTAGGTCTGAGGTGGCACTTAAGTGTAGGACTGAGCCAACAACGTCCTTAAGCGGAACGAGCAATGAGGGGCTTCATAGAAGGCGCACGTGCGTCAATTTGCAATGGGAGGGGTATGTATATAATTTTTCGTAAGTTGGGGGTTTTCTTATAATTTTTTCCTTGACCGGTATGCGAAGGAAATCCGTAGAGCATATCGAATATATTTAGGGTCCAAGTGGGTACCAAGGTTATCGACGAGTTGTCGACTGTACATCAAAGAGATCCGCACTAACGCGAGAAGTAGGAGGTACTCTTAATTACAAAAGATTGTAGGATAAAATTGCAAAGAAACGAGACTTATGTTTCTCGCAGTCCTAGAGAGGACGTTTTTGTAATTCTCCCATTATAGGGGCATGACTACATAATTTAGCCGTCTTAGGGGGATGGAAACTTACAAACTTGGCTCGCAGAGGGACATAAATACAAATATAGTCCTCAGGGGCATAAATGCAAGACTTTGGGATCACCTACCCCTCAAGGGTCAAAACAACGAACAATCTTCTTGTCCGTGTGCAAGTGTTTCTATTTGTCGCTCGTACTTGATGCTCGATGGTTGATGCTCGATGCCTCCTTCTGGAGCCTCAGGGGTCTATTTATAAACGTTGGAAGACTACACATGGGTGTTTGAACCCGTACGGGGTGAATGGGTTAAAAATGACCTCAGGAGGGTCTTTTCTTGTTTTTTTCTGCGAGAGAGAAAGGGGGCGGGGTCGAGTGACCCCGGGGGCCCCACTCCACTATAGTATAAAATGAAAAAGGAATGTACAAGTAAAAGATGTTGCACCCAAAAATGGCAACCACAAAAAATCCTATACAAGACAAATGGGATGAGAGTTAGCCCCTCAAAATCAAGGGGTCCAGTTCCAAATTTCAATCATGATGTAACTGGTCCAATCCAGTCCAACAATTTTTGAGCCATGTTAAAGTTTCTAATATGACACTGCTATGTCATGTTTCCTTCTATGCTGTTGGCAAAAGCTGTCTAGTCCCACGCCAGGTATTCATAAGCCACGTTGTCACCATATTAGTTCTAGGCCGCCTCTCCACCCATTAATTTGAGTTTCGAGTTGGCGGTTCAGTTCACTAACATGGGATCAAAGCCAGTTCACTTACTAGTTACTGGGTTCAGCCAGTCTGGCCTAGCAATTTCAGGGAATGCCACTATTTGCAATACAACTTCACCGGGGTTTGTCATACAGGGGTGTTGGCGAAAGCCATTTAGTCCCACACTGGGTATCCATGAGCCACTTTGTGCCTATACTAGTTCTAGGCCGCTCCACCAACAAACTCGAGTATTGGGTTGGCAGTTCAGTCCAACAACATCCATTATCTTGAAGAAAATTTTCAAACTGCCTCAATAATGCCACATGCGAGGAAGAGATGATCTACACTTTCCTCAAAAGGATTCACAGAAAGCAAACACGCCCTTGATATCTTTCTTCACCCTCTTCATTCTTTCTCCTGTTGTAATTCTTTTCCAGGCCACTTTCCATAGAAAATGTCTGATCTTTATAGGGCGTTTCTTGTTCCAGAACTGCTTCATCCATGACAGTTTCCTTCCTGAATTTATCAGGATCTTCACTGCAGTCTTTACTATTAAATTACAATCAGTATATGAGCGCTTCCGTGCATGCAATGTTACAGGAAAAGTGGGAGAACATAGAGATGACAAGCACTGAAAATGAGAGGGGACATGAGGCATTTCTAATTTCCAGGTTAGATCTCACTGCAATGACTTAAGAATTTTCACTGAACTTGCAGATGAAAATGAAGCATAATGAAAATACCAGTCGTGGTTCAAGGAGATTAATACAGATATGCAGTTCGGGAGGAGGGTTTAGAAAAATAAATGTCTTTACGAAAGATTGAAATACATAATGCTCGCAACTATTTCTTCTAGAAGATAATTTGAGGAGTTATAATTCTTGCAAAATATGAAGACTGACCATTCCCTTGTCAAGGAAAGCAAGTCAGTGAATATAATTCTCTTCAATGATTGGTTTCTATCCTAAACATACCAATTTTTAAAAGACAAACTCCCATTTTAGAGAGAAATTCAAAGCAATTTTTTCTCTCCAGAGAACTGACAGATACCTGTAAATCCTTTCTTTGGAACCATCTCCCCTTCAACATAAATTCCTGATCCAATAAGTCATTTTTGGGGCTGTAATCGGCTCTGACATGCCAAAACATGATATTAATTCTTGGAGATGACAATAAAAAGAATAAGTACAAGCTAATCTAAGATCAGTAAGATGAGTAAGGGGGCATATAGGTTTGATCAAGAATTCATCTAAATACGCAATTCTTCTACGTTGGTTGCAGGACAGAAAGCCTCATGCACAATAACGAAAACACCCTAATTCATGCAAACACAATTTCAACAAACTTCCAATATGCATAGTGACAAATTTTATTAGTTAGGAAAAGGCCAAGAAAGGAAACAGTATCTTAAGCAGAAAAACTGGAAAAAAATGGATAAACACTATTAAAGCAATCAAATTATCAATCATAGGAAGATGAACCACCAAATGTTCAGATATACAAAAGGCATATTCCTCCAACATAAGCAATATCCATTACATGGAGTTGAGTTGTATCTTGTATGTCATCCTGCATCATCTGGACAACTTTTAACAGTTCGCAACCAACATAATTAGATTAGGAAATTGCACAAAATATGGAATTCTCCTTCCACTCCCTAACTTTTCCGACTACTTGCTGTCAGGTGACAATGTCATAAAAATAATCATATGAAATCACACTCCACAATGGCCCAGCTCCCTGGTCCCTGGACAACTGTGGACCTTTTTCCCCTTACGGGGGAGGGGGATGTAAAAGATTACCAGATAAGTAATCCACATCATTAGTACAATGTGGAATAATTAACTAAGAAATCACGCCTATTGCAACCAATTCATCTTCCCCCCATAAGCTTCTAACTCTTTTTCCTTTGTTTCCCAGCATACAGCTCCAAGTCCACTTTCCTTCATCCCACTCTGTCTTCTTCACACCATGTAACCCACCTCTGGTAGAGCCCAAGTCTGCTCACTAGACCATTTCCCACTGTCCTGCTATCACAGAAGAGGCACCGGAAGCTTTTGCCTGTGGCAGGTTTTCTGAAGAGATAAGTGCCGGAGTGAGGTATGAGATTGCAACAGGAGTTGCCCACCTGTGGAGAAGCCGGCGCAGCAGAGCTCCCCTTGGAGCTAGAATTGGCAGGTCTTTCTTGTGGATTGGGATCACCTGGGCTAAGTCCTCTAGACATGGTGTCTGGTTGTGCTCCAGCTATCCTCCAGCCAATAATCAGGGTGAGATCGAGCTCTCAGTAGTCCTCCAGTTGTCTGGCCATACTCCAACCGGGAATCAGGTGAGGAGAGCTATGGAGAAAGAATGTGGGGAGGGGGGAAGGAAGGAGATGAAAAGGAAGAGGAGGCAGCCGTCCTCCACCCCAAAACAACCTTCCCTAGAATAACAGGCCTCAATCACTCCATCCCCAGCAATAACAACAACCACCACCTCACTACCATCAGGTTCCACCCCGAGGAAACTACGGCCCTCCACAACAACAGAGAAGGCCGATTGGCCCTAAGAGAGCCCACTGCCCACCATTGCCGGAGACTTTGCTGGACGTCTTCAACTCTCTCATGGCCGCCAACACACTCACTCTGCCCAAGGATAAGCTAGTATGGCCCCGAATGTTGACAACTCCAGATACTATGTTTTCCACAAGCAATCAGGTCATATGGTGGAGAAGTGTTTTTAATTCAAAGATTACATTTATGATATGAATGACCAAGGTAGAATCGAATGGGATGAAATGAGGCGATAAATCGCCACCCTAAAGGCTAGAAGATCCCAACAGCACCAGCAACAATAGCACCCATGGCCCCAGCCGTAACAACAATCTCAATAGGCCCAACAACAGCAACTGAACATGGGCATCATCCAAAACCCACTACCAGAGCACCAACAGCCCAATCAATAGGTCAAACCCATCTCCTCTTTCCAAGAAACTAGAAGAGGACAAAGTTGGCAAATGGAAAGCACCTCTATTCTCGTCGCTAACCGCACCTCTAGCCAACCCCCTCGCCTCCTCCGAGTCAAACCTCATCCACCCCAACCTACATCGCAATCCATGACTAGGCCTTCTTCATTCCCACAACCATCACGCCTGTAGACGCCAAATTTTGGACATCTCGCGGACCATGTCTAGCCATCACGAAAGTGACTCTTTTCCTTGGTCGATTGAGCGTGTAGGGCCTTAGCCTTGTTTAGGGTAGGCTCCACCATGTCCCTTCGTGAATTTTTTGAGGTGCTATACACGATTCTCTACATTTTCCACTGATCCCTAGAGGGCCATAGTCGGGCAAAGATGAAACCAGTCAAGAGATTGATAAACCAAGAGATAATATCATCTACACAAGTAGAATTCTTCGACATCAATGAAATCAGAAGGTATTGTTTAGATCGGAAGGTTGTTGGTTACCCTAAAAAGGAAAATATACTATCTCTTGTCCAAGAGGAAAATAAAAATTGTTAGAAAGGAAGTCAAGATACCAAAAGTTCCATCAACAGGATGATGCCAAACTATATGACATGTTCAACCATTTGTACTTTTTTAGAAGTAAACAGATGCTCCAGGTAGATCACATCAGTGACTTCTTAAAAATGGTATTGATGTGACAATATACATCCTCCGTGCAAATCAATATTAGACACAAGGTTTTGCTGCATGATCTTTTATCTTGACTTGAAATCTTTACTTGGTGCTGGTTGGATAAATTGGAACAGTAAAATCCAGTATACTAATTACATATCACTACCAAAGATATGTCAAAATCACATATCACTACCCAAAATTCATTATAAAAGACTAGGGAGAATTGGACAAATATATTGCAGATAATGGGACAGAATTTCCGTTGAATACAACTATCATGTGTAATGAAGTACTTACCAGCAACAAATTGGTGCTGTTGGCGCAGAAGGCAAATGCAGCAAAGAGAAACATAACATTGTCAGTACATATAAACAGGAATACAAAGGGAAATAAAATATGCATGACCAAAAGATACATTTCCTCATCATAATCCTATAAGTGATGTAACCAAGTATAACCAACAGTTTGATTGGGTGCCCAACTTGTGAGGACCACAACCTGTTCCTCGTATGGAGATTTGGCTGACGATGATGGGGTAACATGAGTAGAAACCTTTCTTAACTTGAATTCTACATAAACTGACAAAAACCTGTTTGTCCCGTGTGAATAAATTATAACAGAATGCCAGGTGTGCATAATTATGATACAAGGAAAAAAGATTGTCCAATGCAGGAGCAATGTTTTTCTATTTAGTTAAAGAGCGTACTAATTATGTAGCTTCAGTCGTGAGTGTGACACCAAATGTAGATACATTAGTTCTGACATGTGAATTTTTATTCCCAATAATTATATATACAAATGTTTGAATAAGATAAAATAAGGAAAGGAAACAAAGTACAACAAGAAAATGAATGCAGCTTTCACAATAAGAAACTGAGCTCTAGATCCAAAACTGAACTTTTAGCCAAATAGGAGACTTTAATAGTTAAAGCTTCACTCGAGATAAAAAGCTTCCTCAAGGTGGGATCCAGGACCATACGTACAAATTAAAATACAATGAGTAAGGTATACCTTTCTAATTTCATGATTCCCTGGTCAGCCCCAAATCCCAAAGTTTTTCGGCTTCCCAACATAGTTGGTCAGCCCCAAATTCACAAGTTTCGGCTTCCCAACATTGCTTGGTCAGCCCCAAATCTCCAAGTTTTTCGACTTCCCAACATCGTTGGTCAGCCCCAAATCCCAAGTTTCGGCTTCCCAACATTGCTTGGTCAGCCCCAAATCCCAAGTTTTTCGACTTCCCCACATCGTGAGTCGGCCCCAAATCCCAAGTTTCGGCTTCCCAACATTGCTTGGTCAGCCCCAAATTCTCAAGTTTTTCAGCTTCCCCACATCGTGGGTCGGCCCCAAATCCCAAGTTTCGACTTCAACATTGCTTGGTCAGCCCCAAATCCCCAAGTTTCTCGACTTCCCAACATAGTTGGTCAGCCCCAAATTCCCAAGTTTCGGCTTCCCACCATTGCTTGGCCAGCCCTAAATCCCCAAGTTTTTCGGCTTCCCCACATCGTTGGTCAGCCCCAAATCTCAAGTTTCGGCTTCCCAACATTGCTTGGTCAGCTCCAAATCCCAAGTTTTTTGGCTTCCCCACATCGTGGGTCGGCCACATATCCCAAGTTTCGGGTTCCCAACATTGGTTGGTCAGGCCTCAATCCCCATGTTTTTCGGCTTCCCAACATCGTTGGTCAGCCCCAAATCCCATGGTCGGCCCCAAATACCAAGTTTTTCGGCTTCCCCACATCGTGGGTCGGCCGCAAATCCCAAATTTCGGCTTCCCAACGTTGCTTGGTCAGCCCCAAATCCCCAAGTTTTTTGGCTTCCCAACATCATTGGTCAGCCCCAAATCTCAAGTTTCGGCTCCCCAACATTGCTTGATCAACCCAAAATCCTAAGTTTTTCGGCTTCCCCACATCGTGGGTCGGCCCCAAATCCCCAAGTTTTTCGACTTCCCAACATCGTTAGTCAGCCCCAAATCCCAAGTTTCGGCTCCCCAATATTGCTTGGTCAGCCCCAAATCCCAAGTTTCGGCTCCCCAACATTGCTTGGTCAGCCCCAAATCCCAAGTTTTTCGGCTTCCCCACATTGTGGGTCGGCCCCAAATATAAGTTTTTCGGCTTCCCCACATCGTGGGTAGGCCCCAAATCCCAAGTTTCAACTCCCCAACATTACTTTCTTCAGTCCCAAATCCCAAGTTTTGGCTCCCCAACATTGCTTGGTCAGCCCCAAATCCCAAGTTTTTCGACTTCCCCACATCCTGGGTCGGCCCCAAATCCCAAGTTTTGACTTCTTTTTTTGGCTTCCCCACATCCTGGGTCGGCCCCAAATCCCAAGTTTTGACTTCTTTTTTCGGCTTCCCCACATCGTCAGAGCCAAAATTGGGAAAGCAGGTCGCGAGAGCCAAAATTGGGAGAGTAGGCTTTGAGAGTAAAACTTGAGAGAGCAGGCCGCGAGAGTCAAAATTGGGGGAGTAGACTTTGAGAGCCGAAATTGAGAGAGCCGACCACGGGAGCCAAATTGGGAGAGTAGGGTGCGAGAGCCAAAATTGGGAGAGTAGGCTTTGCCAAGTCAAAATTGATAGAGCTGGCTCTCATGAGCCAAAACTGGGAGAGTGAACTTTGAGAGCTGAAATTGAGAGAGCAGATTATGAGAGCCAAAATTGGGAGAGTAGATTTTGCCAAGCCAAAATTGAGAGAGCAGGCTGGAAAAGCCAAAATACAGTAGGAGAGTAGGCTTTCCAAAGTCAAAATTGAGAGAGCAGGTTGCGAGAGCCAAAATTAGGAGAGCAGGCTGCGAGAGTAAAAATTGGGAGAGCAAGCTTTGCCAAGCCAAAATTGAGAGAGCTGGCCACAAGAGCCAGAATTGAGAGAGAGTGGGCTAAGCAAGCTGAAATCAAGAGTAGGTGGCTAGAGCCGAAATTAAGAGAGGAGGCCGTGAGAGCCAAAATTGGGAGGGTTTTCATTCATTCATTTTGTTTTCATTCATTTTCTCTTATTATTATCTTTTTATTCATGCATGCAGGCATCCATTGACAGTGAGCATACAAAAATAGATATATAGCATAGCTCCCCTCTGTCGGGGATAGGATAAGAACAGCACCCATGACTCATAGGTAGAGTGCGGCCCACAAAGCACGACTAGAGAAGATGTGCGCTCATCAAGAGGATATCGCATAGCCTATACACATAGTTTAAATCATAATCTACACCCTGTAGATACGTCATTTTTGATATTTCATTGAGTAGATCTCACATTACACCAAAATGCCCCAAAGTGGCTCCCACATTTGAGTTATGTGAGTGATTTCCTATTTTTTTGATATTTTCTCCATTTTTTATGATTTTTTTTTTGAAAAAGTCTTGAATGTGGCGGCCGAGGGTAACGCATTTTAAAAGACATGTCAGCCACCCAAGACCTGTTCTTGAGTCAGCATTTGGCACTAGTCCCGCCATTTAGTTGGACAATTCAGATAAATCCAAAAACAAGAAGACGTCTTGCTGACCAGACGTGACTTCAAAAGTCGAGGTTAGGTGCCGAAATCACTCACTTTCCACACTTTCAGAGTCTTTCGGTGCCATTTTTGTGAAAAGGGAAGGACGCGTCCAGTATCGTGGACGCGTTCAAAGAATGCGTCCAGGATAATGGAAGTGTTCTATTCAATAATATTAATTTTTGAAAGGAGAACGCATCTAGTCCATAGCCCTACTGAAATTGTTGCTAGCTACTTCTTCTGGCTTTCCAAGAGTTTATTTACTCAAGTCACAGGGGATGAAGACTCATTTGGAATGTTATGAAAGTTGATTAGCATCCAATGAAGATTCTATCAATAATGGATGAAGTATGAGTCTTTTCATGAAGATCATTGCATGTAAGCATCAAACCATGGTTATGCACATTCAAACATAGTTGAATCATTTTCAAAAGAACAATAATGAGTCATAGTTGGATATTATCAAAACAATAGAATCATGCATGTTCCACACATGCACAACATTCGCTCCCTTTTTGATGATGGCAAACTGTGAGTCATTATTTCAATAAGACGAAGACAATGAACAACTCAGTTAGTGACATGCTACATGCAAGTTGGCAGGCATTCCCACACTCCCCCTTAACCAAACATCTCCCCCTTTAACAAAACTCTCTCCCTTTCACAATGTTGAAATAATGGCTCATTCTCTCCCCCTTTGTCATCATTAAAATGGGAATACAGGAGAGAAGGCATGAAAGATTCAAAAGTAAGGGAGGTGATCAGAGCAGGGTGAGATGAGGAGTATGGTGATCATGCTAACATAAATGACAGATGTCAACAGAGGTGTGAATTCTTGAATGCACAGCACAAGTCCTAGGGTAAATTGAGAATAGTAAAATGAGTAACGTCAGATTGCCAGAGTCAAACCAATAGCATCCACTGCAAAAAAATTCTAACATGAGCATGAATGTTTAGAACAATGCTAGGAGCAACCGATCAAGTAAATACAATATGCATACCAAAGTACAGCAATTGAATCATGTTGAATTTTCATATTTTTAATTATTATTATTTTTACTATTTTTTAAATATTTACTTTTGAGTTTTCTATGCAATGTAAGAAAGTGCAGGGAAATGATCCACTGGTATGCAAGATGAAAATGGGTAGTAATGCAGTGGATATTAGAATGACCAGCATACAAAACAGAAATGGTGACATAGTTCATATTGTAGGGGTTTGCAAAATCTAACAGATCAGCATTCTCCTTTTAGAGCACGAACAATGAAGACCATGATGCGCATTAATGGTTCAAAGGTTATAAGCCCAAAATCTGAGCGTAAGAACCCTGAAAACATGTGTTAGTATATTCAATAGAGCTAAAACAAATTCCTTAAGATTACATACCTTGCTCTCATTCCTTTCCATCATGTGCACAGATTTCATGAGGTAGCCCTAGAAAAGAAGTTTAGACTAGTATTGAAGATAAAAATGGCAAAGGTGCAGAATTCCTTTTAGGGTCAGCCTTTAGAGTTACATTCCAACTGATACAGGCTCAAGGAAAATATTTGCCAAGGACAAAGCATCCAAGAAAAGGCGTCCACCAAGGATCGAGCATGAAGACTCATGTATGCGCCTCGTATCTGTGATTGTCAGGAAATGACGAGAATTTCTGGGATCTTCCAAAAAATTGCAAACAACACCTGGGCCGTTCGAGATTGCATAAAAATCGTGAACTTTGCAGAAATCACACAAAGTTCTTGTTCTGCCCTGAAGTTTCAAGAATACCCTCATCCAGGGCTACGCCTCTTGCATGACTCAGTGGAGCGGGATCATGCCATTTTTTTGAAGCGGTGTGCGCTCTCTTGAATTCTGTTTAAGGCTGGCCATGGGATATCGAGCCCCGAAACCTTGATACTTAGAAAAATTACAGAAATACTCCTACTAGTAGGAAAAATTGCAAATAAACTCTAGAAAGTCAAAATTTTCAAAGAAACCCTCAAAGGTCAAGAAATAATTGATAATTCCAGGGAACCAAGAAATTGCACCGAGAAGTCAACAAATGGCGCAAACACTTTAAAATGTCAGGAAATTACAAATATACCCACGGAAATCAACGAATGACAGAAATTCCCAGAAATGTCAAGAAAAGGGTGGAAATATCCAGAGTTCGTCTGAAATTGCAAGAATATCTCAGTGTTTGGAAAAACTGTTAGAATACTCTCTTGAAGGGAAACTTACAAATATAACCCTGTCTTGCACAGGTATGTCCTTTATGGACATCAAACCAACTTAAGGGTTTGATCACAGTTAAAAGAGTGATCATGGCTAGGAAGCCACTCAAACGGCCCGATAGTGATCATGTTGACGATCTAACGGACCGATTGTGAGGAAGTGGGTCAGATATCAATCTGGTGCCAATCCAACAGTCGAATTCTGATCCAAAGTGAATTTAACAGCCAGATCGAGACCGGGAACCTATCCAACAGTTAGATCTTGAACCAGAGTAAATTCAACGGTCAGATATCAGCCAAGAATAACGATGACAGTTATATTGTGACTGGAAGTAGATCCGACGGATCGATAGTGTTCATCCTGACGATCCAGCGGTTCGATCGTGATGAAATTCAAATTCAACCGTCCGATAGTGACAAAAGCAAATTCAAAGGCCCAAGACATACTGAAGCAAATTCGGTGGTCGAGTCATGACTGGATGTAAACCTGATGTCTCGATTACAAGATCGGAACCAAGTGTAAAGGTCTTGAAAAACCAATTGTAATCCAAATTACGTATTTTAAGAATGAAAGGTATTCAAACCTTCTTGCAAGAGTGTGTACCCGTGATGGACAATCATCGAGATCACTAATATCACAACGGCGGAAGCCTGATCTTTTGTGTAACCGAGTAGCTGCTGCTTAACCCGGTCAGCAAGGTTGGCAAAAGTGACTGCCACGGGTTCCCCCTAGAGAAGTCGTCCCGCAATGGAGCCGGAAGAAGTGCCCGTTGCTCCAGCGGTGAAGGTGATAGTGGCTGGTCCTGCTATATAGACATCCCTCAGGGATGTCGAGTTGGCTACGGTCGTAAGGGCGAGGCCAACAGCCTCGCACTGGACGATGGTGGATGATCCATCTGAAATGCTGGGGACAGCATTGCCGACAACGGCAATGGAGCAGGACACCTCACAACTTCCGTAGAACACCCTCCCGGAAGGGATGGTGGTGAGAGTCCCTGTGGTCGTGCGAGAGGCGCGAACAATGTCTGATGCGGACGGGGCGCTGTTCGGGAAGTTCGAGACAGCCACAGTCCCGCTCACGGCCTGCGTGGCCGGGAGGTTGGTGACTGATACGGAACCACTTACGGCCTGAGTTCCGGGAAGGTTGCTTACGGCAACCGATCCAGACACAGCCTGAGTGCTGGGAAAGTTCCCGACACTCACGTTGCCGATCACCCCAACAGAGGTAACGGGATTGCTGACATTCACATTGAATGAACCGTCAGACTGGGGCTTAGCCCTCCAGGTACCGTTATCGGGGTTCTCGATGTATATGCCCTGTGGCATCAGCTAATCCTTGTCGCCGTAATGGATGCGGTGATGGTGATGTCGGCCGCACCAGCGGCCACCGCATTGACGGAAAGAGGCGTACTCCCATCGAGCGTCACATAGAAAGTGAAGCTGTAGGGAAGCTCAAGAACCGCCACGGACGGCAGAGTGTAGGACGTGGCACCAACTCTGAAGGCGCCGTTATTGAACAGGGTCGGAGTCCCACTTCCTCCGGCGATGCGATGAATGTCAACGCGATACGTACCCGCTGGCGGTGCTGCCAGCGTACATATAGCCTGTCCAGCGGCGACATTGTTTACCGAGTTCGCCGTGTGCAGACTTGTCGCCTGAGGGAATGCGGGAGTTACTTCAAGAGGCTGAGAGCCTGGCTCGCTACCTGTGCCGCCGAAGACCTCAACAGGGCCTTCGACTCGCACGGTCATTTCCGCCATTAATCAACTTCCTTCCATGCCTGATCTATTTGCGACTGCTTGGTACCGGCGGGATTCAACCCCTGCCGTACCGCTGACTCGTAATTGTCAAGCTCCTTGTCCCAGGACTTCTGGTTCTTGCTGTACGAGTCATTGACGTGGGGTGAGACCTGAAGACTCTTGGCCCTCATGCACTCACCCCACGTACGATGATCCTTTGTCTTGCAGGACGGATCAATATATACAAGACAACAAAAATAGTGCATATGAAGTGTCAAAATACAACTACAACAACCCGGAATGAGGTTCTCACGGGCCGTATGCCCTCATCCCCGCCTCTGACACAAGCCCCGTGGGGGGCATTTGTTGTACCCAGATAATTTCCCAGCAAGACCTTGAGAAATAAGGGTTCGAGAGTATCCCCGAACACCTTTAAAGCGTGGGCTATCTAGCCCCGCCTATGCCTCCCCAAGCCCACTCAAGGGTCCCAACTAGCTAGCCGTTACCCACGACAACATCAACAATCGATTGGGGCCACCCCCGATCACTCAGTTTGTGAATTTACTCTCATTCTACACAGCCACCTGGACCAACCTGGGGGCGCCCTGACGACAGGCCACGACACATGGCACCCAGCAACAAGGCTGGGATCTACCCCCAAGATGCCTCCATCCACCCTTTTAAACTCAAAGGAAGACCTATCTTGGTCAACCATCGGCTTTGGAATCCCATAGCACCAGCATGCGGCCCACACACGCGTGTAGGGAATTTTCCCGAACACCTTGAGGGCATGCATATCCCAATTGTTCTACAACAAGCCGAGGATCAATCTGTGGATCGGGCACTACAGCCATGTCTTTTGACAACCCTCCAACAAGTTGGGGCCACCCCCGATCCTCATACACCCGACAATAAGCCGTTTATTTTCAGCTCCCGGGCTGACCCCGGGTTGCCCACCAACCCACCGTACTACACTACATATACTCCACAAAGACTGGGCCCACACGCCCGAAAGGCTCTTTCTTGGCTCTTGTGAGTCCCTTCCCTCAGCAGAAGGCCAAATCCAAGACCCACCGATCACTTACCCAAGCCGATCGATAACCCGAGGTGTGTCGAGAATTTCCCCAAACACCATGGGAGCGGCGGCGACAACACTACGACGACAAGCCACCACGGGCCAATCCCAGCATCCCGAAGCACCCCGTCCTTCAAAGGACAATGCCAGATGACAAAAGAAGACCCCCGGGGCCACCCCTTGGGGCCACGACTCATCGCGCCCTCCTCCCAACCCAAGGCCCCCACAGCCATCTTCCAGTCCCAGTCTCTCCCATTCCTGGGTAAGATCTCAACCGATGTACCCATGCGTGGAAGGATTCGATGGTGGAGCCTCAGGATCGTACAAAGTCCCACGTCAATGTTCTTGTCCCACACATGCAAGCAACCGGTCAACCGATTAGAAGCCTCATATTCTTTCTCTACCGCAGTCACATTGAGTCAAAGTGGGGCCAAATAAGTAAAAATGAGGGATTTTATAGGGTGGGGACCGCCCCCTCTCTGGGGACACCACGCTCGACGGGGGCGGCCTGATCACGCTCGACGGCGGCGACGCGGTGCGCATCCTGTCGTTCGATCACCAGGACTACCGCGTCAACACCACGACGCTGACGCTCCAGCACCTCACGCTCGCGCACGGCCGCGCGCGCGGCACCAAGATGTACGCGCCCGCGCCCGCGCCGTGCTCGCAGGGCTACTACGACGGCTACGGCGGCGCGTTGTACTTCCGCGACGGGCACCTCATCGTGATCGACACGACGTTCGAGGCGAACCGCGCGGAGTCGCTCGGCCCCGACGTCGGTGGTGGCGCGATCTCGCTGCTCGGCGCGGCGAGCGCGATCGTCGCGAACAGCACGTTCCACGCGAACCGCGGCTCCAACGCGGGCGCGATCGGCGCGCTCAACTCGGAGCTCGACGTCTACGACTCGGTGTTCGACGCCAACGTCGCCGAGGGCAACGGCGCGAACAGCGACGACGCGAACCAGTGCGACGTGGTCGCCGACACCAACCAGCACCAGGTCGGCTCGGGCGGCAACGGCGGCGCGATCGGCATCGACGGCGGCGACGACACGACGCACACGTTCTGCGGCGTGCGGTTCACCAACAACCACAGCGGCGACGGTGCGCTCGGCGGGGCGATCGCGCGCACGCCCGACCGCGCGAAGCAGCTGACGGTGATCGATCGCTGCACGTTCGATCACAACACGGGGGACACGGCGGCGGCGGCGTACTTCCACAACAGCGATCTGCGCGTGATCGCGTCGACGTTCTCGGCGAACACCGCGTCGCACGGCAGCGGCGCGATCCAGGCCGACGGCACGACGTTCGACTTCCTCAACGACACGTTCACCGAGAACACGGCCCAGGCCGGGCTCGGCGGCGCGATCTCGCTGTTCGGCAACGGCGGCACGATCGCGTTCACCACGTTCGCGGCGAACCACGCCGACGGCGGCGATCCGTACTTCGGCGCGGCGATCGCCGGCAACACGCCGCTGACGCTGATCGGCGACCTGTTCGTCGACAACACCGCCCAGAACCCGGGCGCGCCGATGCAGTGCCACGTGATGGGCACGGGCGACGGCAACCTCCAGTGGCCGATGAACCACCTCGCCGGCGGCGAGCCGGATGCACCGTGCACCCCGTCGACGACGTTCGCCGATCCGCAGCTCGGCGCGCTCGCCGACAACGGCGGGGCCAGCCCGACGATCGCGCCGGCCGCGGACGGCCCCGCGCGCGGCGCCGGCGTGATGTGCCCGCCGACCGATCAGCGCGGGATGCCGCGCCCCGCGACCGGCTGCACCTCGGGCAGTGTGGAGGTCACGCCATGAGACAAAAGGAAAAATTATTATTAAAAAATTACTTGTATACCCTTGAAAAAAGTTTGAATTACTGTAATACCTTCACTTTTATGGAATTTATCCGTAAATCTTAAAAAACTCTTAACCAATGTCGTCGTACCTTTGATGTTACTTTCCTTCTTGACGGAAGTAACGATCAAAATGATTGGACCGTTTTACCCCCACCAACGTGAGAGAGAGAGAGAGGGTAGGAGAGTGGGGAGGGTGCCAGAGGGGGTCTCCCCCTTCGGCACGGGAAACCTTGGCAAGTGCAATGAGAGAGAAAGAGAGAGAGAATGGAGTGGGAGGAGAGAGAGAGAGTAGGAGAGGGGGGAGGGCGGCGAAGGAGAAGAGACGTTGGCACCATCGGAGGGTGCATACAAAAAGAGAGAGAGAGAATAGGGGGGGGGAAGAGAGAGCACAGAGTGAGAGAGAGAGAGAGAGCAAGAGAGGGGGGAACCCTGACAGGTACACACACGCACGTACGAACGCACACACACGCCCCCACCCTCCCCCTGGTGACGCCACACCCCCCTTGGATGGCGATGTGGACATACTTCCATGTAGCGCACATAGATGACTTTGGATATACTCATCTGCAATGCAGGCCCTTCCACGTGAGATGAACATCACTTTTGCCTCCCTATACCTCGGATGGATCGCCACCACATGCTTTTGGCGGGGGACATGCTTGGCATGCATCACCATCAAGAACCTTAAATCCAATATGTTCCATCTATGTGCTATGAATATGACATGTCTACTCATTTCACAGTCTTCCAGTGTCAAGTCCCATGTTTTTGATGTCTCAACTTGCTAAATTTGCAGCCCGATCGATTTGTTCTATCCGTATAGCCTCATTCCCCACCTGGATCAACTTCTCCAATTGGAAGACAGTGGCAATGTCAGTGACGCCACATCCCCGTCGAGCTCCTTGTCCTCTCCCCCTCGCCAGCAATGGCTTCCGCAAAAGTTCCCCTCCTCCTGTGCAGTGGAAGAGCCTGCGTAGTGCACCTTCGACGGGCTTGATGCTAGGTTGTAGACGTAGGGAATGTTGACGGTTCTCTCTCTCTCTCTCTCTCTCTCTCTCTCTTCGACATCAGAGAGGGCCACCATTGCCCCCACATCGTCCTCGAAGGTCCGCCATGATACATTAAGAGAGAGAGTTGACTAAATTTAATCATTTGACCCTTATTAACTAACGTGAGATTACTGTCGTGACACTTTGTTAATTGTGGGGACACAACGAAGAGTTATTTGAGATTTTGAGGGTTTGTCGGTCAACTCCGTAAAAGTGAAAGTATATCGATAATTTGATATTTCATTCACATGCACGGGTGGGAGGGGGGAGAGAGAGAGGGAGAGAGAGTCCAAGGGAGAGTGTCACAGAGGGAGAGATAGAGAGAGTCCAGGAGAGAGGGACAGACAGAGAGAGACCGGGGAGAGAGAGAGCTCAAGGGGGTCAGGGTAGAGAGAGATAGGGAGAGAGGAAGGAGGAAACCAGGGGGTAGAGAGAGAGACCAGAGGTGAGAAAGACAAACAGAGAGAGAGGAAGGGATCTCCCTCCCTCCCTTCACCCCCCCTCTCTCTCTCTCTCCCACACACACACAATCACACACCTATGACAGAGAGAGGGAGGGAGACAGACGGGGAAGGGAGGGGGAGAAGATCTCGGTCTCAGAGACTTCGTTTCTCGCAAACCTTGAAGAGACAGAGATCTCAGAGAGATCTCGGACATCTCGTGAGAAATGACAAACCATGAATACTTCATTAAAAAAGAAAGATGGTGTTTTTGTGGAGAAAGAGGGGCATCTTTCCAATTCCCTGTATTTTTATGTGTTGTAGCCATTCACTATCTAGATAGTCTTTAATAGGCCATGGAACCATTATGTGAAATTATAATCCAAACCATCAGATATGAACAAGTGTCAACGACTGATCTCATGAGACCATACAGAATAATTCTACCAACTCTTAATCCCAAAGTGCTCACAACTATGCAGTTGATGCTCATTGGTGACAGATGCATAAATGGCAACAACATGTATGTTCGATTGAATATCTCCTACTATGCTTTGTGTTCAAACATCCGTTTGGTGCTCGACTGTCTTCAATTGATTCCATATTTCAAAAATTCTTCCCAACTGGCATGTATTTGTTTAAACACATCTCTCGTTGTCATTCTGTTTCTGGAAGACTGATTAGAACAAGAAAGGCCAATTCTTACCACAGAAATCAGGCGTTTCTGCTTGGCTTATTGCATCATCAGGATCCTCACTGTTATCCATAGCTTTTTTAACTTCTGAGAGAATATTATCATCTATGATCCCCATCACTTGTTCATGGAAAGCAAACGTAACAAAGTTATGGATGTTAATCCCGTCCTTGAACATATCTTCTGTCAGCCTCTTCCCTGTGAGCATTTCCAGCAGGAGGATGCCATAGCTATAACCATCACCCTTTAAAGATATATTGTCTATAACCCCTATTCTGCAGTTCAGGGCATGCGTCGGGGGTTCTAAAGTTGAATATATAACATGTTGGTCTCTGATAATGTGCAACTACCCAGTATTGATAGTTTCCTGTGTCATAATCCAAGACAGAGATAAAAGATTTAGAAACGAATATGATTTATTGCAATTACTGAGCTCCTTTAGATACTCCAGCCATCTTCTCTGCCTCATATTGAGTTCCTTCTGAGAAAATAAATACTTCAAACTCTTATGGTCTGAGAACACTGTGAATGTCTCTCAATACAAATAGTGCCTCTAAATCTTTAAGGCAAACACTACTACTGTAAGTTTCAAATCATGAACAGGATAGTTCTCTTCATGCTTCCTTAATGGTCTAGAAGAATAGGCTATCACTTTCCCGTGCTGTATGACTACATAGCCTAGACCAATACCTGAAGCATCAGTGTATACCATAAAACCTCCTTCTCCAGAAGGTAAGGCCAAAACAGGGGCAGTAGTTAAATACTCCTTCAGGGTCTAAAAGCTTCGCTCGTAATCTTCTGACCAGTCAAATTGGTTCTCCTTGTGGGTTAATCTCGTTAAAGGCACCGTAATGTTGGAGAAATCTTTAATAAACCATCGGTGATAGCCTGCTAAACTTAGAAAACTTCTAACTTCAGTTATATTAGTAGGTTTATCCCAACTCTTTACTGCCTCCACCTTAGAAGGGTCAACAGAAATAGCTTCCTTTGTGATAATATGTCCCAGAAAAGATACTTCTTACAGTCAGAAATCACACTTACTAAACTTGGCGTATAGCTGATGATCTCTCAATATTTGCAACGCTATCCTCAAATGTTCAGCATGCTCCTCCTCACTCTTAGAATATATCAAGATCTCATCAATATATAAACACCACGACCCATTGATCAAGGTAGGGCGGGAACACGTTGTTCATCAATTGCATGAAAGCTGTAGGTGCATTTGTTAGTCTGAAAGGTATTACTACAAATTCGAAATGTCCATACCTGCTACGGAATGCCGTTTTATAGATATCCTCATCCTTAATCCGCAACTGATAATATCCTGATCGAAGGTCGATCTTAGAAAAATACTGAGCTCCTGCTATCTGATCGAATAGTTTGTCAATCCTCGGCAATCGGTATTTGTTCTTGATAGTAAGCTGGTTCAATTGTCGATAATCGATGCACAACCTCATCGAACCATCTTTCTTCCAGACGAACAATACAGGGGCTCCCCATAGGGATGTACTAGGACGAATGAACCCTTTCTTAAGCAATTCCATCAACTGTTGCTTCAATTCCCTCAGCTCCACAGGAGACATCCGATATAGAGTCTTTGAAATAGGGGATGCGCTAAGAATTAAACCAATAGAAAAGACAGCCTCTCTCTCTGGCGGTAGTCCTGGCAATTCCTCTGGAAAGATATCTTGAAAATCTCAGGTGACAGGAATATCCTTTAACTCAATCTTCCTCTCAAGGGTCACAGAAACAAAGGCTAGAGGAGTATTCAAGTAGTGGATCCGAGAGCGAATGAAAATGAGAGTAAAGACTTAGGAGTCAATGTTGTCTGGATTGAGTCTATGTGATTTTCATATTTCTTCAGTCTAGTGAAGTTGAAAGAAAGTTGGATTGGTGATTGTATTGAATATTTAATTATTAATGGAATAAAGATGGATTTTTGAGTACATACTTATGCAATTGCATTATTATATGTGATTGTATTACGCTCTGATTATTTCTTACTTGTAAGAGACTTACCATGTCGACTGTACACATTTCCCCGAGCTAGTCTTCCACTGTAATTAAAGGCTCGGGGCGTGACAGTCAACATTATGCCCCTCAGAACCTTCAAGGCTTTATACCTGACTCCCTACCTCCAGAAGATCCAAGCAGTCAAGATATTCGGTTTCAACCAGGATACCGAAGAGGTCCTCAGCCGAGTGGATGTTGACTTGGTACTCAATGATTTTACCTCCAAGGTGACCTTTTACATCATCGACTCCAGCTCGTCCTATAAGGTGTTGTTGGGCAGTCCCTGGCTCCATGAAAACTGGGTCGTTCCCTTAACCCTCCATCAGTGCATCAAATACATCAAGGATGGGGAACAGCGCGCAATCTTCGCAGACCTGTCCCCGTTCACTCCAGCAGAATGCAATCTGGCCGATGCAGCTCTCTACTTCAAGGGAATCAGTCCCTTTCCAGTGATTAAGAGTAAGAGCAATGGCCGGCTCTCAGAAGAAGTGGCTGATGACCTCTTCTCCATTGACGATGAGAAGGCTAAGCTTCATGATGTGACACACCCTATAGCTCTGATACCAATTTGATGTGACACCACTCCTTGGACCTAAACTGCAAGTAAACAACTGAGTTGGCGGACCCACTCTAGCGGACTCACTCGCATAGTGCACACCCGGGTCCGTAGGTAGACCGATGATGGGGATGAGGGTCCAAAGTGGGACCTCGCTGTTTCGGGGTTTGGCTAGCTTGAGATTGAACCCCTAAGGGTCTGAGATGCCCCAACCAATGGGCATCCAACACGCCGAGGGCGTGTGTTGTAGGGTCTCTCTCACAACTCACTCCACGGTGGCACTCGATTTGGTGGATTCCGGACTGGGCACTCGCTCACCGTCCGACGGGCAATTGAAAGCAATAATAAGCCAGCAAAGATAATGCTACTAGCAGAGGAGTGTGATCAGGAGCTCACCTGATCGGCATGAGGACGCCGATCCCGGCCAAAGACGAGGGCGAGTGGGGAGGCGTGGGTACGCACCCGCACACCGCATTGGTGTCGCTTTGTCCTGAAAATTAAAAGTGAATACACCACTACTAAGAGTGAGGCTTGTGCTGGCTAACAACTTGAACAACTGAGCATCATAGCTTGCTTAGGTGACTTTACACTTGACAAGGTGCCGTCCGCTTAGTAACTGCACATGCTTTCCAAGTTGGGCTTCAATACCTGGTGTGGCCTTTTAATTAGTAAGGGAAGCCCTCCATTAGCTTTCCCCATGACCTATTCCCGATCCCAATCTTTCTTGTGAAATTCCGAACCTAGTTAACAAAAGAGGCATTCCTTTTCTTCGTTTGGACGACTGGTCGAGTGGATTGGCATTGTGAGATCACAAAGGTGGGAGATCTAAACCAAATGCAAGCTCGAGACTCCCAAGGGACACAAGGGTTGGTTCTGCTTCTGTGCACACTGGGGAGCATAACTCAAATCAGTGACCTCTCCACTAAGCGAGGTTGGTGTCGACTGAGCTACATGCTCGGCACTATGTGACTCTTCATTGATAATAGGTCTTGGGAGAAGATTAAAATTCTAGGTGTTGAGAGGGGCCTCCGACGACCGGCTTCTCATTTTTAAGTGAGTTCTGCCGAGGGGATGCTCCTGGGCATGGCAGGTTTCAACATCGAAGATGCATGTTGGCTGTGTACTCCGGGTGGGGGCGTGACTTGGGACAGATCACTTGCCTCCCTCGAGTGGCTTCACTCGCCTTCCTCTTATATCGCCACGAGCCATGGTTCACCGGTCTCAACCCCAGTGGCATGGTGGCATAAGGGTGTCATTGTCAATAGGCTAGACTTGAGCCAGGGTTGGTTATAAACCCAATATTGGCGGGCCCAGACCAAAAATATAAGGTCCTCTTTGATAATGTTATCCCTGATACACGCGAGGACAAAAAGGGAGGGTTGAATTATCTCCGCCAAGCGTAACGGTAGTTTTTGAAATTTACGCAACAGAATAAAACTACTACTAACACGAAATATAGTGAAATGAAATTTAAATCCTACACGAACCAATTCTCTCGAACTCTCCGCTCTCACACGATTAGAGTGAACAAAATGAGCAAGCAAACTACAAACACACACAATGCGAGGCAGATTTTTAGGTGGTTCAGGACCACGACGGGCTCCCTACATTCACCCCTCACCGAATCGGTGAGGATTCACTCGCTTCGAACTGAAGCACATGGAGCTTACGCTCCAAACACACGGAGACGATGTCTCCACCACTATCCGACAACGGATCACAACACACACACACGAGCTGCAACACCCGCAGCACAATAAGCCCACAACCGTAGGCAGACGGTTCAACACACACAGATTCAGAGTTCAGAAAAATAAAAATATATTCAATACATGCTCAAAACTTGATTTGGTGGATACCACCGTTCTTTGAACATTTTATTCTGACTGAAGGGTTGACAGAAGGGAATTTGCTACTTCCTAGCTAGCTTTACCGCACGTCCATTTATGTTTGGGAGTCCCATAATTGGGATAAGTGGATCTTGCATCTCTTCGGAGAATCTGTAATCATCATCCCCTTTTACAGGTTGCTCCTTGGTCACATAGAACATGGTAGACTGGCTATTAGGGTTAGGGACCTCCATGGTTGTCAATACTTCAACTGTCTGACAGTCTATATCAGCTGCGGGCTTGATGATCCCTGGTGGGATGCTAACATCCCCAAACAACTCTTCAAGTTTTAATGCCCTGGTTTAAGGTGGATGTTGAGCTGAATTGCCCTGAGATCTCCTTCTCCTTCAGATACAAGTGGAACCTCTGGGGGAGCCTTATAGCCTGACGGTGGCGGAGGGAACTAGTCGTTGGCTTCTAGTTTCTTCTTCCCTTTGTCCTGAGCTGGAGGGTTGGGCTTTTTTGGCTTTTCTGGATACAGAGAAGCATCTAGCAAGTGACATTCAAACACCTCGAAAGGATGTATGTCGACGAACACTTGTTCTTCTTTTCCGTTTCGAGGGTCTTTTATGCACTGGTGGAGGGTGGAGGACACCACCTGATTCTGATGTAGCCACGGCTGGCCCGATAATGCCTTGTATGACGTATCATAATTTATTACTTGAAACTGCACTTTAGTAGTGAAGTTGCCGAGCAAGAGTTCAAACTCTGCCATGCCCATAGGGACTTCAAATTTCTGGTTGAAGCCAGCAATTCTCATATCCCTGAGCTCGATCAGGTGCACATTGAAGTAGTATTTCTGATATACCCGATAGGGGAGTATATTGACTACTGCTCCTAGGTCAATCAGTATTCTGTTTATTGGTTGCTTGTTCAGTGTGATTGACAGAAGGTAGAAGCATATCTTCCTCTGTAAATGTCATGGCCACCCCTGGCTATGCTTCAGCAAAACAACTTTTAAAGTATGCTGGGGTTTGCAGGGCCGCGATGACAGCTTGTCTTATTTCTTCGTCGAGGGAAAGTATATCCCAGATAGAGAAGTGTGTCAGGATTCTCTTCAGCTGCTTCACTATTCTGCTGGTGCTTCTGACGTTGGATAGCCTCAGTTCTTCAGACCTTTTACGTCTATCTTCATGGTGCTCTTGAGAAGCTAGCTCAAGAGGTGATTCTTCTTTTTCTTCAAGTGCCCCCTAAACTCGGTGCCTTGTATAAATTCAATGAAGCTTGGAATGCCTGCTTGGTCTTTGTCTGCTGGAGGGGATACTCCTGAGGGTAATGTGGGAGCTACTATCCTTCTTTTTCACAAACAACACCAGCACACCCCAAGGGGAAAAGCTTGGACGAATATACCCATTGACGAGCAACTCCTGCAACTGTGCCCTCAACTCTCTCAACTCAGTGGGAGCCATACGGTAAGGAGCCTTCGCCAAAGGTCCCGTACCAGGCACAACCTCAATAACAAAAATGATCTCCCGCTAGGGAGGCAATCCAGACAAATCCTCAAAAAAGACATCGGGAAATTCGCACACCACGGGAATGTCCTACACATCCGGGCACTGTTGTTCTACCAAGACCATAGAAGCGAGAAAACCCTGACAATCAGAATTAAGCAAATGACGGGCTCTAATAGTAGAGATGAGGAAACGAGGAGAGGTATATCGGATACCCTGGAAGTAGAAGGTGGATCTATGGGGAGGCTGAAGTAGACCCTCTTCGTTCCGCAATCCACCACCGCTCCATGTGCCTCGAGCCAATCCATGTCCAAAATCACGTCATAATCCCGAAGGTGCAACGGATACAACCTACCTGGCAAACTTTTCCCCTCAATCCACACTGGAACCTTCTCGAAACAATAAGGGGTGAACATGAAGTCGCTGGAAGGCAACTCCACCGCCAAATCACACGACATCTGGGATACCGGGTCCTCGACACTCAGCGTAAAATCCTCTGAAATGAACGAATGTGACGTGCTAGAATCAAACAAAACTCGTGTTGCGCAACCCAAAATCATAACAGTACCTTTCACGAGCTGCCATGACTCTATCTCTACCTTGGTCATATGTGTAATCTTGCCTCGAGACCTCTGTCTGTCCACACTCGCTAACCGTGGTAGTGGCGGATACTGTCCCTGCTGCTGAAACTGTTGTGGCTACTGAGGGTACTACTGCTGCTGCTGAGAGTACTGGGGTGGCTGACGCGGCCTCTGAAGACAGTCGCGCGCCATATGCCCTAACTGATCATACCTGAAACAAATCACTAGCGTCGTACACTGCCTACCTGGATGTGACTCACCACACCGAGGACATGATCTTCGAGAACCACCAACCGATCCCTGTCGCTGATACGGCACCAGCTGCTAAACACTGCCTGAAGAAGCCTGCCGCTGATCTCAACCCTCCTTACGCTTCTTATCAAAACCCTTCCTGAAGAACCTCTTCACCTTGGAGCTAAAAGATGCAGATCCCGCCATTGAAGCCACCGAAGTCGAAACTCCTGAACTACCTGAAGGAGGCTGAAAGGTACTCTGCTGATGGGTAGTCGTCTGCTGGCTATGGCCTGACTGTGGCTGCCCCTGGCTACCCTGTCCCCGAATCCTCTGCATATCCTACTCAGGGAACACCAACTATATGCAAAGTTAAATAAATGTGAGTTTTGGCTAAAGGAGGCCTCTTTCCTTAGCCATGTTATTTCCAAAGAAGGAATTGTGATGGACCCTGCTAAAGTAGAAGTTGTCAAGAACTGGAGCAGACCGATGACTATTTATGAAATTAGAAGTTTCCTTGGTCAGGCTGGTTACTATAGGCGATTCATCAAGGATTTTTTCAAAATCGCCGTTCCTCTCACGAGGCTCACTAGAAAGGAGAATCCATTTGTGTGGACCTCAGAGTGTGAGGAGAGTTTCTTGACTCTCAAGGAACATCTTACCACTACACCTATTCTGACACTGCCCGTTGAAGGTGGCAGATTTAAAGTATATATGGATGCATCAGGCATTGACCTCAGGTGCGTTCTCATGCAAAATAGTAAAGCAATTTGCTATGCTTCAAGACAATTGAAGTGGCATGAGGAAAATTATCTAGCTCATGATCTAGAACTAGCCGCTATTATATTTGCCCTAAAAATCTGGCATCACTATCTATATGGAGAGAAGTTCACGGTATATTCAGACTACAAGAGTCTGAAATATCTCTTTTCTTAAAGGGAGCTAAATATGAGACAAAAGCGATGGCTGGAGTATCTTAAAGATTTCGACTTCGCCATCCAACATCATCCAGGCAAGGCAAATGTTGTAGCCAATTCACTCGACAGGAATGGGAATGTTATCAAGTCTCATGAAAGGTATGACTAGTCTCATTTTCAAGTTTGCCAAGTTAAATCTAGATATTTGTGAAGAGAAAGAAGAATATTTTATTGCCAATATTCGATCACAACTCACTCTAATAGAAGACCTGGTCAAGTTGCAAGAGAATGATCCTGCATTGATGAAAATTAAGGATGATATTGATCAACAACCAGATTTTTCTATATCAATTGATGGAAGATTGCTATTTCAAGGCTGAATGTGTGTCCCGAATCATGCTATTACTAAGAAGCTGGTTATGGATGAAGCACATAAATCAAGATATGTCATTCACTCTGGAGTTACAAAGATGCACCAAGACCTTAAAAGACACTATTGATGGCCCAATATGAAAAGAGAAGTGACAGACTATATGTCACGATGCCTTACTTACCAACAAGTTAAGGCATAACATTAAAAACCCACAGGGAAGTTACATCCCTTATCAATCCCCGAGTGAAAATGGAAAAGTATAGGGATGGATTTTGTCATGAGACTACCTAAATCAAAAGGAGGACATGACGGAATCGAGGTGATCACTGACCATTTGACCAAATCGGCTCATTTTCTACTTATTAAAAGTTGATGGTGCATGGATGACACCGTTTCGGGCGCCGGCGGCAGCGACCGCGGGCAGTACGTCGAGGCCGAGCTCGGCATAGTAAATCACACTCAGAAGCATCGGCAGGATGGCGGCAGACACCCGCAGCACCGGCGTACCCAGCCGCGCCAGGCGCGCCTGCGGTGCCAGTCCAGGAGAACGTCACAGGCGCGTTATTCTGGCTAGTGTTCTGAATGATAAACTTGTGGCGCGTACCGGCGCCAATAGCGGTCTGAGCGGTGCCGCCGGTTGCGATCGTAACGGAGATGTCAGTTAAGGCGACGGGTAGAGCCGTCGTCATCGCGTTAAGATTCGATGCAGTGGCCTGCGTTACCGCTGTCGTCGAGGTTGTGTCAAGGACTGCGTGTAGGTTCGTCCCCGTTGCCTGGCCGACTACCCAAGGCGAAGTTCCTTGTGTGACCGATCCGCCACCTCCGCCAGACGATGAGGACGAAGTCGCCGCAGAAGCGTACTCAGTGACGCTGGCCGTACCGCTCGTGTAAGACGTGACAACCAATTGGAAGTAGGACCAACCGGCGGCAGTGAATTGGTAGGTTCCCGCGCCGGTTATGCTCGTTAAAGTGGAGGTCGATGGGTACGGGCCGGCCACGGTCGCCGTCTGGTAGTTACTACCGTCGACGGAGCATTTAGGAGTAAGGGTCGCGGAAAATGTACCGGAAACGACAAAGGTCACCGTTCCCATGGAGGGCTCCGAAATCGTTGCGGTTGCGTTGGACGCGGCGAGGTTACTGACCGTGAGGGTGTCGGCGCGTACGATCGGTGGTCCCGTCACCATGGCAGCGATAACAATCATCAATCCGAGAAGTTTACGAACCATTGCATCCTCCTACCGACTACATATTGGCACCTGTTGTATTTCGAGCGGCACGTTCGGGTCAGGCCTGACAAGTCTTTTACTAGCAGGTGTGCCGTTTTTGCGGCCCGAAGCGGCGATATGCCATAGTCCACAGTGCTGACATCTGTAGATTTCCGGACCTACTTTTTCGTGTCGTCGCGCACGGATCGCAACGGCGCTGCGCTGCGCCGACTTTGGGCTATCATGACACATTTTACCGCCATACTCGCAATAAACCATTTATCGCCTCGGCCCCATGATGCGATTGCCGCCCACGCCTGGCACCGGCCGTGCTAGTCCCGCACGGTCCATGGCGAACTGCGCACGCGCAGCCTCGGTTGGCGGCAACATGGACGGCCTATCCGCCGTTGCCGATCCGCGTTCACCGCCGGCAGTGGCATGGCCCGGCGCGCCGTAGGCCGCCATCAAGCCGTAGCGGGCCCCATCGTATGGATCGTCTCCGCCGATCATATTTATTTAAACCGGGTAAAAATTTTATTAAAAGGTAATCACCAAATTTATCCCCCCTCTTAGGTGTCATTGATCGCGAGACTTTAAGACGTGGCACAAGTTGTTGGTTTAATCTAGGTAGTTGATTACTAGGGTTCCCAATAAATGGATTGGGTGTTAGACTTGGCTCTTGCCCTATGGTATCTTAGCTAGCTGTCCAATTTGAGTTGCTAGCTTGTCAAGGGATTGTTGCTAAGGATCAACTATTCGAACTCCATGAATTGATTATCAGTGAGGTCACTTCGTTGAGGTGGCTGCTATGGCTGATAAGGTATATGATGTGAATGCTGGGAATGTTCAACTTGAGAGTATTACAAATATAAATATATGGGTTGCCCTCTAGAATATGCAATCTTTTGTAAAGAATCAAAGTATGAAATACTCAGAAAATGCTTAACAGGAGGACTATAAGCCTCAGCGTGATGTGGTGTCAAAAAAAATCAATATAGTCCCTCCAACCAGGGTTATACGTGTAGGCAAATGAATCATCATTCGAGTTGTAGAAACTATGTATGGCTTGCACTGGATCTTCGATGAGAGTTGAAAATTTTGGACCCGTGTGACACTCACATGATAAGTGGAGCTAGTGTAATTGGAGCAACTCTCATGATAAGTAGGAAGTGGTACGTAAGATGTATTTGGTTTGGTTGTGTCTAGTGTGAATAGATTGTGACCTAGGCAAGGAATTGATCATTTTTTTTAGCAATGAGGTCCAACTTGTCCACTCTCTGAGTAATCAGATTCATGTCCACTAGTGCAAACCCTCGTGAGTTTTTTTATTCATTTCATCATTCTCTCTTTTTTTGTTTTTGTTGCTTTAGATTTTTTTATTTTAAGCAAACACACAAGTTGCACCCAATTTTTCCTTTTTTGTGTTATTTTTTAAGCATACACAAACACATTATCAAATAAATTAACGTAAGACACCTATGTGTAGTCTAGACCTAGAAATTGGGTTGCACAAAGTGATCTAGACACAACGTAAACCTACCATTAAGTCTGTTAACTGGTCGGGTAAGAGGTGAAAAAATGGGAGGTTCTCTTTGTAATGTCCCAGGTTTTTTGGATATTCTTCGGATCAGGATCCGTGGGTTTCGGATCTCATTCGGGCGTCTCGGATTGAGTTTAGCGATTTCTGTGTGTTTTTATAGGTCAGACCTTCGGAACACTGTGCAGAGTGAACCGTTACGTTTTCTGACTCCGGGACAGTACCACTACGTTGTGCGTCTTCCGAGAATCGCAGAGATAATTTTTTCATATTTTTTTAAATTTTATAAATTTTCAGCATACGACTGGGTTCATGACATCCCATGGGGCTTTGCCACTCTTTCCACGCCTTTGATTTCATAATTTTCTTTTGATTTCTCATAATGATTTTCATTAGAGCCCTTATTAGCTAGATATTGCATGAACGCTCACTTTTGAGGGTCAAGACTGCCCCTATTTGAGACCACTCCCATATTAGGGAGCGCCTAGATTGGTCATCTCATCCATCCATCTCTTGTCCCTACACTCAGCTGAGCCAAGAAGAGAAAAGGACTTTGTGCATACCCATGGCATGGCCAAAGCAGCAAGAGTGTTGCACTAAAAGAGATCAGCCATGGCTAGCCGTGAAGTGTGTCGAAAACCCATACTCAAAGGTCACCCTCAACGATCGGGGAAAGAAACTAGACTCCCAGCACGGAGCTATCACTAGCCTGAGAGTGCTGTAGAAGCAAACTCATTTTGAACTAAACTGACTAAAACTCCTAACTAAGCCACTCAAACATGTTGAGGAACTAACATTATAACCATGCACAGAAGTAAAAAGAAATAATAGAAATGATAGCATGTTTTTACACAAAATAAAGATACCTTTGCAAATCCATAACATGAAATCAATATCCTAAAGTGAACTTGGTCATTGAGCTCTGAGTAGCACGAGCTTTGTATTCCTTACTTGATAGGACAACAGGGAGAGAATAGCAATAGATTAAAGATTCCTCTACATGAAGGAGCGATAGACACCAAACAGGACAAAGAACGATAAAAAGATAGAGAGAGGAGAGCTAAAACTCCCTCGTTAAGGCATAGAGGCCCTGATATCAAGGAACCAGATATAGAATAAATAAGGATTGATTAAGATCAAGACAGGCTAAAGCCTCGAAAATAGCAAGAAAAAGGGTGAGAACCCTGAAAGTGTGAGGAGGAGAGAATGAAAAGACGATGAGAAGGTTGCTGCAAATGTGAAGGGGAGGAAGAGTAATGATCTGATGTGGTTAGAGAAGAATCAGAAGTAGCATCCGACAGGGCTGGCGAAAGAGAAGTGTAGGCATCCGACAGGGTCGGAAAAGAATCAAAGGCAACACCCGGGAATCCTGGGGAAGGAGAATCAAAAGATGTCCCAACATTGGGATGGGAGGATGAGATAGGCTGAGGCCTGGGTTTGTGAGAGGAAGGAGAATCTGGAGACTCTGGATAGGAAGAAGAGGAACGGGAGTTCGCGGAACCCAAAAGATGGGAGAAAATTATAGAAATTGGATTAGACAAGGGAAAATATATCACCTAAGGGTGAGAGCTGAGTAGAAGAAATGATGAATGGAAGGAAGGAGAAGGAGAAGTGGACCCTTGAGCGGATCCGTTCTCTTTCGCGCTGAGCCCGATCGGACCGTCCGGCCGTGGCTAAACCTTCGACATCCGTCGGTCGGCGAGACACGAAAATGGTCAGGATTTCAGGGTATAATCCTCTTTTCGACCCCCCGATTTCATGGTTTCGTACCCCCATGAAAATCTTCGCGCTCCTGCCTCTCTTGCTGAGTTTCCCGGCCCTCGCCGCTTCGACGCACTGGCAAGACCTCGCCGTCGGCGATTCCGTCGCGCTCACCCAGGATCTGGCCCTCGATCTGAAAGCCGGCGGGAAGATCCGCATCGGGAAGAATTCGGAGTACGTCCTCGACGCGATCGAGCCCCTCGGCCGCGCGCTGGTCGTCACAAAAAAGTCGTGGGTCGGAGAGAGAGAGAGAGGGTGGGAGACACAGCATCATGCGGGGCGGGTTTATTTAAAGGGCGATGGGTGACGCGGGAAGGTGATCTGCACCTTCTGCTTTTGCCCCCCAGCCTTCTCGTCCTTCTTCTCTAGGTTTTCCCGCAGGGGAGGGCGCCGACCTCCCTTCCACTCGCCGATTAGGGTTTCTGCAGCTGCTGTTTCCGATCGGGTAACTGCTTACACGGCACCCTTCTTGCCTTCCTCTTTCTCTCAGTTGTCTCATCCTGATAGTGCACGGCGGGGGTGGTTTGTGCTGGTGATGGTCGCTGATCGTTTTGCTCTGCTGGGTTTTCGTGTGGTATTTTGTTCCGTCCGTGATTCTGGAAATATCTGGTTTGATGCCTTCGAAGGGAGGACGCGGAGGGGCGGCTCCTAGGAGGAGATCCGTGTGCGGTGGATCTGAAATGGGATCCGAGGCTCCGGTTTTTGTGGATCTGTGTCAGATCTTCGGAGTCACGAGCTTCCTGTTGTTCTTGTTTTTGGGATGATCTTTTTGGTCTGTTTCCTCAAAATTTCCGTGCTGAACTTATTTTCTCGCGTCCCTCTTCCTAACTTCATCATCTTTCGTGTTTGCATCCTTTCATTTTTCTTTGTTAGTCATAGTCTTGTGTTTTTCTTGCAATCGTCTGGTGTATTTTGTTGTAAACTTATTGTACGTTCCTTGATCATCATGTCTGTCATGGAGTATCGGATGGATCGTGCAGTTCTAGAGATGGATTTGGTTATTGGAGATGCTCGTATTGACGCCATGAGCTGGTGTTTCCTCAACGATTTCAGGCTTATATTAGTGGGTGGAATCGTTGTTTTTTTCTGATTTAGTGGACGCTTTCGGGGCAGTCTCATTATTCTGTTAATAGATCGGGTTCTGTCTTTAGGTGCCTCTGTGAATAAATCTTGATCTTTAGAAACCAAACGATATTTCTACATCCTCTTTATGTTTATTTTTATGAGTGTTTCATAGTCTATCTTCATCTACATATTGCTGTGGGCGCTTATTGTACACCTTTTTGTTGTCTCAAACTTAGAATACTATCTGTGTGTATGTACGGAGATGCGCCTCTATGTGGGATTTGTATGCGGGGTGTGTTCCTGGACGTTGTGTGTGTGAGTGCTACAGTGACAGTGTTCTGAGGCAAGGTCTCGTGTGTGCATTACTGCAGAAGCAGCGTGTGTAGTGTTGGGGTTCATCCCCGTTCAAGTACAATTCATAGTGTGTAGTGAAGCCTCACCGGGTTCGATAAGGGGTGGACGTAGGGATCCTATCGTGGTTCCGAACCACCTAAAAATCTCGTGTTCCGTGTGTATGCCTGTGCGATTGTCCATTTCTTCTATCTCCCTTCATAGGTCCATTATATAGATTTTTAATTCACTACATCATCGCACCTTGCTTCACCTGGTATCCGTGTTGAGGTTGATTTCATTGAATACTTGCATTATCTATCTGTGTGAGATCAAAAAGATCGAGAGAACATATTTAGTCTCACTTTAGTTTAAGCTAATTAACGTAGTTAATTGTTATTCCGATGTGAATAGTTTGGAAAGTTAAGATTATTTTTAAAATCTGTCATCTCAGCAAGGGGGTAATTCAACCCTCCCTTCTTGTCCGCCATCTCTCTGGGCCAACACACACAGTGGTTATTTGGTATGGCTTTGCCCATGTGATGCGTTGTCTCCACGAATGGCTTGTTTGAATAAATGAAACTCATTAATGCATGGCCCCCACTCACGGTATGCATATACATAAGTAGTGATTAGCCACTTTCTAACCCCAATAACACATGCCTATTTGAATTAATCTTTAAACCCTCACCCACTAATCATCGTTAGCCACCTGTTTCTTTATTTGGTTATGCATGCATCCGCATATGTACATACATGCACATCTGTATCTATATATATGGATATGTACATATGAATATAAGAATAAATACATGCACTTTATTTTTATGGATCAATTCTGTTGGGCCATTCATATCCAATTCTGTAGGAAGTGGAGGAGCTACACTAATGGGGTTTTACCCCTACATTTATTTCAATTTGGGTTTTCGATTCCCCTCTTTCACCCCGTTGGGCCACGGAGTTCTGCCACTGCATGTTCTCCACTGGTCCCTTTAGGGGAATGTTAAGGAGGCGCCATGACGGTGAACATTGCCCTGACACATCTTGATCCCTTTGGATCTTGGGTAAGATATGCCCGTATTTTTTTCGACTTCCATCTCGGCACTCCGTGGATGGATGTCCGGACCACACTCCCCCTCTCCAATCTAGGGTCATTCCCCCCCTCTCCCTCACTCCTACTCTCACATTCTACCACTCTGCCCTGCACCAGATCACAGACAGCAGCTGAAGCTCGACCTGCAGAGCCTACCCCGGGGTCATCCGACGACTTCTGGAGGTGTCCCATACATCGACAGAAAGCTCTCCTAGTTAGCTTCGACGTCGAGGTGATCCTGCCTTCATCCGAGTTCGGGGCTGTCCTGGAGGTCCGTTCTCGTCAGAGCACGCATCTGGCATCCGTGGGAAGACTAGAGCCCTACTGCAGAAGCTGCTACGTCCACACCCCAACTCCACTTGGTGCGCCGTTTGACTAGGACGTTCCCCTACCAGTCTTCTGTCCAATCCAGCCAGCAGAGCCTCGTTTGGTGTCTGGAGCAGCCCGTTCTAAATTTTCTCCCCCAAGTGCGCAGGTCAATTCACTTAGAGCTAGCACTAATACCCCGTGCTCTACCTCCCTGCTCTGACCTCCTATGGCACCCTTCCTGGTTGGAGAACGAAGAAGACTCATAAACAGACGCGCCCTCTTTGGTCCCACACCTTTTTGACTTTGGGAGCGTTCGTGACAGCGTTAACTTCCAGCCGCTGCGACCTGAGAGCAGTCCCAGTCAGAACTGAACACCCCAGTTCCAGAGCCTGCCACGACATCGGACTGTTCCCCAAAAATTTTGGAACCTTCCTGGACCAGTCAGTGAAAGATTGGTGCTAGTTTTGGCGTCATCCCAATTCGTTACAGTCCGTGGCAGCGCCGTCATCGGCCCCATATCAAGCTGTCCCAGAAGCGGGCAAAACCCACAATGATCGCTGACCTTATTTTCCCCACCCCCGCCTGGCCAGCTTACAGCCCCTCCCTATGCGGAGGTAGTATTTTTATGTATCTCACAGTCCCCCTCCCCTATGCCAACCCCTCTGTGAGGGCATAGTGATTGTAATAGCAAGTCGCAGGTTTGAAGCTTCATCGACACGGCAAGCGGGTGCATCCCCTCACCTCCCCGCTCGCCCCCGTCTCCGGTCGGAGTCGGTGTCTTCATGCCGACTAGGTGAGCCTCGGTTCCCCCTTTGGCTGGTTAAGTTTCCTTGCTTAGCTTAGTATTATCGCTTTGCTACATCGGACGGAGAGTAAGAGCTTGGCCCACAATTGCCATCGACGTGTGTAATCACCGCGGGAGAGTTGTGAGTGATCCCCGACATCCCACACCCTTGATGTGCTGACCGCTCGTGAGTTGGGCATTCCTGACCCATTTGGGGTTCTCCCCCAAGTTAGCCAACCATTGGAACATCAAGGTCCCACCTCGAGGCCGAAATCGCTGCCGATCTCTCGCCGGGAATTCCATTCACGGTTCGTCGTGATGCTCCAAATCAAAAAGGTCGTTAGCGGCGCCCCCCGCGCGACCGCGCGCTGAGCCTCGGCGATGTGCTTGCGAATATAAGTAGCACGGTCTACTTGGCCGACTTCACCGATGCTACCATTTTCGACCACATATATGGGCTGTCCGGGCAACAAGCTATTGAGGTATCGCACGGTTCGATTAAGACCGCCAACCCAGATCGGCGCGTCGGAAAAGTCGCCCCCGGTTAGAGCTTTCATCAGGCCGCCGATGCGCCATAGCCGAACGCTGCGGATACCCCAGTAATAATCGAATCCGACAAAATCCTGCTGACCGATGCAGACCGACGGACAGAGGAACTCAGGAAGCCGGCCGGCCATACCAAGGTGCCACCAATTTGTACAGACGATTGCTGACAACACCGTGAGTGGCTCCAGCAGCCGCTGAATCAAAAATTTAAAACCAGTAAGCACCGGCACGCGCTTATGCACGGCGATAGGTATCAGTTCGAGGCGCCTCGGGTCTTCCAACAAGAATTTGGCGACGTGCCGGGCTATGTCGATTTCAAGGCCGCTCCACTCGCCTGTCCGCTCGTCGCGCCACCCCAGACCCGGCACGTCGGTCGATACCGCGATACGGAGCGAATTTGACCCGAGAATTGTCGCGACCCGTTGACGCCAATCAGGCGCTTGAGACGCTAATTCCGTGCTGGAGCGATTTGTATCGCAGAGCGTACGCCGCGCGTTTTTTTCGGCACTTTCTCTCTCGTAATAACCGGGAAAGTACTGCTGGATCGCGCGCGCTAGATCGCCGGAGTCCCGGTAGTCGTCCAGCGCTGCCTCAAGCGGGTCCAGCATTCCCGACCCGCGGACGGTCGCGATTCCATATGACTCAACCGTCAACCTTGTGCCCAGCAGGCGATAGTCGCCGCGCGCAGATGTCATCCAGTTCAGCAGCTCCAGATCGTCTGCGAGAGCGCCATCTATAGTCCCGTTTTCCAGCGCGCTCACTAAGACTTTGCTGTTCTCAAAGCTTGTGCTTTGAGCCCGTGGAATCAGCCGGTTGACCGAACCTTCGGCGGTCGAGCCGAATAACACCCCGACGCGACCAACAAAATCAGCCGGCTCAGTCACGGAATTCGTCGATCTAACCAACAAAGCAATTCCAGCGACTAAATAGGCTGAGGTGAAGTCGATCTTGCTCGACCGCGGTTGCGTGATCGAAAATGACGAAATTACAGCACTGATTCGCTTGGCGCCGAGATTGCGGCGATGGGAAGATTCATAACGTCGCTTGAATTCGTCGCGCGTCGAAGCGGATGTGAGTTTGCGGTCAATGAGCGTCTGGATCCAACCAGGCAAGCCAATGACGGAAGGATTGACGCCGACACGCGCCTGGGAATTGTGTCGACGAATGGCTGCGCGCGCCTCTGTATGGGCCAGAAACAAATTACACATTAGCGACGCGATTGCATCGAGCTGCTCCGACATTCCTACGTTGGGGGGCAGCCCAGGCGGAAACGAATACTGACGCTGCCACCAAGGTCTGAAATATCCGAAGGATAGAAGATTTGGTTCGTTGAAAGTGATCCAATCGCCGACCGCCGGTCCCAATGACTGCGCAACCCACGTCGCATAGGTGGCAAACCATGCGGGAAAAGAGGCAGCGCGCATGCCGCCACGCGCCTCGACGTGCGGCGGCCACACGAAATGCAGTAACGTCACCAACGGCGACATGCCTGCGGCGACGATTTCCGCGACGACATCTCGATAATGCGCCAAAATCTGCGGATCGAATTCGCCCGGCTTCGGCTCTACGCGACTCCAGGAAACGGAGAACCGGAAAACTCTGGCTCCTAGGTCCCGCGCCAAGGCGATATCTTCTCGATATCGTGTATCGAACTCCGTTGCTCGTCCTCGCGGCGGTAGCGCTCGGATTTTCTCCCACTCGTCCCAGATGTCTGGCGCTGAAGGATCGAACGCTTCGCACTGATGATCGGCATTGGCCACCCCGAAGCGAAAGTCTGAAGGGAACGGGGGTGGCGTGCCAATTTTCAAGCTGGCAGCCAGGATTGACCGCAATCTAGGAAATCGAGAGCCTTGCTGAGTGTTCGACGCTTCTATCAAGAGGCGCCCCTCTGTTTGTTGCCTAGCAACGCCAGCCACGAGCTTTCACATCTCACTATTGACATGTATCCGTCGCCTAAGACAAGTTCACTTACGCGCCGTTAGCGAATTATCGGAGAGTTCCCCGGACCGCATTGCAGCGGTCATCGGGCTTCGGCCGAAGCGCTCCATCGTCTGATGCAATCCTCAACCATATTGTTCTCCTTCCTCATTAGGAGGAACGATTTTGGAGCTTTACGAGGCTATCATAATTGGAACCGGGTTCGGAGGCGCGATCAGTGCATGCCGCGCCAGTAAGAAATGGCCAGGTCGCGTGCTCGTCTTGGAGCGGGGCCAACGATACGAGCTGGGCTCCTTCCCAAGAACGCCACACGCCATTGCCCACAATTTCTGGAACTCCTCGCTTGAAAAACGCAAGCGACCGAAAACGGTTGAACGGCGCGAGCAGTGTGGGCTGTTCGATATCCGCAACTACGATAATATCGATGTCGTGCTCAGCGCCGGTCTGGGCGGAGGGTCCTTGATTTACGCAAATGTGTATCTTGAACCGCCTGACGAAGTGTTCTCGGATCGGTGGCCTCAGGCTTGTCGAAAATCGCAGCTGCGGCCATACTATCAGGTCTGCAAAGAAGTCTTAGGTGCACGGCCAGTTCCTTCCTGGTCTGGGCCAACGGACCGAAGGCGTATCATTCGCACTGAACTGTTCCAAAACGTTGCGGGACTGATGGCTCGACAGTCGCGCCTAGCCGACATCAACGTTTTTTTCGGCAACGATTTAGCAACGCCGCTTCAACCGGGCGTCCAAGACCGCAATCGCTTCGGCGCACTTCAGACCTCATGCACCTATTGCGGTGAGTGCGATATTGGCTGCAATTACCAATCTAAGAATACCCTCGATCTGAACTACCTTTTCCGAGCCGAGCGCGGATATGACGCGAAGATCCTCACTCACCGACTTGTCGAACGTGTCGTTTCAGTCAATTGCGACGGCCAGGACGATCCAGGTGCCAGAGGGGAATATGGATATCGCGTATATTTCCGCAACCTTGCGCAAGGGAATGCGGAGGAAAGTGCGTTGGCTAAACGGGTGGTCGTCTCGGCAGGCAGCCTCGGTTCGACGGAACTATTGTTGCGTTGTCGCGATGTGTTTCACACCTTGCCACACATCGGCCCTATGCTTGGTCGAAACTTCTCGGGCAATGGTGATTTTCTTGGCTTCGTGCTTGGTGCAAAGTATCCTGCTGACCCAAACTATGGTCCAGTCATCACGCAGGTAATTGACTTTAACCTGTTCAACGCGTTCGATCAAAAGCAAGCATTCTTGCTCGAAGACGCGAGTTACCCTGCACTCGCTGCCTGGTTTGCCGACGCGGCGACGCCCGGCTTTCTGTATCTCGGCAGCTTGTGGCATGTACTGCGACATTGGATCGCTCGCCTCAAGGGGCGTACGACAGGCCCAATTGGTTTTGCGTTCTATTTACTAGACAAAAAAACCGCCTTTACCTCGGCGGAGAGGGTTAAAGGTTACCACTGAACGCCGTCCTGCCAGGGCGGGACTATCAAGCGCGAATTGAGACAATAGGAGTCCTTGGCCCCCGAAGCAAGGCCTATCTCTGGAACGCCATTAACTGGTAAACGGTTGTTGCATTGAATTGCCTTGTCTCGGGAATGCAACATGACTAGTTAAATCGCATGAGCCTGGCCAAAGAATTCAAGGAGTTTATCTCACGTGGAAACGTCGTTGACCTCGCGGTCGGCGTGATTATTGGCGGTGCGTTCGGCGCGATCGTCTCGTCGCTGGTCAAGGACGTGATCATGCCGCCGATCGGTTATGCGATGAGCGGGATCGATTTTTCGTCGCTCAAGCTCGTCATTGCCTCGGCGGTGACGGATGCCAGTGGCAAGGTGACCAAGCCCGAAGTGGCGATTGGCTACGGCTCGTTCCTCAATACGGTCATCAATTTCCTGATCGTGGCCGCGGTGATCTTCATCGTGATCAAGGGCGTGAACTCACTCAAGCGCAAGGAAGCGGAAGCTCCCGCTGCCCCGGCTGCGCCCACGACAGATCAGTTGCTGCTGACAGAGATTCGGGATCTTTTGGCGAAGAAGTAGCTTTTCGCCGCCACATTGGTATTCAGGTAAGCATGAAATACCTTTGCTGGTTGGTTGCTCTTATTCTGCCGGCCGGCCTATTGGCAGGCTGCACGGACATGATTGGCTCGAAATCGGCCGCGCAATCGCAAATAGACACCTTCCACAAGCTCTTCAACGACGAGAAGTACGCTGACATCTACGCCGCAGCAGACCAAAAGTTCAAGGACTCCGCTCCCGAGAAGAAGCTCGACGATCTTCTTGCCGCCGTGCATCGGAAGTTGGGTTTGGTGAAGTCGACCACAAATGAAAATTGGAACGTCAGTTCCTTCAACTTCACCACCCGAATCGTGATGATACAAAATACGGAATTCGAGCACGGTTCAGCAAGAGAGTCCTTCACCTACATCATCTCCGGCAGCGACGCCACGCTTCTCGGCTACAACATCAATTCGAATGACTTGATCGAAAAGTAGGAAGGGCTGCATCAGCGGATCATACTCCCCAGACCTCATTAATGCGGCGCAACGGCGGGCGACGCTGAGGTCGCATCGGACGGCGGCGAAGCCATCTCGGCCTTGATCGGGCCAAGGACGGCCTCGATGGATGCTTCGCGGCCCCCGGCCATGTCCGTGTGCGTGACGCGGCCGAGCGGCCGTGTGATGTCGGCATCGGTGAAGACGACTTTGCCGGTGTAGAAATGGTGCCCGCCGGGAATTGGCCCCTCGTCCATCTGGAAGAACTGCTGCTCCTTGACCACCGGTGTGACTTGCGGCTTTTGGAGATCGTCGTTGCCGTTGAGGAAGACGATCACGGCGCGCGACTTCAGGTAGTTCATTTCCATCTGGACGAGGTCGGCGTCCGAGCCTCGGACCGGTGATGGCACGGAGAGCGCGGAGAGATCACTGCAGACCCAGGCCAGCGGCCAGTTGAGCTCGCGTGCGGCGGCCTGGGCATCGGCCAGCGAAGAAAGCATGTAATAGGCATGCTCATCCTCGCGTTCGCTTTCCTTTTTGGCCGCAGCGGCGACGGCGGGGTCATAGTTCAAAAGCTTCTGGAGGTCCGGCGGCAAATTGGCCAGGGGCACATGCGCGACGCCGAGTGAATGCGTGATGCTGACGGTGTCCGGGTCGACCTTCGTCACGACGACATTCTGGTAGGTCTTGCCGTCGGAGGTGGTCCATGTCCAGTTGGGTTGCGAGGGCAGAACCTCCGGTGCGTGCCATAATTGAAGCGCCGTTGGCTTCGCGACCGGGGCGGGCGGCGGTACGGGAGCTGGCGTGGGGGTTGGAGCGGGCGCTGCCGTCGGGTTGGAGGCGCTATCGTCGGAAGGTTTCGGCTGGGTCTGGAAGATGGCGACAAGGTCGGTGCCGATATCGGAGGCGATTAAATTTTGTAATCACCCAATTCACCCCTCTTAGGTGTCATTGATCGTGGGACTTCAGGATTTCGGCAGTATCTCCCCTAGGCCCAAGGTGTTCAGGGAATGAATATCGGGTGCACATCCATGGAGAATCCGAGATGGTCCCTTAAATATTTAGACGCACTTAAAGCGGCGACGCACTGAACCATCCCTGGCCCCGCTTCCTCGAGTCTAGCCTGCGAGAGGGACGAAATTGTCGAGACATCCCGAATGGGACCAAGTGATCTGGAATTGCGATCGGAAAGCCAGGACAAAGCTGGATGAAGAAAAAAGCAATGGGGGACGCCTACGTCGGACAACTAGCTAACTGAACCATAAACTTGCGCCGAATCAGCTCATCGAGGGGGAGCCATCGGATCTCCTACCTGGGTGCACCGGTTCGTGCAGGGCATCAGTGCTAGATCAGGAGCGTGCGGGCCAGCACTGCATCAGACAGAATGTGGATGTCGGATCAATAGCTGGCCAGCGCATGACCCTACATTGGATCGCCCACTCGAGGGGATATTGACCATAGTGTGTATTTGTGCCATTTCACTTGTGCTAGGATGGGGTAGCGTTGGATTATCCCACAGGAAAAAAGAGTATCGGAGAATGATAATAATGAGCACTATACGGGGTGTCAAATGAGGAAAATTGCATGATGGCATGGAGGGATTATAGAGGAGAGGAATGAAAAGTTCAAACCCCGTGGGCCCACGCAGTATGAATATGCTGGTCTACAAGAGTATGACCAGTACTATGACATGCTTGCCATCTACACTGTAAACGGTAGGGGGTCCCTAGGGGAACAACTGCCAAAGCTATCTAACCTACCAGCTACTCCTCCCTTCCCTCTGATGAAGTGCAGAAAAAGGGATTTGGGCTAGCAATATGATCATCATAAACAATTCAAAGTCTAAGGCCTCACCCAATTCCTGTCGATGCAGCCTTGGCAGCAAAGAGATTATCAGTAACAAAAAACAGAGAGGGGAAGCATTCAATCCCAATGTAAACATAGACACATTAGAGACAAAGGGAGGTTTCCTCAGGTGAGCCAGCCCCGGGGCCCTACTCACTTCCTTTGAGCAAGCTCTAGAGGAATAACGTCGGGGAATCACTAAGATCATCAAAACCATAAAAAAACATTGGCCAAAGGGAAAATGCATGATTCGATATGGGTGAGCAAACACAGAATAAAACATAGCACATACAATTGCAATAATCGTATCCCAAGATTGGGGTAAAGTGGTTTAAGCATTTCATAGATTGAAAGATGAGAAATTACAACCACTGTAACCCCCACATTGGGCATATAGTGGTCATAAAGAGTATCGTACTAATATTGCTATCGTTTCCATAATACATTGGTTATGGAGAAAGAAAAGTTGGCACTTGCGTTGATTCTGTAAATTTTTACAAAAAAGCTGCATAGTTTGCCATCAGTTAGAATTCATTTGGGCAGTGTTTGGGGATATAAATATTGTTTTTTGGGGCAATACTGTTTATGCTACACTATATCTTCCCCTCCCCCTACACAGATGAGAGTGGTGACAGAGGGGGCGGGCAAGGTGGGGCAGGGCAGCGTCTGTTGCCTGTGGTGGCGGCGATGGGTGTCGTCTGCGGCAGCATCTTCATCGGAGGCGTCGAAGGTGGGGGGAGCAGCGTTGTCGGGAGAGGGTGTCTGGATTAAAATGGGTCAGACTGCGTCATCTGCAGTGGAAACGTCGAGCGGCTCTGGATCTCCGGGCATTGGTGGTGGTTCTGCAGCAGCGTCATCGACGTTGGGGGTATGCACCCTCATCGACGGCTTCTCTGTCGGGGGTTGCTGTCATTGCTCATGTTCCTCCCATTGTTGTCGCCGTTGTTACCCTTGGAGGAGGATGAGGACACTGCCACTTGGTGGAGGGGTCGGGAGGGAGAGGGAAAGAGAGAGAGAGAGTAGTGTGGCAGATGACCGTACGGGGACAGGAACGAGATGGGTTAACGAAGTTTGGGAGTCGGGTTTTGCAAATGCGGGGTTAACTCCATTTTCTCTCAAGTTAACATGGTCCGGCTATCAAATTGAGAAAAGAGTGAACTCTGGATTAAAATGTGGTTAATCCAGAGATAACTCGCTATCAAAGCGAGGCTTGATGTCTAAGGCAATGTTCGGAAACGTGATGGGATTATAAATTTTCCACGGAAGACGTGATAAGTATAGGTTTTAATGGTAAGCATCTGAGTTTATGATCTCATATGCGTTAGTGGTCTTCGATCGGATGTTTAATTTTTGGCCGATAAGTTTGCTTTAATATCCTTTTCCGTGAAGAGGATCCTTTTAGTCCGTCTTTTTAGCCCTCATTTCTATCTGGGGATCCATGTTACTTATGCAAAGGAGTATCCTTTCACGTGAAGAGGATCCTTTTCGCCCGTCTTTTTCAACCATCATTTCTCTCTAGGAACCCACGTTGCTTATGCAAATTCTGTACCGTTTTGGAGAAAATTCCTTCCCCTTATTTTTGTCTTCCTCCTCCCAAAATCTTATTGTGCAGAACATCCCTCGTTTTTTATGAAAAGATTACGTCAGTCAGAGATTCTACTTCCTGAAACCCCTCTTGTAATCCATTCAAAACATGGTCTAAGCCATCGTCGTATCTGTATTGGCCTACTTCACATTTACTCGTGGAAGTAGCTGATTTATAACTTGAAGATGCGGATCGGACACTGATTATGTCTAATGGCTCGACTCCAGCACCCTCGACTGATTGTCGAAAATATATTGTAAAACATGGGGTATGATGAATACTGGCGTCGCATTGCATCAGGAGTACTTATTTTTATAAATAGTGAAATCCACGGGGACTATCGTGAAATTATGACATACTTGCTAGTACTTTCTTGTTCATGACTTTCTCGTGCATAGCCCTTGTGGTTATGAAGTACATTCTTGTTATTGAAAGGTCACTTTACTTTATAGTCTTGCTTGATTATACTCTCTTGCTCACATTCTTTATATCTCGATACTTCATATCTAGATTGTTACTTTGGTTCCATTCGTACATTTTACCTCATTTTTCATTATTTTCTTTTCTAGAGCTAAAATGCTAATCACTTAAACATTACCATCATGTTGATACGAAGATACCTACTGGGCAAGTGTGTTCATACCTATTTTCCCGATCTTTTCAGGAAGTTCAAGTGAGACAGACTCGGATTATGCTAGTGATGGGTCCAAGAGCAATTGATGATCGAGGGAAGACATAGAGTTGTCCAAGAGTCTAGTCATGATTTGTAATTTTTACTTTCTTGAGTCATACTATGTAATTTTTACTTTTTCTTGAGTCTAGTTGAGTTATGTCAAAAGAGGGTCAAATATTCATGTACTTTTGATTATTATCAATAAAAGTTGAAATTATGATCAAACGTTGTGCACTTCACATTTACGTGGATGTCTATTGCACTCTGACTTATATTACTAGCTTGAGGCATATTGCTGACTGTCTACGATTTCCCCCGAGTTGCTTCCGCTACAATATATGGCTCGGGTGTGATAGATGCAGCTTGATGGTGAGGTCGACGCAGCTATGAAGACCATTTCAATGCTTGCTAGGAATACATCTGGAGTCGACGCAACATTGCCATGGGGTCGACGCGACTGAGCTGTTTGGGCTTTTCTCCCTTTTGTGAACAAGGGAGTCGACGCAGCCTCACTATGGGGTCGACGCAGCCTTTGGAATTTTACTTGGTTTAATCTTCCAAGTGATCAAATGATTCGATGTACTCATTGCTCAATCAATGAGCTAGTGTCAACTCAGCTTTGTTCATTTTGGTTTCTGTGCATCCAAAGGACCTTTACACTTGGGAGCTTGACCTAGGATGCTTGATCAAGGATACTTGGTCTGCCACCTTCCCAAACTGCCTTGCTTTCATTCACTTAATCTTTGCTAGCACATAATTAGAGTTCTTTGAGTCACTTGACCCTTCTGGCATTTATTTATTTATTTTATTATCATTTCTTGTTCTTCTTTTATTTCTTTTAATGCATAAAGGGGCCAAACAGCCGCTGTGTCGATGCAAGAAGGGAACTGTGTTGATGCACAGGGCCCCCTAGGGGCTGGCGCAACTGCCACGTTGACACCATGAGGGATAGTGTCAATGTATGCAGGCAGCAAATAAAAGGCTATGCCGATGCAGCTTTGAGACTACGTCGACGCAGTTGATGCTGACACCCACTCCAGGCTTCTCTTCTTCACTGTTTGTTGTTTATTTGTTTTATTCATGTTATGGGGTGATCTTGGAAGTTCAAGGGGTGTTAAACTCTAGTTTTTCTTTCTTGTTTCATTCGGTTGGTTTTCTTTCTTTTATTTCTTCGTTATGTATAGCATGCATCAATGCATGATCTGTTTATGCAGGGGATGTTGGAAATGCTTGTGCAAACATCCACATGACGACATGCAGGGTTTAAATGATGTGTTTATGCAGTGATACTTAATTTGGTACGAGGTAGAGTTATGTACTCATGCATAGTGGGAGTATCGAATTGGGCATAACCCTATCATCCTCAACCCACCATTTAATATACCACAAGCCATGCCATTCAAACATGCATATGTTGATGCATGGGATTATTTCACACATGTGAGACATGCAAAATGCATAGTGGTCATATGCCTATATGCATAGTCCAGGAGAAAGGGAGCTGCTAGAGGGCGATTAGCAAGTCAATAGATAGGTGCATCGATCTGGCCCCTTCATGTGTCGGCGCATTGAGGGTTCGACGGACCGAAATTATGCATTGGTCGACCGAAAATGGCTGACTGATCATGAATTGCAAGCATGCATAGGTAGTCTGTGCACATGGCTTAGTTCAAGCATATGGTGCATGCATGCTCCAATGCAAGTGTGGATATTAATGGACTACACTATGCAAAGGGGATGCATACGAGAATGATTTGGTTATGCTCATGGAGGCCTGAGCAAGCAGGGACAAGAATTGCATGGTGCATGCCAAATATATGATTCATTCTATGATAGGCCTGGCTATTGAGCAACAAATGGATTCAAGGGGGAGTTGACCCATAGGGTCGACCCCTGGTGCAGCAGGCTTCAAGCTATTCTAAGCCCAAGAACTGCATGAATGCATGCGCAATTGTATCTTATGAACATGCTTGTCACATGAAGAGGATCTTTTTTTTATTCGTTTGGTCATTTCCTTGATTACCTTTTCCTTGTTTTATTCTATTCCCTTAATTGACTTTTCTGTGGTTGGTGCTAGCATAGCATTTTTTTTATTAGGTCATCTACCTTGTTAAGGTTAACATTAGACGAAATCCCAAAATATGGGATGAACCTAAGTCCAATGGAACCAGTATTTCCCACTTTACTTTCCAAGATGCTCCCCTCATTTCCTGCCTCCCTGACTTTTCGATTTCCTCTCTCAATCATCCTGAGTCTCTCAGAAGCTCGCTTATTCATAGCAACTCTTCTAGAGATCCCACTCAAAGGGTGAATAACAATGGCCATGTCCTTAACGACATGGTGAATATTTGCCCAGAAATGTTCTTGAAGTGCGACTTGTGGGCCACTAGAATCCCTTGAAGGCTAGTCCTCAGGCTTCTATGCTCATCTTTGGGTCAATGGGTAGCTGTTTCTAGCTCACCCATAGTCTGGAGGTCGTATCGGAATATTCCGTAGGTGGCTCTCTATTTTGCACCCTATAAACCCCAGTCCGGGGGAGGTGCTGTCACATTTTTGCTAGGAATGCGGATGACACAGGGGAGAATAATCAAACGATGTCAACCATAAGAGGAAAATTATGAATTGAATGAAAAGAGGCCTTTGTGAATTTAAGAATTAACTCTGCATAAATGAGCCCCTCATTTCACCTTCCCAAGTGAGGACTTGCACTAAAACTATCCTGCCAGGCTACCGGTGCCGGTCCATGCGTGCTATTTCAAACCACCTCCTCACGTCGTTTCACCTGTCAATGCATTTCCACCCCCCTCATATCCATTTATCACCCATAATCCCTTAGGAGCCGTCACCCCCTCTCTCCTTTGAGCCATCGCCATCTTACCTCTCATTCCCCCCACACATAGACTTACAAGGTGGGGGTGAAACGGCATTCCCATTGGCACGCTGGATCACCTCTCTCTCTTTTTCTCTTCTTCTCCTTCTCTATGTCATTTTAGCCTTCATCCCATGCCATCTTTAAACTGGCGTGCCTTCGCCCATGCCATTTTAACCTTCATCCCATGCCATCTCCAAACCGGCGTGCCTTTGCCCATCCCTCTTTAACCCCTCACTCTGCAAAGCCATCTCTTATTTGTCACCCTTGTGCATGCATTTGTCACCCTTAGCCATGCATTTGTTACCCTTGTGTATGCATTTGTTCCCACTGACGTGCATTTGTTACCTATCTTCCATTCCTCTCTATTGAAAGGAAAAGAAACTAAAATAGGCGCACAACTCACACATTGGCATTAAAAAAAAGAACAGGGAGGAAGCAAATAATAAAAAATGGAACATATAAGATGAAGGGCATCTAAAATACTAAATAATCAAACACAAGAAAGGGTACTAACAATAGTTAAATAACAAATCAAACGAACAAAAAAATGAGAATAGTAACAAATAAATGAAAGCATAGTTCTCTAGGCTGTCTCATTATGCACCACACCTAGTATATACAGAAAGGATAAAGGCGAAGTGATTTCTAAATGGTCTGTGACTACAGTATATCTGTCAGTTGGCACTGCTAGAACTTCAAAGCTATGTTGAGGTTGTGTATAAGGCACAAGTGTTGGAAGATACCAATGAGATGTCTAACATATTTTGAGGAAAGGATAATAAGAAGGAGCATGCAAATAGCTCTGGTAATTTCAAGTCCGCTCCTGGCAAGAAGAGGCCCAACGTGTTAGCACGATGTAGTGGTCCAAACCAAGATTTAGAGGGTGGGTGAATGAATCTACCTCTAAAAACTTGAGCAAATTAAAACTTAGCCTGAACACTTTTAGACTAATGTGGAATTAAAAGCATCTAGGAACGTAGGTAGAAACGCGCCTAACATACATCTAACGATTGACACACTGGAAATCAAACCATAGTACACAAGAACTTTTTACGTGGTTCGGTCCTCCAGACCTACATCCACCCCACACTCAATCCAGAGTGTGAATTCCGCTGCCAAACAGATTGAAACCACTGGGCCTCACAGCTTGCCTACAAACCGCTAGGCATTATAGCTTAGCCAACCACTGACTAACAGCTTGACCGCTGTGCATTACAGCTTTGTCGACTGCTGAGCATTACAACTAAGCTATCCAGAGAAATCCGCCTCTACCGCTGGGCCTTACAGCTTATGCCACCACTAATACACAGCTTAGATGAAATATGAAGACTGAAAATAGAAAATCACAATGTTCAGCATCGAAAAATTGACAATTAAGACAAACTGAAATGCTCACGCAGGAGCAATGTGACTTGGATCTGATCCAGATAACACAGTGGAGAACAGATCTTCAAGGCCTGCTTCAATCGCTTCACGATATCCTCTCTTGATATCTCTCTTCTTCACTATCTCGCTATCTCCTATCAGTTATAGAATCACACTCTTCTTTCTCTCAGATATCTACTGAAATGTGGCACTCTCTTCTTCTTCTTCTTGGATCACTTCTTCTCTCTTTCTCTCTAGGACTTCTTCTTTCAAAATTCCATCATCTCTGAGTCGAAGACGTGATCGGGTCCTCTATATATAAAGCCCGCGAGAGAGGGGCACGTGAAAAGCACATTTCCCACCCAGAGGTTCCAACAAGAGCGCGCTTGTCGGAGCCCACGTGTCGGATCATACTTGGCGTTCTATTTATCTTAGGGACTTGGGAATTTCATTTATCCTGACAATCAAAAAACAGACATTTTGTCAACCACTTGGTGATCTGGAGTTTATATAAGCATTCACATGCATAGACGATTACTCGGGTTTTATTTTGATTTGGCCTTCGGCACTGTGATTTGGGCTACCGGACCACCTCTGTGCATATGCGAGGCATCTTCATTGAGTGGGTTATCACTCGGAGTATTTTCACCCTGACCGGGCAGGCTTTCTACCTCTTACGGACCTTTTCGATAAGACGTGTACCTGAGTCGGGTCACTTGGGTTTTCTGCTAACATTGCCTTCGGCACCCTACTCTGAGGAACCAGGGACGTTTCTTCACATCGGGAGGCTTTCTTTATTAGGTGGAAGACCACCAAACATATTTTTTTCCTGACCGGATGAGGTATGCGGTTTGTTCGGCACCACCAAGTGGATACCGATTCGTTGGTTTTGTTGATTTCGGTAGGCAACATGGCATTGCCGATTTGTTGTAGACTTTTCCAGACATCCCAAGACAGTGAATCGCAAAGTCCCTAATGCTGTTATGAGGTGACCTGAGGCTTCAGTAGTCCGAGAGGACCCTTCTTTGAACTTTCTTTGGCTTCTTTAGGCCTGGCTAGAAATTCCCAGGTCTTACAGCTTGCTTGTCGTATAGCAATATTTTAGACGTCAACAACCACTTGTTAATGCAACGAACTATTTGCCAGCCCTAGTAGACATTTTTCACCCTTATAGCTCATTTGTTTCCCTTGCATAGTTATTTGTCACCTTTAATCTTCAGGAGCAATCACCTTTGTTGTTTGGTCTTGCGAGCTTCAACATGCTGGAGATGCATAGTGCGTTAATGCAGGGAACTGGTGCGTGGACGTTGTCTGCTGCTGCTACTGAGGGCGGGGCTGGCTGTAGATGCGACCAGTTGGAAGTGGTGCGTTAATGTAGTAGACATGTTGCGTTGACACATTGAGGCTCTTTTCAACCTGAGTGATCTATTTGTTACCATTAACATTCATTTGTCACCCTTGTTAGAAATTTGTCATTGTTGTTGGCCTTTCAGGACATGGCTTGCTGAAGAACTAGAGATTGATCTCCTCTCTTGATCTTAAATGAGGTTTATCATAGTCGTCCTGTGCTTAAGCAAACTCCATAATCATGATAGAAGGGTTAGGAAACCCATATGCAGTTAAACCCTGCACACAGTCTTGATCATACTTCATGCGAGACAGCTATGGGTCATTTTTGACTTCAAACGGCTATTTTTCACTAATATCAGGTATTTTACACCCTTAACAAGCTATTTGTCACCATTATTCTTCAATGGCCGTCACCTTTGTCTTCAGTTCTTCATTCTTCAACTTTAACGTGGCAAGAGTCGACTCTAGAGCCTTTTGGCATCGACTCCAGTTCAACATTTTTCTTGAATATACACCACCTGGCTGGCCAATATCATGCCGGTGAAGAAGAAGAATGGACAGATCAAGATCTGCATGGATTTTCGTGACCTGAATAAGGCCTGTCTGAAAGATGACTTCCCGGTGCCAATCACCGAAGTGATGATTGATGCAACTACCAGTCATAAGGCCCTTTCTTTCATGGACGGTTCGTCCGGCTATAACCAGATCTGGATAGCCGAGCACGACGGAATTCACACAGCCCTCAGGTCGTCCAAGGGGATCTTCCATTACAGAAGAATGCCCTTCGGCCTCAAGAATGCCGGCGCCACATACCAGCAGGCGATGACCAAGATATTCGATGAACTGCTCTACAGCAAGGTTTAATGTTACATTGATGACTTAGTCGTGAAGACGAAGAGGAGAGGTGACCATCTGAGAGACCTCAGAGTTGTTTTCCAGAGGCTCCGATAGTATGAGCTGAAGATGAACCTGATGAAGTGTGCCTTTGGTGTCTCCAGCGGCAAATTCCTCGACTTCATCGTCCGGCATAGGGGGATCGAGATCGACACCCTCAAAATAAAAGTCATTCAGGAGCTGCCACCTCCGAAGAACCTGGGAGAACTAAGGTCCCTGCAAGGCTGGCTAGCTTATATCCGTAGGTTTATCTCTAACCTATCGGGACGTTGCCAGCCGTTCCACAAACTAATGATGAAAAATGCACCATTCAGCTGGGGTGATGAATGCCAGCATGCCTTCGACCGGCTGAAGGATTATTTGAAGACCCCACCTGTGCTGGAGGCACCTGTCAAAGGTAAGCCACTCATCCTTTATATAGCGGCTATTGAATACTCACTATGGGCAATGCTCGCCCAGAACAATGACGAGGGAAAGGAGCAAGCTCTCTACTACCTTAGTCAAAGATTAGTGGGGGCAGAAGCCAAATACACTCCTATCGAAAAGGTCTGTCTTGCCTTGGTCTTCGCAGTCAAGAAGCTGAGACACTACATGCTGTCCCATGAAGTGAGCCTGATTTCTAGGGCTGACCCCATCAAGCATATTCTCTCCTAGCCGGTCCCGAAGGGGCGTCTCGGCAAGTGGGCCGTACTGCTGATGGAGTTTGACATCACCTATGTGCCGTAGAAGGCCATCAAAGGGCATCAAAGGGCAAGCCATCGCAGACTTCTTCACAGCACACCCCGTGCCCGAAGACTCCCCGCTGGCTACGGAACTACCCGAAGATGAAGTACTGAAAGTGAACCAAGTCCCGCAAGCTGTCTAGCAGCTATATTTTGACGGGGCTTCCAGGATCGAAATAGCATCCTCTGGGCATACCAAGATACAGGTCGGAGCCGACATATATGAAGGGGGTGCCTACGTCCTTGTAGATCACAAAGGAGTCATCCAGTTCTCTCCCCTTAATGGAAAACATATGAAGCTGTACCACACAACTCAGTCGGCATTCCCAGAATGACCAAAATACACATTGGTCTAGCGGCACCCCGCCCTGGCTGAGCTCTACTCACCTTGGTCTAGTGGCACTCTGTCTTAGCCGAGCTCTACCCACCTTGGTCTAGTGGCACTCCACCCTAGTCGAGCTCTACTTACCTTGGTCTAGCGGCGCCCTGACCTGGCCGAGCTCTCCTCACCTTGATCTAGTGGCACTCCGCCTCGGCCGAGCTCTCCCCACCTTGGTCTAGTGGCACTCCACCCTGGCCGAGCTCTAAAAAATATAATAATAATACATACAACATTACCATTATGGGCCTTACGTCCAAATCGGCATAAAATCCCATCCTTTGTGCTAGCATTACCTCATTGCCAACGAATAAACCCCTTTTTGGCGCAAGACTTTGTGTCCTAGCCTACTGTTATGCAACATCCCCGATGGACCTTACGTCTGAATCAGTGAAAACTTATCCTTTGCATTGGCATTACCTCCTTGCTAACAAATAAACTCCTTTTCGGCACAAGACTTCGTGTCCTAGCCGACTGTTATGCAACATCCCCGACGGACCTTACGTCTGAATCGGTGGAAACTTATCCTTTGCATTAGCATTACCTTCTTGCTAATGAATAAACCCCTTTTCGGCACAAGACTTCGTGCCCTAGCCGACTGTTATGCAACATCCCCGATGAACCTTATGTCTGAATCGGCATAAAAATCTCATCCTTGACGTTAGCATTACCTTCTTGCTAACAAATAAATCCCTTTTCGGTGCAAGACTTCATGTCCTAGCCTGCTGTCATAACAATACTGCCATTGCGGACCTTAGGTCTGAATTGGTGATAATTCACCCTTTGTGTTAGCATTACCTTCTTGCTAACGAATAAACCCTTTCCCAGTGAAAGGCCTCGCGTCCTAGCCAATCCTTTAACAACATTGCCGTTTCAGGCCTTAAGCTCAAATTGGCTAAAGCTCCCCCTTTGTGCTGGCATTGTCCCATTGCCAACGAATAAACTGCTCTACTGGCACAAGGCCCTGCGCCTAAGTCAGTAACTATCTACCGTCACCAAGGATCAATATCACATTTTGGCCTGGCAACATTCTTCTATCATATATTCAAAAAAAAAAAAGAGAATGGGGCTTAAAATAGAGGTGCCCTGCCGGCCTTGTTCCTACATCAGGACAAGGGCAAAAATGGTAATAACCTAGCTGCGATAAAAACCCGAAAGGGCTGCGCAGTACGATCCTCGATAGATGCACAACGCAGTGGTACTATTCCAGAGTCAGAGAATGCACTGGTTCGCCCCACACGGCATTCCGCAGGTCCAACCTGTAAAAACATGCAAAAATTGCTAAACTCAATCCAGACCCACGAAAATAATCAAAAAAAAATCTGGGGCATTACAATTGCGATGGTGGTGCATCGTGAGATGCTGCGAATGTGGTCCGATGGAACACTTGGCTTGTGTTGTCAGAGGCAGTGACCTGACGATGGTATTGGTTTTCCTAGTGCTGGAAGGTGCAGCTCCCAACGTACGCAAGGTTGAGGTCAGGTCAAGCGTGGAGTTTTCTCTTGATTTGTCGAAGTCATGATTGGGCTCTCCTCGATCAGAGAGGATCTTGCTTTTGCCAAGATCGTCATCTTTCAAAGTGTGTTCGGATGGGGACTCTCTTGTGTGCCATGATGTTCGTGCGAGACGTGTCCTGTGTTTTGGCAATGTGGCTGTTTGTGAGAAGCAATGCCCATCCCCTGGTGCGTAAGGGTGTATTGGCGCTGCTCTGGAAGGATCAGTGCCTATTGGATAGTGTTCGTGAGAACTCATGGATGGTGTTGTGTTTTCTGAGGTGTTGTGAATCGGAGCTTGCAAAATTGCAAAGGATGAGTAGAGCATCGGAGGATTGGTTCCTCAGTGTGAGATTGTCTCACTGTGTAAGATGTGTGGTCGCCATGTCATTGCTTGGGGTATTGTGATTTGTGGCACTAGTAGGATGGAGAGTTGGGGAAATGTGTCGGTGGGTGTGCCACATGAGTACCTTGTTCTTGTGTTGGAAGTTGCGTTCTCGGATGAGATTGAGTTTTAGAGAAGTGATCTCTGAGAGATTATAGGTCCCAGTTGGTGGCCACGTACGGCTGGTAAGGTTGACTGAGTGATCAACCATGGTAAGATGTGTATTGTCTGGGGACTCGTGTGCATTGGCCACGACGTCGTCGACTAGCTTACTGTGGTAGCAGGCGGCACTTATCAGTTCTAGAGAAGTGTGCCGTGAATTGTAAGAGATTGTGTCCCGAGACTCTGTGGTAAGAGTAGAACCAGGATTGATAGGCGTCTGTTTGGAATGGCTGAGATAAGTTGTGCTTAGATAGCAATCGGAAGATCCCTGTGTGTGGAGGTCTTTGATGAGATGTTGGCATTGGATATGGTGATCCCTGGTCTGTGACCAGTAAGGGAGGATTTCCCTGTAAGCCTGAGTCGAGTGATGTGAGCATTGATGATGCGGGACGGACCCGCGAGACGACCTAGGACTCTAGGCAAGCTCGGACACGTCCCTTAGCGAGGGAAGCGGTCCAATTTTCACCAGGAGTGTAAGCAACAAGAACAAAGAACAAATACATGTGAGGGTGAATGAACAAACTGAGCTCTCTCAGAGCAAGAACTGTGCATGCTTGAACCCCTCTGAATCAAACATAAATTGAGCCTCCAGATTTCAAGACTTTCACATAATAGGCCTATGAATAAAATGCTCAAACCCCCTTGCTGAATTAACAAATAAGCAAATAAAACATTCAAATCCTCCTCTTGGCTTATCTAGCTGAATGAACAATGGCTTTAACTTGAATGAAAAGAAGAATAGAACGAAAAATAGAAGCAAATTCATTAAACCTTAATTCGACACGGCCTAATCTGGCAAGGGGGGGTACCACGCTGGTTTAACTTCACACTCAAAATCCATTTCTATTTCTTGGTCCGAAATCGACGTGTCCCTTCTCGTTTGCCCATTAAATCAGTGCGCCCCTACAGCAAGCCTAAACCAGCGTGCCATCCTTTGGCCATCTACCTGGTTCGCCCCCTTGGCACCCTTCAAATCGGTGCCCCCCCTTGTCTTCCATCCTAAACTGGCGCGCCCCCATTGAACACCTTAAACCGGTGCGCCCTCCTTTGGACATCAAGCCGGCGTGCCTTCCAAATAATAAAAATAAAAATAATTAACCAAATAAAAGAAAAGATATGAAACTAATAAACAAAATAAAAGAACATGAGCCACCCGCATGTGAACAACCAACGGAGTTCAACAATTGGAACAACGATAATAAACAAATGCTATAACCGTGCATACCTTGGGACCCTCGCTTCCCCGGACTGTATGTGAAGAGAAAAGCAATGATGCCCCATGACATCAGACGTGGACCTCGGGAGTCCCGATATGGCCATGGCCCGAAATCATCTCGGGCCAATAGTTCGTTAATTTGACCTGCCCCTACCGGAATCTGATCCTGCATCCTCATTAAACTAGCCATGTCTACGGTAGACATTTGTACGGTTTTATCACCGCCTTCGATGCTACAAAAATAGATTTCTATCCGAACACGAAATAGTCCGCAAGTGACCGACATATATGTATCTATGAACATTCATGCCCTAATGCGGGTTTGTTTAAACGAAATCTGAGATTTCACTCTCGCTTTCATTCTTATGAATTTCAGGCACTAGGGCCCCTTTTCCTGGTAATCAATCAAGGGTTTTTCCCTCTCCGAGGAGATGTGATTAACGTCATAACCTTCATGGCACGGCGGGTTCTCAGTCCCGACACGATACACACAATCGTCTGACTAGTCAGATCGAGCGCATTATGGGCTTCCTCGAAGCCTGAATAAATCATCATCTCGGTGACTACTCTCTCTCTCTCTCTCTCTCTCTCTCTCTCTCTCTCTCTCTCTCTCTCTCTCTCTCTCTCTCTCTCTCTCTCGGGGTGTTACATGGGTGGTCGAGCTGGAAAGGGGGTAACTAGAGGGTAGGGCTAGTGCAGGGTTTGGCTGAAGGGTAGGGGCGATGTGGGGGTGTTATAGGGGTTGGTTGGAGGGTAGGGGTGTGGGGGTTGGGCAGAGGGCAGAGGGGATGAGAGGGTGCTACAAGGGTTGGCCAGAGGGAAGAGGGTGCAGGGGTGCTGCGGGGGTTGGCTGAAGGTGGAGGGTGTCGGTTTTACAGTTGCGCAGGGTGCCCACATCACCCTCTACCTCTACAACAACCCTCGTCTCGCCCTCCACTTCTTTTGATGGTCGGTGGTTGCCTTCGGTCACCCACCCAATCCCTCACCCAATCTGTCACTTGCACACCTCTTGCTAAGGCGACGGCTGTGAGGATGACCAATTGTGGTGCTCACGACACTTTCTAGGAGCTACCGAGCCTTCGATTTGGGCCTCCTCATTTTCGATCTCCTCGTTCGGGCATGCCTCCAAGTGAGACAGGTAGGTCAAGCATTGGAGATCATCTGGAAGCTCAAGTAGTGGGGGTTTTTCTTGACCATCGGCACATGGAACAAGTTGATGTGTGTAGTCTCTCAGGGAAGAGAAGCAGAGGCGAAGTTCTGCATCTATGAGGAGCTCTTCGTACTCGGTGACAATGGTGTTGGGGTTCTGTCGCAGGCGAGGACCTGCCCACATGTGAATGAGTAATGCTTGTTGCACCCCCTATGGGGGTGCATTGATTATTTTTTTAAAAAAAATTGAGAGGTTGACGCGACGGCGTCGTGGAAAGGATCGTCGGCACTCCGAAATCATGAACAGGACGAGATAACCATTACCTCGCGCAGCTCGATCTCACACTGGACGGTCTCTCACCGGGCAACACACTATTCTCACAATGGAGTTAGAGGGAGGGAAGGATGGCAAGAGAAAAGATCTCTCATGTCCAATCTTTCTTTCATTCAATCTTATATATGAAAACCTTACACACTATCCCCCTTTATAAAGGAAAGGCTATATTACAGCTGGACAATCATGCTCTTAGTCACTTTAACTAATGACATCCATGTCCTAGCATAATAAAACAAACTACACCAACCAACTTTTGACTTAGTCAAATAAAATAAAAAATAATAGAATACTTGGCCTAATAAAATAAAAGTAAATAATATATGTAGCAATACATGTATTATACACACAGTACACAAATAAAATACATACTCAATACACACAAATAAATACTCAAGACGCCGAGTCTTGTAATTATGACTCTGGACTACTGTATATATTTTTATCACTCTGATATGTTTAATTTGCTTCCGCATTATAATTTTAATTGTCACATTAATTAATTCTACGCACATGCCATTCCAGTTCGTTATGTAATCCCCTCGGTAAAACCCTTCCAACCCTTCAGGGGCCTCACCAACCTCTCGGGTGGCTTCGCCAATTCTTGGTATCGGTGTATCGATATTATCAGTATATCGGTATCTAGGTCTCCGGGTCGTTACACGGTCTGTTGGGACTCCTCTAGTTTGATTAGTTGTATGTGTACTGCTTTGTGTTGATAGGTTTTGATGATTGGCAATAGGTTTTGTGAATATTTTGATGATGGGGAACAATGCTATTTGACATCGTCGATTGCATAGTTGACTTTGTCAATCTTGCCTTGCGATGATGGTGAACATATTTTAATGCATTGTATATGTCAGAAGTTCGTATATGAAAGTTGTCTGCATGTTTACACTTAGCTTAGTCTGGTTGAAAACTTGACTCTGTGCATATTTCCAGTTCTTGCATATTATTTGTTAAGGCCAGAAAGTAAAGTCTGTGCATGTTTCTAGTCTTGCTGAAATAACAAGCCCGTGCACATCTCGCTCTACTCACTTGAAGTCCGTGCTAGTTGCACGCTGCAAGTGAAGTCCGTGCTAGTTGCATGCTGCAAGTGAAGTCTGTGCATGTTTTGCTCTTTGCGTTTTAAATCTGTGCAGATCACAAGTCCGTGCACATCTCCAAGCCCGTGCATGTTTTAGTCTGGCTGGAAAATCATAAGTCAGTGTAATATTGAAGTCTGTGCATGTTTCGCCAACGCACTCTGAGTCTGTGCATATTTCTCTTATGCACTCCTCAAGTCCGTGGACATTTTTCAAACAAAGTCCATGCACATTCTTCAATCCAAGTCCGTGCACATTCTTCAATGCAAGTCCGTGGACATTCTTCAATCCAAGTCCGTGCACAACTTTCAAACAAAGTCCATGCACATTTTTTTGTTCTGAATGACAAAGTCTGTGCATATTTTTTGTGTGCTATATGAAGTCTGTGCTTTCCATGAAGCTGTGCAAGTTTCTCATACATACATACATACAAGTTCGTGCATGATTTATTGCCACTTATATAATGCACACGCAAAGTCTGTGCATTATTTTTGACAATAGACTCATGTGAATAGTTTTGAGTCCGAGCACGTTTGCCTTGTGAGTACTTCTAGTCCATGCATAAATACAATCAGACGGTCTATCTATGCACATCTGGTTTGAGAATATATTAACTAGTCCATGCATAAATACAATCAGACGGTCTATCTATTTTCTCATAATTTTCTATTCATTAATATACCGGGATGCTACACACCCGGAGTAGTCGCCTCCTCTAGCTTGACGACTGCCTTCTCTGATGGTCACTCCTCATCATCACCACACCTCGTTTCTACCCATCATAAGATGTGCCATCAGCAAAGGCTTGACCTACTAGAATGAGAAAGTGCAAGAGAGAAGCCCTAAGGTCCTTACCACTAGGGCAGTGTGCGATGAGGATGATCATCAATGTTGGCTGGAGTTATCAGCTCAACGGTCGACTGATGATTCTCTTGAAGAATTCTAATCTCCTCCTCTAGCTCTAAGGAGATCACTGGCCGCTTCAGGGGAAATACCAGCTGGAAATTTGGCTTATCAGGGAAGCCCCAGCTGGTAGCACACTTGGTAAACCCTACCCAGAAAAATTAGGTTTTCCACCCATTGTGAGACGAATCCCGAGGGGAGAGGATCACATAACTCCCTCCCCTCCTCGCTTGAAAATAGAAAAAATCTTTCCTGGCGTGGGTTTGCTCCTTCAGCTCAAAGAAGGCGTGAAAGAGGTCTAAAGAAGTGGTGAGACCACACGAGGGCAGAGGAAGATGAAGGAGAAGATGAAGGTATCAGAATTGGAAACCAACTGGACAGGAGCTAGTTGGTAGAATTTCAGCAACTACTCAACAAAGGGGTGGAGAGGAAGATGAAAACTGCACTTGCAAGCCAAAAGAAAGATACAGAAAAGGCCCGAACGAGTATCCAAGCTGGACTCGTGGGGTTTGGCCGGAGAGAAGTAGTACTACCATGGTAGCTTGTAGCGGATCTCGATCTCTTTTACCTTAGCCTCACCCAGCTCGCTGTACAGAGGATGGCTGGACGTTGGCGCTGAACCCCCCGCACCTTGCTCAGACTCCTGGATCTCAACCTCGGCGTCGTGCTCTGCCATGGAGGAACGAGAAGAACAAGAAGAGAGGAGGGAATATCAGAGTCAGAAGACTAAGGAGGAGGAGGAAGCTGACGGATCATCGCCGCCATGATCTCTGCCAACTCCGCAAAGGCCTCTGCAATTCTCTACTCCCTCTAGTCACTCCCCCAGCACATGGACTCTCTCAGAATGCGATTGCGATGAAGGGAAATGCCCCAAACGGAGGAGACGTGGGATGCAAGCATACGATATATTTACAGGCCCCCAGTGATCCTGGGGTGAAGCGTCATATTGTTTTGAATTCAAAGAAGGGCCTCCCCGCGCCAACTCGAGGGTGCCATCATCACGCCATCCTCCATCGTCGGGCCACCTACGGACCCGGGTGTGCGCTACGCGGGTGAGTCCGCTTGTGAGATATCGTCTTGTCTACTGTGTGATTGCATCTGTGGCTTGCGTTGTCTTCTCGTTGTGTTTATTGCGCAGTAGATGATTGAGTAGCACCGTGTGAGAATGGTTTTGGCCTGTCTTTGGTTAAGTGTCCACTATCTGTCTGGTAGCATTTTAAGTTCCGCAATATTTTTTATTCTAGCTGGAGGGAAATCTTTATTGGGTGACCGATCTATTCACCCCCCTCTAGATCGCCCTTTAGCTGTTCAACAACCTCTAGCCCAGCTAGAAGAGTCTCATATTCAGCTATGTTGTTGGTGACTGGGAATGTGAGCTGAAAAGCCTATGGGATGGTGACACCTTCAGGCGATAGGAGGATAATGCTGACACCTCTCTCTTGGGAATTCAAAGCTCCATCAAAATGTAATGTCCACATGTGATCAGTTGATTGGTTGATGGATATTAGTTCCTCATCTAGAAACTCTGAGTGGATAAGATCAAATTTAGGGAGAGGATGGTGAGTGAGATGCTCGACTATAGCATAGCCTTTAATCACCTTCTACTAAACATAGGTGGTGTCAAACTGAGAAAGGAAGCTTTGTCAATGCGCTAGCCTATCAGTAAGGATAGATTTCTACAAGAGGAACTTGATAGGATTCATTCGGGCAATCAAATAGACTTCGTGAGCCAGAAAATAGTGTTTCAATTTCTACACTACCTAAATGAGGGTGGCATAGGTTTTCTCCATGGCTATGTATTCTGCTCACAGGGGTTAAGAAGCTTGGACAAGTAATAGACTGCCCTTTCCGTGCCCTCTTCATTTATCTGTGCAAGGACTATCCCCACAGAGTCATCCAAGACTGAGATGTAAAGGATCAAAGGTTTGCCTGGTGTAGGTGGTATCAGGACAGGTGGATTGGCCAAATATTCCTTTAATCCTTCAAAAGCTTTTTGACACATGGAATCCCAATGGAATTCTACTTCTAGCTTGGTCAACTCATAGAAAGGTTTGCACCTCTGTGAATGTTGGGACACAAACTAACGAATAAATTACAACCTCCCAATTAAACCTCTAACTTTTCTCAGATTCTTCGGAGGTGGCATGTCCATGATTGCCTTAGCCTTGTTGAGATCTATCTCAATACCTCTTTTATTCACGATGAAGCCAAGCAGCTTACCTGATGAAACACCAAACACGCACTTCTTTGGATTCATTTTTAATTTGAATTTACTTGATCTTTGCAACACTTTAGCTAGAACTTCTACATGTTCTTCCCTAGTCTTTGATTTTACCAATAAACCATCCACATACACCTCCAAATATACGTGCATCATTTCATGACATATTGCCATCATAGCTCGATTTTTTCTTAGTTCTGTCGACTCATGCTGCCTGTCTTAGACAATATCTATCGACTGAGTTGGAACTCAGTCGACTGACATTTCTTTTATCAGTTGAATAGCTACTAGCTCCTTTGCCTGTCTTCGTTTCTGCACATCCAAGACCCCTTGCACCTTTGAGCTTCATGGTTTCATGCTCTTTACTTGTACTGCCGTTGCTGCTAGCTTACCTTGCTCCATGTGCCACTGCACTGCTCCTGTGTGACCAAGTAGGTCGACACATCCGTAAAACAGGTCGACTGACTTGCATATTTGTCGACTGAGTTGGGACTCAGTCGATTCATATTTCCTTATCAGTTAACTAATTGGCCAACCTGCAATGTCTTCAACATGCTCACTGCTAAGTTGACTTAGCTCTTTTGTCTGACGCCTTGGACTTGTCTCAGTTGGCTTAAACCACAAGGTCTTTGGCCCTTTCCGTAGGTTGGTTGAACGCCCAGTCTTCATAGATTGTTATCTTTCAAATCTACGAAATTTGGTCGACCGGAATATTTATGTCAGTCGACCGGCCAGCTACCTGAGTCGACCTGATTTTCTTCTAGTGTCGACTCAGCTACCTGTCTGCAAGAAGATCTGTCGACTGAACTTGAAAGTCTGTCGACTTGGACGTATATCAGTCGACTGAACGTAAACTCGGTCGACTGATTTTGTCTTGTTTTGTCAACTTGATACTTCACTTGGTCGATTGAATTACCTGATAAACAGAACTTAGTGAGCGTTTCAGAATTCTTCATACAATACATAAGTCATAGTTAGACATCATCAAAACATATAACAAAATATTCTCCCCCTTTTTGATGATGGCAACTAGGAGTCATTATGTATTTTATTTATAGTGAGATAATTGAAAATTTTTGAATAGCACTAAAACAGACACAACTGACGACATAACAGATACAATGACTGAGACCGACACAAACAATGACTGAGATTGACCCAATGATTGAGACCGACTTATCATGATAAGAGAGATGACTTAGCATACTTATGACTCAACACACACTTCTCCCCCTTTGACATGATCCAAAGTGGGGAGAGTGGACATCAAAATGAATAATCAGATGGAGACTTACTGTTTGTAGAGGGTTTTGCCAAACTTTATTTGCAGGTTTAGTCGGTTCGGAACATAAGGAGAAACAATCAACTGATATGTCAACTGAGAAGCAATTTATGCCAGAACACAATATTTGAGCGCAAACTCATAAGGTAAATTTTATTTGACCCATACTCATAAAATTAGAAGACTGATTTTCATATTTTTCTATGTAAACCTTCTCATGATAAAAATCTTAATTTGAGGTAACCCCTCTGGCGATCACATCTCTTTGTTAGCACATCGTGCATGCTTTGATTTTCCTACATATTATTATTTCTTTTATTTTTTTAAGTTTATTTTCCATGATCTACAATATGATGAAAAATAGAATGTGTGTTGACCTTTGTATGCTTCAAATAGAAATGTGCATCGACCTTGAAACGTGCACTGACCTTGACAAGCTTCGACCTTGAAATGTGCATCGGCCTAGATGTGATGAAATATGAAATGTGCACAAACTTGGGAAACAAATGTGCGTAGACCTGGGTATGTTAAATTCCAAACGTGCACCGACCACAATTGAAGAAGCTCCCAATGTGCACCGACCTCTACTGTAGAAGTTCATAATGTGCACTAACCCTGCCAAAGGCCAAGCTCTTTATGTGCATCGACCTTGAAGACCAATCTTCATGGGAACCTCAGTAGCTGCACCGACCTTGCAGAAGACAGGCCGACCTCATAAGTCATGCCAAGCCAGTTGCTCAGACCTCATGAAGTAGAAGGATCTGTTTGATGAAATGCCTCAGTGAGCAGCTCCCAAGGTCATTTGTAGCAAACTTCCAGGTTCTTCAGAATTGGATCCAGAGACCAAAAATAGGATCCGTAAATGCAAAAATTCACATCTTTTGAGGTTTGGAAAGGTCTTCTTGGTCAGGCAACCATCCTTGTCATCATGGGTTTACTACATCTATCCTTTTGGTCCATTGAAAAACAAGTTACAATTTCTGGGTGTAGTCACCTTTCTTGGTACACTACTTTTTGCCTCCACCTAGTCAGATGCTCTGTCACTAAGATCCCCCAGGACAAAAAGGACGTCCTTCTCAGTCCTGCCAGCTGGAGAAGAAGATTCTACAGATCTTACTTGGGAAACTCCTCTCACATATTGTCTGGTCAGCCAAAGTAACTAAATGATAGAAACTTTTCTGCTGCCTCCCTGGCCAATCAGAGGCTGCCAAGATAAATGGTCCTTGAAGACTAATGATAAATTTTGTATCAGCCAACATAGCCAGCCCTAGTTCCTTCACCCCGTTGACACTTGCCCTATCATTCATAGTGTCGTTTTAATCTGGAGGAGATTCCTAGGACTGACCACTGTACTTCTCCATCATGAGGGTGTAGAACACCTTTTTAGAAGGCAGATCTGTCAGGTATCATTTGTGGGAAAGGTCAGCACTCCATTGTACTCTACTTTTTGACCATAGCCAATCAAATTATTGTCTGTGCAAAACCTGGCAGAAGTTTAGATCTGGAAAAAGGCTAGTCTGTCTTTATGGACCAATGGGAAAAAGGTATTTGGTCGTTCAAGGACAGAACTTTGTGTAAGGATGACATGGCGATAAATCTCACATGAAATAGGGACATTAATGAATCTGGGATAATTGCCACCCACTCAGGCCATCGCCAATTATAGAATCAGCATCCTGTGTGGTGGTTGCCAAATTTTGTGAATAGTACAGGCATGAAGGTAATCGCATCGCCTGTGACGGACGCTGATTTCAATTGGCATCAACTATATTGGATGCTAATTCCAGACAGTGACAGGACTCTCAAAGAACACCAAAAACAATGCTGTATGATGGCTCGAGCATCATATTTCTTCAGAGTGACATGATAAGACACAGTTTCAAGGGTTTTTAGGGCATAACTTGCTCAGCCACCTTGAGGGTTTCCAAGGCTAGCACAGGCTTATAGAAGTCTTAGAGAAAGAACTTCCAATTCAACAGAGGGTTATTTAATCTCTATGAAATTAGTTTTTAGCAAGAAAACTTGTGAAATTGGGACTCTGTTGTGTCCCTATGATTTTAATGTTGTCTTACGTGAGTCATTGTCACTCTACAGTTTTGATGCTGCCTAACACCATGAGTCATTGACTTTCTAATGATACTTCGATATTCTCATTGCAGATCAAGTAAAAGACTCAAATGAATCTAGGACTCAGAATATGTGCCAACCAAGATTGAAAGAAATAAAGTGCCCAAAAATCGAGGCAATTGGTTGCACAAAAATCAAGACAGATGAAGAAAAATAGATGGCCAGGCAGAAAACATGAAAAATGAAGAAGTGTAGACCTCATGGAGCCACTACATCGACCTTACAGCTTAACTATCATATTGGCAGTTTTCTTAGAGTAGTGTCGACACTACTGTTACAGTAGGTCGACACCATGATGCTTCTAGCAAGCATTGTTGATGGAGGCATCACCCACGAGTCCCTCTGGCTCGGGTCATCGTCACACTCCAGAGTTGTGTGAGCTCAGGCATCACCTTATGTGGGCCCAATTATCCATTTTAAGCTTTCTATTTGAGTCATTTGATGTATTTTCCCTTTTATTTGAGTCATGTAACTAGGTTAATGAGTCATCTACCTAAGTTAAGTGTCATAGGGTTGATTAGTTTGATTATTGGGCCCAATTCTATGGGCTAGGCCCAGGGACGTCCCCTTCCCCCCTTGCTTATTTGTCATTAGTCCTAAAGTCAAGGACTTATTGTAAATTGTGGGATCCCGATAAATAGGACCCCACTCTCTCATTTATAAGAGAATGTAATTGGCATTTCTTTGAGTTCAAAATTCAAGTTTCTTAGTGGAGAGAATCCATTAGTGGGTGTGAAGCCCTAGGGTGAGAATCAAAATCAGCGTCTAGACCTGTGGACGCCCACAGCAACAGACGCCAATTCCCTATGTCTGTGTTTTCATGACACCCTGTGATTTTACAGAATTCCATATCTGCTGCTTTGTCATTACACTATCGCCACTTGCATTCCACCGTTCTGTAACCTGTTTGCACTATCATTTTGCATTTTACTGTTCATTCCAATTAACGTTCCTGATTGTTCTAGTTTGCATCTGCCAATTCACTCTTGTTACTTTACATTGCACTGTTCATATCCATTAGCATTTGTGCTTGTTCTGTGTGATTTTTTTCTTTTCTGTTGTAGTAGTACCTGCATACAAGGGCATCTCGGTTTGGGAGACCTCCTCTCCCTACACTTTCGAGGAGCCTTACCCCTCTCTTGGTAAAGAAAGGACCCTCCAATTGAGCACTCCGTCTCATTGGACCAGGAATTCCTAGACCAAGGCCTCCATAAGTCCCCGCACCCGTGGATTCCCTTACGAACGCCAGGCAGATTGTATCTTTGAAGTCCCTGGGTTTAGCTGGCCTATACGTGGTGAGAATCAACCTAGTTGGCATTGGAGCAAACCATATTAAAACTAGGTTCATTACCTTGAGTGGATCATATCAAACTTTGCTAAAATCCTTAATTCACATCAAGGAACAAATAAAATCATGCGTAAACATCCAACTTCTTTGATCTTTGCAAATCACTTTAATTGAATGTTGATTGTTTGTATGATGTTTTGCTTTGATAATTACACCAACATATCTAATCATTCAATCCACAATCATGAGAATGATCAACCTAGCACATCCTACACTCCTCAATTTAAACATGTTCATTATAATTCTTACCACAACTCTTTCAAGGGACTGCGTCCTCATTCTCATGGTCTTGCCCGACCCATAGGTAATTTCCAATCTCATGGTCCCTCGCTTCAATCGCGAGCCGCCATTCCCTTGGGACCGTCTCCTCCCCATGACGAGAAGGTCTCCCGAATCCTACATGCCATAGATCATGTCACCCCTCAACAAATCCAAGACCTTAAGGCCATTGTTGAGGGTGCATCTTCTTCTTCTCATCCTCCTTCCACTCCCATTTGGGTGGCCCATCACCCGCCTCCCTCTTCTATTCACACTCCCGCTCGGGTGGCCCATCACCTGCCTCCCTTTTCTCATCCACCTTCTTCTACACATACTCCTCCTCGGGTGATCCATCACCCACCTCCTTCTATTCCTCCTCCTTCACATCCCCAAGGCCCTCATGTTTCTTGCAACCCGACCTGTCTGAGTCCTTTTGTGGGTCGATCCCTCCAAGCTCCATGGCCATCATATGCGGCCCCTCCATCTCAAGGCCGACCCTCTGCTTCACAAGCCACACCCTTCCAATAAGTTCTCCTTGATAAAATGGCTTCAATGGAGGAACAATTAAAGAGGGTTACAAGCCCATGACCCGCTCCTCCTCCTCCTTAAGTCAATCCTCTTCATGCTTTCATGAATGACATCACCAAAATGGAGAAAGATTGGAAGGAGAGGAGAGATGATAATGGCACCATCAACATATGTGAGCAAGATGATTCTACAAGCTTCAATAATCAAGTGGACGCCGTCCGCCCACCACCTATACATCCCACTCATTCACATGGCCCTCCACCTTCACATTCACCTCCATAAAATTTTCCACAACATTATGGCCTTACGTCCCTACATTCATATTTGCCAAATCTTCCACAATATTATACACCAGCACCACCCATTATTACGCCTCCACCACACCATCCACTGGAGTCTAATTATGAAGAACATGAGCTGGCATGTGAAGAGTTGAAGACGGCATAAGATGTTGAAGACTTTCAAGTAACACCTACTTCGAGTTTCCTTCATTTTCCTCCCCCTCCGTTGCCACCCGACGAACTCCTTGCTCAGGACAATGCCACCATCTCCAATCCTATTTATGAAACCAATTGGTGCTACGATGATGGGTCGATACTTTAATCGCCTGCACTGGTGCACCATGACCCTTCTCCTACCCTTCAAACCTCTCACACCACCAAAATATGACATTTTCTTGGAACCAAACCTCCTTCTTCTACACCTCCAAATACCATATCATCAACCTCCACCAAGCAATCTGGGCCTTCCCTTGACTCCCTTTCAACTCTACCATTAACAACCTTACCACCGGCCTTCACCAAACCATCTGCTAAACCTCGACCAATGATACCTCCATTAACAACCTTACCATCAGCCTCTGCTGAGCCCTCCATCAATTCCTCTACCCAACCAAGTAAACCCCCATTGTCACCACCTAGGCCCTCTATTATCTCAATAACCCAAATCCAATCCTTCCTAACCCTCCACCCAACCTTTCACCTACACCCGTGGCTAATCCTGAATAGGATTCACCCCCTTTTGCACTCGAGCCAACCCCATCTGCGTTCGAGCAAGGGGAGAAGCTTGTTGTTTTTGAACCCCCGCTTTTACCTACACTTCCACTAGCACCATCCATTAAACTTTCATCATTCATTAAGCCTACCACCTCTGCTTCACCTTCCACTACCACTCAGAGTAGGTGTATGATTACAAGCACATGTGCCGAGGATGATTTCCAAGAGCCGGGCAAGAAGGATTTGACCATGGCTATGCTATTCCAAAGCCAAGAGTTTATTTGCCGAATGTCGATTCGCATTCTTGTGCCAGGCATCTTTGAAGAGGCTAAGTCCCCGCTAATGCTCCCTAAAGAAAAATGTCAAGATTTGATGCCATGGTGGCCCAAGGTGGAGATTATTAAAATCACGTTGCTCAGTGGAGAACATTCTTTCAAAGCTCTCATTACCCCTTGTTCCATCATTATACGACTTCCTAGTCAAGAGGAGGGGTTCTCCTCCTATATTACTATAACACATTCTACTCCAAACGAGAGCTTATGGGTACTATTTCAATCTTTTGGGCCTTCTAGCAAACCACTTTATTTGCCAAGGAGGGGTGGACATTCTTTTGCCAAGGGGCCTTCCGCCGCCTTACTCACTTTTTATTCTATTCCATCCACCTCTACTTTCTTCTTATGGGCCACCTGTTGGGTGAGGAGGGGGTTCTCATCCTCTCACTCATTGTATTCTTTGCATTCCATGCATCCATTGCATTCATTGCATTGCATTCATTTTCATTCCTTCTTTCTCAGGCTTCCGAACATGCATCTCTTCCATCTTCCGAAACTTTTGGATCTCCATATAGGGCATCACGCCCTCCTCCTCCATTTTCTACCTATGGAACCCCTAGACCTTCTCATTACCTTCAATTCACCATCTCATCTCCCAGGGTATTGCACCCCTTCCACTATCCTTTCTGGGCATCGCGCCCCCTCCTACTGCTTCCCTCCGGAACCTCCAGACTTACCTCTTCTCCCAGGACATCATGTCCTTCTACATTTTATCCTGTTGGAACCTCCAGACCTTCATCCTTTCCTCCAATTCATCCCCCTACTCTTTCGGGACATTGCGTCCTTTGTTCTCTTATTCCTTTTAAATCATCTTTTTCCATACCTCCTGCTGGGACATCACTGTTGATATTTTATCTCTCTCCTTTACCCCGCCCCCTAACTATGCTAATAACATAATAGCATGAAAGGCATGGAAGATGATGAACTACGAGCTAAGTAAATGCGATAAGAGGGGAGCGGACATGATACCTCCACGCTACCGGGTGTGGGGAAGACGACCTCGGCCAAGTACGGTAACTCCCAGTAAAAATAATTAATCAATAATTACAGAAGCTAATTTACTACACACTCCATGCAGGGAGGTAAAGGGCTACAAGTGGGACCCGGGAGGACCGATCTTGAGTTAACGGGTAGCAAGCCGGAAGGGCTCTCGGGTCAGATATGGGTGCTGGCCTGACTCGGCACTACGCGAACTCGGTCCACTCGGCACTGCACGGACTTGGTTCTGGCCTGTAGGATAGCAAGCACGGGCCTCCAAAGGGACGACATCCTCCTTGAGTCTTCTGAAGGCGGCCCTTGGCTGGGACGACGACAGGACGTCCCTGGTCAACTCTTGGGAGTGGCGGTCACTGAAATGGAGCCGGTGTATTTTTGCAAGATTTTCCCATGGACTACTCCTGCTGGCCTGCTCACAGAAAAGAATTGTGCGATCCGACGACAAGAATTATTGCACTCAGATCCGGTGTTAGATAGAGTTGAGGTTCATGCCGTTGGAAGGAGGACTCAAGGGGATACAACATATATTTTTTCAAGTCCATCCAGAAAAGGGATTAGAAATGAGAACCTCTGCAAACTACGTGTTTTTTTCTGGATCTGGTTACAGAACAGTCAGGACAGATATGGATCTACCTGAATATGATTTTTGACTGGGGGTAAGATGGCAGATATGGGATCTGGAAAAATTATGGGTGGTAGGGGGAGATGTGAGGAACACGTATGATTTTTTTTGGGATTTTCTGGAGATGTCTAAGGGGGTGGAAAAAATACCACAACAGACTACTATCTCGCAGATCTGTTGATTGGCAGACTATCAGGGGTGGAACTAAAATTCGGGGAAAAATACCAAATGAAGGTGAAATGGCACAAAAATTGAACTGGAGGAACAAACCCTCAATGTTTGAGGTCAAACAGATAACAGGATAGGGAGATAAATTTTTGGCTTCAAGCTTCTCTCTTGAGTTGGACAGAACTCTGAAGAAGCGGTAGTGGCGGCGCGATGGCAGCTCGATGGCGGCGGCAATGCTGAGCTTCTCACTCAGGAAGGGGGTAGAAAGGAGGCTTTACACCTCAAGAAATTCACAACTTTCACAGCTGAAGGGGGAGAGGGGAGAGAGACAAGGGGGGAGGCACCCTAGGGCTTCTCTTGAGAAATTTCAGCAATTTTCTTCATTAATTCCTTGTAAAATGAGAAATACATGGTATATATATGAAATACAAAATGACCTAAACTATCCCTAGATCTAGGGTTAGGGAAAACATAATCAAGTCAGTCCTCACTCAGATATTACATCTGATCGAGTCGCAAGTTAACTCTACCAGAAAAGAAGAGTACAACAAAGCTAACTGACAAGATCACGGTCCACACAGTGTCAAGACAGATACACAAAATCATAGAGAAACAACACTAAAACAACAACAACAACAACAACACCTGTAGGATCCCGGCTCCATACAGAATACAGAACCACGGAACACAACTGCAAGCTGGGTTACATCAAGGCACAATGATAGCTGATCGCACGACTACAAGGGATTAGTCATGCATCGAGCAGCTCGCCAAGAAAAGACCCATGATAATAAGAAAACAACGATCTCGGGGAATGCATCTCAAGGACGATGATAACGCCTCGAGGACACAACACCCAAGAAAGAAAATGCAGAGTAGAGGGTACTCAATCAGCAGGAATGCCGACAGATTCTGCAATACTCACAAATGCCAACACCAACACCAGAAGGACTCCAGTAACAGTACGGTAATAGACGACATCAAGGCACAGGAAGCCAAGATGAAGTCACATCGAGAAAGATAATTCTCTCGAATGGCGAGAATTTCACAACAACGATCCTCGGCCCATGGTTATTAGCCCACACGCTTCCACTGCGCACTCATACAACGCACACAAGCATCAGAAAAATGTCTCGATATCTGCATCTCAGTACACATTCGACGCCATCGTAATTTATAAAAATCGTAAATAGCACGCCATGAGTACTGACCTAGCGAACAACCAATCACAAGAAGCCAAAGTGCAAAGAAAGAGAGCACCAGTATCTGCACAAAGCATATGGAGAAATGCCAATCTCAGCTTACTTTCACATCCTGGAATAATAAATGAGCCTTCACAACACATCGGCCGCTGGACACTACACGACAAACATGGTACACAACAGCTCTTAACACCATGACGGAGTCCAAAGCCAAGCAATCGTAAGACAAGGAGAAGATTAGGCTTAGAAGAAATACTATCCACACTTAACAGACACAGGACAAAGGCATCACTAAGATAGCAATTCCAAGGCTTACCTCGAAAAGACCCCACTAAATGGGACGAGAAGCATCAAGCTCACTAACAGAAGCTCACTAGGAAGGGAAAATCCTAGGTCGCTCAAGCATCTTCTCAATCAAGGAGTTTAATCGAGTACTTTAATTAGAAGCGAAACACATCAGGAGCTGAACAGACTCAAGCTGGGATGACCAAAACAACGTAAGAACGTGTATGGCCACCATACCAACTAGAAAAGTCAACAGCAACCTGAACCAATAACGGGAAAATCTTGAACAATGTACCGTAGATTCAAGGCTATAGGTAACAACCTTTACATGAATACATGACAGTCATGGCTTTTCATCCCATATAATTTTCCTTCGTTAAGATTCACACAATGTGCAATATTGGAGACATATCCATCTGGGAATCTCAATTGTTTCAGCCACTTACAGACCTCCTGGATCTATCTGTCACCAAGCATGTAACTTGCTTTCAGTTTAACAAGTTTTCCATTTCTATTATGCAGTTCCTGTTGGGTGCGCCAATAGGATCTAGAGGGGGGGTGAATAGATCCTATGAAAACTAATGCCTGATTTAAAACTTAATCAAATTAGTTCGGATGCTTAATGAGATGCCGAACAGATAAACTGTCAAGTTCACAACAACCTGTGCTGAACAGGAATGAGGTAGAACTTCAGAGAGAGTGATCATAGCACTCCATGTGGATGATGGCTCATGCCAATCTAAAAGTGTGATCACAGTGCTAAAAAATTAACGCTCGATGACTGTCTTCATACGGGACAGTATGTAAGTGTTTGGGCCTAAATGGGAACCGAGCCAGCTAGAGGCGGTGTGTGCAGTGCACAGGTAAAACAAAGCATATGCAAATTTGAAACAACCAAGTGCCTGCGAATGGGGATAGAGGATAAGGAGCAATCACACAAACCATAACCCACAACACAAGGATTTTTAAGGTGGTTCAGTCTGCAAACCCGCAGACCTACATCTACCCCTCACCAAAACCCAGTAAGGCTTCCTGTTGACTAATAGCTTGACCACTGATTCACAGCTTCACCATGGGGATGAACCCCCACCATACACACATGCATTGATACATAGCTTCCGCTGACACACAGCTTGATGGGGATGAACCCCCCCCCACACACATGGATACACAGCTTGATGGGGACGAACCCCCCTCCCCCACACACATGCTAATACACAACTTAACTAGGATGAATCCCGAAAGGAAAAAAAACACACGTGCTACAAGTGCAGCAAGGTATGGGGACAACTCCCCAAGACACACAGATGCACAACAGCCTGTACTGCTTCCAGTCTCTAAACAAAGCACCCAAAACCTCTATCAAGGATAGCACCACATAGTTAAGATGAATTCAGAGTTGTACGAAGAAAACTCAAAATGAAATGAGGAAAAATAAATATAGCTTCATAACTGAGTCTGGAAGCTGTAACGACCGATTTGAAATTAGATCTGATGACTGCTCAAGTTTTCTTTCTTCTTTCTGCACTCAGTTCGCTCAAGCCACTCGGCTGGGCTGCTCTATTCTCTCTTTTTCTTCTTCTTTAGCACTGGACTAGGTTGGCCAATTGCTGGGCTACTCCCTACTTCTTTTCAATGGGAAGGTCATGGTGTTTTATTGCTAGTTATTATACACTTGATTTTTGCATGATATTATTGCTGCAATATTATCTATGAATGATTAGTGTTAAATTGGAATTGTCTTAATAGTCATCTGCATCACGATAGTAATGTGAGCTTGGTCATAATTTTGTAGCAATGACTTCTGCTTTACTTCATCACATTTGTCTAGCATTCCGACACTAAATGGATCTAATTATAGTGATTGGCATGAGTAACTTTTAATTACTCAAGGATGCTTAGACTTAGACTTAGCTCTTCGCATTGAGAAAACTAATCCATTGAATGGGATAAGTACTGATGAACAAAAGGCTCAATTTGAGAAATGAGAGTATTCTAATAGATTATCACTCATGATAGTTAAGAATATAATCACAAAAACTATCAGGGGATCTATCTCTAAATAATATCTTAATTCTGTTGAATAATAGTTCAGCGGATCAGATAAGACAATGGCTCGAATGCTCACTAACAAATTGACTTCAATGACGTATGATGGCATAAGTGGAGTGCGCAAGCATATTATGAAAATGTGTGACATGGCTGAAAAGCTTAAAGCATTAGGGATGACAATCTATGATTCTTTTCTAGTTATATTTGTGTTTAATTCTCTTCCATCACATTTCTCTTATTTTAAAATATATTACAACACACGTAAAGAAACATAGACTATGAATGAACTCATATTTATGTGTATTGAAGAGGAAAAGATATTGAAGTAGAAAATAACTCCAGTCATCAACTATGCATCGTCATCAAAGGGGCAAAAGCCACGAAAGAGAAAAGGAAAGAACTCTCACCAAAGAAAGGATAAGAGGACAATAAAATAAGGCAAGATGACAGATGTCACTTCTGCAGAAGAAAGTGACATTTAAAGGTAGACTACCCAAAACATAGAAATTGGTTTAAAAAAAGAGGTAACCCTCGATCATTTGCTTGTTTTGAAACAAGTTTCATTAATGTCTCTTCTGATACGTGGTGGATTGACTCTAGAGCTGCAATTCATGTTGCAAACTCTTTACAGGTATTCCTTTCAAGCCAAAAGTCAAGCCAGAATGAGTTGTCCATCTTGATGGAAAATTTGACAAAGTTCAATGTCAAAACCGTGGGGACCTACCGGCTTCATCTCGACATTGGACATTATTTAGATCTTCAAGATGTCTTTTATATTCCTTCAGTATCTAAAAATTTGATTTCTTTACCCAAAAATTTGATGTAGAAGGTTATTCATTTAGTTTTGGAAACTGAGTTTAGATTATTTAAACATTCTATTTTAGTAGGTACTGGGATGTTATGTGATGGGCATTGGGTGTATCTATTTCAAAATCAAGTTGGGTTTGTGTGCCATAGGATTCAAAATCATCCTCATCAACAACATGTATGTTAGAAAAATATTGATCCATTGTAACTCAACCTAATTAGTTTTAGAAAATTCAAGTGAAATTTTTAAGGCCAATTAGGATTGAATTAATGGTATCTAACACAAGCATGTATTCAAACAATGCGCCCCATAATTTTTAGCTTAGTTTAATCTGGAGATTAGTCCAATTTAACTTTGTTCCCTCTTAGATGAGAAGGGAATTTTCTAGGGGAATCAAAGGTCAAACTCCGGGATAATCCTTAACACAAATCTCACTCAAGCCCCTTGGGAGATCTAATAGGACTTCCAAGTTACAACATGCCCGGCGACCGTGTGGGAATCCACGGTTCGCAGGGACTCACGGAGGTTCCCAATTGAAAAGGACTACTTGCACTCGAGTGGGAATCCCCGGGTGAAGAGTCCAAATCAAAGGGAGGGTGTTCCTAAAATGTGTGATGCCGGCTCTTCCTAAGCCCACCCCGGACTCAAACTTGCAATGTGAGAACAAACAGACGTAAAAATACACAAAACAGAAGCTAAACTACACAGACAGGACTCAGACGGAAGCAAAAACATGAACCAAAGACGGCCAAGATGATGGCCACTCAAAGGACCAGGGTGGCCAAGTCTCTGGTCGCCTAGAGACCTGGGCGGCCAAGTCCTTGGACACCAAGAGACCTGGGCGGCCAAGTCCTTGGCCACCTAGGATGTGGTGGGTGGCCAGGTCTTTGGTCGCCTTGGTTCTAGGTGGCCAGAAACCTGGCCGCCGCCTATTTTGGTCCCTACAGGTCCGCCAAGCGCAGGCTAGCCACAGGAGCAACTAAAAAATGAAAAATAGAAATGGAAAAGAGCTATTTGATGGAAAATGAATGTAGTAAACTTCAATCCAATGGCTCACAGTGAGCAATCAGTGTCCCACCGTGATCACCAATTTGTAGGTAGGTGGTGCCGGAAGGTGGTGAAGCCGTTTGTTGGTGTACGATGCCGCAATGGCCTCCCTCCGAACTATGCTGCTGCTACCTATAATGCACATGTTAGATGGAAGTGCTGTGATCGCCAGAGACCTATACCTGGGCCTCACAGGAGCAAGAAGATCGTGAACGCCTTAGGAACGGGAAATGGTGGGTTCTTTTGTCCTCGCTCTCGGCCGGCCAAGAACAAGGAGCCCTGCGAGTCGATGACGAAGTTCCTACAAATTAACCAGCAAATAGAAAGACCATTAGACTGAGAAAGTGTAGTAAATGCTCATAGAAGTCAAGAAAACATACATTCAAATTTAGTCCCCGCCTTCAATAAATCATAGAATGGGTGGCGCCTCTGTGAATACTGAGATATCAATCTCCTGATGAATTGCAAACGCCCAATCAAACCTCAAAGTTCAGTGATGTTCTTCGACGAGGGCATGTCCATCATGGCCTTTGCCTTGTTTGGATCGATCTGAATCCCATGTTTACTAACTATAAACCCAAGAAACTTTCCTGATTCAACTCCAAACACACATTTCTTTGGATTCATCTTTAACTTGTACTCCCTAGCCCTTTGTAGCACCTTAGCTAGAACGATGGGGTGTTTCTCCTTAGACTTTGATTTCACCAGGATATCGCCCATATAAGCTTCCATGTACAAATGCATCATGTTGTGAAAAATAGCCATAATCACCTGTTGATATGTGGCACCTGCATTCTTCAGTCCAAATGGCATGACAACATAGCAGTACGTGCCTCAGGGCGTGGTGAAAGAAGTCTTCTCTTGGTCCTCGGGAGCAAGATGGATTTGATTATAACGAGAATATCCATCCATGAATGAGAGGGCTTCATACCCAGCCATGTTATCCACCAACACATTAATATGAGGAAGCGGGAAATCATCTTTTGGACATGTTTTGTTTAAGTCCCTGAAATCAATGCAAATCTAAACTTTGCCATCCTTGTTCATCACCGGGACTATATTTGCCACCCATTATGGATATAAGACAACTCTAATAAACTTGGGCTTATGTAATTTGTCAACCTCTTCCTTCATCTTCAGGGCCATTTGTGGGTGAAATCTTCTTAGTTTCTATTTGACGGGCATTGCCCCTAGTTTTAAAATGAGTAGATGTTCAACTAGAGTCGGTTCAAGACCCGACATGTCCTCGTAGGACTAGGCAAATGAGTCGCTATACTCTCTCAAGACTTTGATCAACTCCTCTTCAACTTGAGGAGGGAGATTAGCTAAAATAATGATTGGTCCGAGATCCTCTTTGGTCCCTAAGTTGATTTCCTTAGTGGGTTCATCCACTGCTAATGATGGTTCATCAAATCTCTTCAATCCTTGTGCATATTGATTAGCAATGTCATACACGTCGCTTTCCTCATCATCGGCTGGGTCCTTCTCATCCACAATTTCATAAACTCCCAAACTGTCGTTGCTCCACACCCCATTTTCTAATTCCTCATCATCCTCTATGATGATGGTGGTGGCTACAAATTCAGGACACTTGGGCATGACATCTACTAGCTAGATCTTGAAGGAACCTATCTGGAATAGATTTTGAATGATGCATCACCGGGAGCGTCACAGAGGTGGAAGGACTATCGACACTAGAACAAATTTCGGATGTCGATAATTGGAAAGTTGTCAGCTTAGACGTCGATAATTGGAAAGCTATCGGCTTGGATGCTGATAATGAGAGAGCTGTCAGCTTTAACGTCGATAATTGGAAAGTTGTGGGCCTGGATGCCGATAATGAGAGAGCTGTCGGCTTTAACATCGATAATTGGAAAGCTGCCGGCTTGGATGTCGATAATTGAAAAGTTGTCAGCTTAGACGCTGATAATTAGAAAGCTATCGGCTTGGATGCTGATAATGAGAGAGCTGTCAGCTTTAACGTCGATAATTGAAAAGCTGTCAACTTGGACGCCGATAATTAGAAAGCTGTCGGCTTGGATGCCGATAATTGAAAAGTTGTCAGCTTAGACGTTGATAATTAGAAAGCTATCGACTTGGATGTCGATAATGAGAGAGCTATCAGCTTTAACACCAATAATTGGAAAGCTGTCGGCTTGGATGCCGATAATTAGAAAGTTGTCGGCTTAGATGCTGATAATTGGAAAGCTGTTGCCTTAGACGTCGATAATTAGAAAGCTATCGGCTTGGATGCCTATAATGAGAGAGCTGTCGGCTTTAATGCTGATAATTGGAAAGCTGTCAACTTGGATGCCGATAATTAGAAAGTTGTCAGCTTGGATGCCGATAATTGGAAAGTTGCCGGCTTAGACGCCGATAATTATAAAGCTATCGGCTTGGATGTCGATAATGAGAGAGCTGTCGACTTTAACGCTGATAATTGGAAAGCTGTCAGCTTAGACACCGATAATTAGAAAGCTGTCGACTTGAATGCCGATAATTGGAAAGCTATCGACTTAGACGCTGATAATTGGAAAGCTGTCGGCTTGGATGCCGATAATTAGAAAGTTGTCGAGTTAGATGTCGATAATTGGAAAGTTGTCGGCTTAGTTGCTGATAATTAGAAAGCTCTCGACTTGGATGCCGATAATGAGAGAGTTGTCGGCTTTAACACTGATAATTAGAAAGCTGTCGGCTTAGACGCTGATAATTAGAAAGCTGTCGGCTTGGATGTCGATAATTGAAAAGCTGTCGGCTTAGACGCCGATAATTAGAAAGCTATCAGCTTGGATGCCAATAATGAGAGAGTTGTCGACTTTAACGTCGATAATTGAAAAGTTGTCAGCTTAGACATCGATAATTAGAAAGCTGTCGGCTTGGATGCCTATAATTGAAAAGTTGTCGACTTAGACGCCGATAATTAGAAAGCTATCGGCTTGGATGTCGATAATTGGAAAGCTGTCGACTTAGACGCCAATAATTGGAAAGTTGTCAGCTTGGATGCCGATAATTAGAAAGTTGTCAGCTTGGATGCCGCGTTCAATATTTTTCCATTTCTTGACAACTTCATACAAAAGCCACTCCTTGACAAAATAGACTTGCATGGCATCGGACATCGAGTAACACTCAAAATATTTGTCCATAGCGGCTTCCCACTTTAGGTAGTCGCTCGGGACTTTGGAGCCATAAAAGCCTGAGGCTTCGGGCCTACGGAAGTGGAGGGGTTGGTTTCTACGCCCATGGGTGCTACGCCACCATTCATATGACTTGGGCGATTGGGAATCCATGGGAAACTGGGAAACTACAAGATGGACATGTAGACACAAAGATCAGAGTGCACGGACCAATGCAAAATGATGAACCTAGGCTTAACTAATATCCAGTACCTGGCAGAGATATTGATTCGAAGACCTAACTCACGCAAGGAGGCTACCTTCCAAATAGGTGTAACCTTAGAGGATCAGGCTGAAGAGTCAGACCAGTCTTTTCAGGGTTTGGTTGGGAGAGTCGACGTTCTAGAGAGAGCCCTGATTGGAGCGCACCCCATGCTAATGATTGGTCAACAGGAGCTAGTTCAACAACCTACTACAAGGGCTCAAGGGGTAGGTGATAGGAGGCGTCGAGTCCCCGAGGTGGATGACTATGAGTCCGACAATGAGAATGGGGGTTATGGTCGTGACCATCGTGTTCAACGACGAAATCGTGATTATGATGAGGACGAGTGGATCCTCAGGACCGTTCGTGCGGACCCTCCCACTTTTGACGGGTCTTTGGACCCGAAGGTCTATCTAGATTGGGAGGCTGGGATAGATCGGTACTTTGAGTGGTTTGATATGACGGACCGCCGAAGAGTCTGATTCATGACCATGAAGCTGATAGGATAGGCGCAGACTTATTGGAAGAATGTAGAGAGCCTGTTGTTTCAGCGTTTAGAGCCCCAAGTTGATACATGGGGTGAGATGAAGATCAAACTCCGGTAAAAGTACCTTCCTGCCACATACCGTCAGTGACTCATCGATAGGTGGCAGAGTCTCAGCCAGAGAGATCGATCCATCTCCGAGTACATCGCTGAATTTGATGAGTATTTTCTACGATGTGGTGTCTCGGAGGAGAGCTCTATGCCCATTTCCCGCTTCCAAGGTGGTTTGTGGCCACACCTTCAGTATCAGCTTTTTCGCCACAACGTGACCACGTTGGAAGCCTCATATCAGGTTACTCTCGTGTTGGAGTAGTTTGAGGCAAAGTTCGAGCCTACCCAATGATTGGGACCCTTTCCTCATCGTGAGGTTGAGCCTCGTAGCTCGTCGGGCCCATATTAGAGGGCTCCCATGGCTCAATCTCTGGAGCCCACCCGTCAAGAGCGGAAGATCAATAATTTTATACATAGATTGGGGTGGTTTTAGTAACCAATAATGTGTAATAAGTAAAGATAACAGAATTCAATACATTACTCCCCCTAACTGTTAGCGTATGAGAATGTATGATAGAAAGATAGATGACAAGAAAGAAGCCATGGGTAGGTCACAATGAAAGAGAATAAGGGAATGGAATGCCTAGTCACATAAGAGCAAGAGTACAATTCAGGATAGGATAACAAGCAACCTTAGGCTCAAATTTTCTTAACCTTCACTTGACACATAGCCTTCAGATAGGTTCAATCACAATCAACTCAACCTCAAAAGTGATCAGCTCAGACTTGGCAGCACAACCAGCAATACATTCCAAATACATGAAGTTCAGCATAAATCCCATGACTCAAGATATTCTGACAGATTCAGTTCATCTCCCCCTCAAATAGTGCCGAGATCTTTACCAATCATCACTTGGATTTTCTTATTGTACACAGATATGAATGCAAGTGAACATGTGTGCAAAGAAAATCATGAATCATGCTTATAAATCAAATATGCAATGCATTCTACCATCATCTTCATGTGCAATCCAGATTCTTTAGAAACATTCAGTTAGAAGATGCACAACCGAATTAACATGTTATGCTACTATCCACAGTAGACAAATTCAGAGAGCAAAATTTTAAATAGAATTCTTAGGTCTGACCTGAAGAATGCAGCCATGGGGTTTTCATTCTTGAGTGCCTTGGTTTATTAACCCTTTGTTTATTTCTTTCTAAGGCACACCTGCAAAACAGTAAATTATTTTACACAGGCAGGTACCCAAGTGGTCTTGGGTCCTGAAGTAACTGTGGCACCTCTGGATGGTGCTCTCAAACGTTTCTGAGCTAATGAGTCATCAAACTCTATCAGATAATAATCAGCCATAGAGTGTCCAAATTTTCCATAATATCTACATGAAACAATAGATTTTTCCATCTTATTGTGCACATCAACATAAGCATGAGATCTATGTGCATGAGTATGAGCCTTTCTACTGTTTACATGAACACGTTGTCTCTTACTGTCAGTTAGCCAATAATTTATAGATTTATGACCTGGCTTTCCACATTTAAAGCATGAAGAATTCATTCTGTTAAGATTCCTATCAAAAGCATGTCTTTTTATAGGGATTTTAGCAGATTTAGAATTAAACATTTTTCCCTGAGCATGCCAACAATCCTTGACTGTATGGCCAAACTTTCCACATTCAAAGCATCCGATGTGCTTACTTCTAGAACCAATATTATTCCAATGAGACCCTGACCAATAGTCAATAGCCTTGTTACAAGTGACACCCCCTCTCTCTCCTCTCATTTCTCACTTTCTCCCTCTCTCTTCTCTCTCACGCTCTCCTCTCACTCTCTCCTCTCCGACGGCCGACAGACCGAGGCGGGGGCGAGGCGGGGCGACGCGGGCGAGGAGGATGGCGAGGATGGGCCGAGGATCGAGGGACGAGGGCACGGCGAAGCTCGGCCGCAAGATCGGGGCGCCGCGACATTTTCTTCGTGGATCGGCGTCCACGGTGCGCGGAATCTTCGGTGGAGGTAAGGAGATGGTTCCCTACCTCGTGTACTTCCTTTTTCGTGAGTTTTATAGGCTGTGGTGAGCCGAGTGGGTTTATTTTCACATTTTGTAAAAAATTCATGATTTTGGGGTGTGTGCCCAATCTAGTGTTTTAATCACATTTTTGGGGTTTAAATGGGTCCTCTAAGTGCTAGAGAGATAGGGGACTAGTTTTTCCTTGTTTTCCCCTTCACAAGGGTGTGAACGGTGCGTGGAATGGGGTTTTTTGGGTGATTCATCGGTTTCGCACTCGGGACGACCTAGCGGTCCTTCCCGTGACCGCTAGGGCATCAGGCGGTCTAGTAGTGGACCACTCGTGTCCCCGTATGTTGGTTCGAGCTTAGCAGTCGTGCGATAGACCGCCAAGTTCCTTAGTGATCTAGGGGTAAACCGCTAGGCTCTGCCATGCAGTCTGAGGAGCGATCGCTAGGGTTGCGAGTTTCTGGGACTTAGCGGTCCAGGGATAGACCGCTAGGCTGGCCTTGGCAGTCTAGAGGTAGACCACTAAGCTCCCTAACGGTCCTAGGTAAGACTGCTGGGCAATTATTCATGACCGTTGTGTCCGTTTTGTGTTGTGTAGGTCTCCGGTCGGTCAGGTTGTGACCCAATGACTGACCTATGACCCCGTGAGTGTCTCGAGCACCGTGAGTTTCGTGTTCGTGTTTTAGGGGTGTCCGGAGGTACCGCGTTACCTCGGTTAGCATGGTCGTGAGTCCTGGGGTCCGAGTGACCCCGTGTGTATTCTGAGTTCCGAGGGGGCCGTGTGTATGGCCTTGGACTGTGAGTCCAGTTGACAAGCCTGGGGTTGGAGATTTTTCTTGTGTCACCGTGGTTTCAAACCTAGGGATTAGGCCAGATTGATGACGTTGTGTCGTCACATGCGATGGTCTTGACCCGAGTCGTGCGACTCAAGGACCGTTGAATTTAATAGGTCTAGTGGGCTCTGCAGAGTCTAGTGGCTGCGAGCCACTTGTTCCTTCATGTTACTCGAGATGGATGCGTGCGTGATTTTCTGTGTCCACGTTCTGTGAGCCCCCACTAGTCGTAGCCTTCTTACGGATCCTCCGTCGGCCGCCCAAAGAAGGGAGGGAGAGAAGGAGAGAAACGAGAGGAGAGAGGGAGAGAATGAGAAGAGAGGGGTGGGGGTTTGGTTTAAATAGGAATATTTTGGGATTTTAAAACTCTAAAAAATAAAAAATAGAAAAATCATCCCCATGATCCGCGAAAAATACACAATGCACATGTAACGTCTCGGAGCCCGAAAACACATCGGTTCACCCTACACAGGGGTCTGAAGCGCTTCCAAACCCATAGATCCTGATTCAAAAAATCTGGGACATTACACGCAGGTCTTAATATCAAGGCACATCAAAAGACTTAACACTAGCCCTACAACATGACATGTTAACCGGTTGGTGACTCTACTCACCTGATTCAACACTACCTTATCAACACCTACACACAAAGGCACGAAGAGGGATGAACGCATAACCCCCACAGGCAGCTCCACTGCCAACACACAGAACGCTCTCAAGATCTCCCGAACACACTTCAACAAAAATATAGGCACATGGAAACACAATTATAACAAGGACATAACAGAATTAACACTAAACACCACATATAATAACCAAAATTCAAACATACCTTCCATGAGGTGGGTACAACGAACTCCACCCGATCAGGTGCTTCGCGTACGTCGAGATCCCTGATTCGCCAGGCCCGTGGAATGCTGTAGAGATGGCTAGGACCTGGGCGACCGCCATGGGCATTCACGTGGAATATGTCCAATCTAACCGCACCTAAAACACTCCAGCTCGACTTCACCCACAGTGCACAGCCTGCCCTCATGAAACCCGCCACATCTCAGACACTGTCCTGGTTGCTCATTCATACCATGTTGCAGTGGCCGAACCACTGGCTGCTGAATAGTCACCACTGACACTTGCTCCTCCTGATCCTGGCGCCTCCTGCTGACCTGCATCTTCTCAACGACCTAGTCATCCGACTAAACCTCGATCTCAAAGGGGAAGAACTCATGCCAAAAGATGGAAGAGATGCTAATTCTAACTGCCTTTGACACTGCTAGGGGACACACTACTGCTGAAGGGTCCTCAGTTGACCCTGGCTTGACTAGGAGTGCCCTGTACTGACCTGCCCCTGGGTCCTCAACCTATCCTCCTCTAAATCTGTCGTAGCTTGATAGGCTGATTCCATATCTGCAACACGGGTCATAATCATTAGATGCCTAAGTTCTGGCCTCAGACCTCTGATAAACTGCAAAGTCTTCAATCTCTTAGCTGCCATGATATGGGGTGCATAGCGACCCAACTCCATAGACTGAGACCAATACTGCATCGCTGTCATATCTCCCCATGACAGCTCTATAAACTGATACACCCTCCTCGTCCTAACATGTTCTGGGCTAGAAACTCGCTCGAATACTGCAAAAAACTCCTGCCATGGAATTTGTCGTAGAGGACATGACTGAAATGTCAATTCCCACATTGTAGTCCACCACGACAATGTTGATCCCTGCAACTGATAACTCTCCAGCAAGACTTTCTCATCCTCAGCACACTCCATAGATCGAAACACCCATTCCACCACATCAATCCATGATCTCACAATATCAGGATCCGATTGGCCTTTAAATGTCGATGGGTAAAACTGCAGAAACTCTTGCAAAAGACGTCAACGGCCACCATGCAATGAATTGCCCTCACCAGCCTCCTGACCATGACATTGCTGACTCATCTACTACACGAAGAACTGATACATGCCGCCATAAAACTCGGCCTGACCCAGCACACCCGGGGCCACTACCTCTAGAGGAAAAGACTCACCACCTGGTCCTTCCCTACTCAGCTCCTCCTAAGCCCATGTCTGCAACTCAGATAATGATCGGATCTACCTCCTCGGTGCCATCTGACCCTTAACACAATACAAAAAACAAAGGGGGTGAATAAAACAAAACACCCTAAGTCAGCTGTCGATTGTACTAGACTCTCTGGACTCTTAGACATTGTATCATCTCGAATTCTCATGTATTGCCACAACCACGCTCTGATACCAACTGTAACGACCTAAGATCCGAATACCGAGAATTATCCGATACCATTCAAATTCTGGCCCGCCACTCACGAGCCGGAAGGTTCGAAAAGGTTATTTGGGTTGTTGTGGTTATGCATTGAAATTCTAAACAATAGCAGGAATATAGATTTACATAATTACTCTACTATTCTTGACAGAAATAAAATTATATTTTATAATAATAACATAACTACAGAGTCCAGTCTACAAGTATAGTCAACAAGAAAGAAAACGTACACTACCTTGGGGCATACCTCGACACTGGCGAGCTGGCAACTATCGATCCTCTGACTGAGACATAGCACCCCGAGGAGAAATGCCGCACCTAAAAAAGTAAGGAGTGAGTCTCATCTCATTGACTCAGTAGGGGTCCTGCAGATCCCCACCACAACGAAAGTGGTAAGCAGTAACAACAGTAGTAGTAATAATAAAATAACAACAGCGGTCGGATCGAGAAGAATGGTAAACGAAGGAAACACGAAGCCTTTACGCTACCCTGACTCTCACGGTCAGACAATCCGTCCTCACAGACAAAACCTCTAACAAGGCCATGCGGCCAACATGGAACCTCCAGCCTCAAGAGAACCTCTGGAAACTAGTAACCCGCGGTCTCGAGCTAGGACTAGCGAAAGAACTGTGCCCTCTACATAGAGCGACACCAGCCCATCTGCCGTAAGGGCCATTGACAACGCTATCAGTACGTCAACCTTACCGGCATAGGGTCTGCCACTCGAGTATACACAACATGGCTAGATGCGTCCACTGATGTCTTATATTGTGCCAAGGTCTCATATGCGTGCACACTACTCACACCCAGGTCTCGTGAGGAATAAAAGAGACACTCTCACACACCACACCCTGGGACTAACTAGGATCTGCATCTCTGCACCCAACAGCACAGCCGTGTCCTATAGCCTAACACGGGGTATGCGCCACTGCACCCATCAGCACCGTACACTTATCCTAACCAAGGTACATATGCTCAGACAATCTCGCCTCTACAAGGGGCGTTGTACATACAAGGCGCTCTCACCCGGTCCAATCACAACATGCCCTCCAGGCAGTGAAACTATAAAGCACTAACCTCCGCGTTCTCGCACAAATCTGGAGAATATGTGTACGCATGCGCCTGAATCATAGGGAACCTCAAAACAACGCTGCCAGTTACTGGTAAACCATCTAAGGGCGGATGACAAAACCTCGAGAACATTGGCCCATAGACTCACACATGAAAACCTAGTCACGATCACAGCACTCACTCGGGAATACCTTCCATAGTCACGGAACTCTCGTGGGGATAGTCGCCACTAGTAGCCTCAAATACACGGAATGGCTGCCCACACTACATGAACCACATAGGTATGACCCCCCTCTAATTATACGGAATTGGTAGAACACCCCAAATCACGCAGACAAGCACTTCGCAAAGCCACACCCCATATGGACACCCCATGAAACAAAACAATAGAACATAAAAATACAATCATCAACAACTACCCAAACAACCTATTCTACATATTCTAAGTCACATAAGCAATAAAATCCTAACCAAGTCTAGCATACCAAAAAAACCATAAGTGCCAAAAATGCACAAAATCACTTGGTCGCACTCCTCACCCCCTCCCCTTGGCTGGTCGACCAACTCCCTTCCCCTCCCAGACAAATGAGAGAAAACTGCACACCACCACCAAGACCCAACTCCACTTCATCCCAGCCCCTGCTCCACCCTCTCTTGCACCCCTCAGCCCCCCATCAATCCCTAAACATCCCCCCCTCCACCTTCCATATCCATTAGCCCTCACCCTATTGCAGTCCCTCACCCCCTCCCTCCACTATCAACCCCAACTTCATTCTGCTCAGTCTAGTTCGCAGGCAGTAGCAGAGGCACGAGTTGAGTTGCCTACTCTGAAGTCAACTCACATCTCTTGGTGGTTTATTCTACATTACTGGAAAGATCCTTGAGTCAGCTTTGCAGGCGAGGTGGTCCTGCCTCCATTCAACGTCCGTGCTGTTCGGTGGAGCTATCCTTGCCAGACTGCACCGACTGTCTATGGTAGATAGCTAGAGATGACTTGTAGCCGCTCTCACGACCAGATCGGTGAGGATCTTGGTGTGCCATTTTCTTGGAGCAAAGTACTACCAGTCGTCTGTCATCCCCAAGAAGCGGAACAGGATTTGGACTCCTTCGTCAAGAGTTTCAAATTTTTCAAGTGCGCAGATCAGTCCAATTAGGGCCTGAACAGACACCCCATCAGTCAGCGAGCTCTACCTCTCTACTCTGACCTCCTCTGGTGTTCTTTCTAGTCACGTTTCGAAGAAGACTCGTCAATAGTTTTAACGACTCTAGCCATGCTCACATCAGAGTTCGGGAATGCTTGTGGCGGCCTCTTCTTCCTACTGCTGAGGTACCTCTACTGTCAGAACCAAAAATCAGAGGCCCCTTTTGTGACCTGTCCCCGACCAGCACCGACGACCAGGGAATTCGGTAAAATTCAGACGTCATCCTGAACCAACTATGAAGATTTTGATCTTGGTGCGCCATTTGGCTGGATTAAAGCACTACTAGTCCTCTATCATCCCCAAGAAGTGGAACGGGATTTGGAGTCTGTCGTCAAGAGTCCGTCATCAAGAGTTCTGAATTTTCTCCCCCAGGTGATCAGTCCAGTCAAGGCCTGAACAGACACCCCATCACTCAACGAGCTCTACCTCTCTACTCTGACCTCCTCTAGTGTTCTTTCTAGTCACATTTCGAAGAAGACTGGTCAACAGTTCCAACGACTCTGGTCACGCTCGATTCAGAGGTCAGGAGCGCTCGTGGCGGCCACTTCTTCCTGCTGCTGTGGTATCTTTGCTGTCAGAACCAGAAGTCAGGGACCCTGTGTGCAGCCTGTTCCCGACCAGTGGCGACTAGGGAATTCAGTAAAATACTGAGAATGAAGCGGATGTTAAAAGCATGGAGACAACTACTTACTTGAAGACATCTTCACCTTTGGAGAAGCGGACAACCAATATATACACAATGGCCATTTTCCTTCTAATTATTTACTTCTCCTTCTTGCAAACTTGTATTAATTGATATCATTGTATTTTATTAGAACATGACTTCCTTAAATCTACTTAGCCATAATTATTTAGAATTTGTCTACTATTTATATGGGATCTTGGATCCACCTAACACTCAATGCCCGACAACTTTGGGGCCCGATCTAGTCCTAAGCGAGCAAAGCTTGAAAGTACTTAAGCCCATGGGAGTTGAATGATCAGATGTGACATTGCACCAATGACATGTAAGATTTGATCTAGACAATTCACTTATTAAATGTTATATGAATGATTGATTGATACTTGAGGAGGGTAAATTCGGCTCGGCCCATAACGGGCTCATCTATCGTAAGCCCACGGAGGGCCAGGCCCTGCTAACGCGAGTAAAAGCCCAAGACAGCTACAACCCAAGTAGCCTGGCCCAATACGACTCGACATCGGATTCAACAGCTACAAGATGGCGGCAGCCTAGGTGCGATGACCACCTGAGAGCTCTCCGACGACCGACTGTTGCCCCCCCACAACATCGGCTCTTAACCCATAAGAGACGAGCATGCCCCATGAGCACCATAAGACTCTCCTAGGGAACGACCGACACCGAGAGACTCACCCCCCAACGAAACACTCCTGCCTTAATCGCGGGAGGCGTTGTTCCATTATCCACGACCTTTTCTGCAAAGGGATAGGCCTCCACCCCCAGGACAAACCCCTATAAAAGGGACATCATCAGAGAAGGACAGACATGGTGGAACTTCTGCTAAGAACCCTACACAAAGAATAGAGTTACTCACCCTGTTACAACGACAGAGAGGTCCCATGCGCCCACATTCCCTGAGAGAGAAATTTCCTCTTGCACGACCTTACCACCCAGCGAGCACTCGTTGAGTATCCACTGGGGGTGGCGCACACTCGTCTAGAGGACCTACACGTCTCTCAGATCTACTATGGTGACCTCCATCTCTCCCTCTCTTCCACTCTTCTCTGTTCTCCTTGAACCATTGCTGACTTAAGCATCAGAGGGTTGTCCCCTGGGGTAATGTCCAGGGCTCCTTCTGACGCCTCTTTGACTTCTGGTGTTTGCAGGCTTCGACGGGTGTAACGACCAAAGATCCGGATACCGGGAATGACCCGATACCATTCGAATCCTGCCCCGCCGCCCACGAGCTGGAGGGCTCGGAAGGGCTAAAAGGATAGGTGTCGTGTGCATAGAATGCCGGCTGAGGAGGCCAAGGCAAGGGGGGCTGCGTCCACGCACTTGGGGCGCTGCATCGACGCTGAAAGAGATAAGGAGGAGGGGTTGTGCCGGTGAAGGAAGAAGAGACGGAGGGTGATGCGTTGACACACTGTGATAGTGCGTTGACGCAATGCGAGAGAGACGGACGGGAATGGTGAGTGTGCCGTTGAAGGAGCCCAAGAGAGGTGCTGCGTCCATGCTCTATGGCAAAGCGTTGACGCTGAGGGAGATGGTGGGGGAAAGTGTGAGAGAGGAAGAAAGGCAATGCTGCTGCGTCAATGCACTGCAGCGGTGCGTTGACGCAGTGAGGGAGGTTTCAACGAGCGTGCCGGCGAAGGGGCGCCGGGGCAACGCTGCTGCGCCAATCGCACTGCAGCGGCGCGTTGACGCAGTGAGAGAGGTGGCGATGAGCGTGCTGGCGAAGGGGACAAAACAGGGTGTTGATGCGTCCACGCACCATGAAGGTGCGTTGACGCTGCGAAAGCTGGAGGGGAAGCGAAGAAAGAAAGAGAGAGAAGAAGGAAGAGATGGAAGGGGAAAGCATGCCGGCGAAGGGGCCAAGGAAGGTGTTGCGTCCACACACTGGTGGCAGTGCGTTGATGCTGGGAAGAGTGTGCCGGTCAAGGGTCCGAAAGAGCTGCTGCGTCCACGCACTGGTGGCAGTGCGTTGACGCTGGGAAGAGTGTGCCGGTCAAGGGGGCCGAAAGGGCCGCTGTGTCCACGCACTGGTGGCAGTGCGTTGACACTGAGAGAGATGGAGGAGAAACGTACGCCGACGAAGGGGCCAAAGTGGCTGTCGATGCGTCGACGCATCATGGCAAAGCGTTGACGCAGTGAAGGCGATGAAGGGAAGGGTGTGCCGGCGAGGGGGCCGAAAGGGCCGCTGCGTCCACGCACTGGTGGCAGTGCATTGACGCTAAGGGAGATGGAGGGGGCCAAGGGGGCACTGCTGCGTCAAAGGGAAGAGAGAAAGAGAGAAGAAGAAAGAGATGGGAGGGGGGAGCGTGCCGGCGAAAGGGGCCAAAGTGGGCAAGGCAGTGCGTCAGCGCACTGGGACTGTGCGTAGACGCAGTGAAAGCAGCCAGAGCCATTAAGAGCCAGCTGGATGACGTGTCCATTCCTTCTGATGGCCTTAAGGCCTTTCTTTTCTTCTGTCTTTTATTGGATGTGATTTTAAATCAAACAGTTCTTTAAGATTACCCTGGTTAGAGATGTTCGTTAAGTGTTATTCTGCTTACTTGTCGCTCCTTTTGTACTCATGGTGTCGTCGTTCTGACAAAATTTTGGCAGCATCTCCCCTTGACCAAGCTGGTTAACACTGAGGAGATCTAAATGCATAGAATCCCACTTCACTTCTCCCCTGCCACGCCAACGCGTCGGCGTTCTTCTATGTAGGAGATGATCAAGTGTGGGGATCCTCTTCAGAGCAAATCCTCTCTACTGTTCCACTGCAATTTGCACACAAACATGGACAAAAACAAAGCTTGACTGGGACGAAAATTGGCCTCAATGTGAGCAGAAAATGTGAGAAGAGAAATCTAATTTTTCTTGACTCCCTGAAACTCTGAAATGAGCATGCCCTTATATAGACCTTACACGTTCTGGAGATAAACCCACTAAACACATCTCCTTAACCTAGTAATCTACTACTATGACTAGATAAAACAAAAACTGGCCAATTAATCTAGATAACAGTCGCCACCTGAGAATGTGAGGCTTCCCTAATAGCTACCACCTAAAAACGTGGGGAGTCCTAGAAACGTGACTTTGCACCACTAACCAACATTCCCCGTTGATTAAAGTCACTTACACCTAAGCATTTTCTAAAATAATAGAATTATACATAACACAATATTTTGGTAAAAATGTCAGCAATTTGGTCCTCCGCCTTGCACTACTTCATGTCTACTAGCTCTTCAGACACACACAACTTCACGAATAAAATGGTGATGAATATCTATGTGCTTGTTGCACCCATGAAGGTTGGATTCTTTACAATTTTGATGGTTGACTTGTTGTCACAGAAGATCGATGTTGCTTTATGTTAAGGTTGTGGCCGAATCCAAATTGTTTGACAAGTGGTCGATGCTGCAGCAACATACTTCGCTTCACTTGATGACAAAGTTGTGGTGCATGCTTCTTTGATGCCCAAGAAATAGCTCCTGAACCCAAGCTAGCTAAACACAGCCGGTCGTGCTTTTCCGATCATCCAAGCTAGCTACCTGCCCAATCATTGTCTGTATAACCATGAAGATTAAGATTTGTTACAAGAGAATACCACAACCCATAGAAAATAGTCCCACAAATGTATCGCATAATTCTTTTTGCAGCTCCTAAATGTTGTCTTGAAGGATCATGCATGAATTGAGATACCAAACTCACTACAAACATAACATCGGGTCAAGTATGTGTCAAACAAATCAGCCCACCTACTAACGTTCTGAAATGTCTTGGATCAACCTTCTTTGTACCATCCATCAACCTCAGCTTCTCATTCACATTCATTGGAGTGTTGCATATGTTACAATTCTCCATTCTGAATTGTTTAGGAAGATCATGTGTGCATACCTTTATTTGACAAAAAGATCTCATTTTCTATTTGCTTAACTTCCAATCTAGAAAATAGCAAAATTGATCCATATGCCCCATTCGGGCTGTCAAATCCCCTATCTTTTTCTTACAGGGTTGACTCATATGTTTCTTGGCTAGTCATCCTCATCTACGTTTTCAAATTCCAAATTTGACTCCCATGTCCCTTTGGACTGTCAAATCTATCCATTCCTTTTCAAGAGTAGACTCATACGTCCGTCGACATGTTAACTCCACCCATGTTTCGAACTTCCCGGGTTGGGTCCTGTGTCCCTCCAGGCTATCCAATCCATCCTTCAAATCCCATCGGGCTCGGCCTATGCATACCCCTTTCAGGCTGCCGACCCATCTCGCCCATCGGCTTCCAGATTTAACTTGTATATCTCTTTCAGACTGTTACATCCACTTACTTTTTGTCTCACTGGGTCTGGCCTATGCATGTCCCTTCCAGACTGCCAACCCATCTTGCCTATCGGCTTTCGGGTTCGACTCTCACATCCCACTAGGGCTATCGAACCCACTCCTTACATCTCTTGGGTCTAGCCTATGCATGTCCCTTCCGGACTGCCAACACGTCATGTATATCGGTTTTCAGGTTTGACTCTCACGTCCCACTAGGGCTGTCAAATCCATCCTTCCCGTCTTTTGAGTCTGACCCATGCATGCCCCTTTCGGGCTATAAACCCATCTCGCCTTTTGGCTTCAGACTTAACTCGCGTATCCCACAGGGATTGTCAAGTTCGTTCTTTTGTCCCCACGAGTTTGGGCTATGCATGCCTCTTTCGGGCTGTCATCCCTGTTTGCCTATTGGCTTGCGGATTTGATTCATGTCCTACTCGGACTATCAAATCCATTCTTTCACCCTACCAGGCTTGGCCTACGTATGCCCCTTTCGAACTGCCAACCCATCTCGCCTATCGGCTTCTAGGTTTGACCCGCATGTCCCTTTCAGACTGTTAAACCTACTTATCTACTGTCCTAATCGGGCTTGGCCTGAAGAACACAGGCCCGTTCGACCTATCAGTTTTTGGATTTGACTAAGCGCGTCCCAACAGGGTTGTCAAATCTAACCACTTGTCCCACCGGTGTGGCATACGTATCCCTCTGGGAATGCCAAACCCTCTCTGCCTCTTGGCATTATAGGTATTCAAAAAAAAATAGGGTTAAAAATATTGGTGCCCCAGCGGACTTGGTTATTTCCATTAGGGGAGCAATCAAAGGGCAAAAAGGCTTTAACCCGGCTAAGGTGAAAACCCAAAAGGGCATCTTAGGCAAAAATGGGTACCCCTCAATGTGAAAACCCGTAAGGGCGCACTGGAAAAAGCTAAAGGGGGCCAGTCCTGGCGAAAACCCGAAAGGGCGGTAGGGCATTTCAATTGTTTATACGCTCCCTCAACAACCCTCACTAACCCTTCAAGGGCCTCATCAGCCGCTTGGGTGGCGTCCCCAGTTCTTGGTGGCGATAATTCGATACTCGTATCGGGTTATCGGTACCCTGAGCTCTGGGTCGTTACAGGCCCTCACAAGTCCTGCCTCCAGAACAGGAAGCCTCCTCCAATCTGAGAGGGAAGAAATCAGGGTTTCCTCATCAACCCTCAGAAGCAGACGCTCCCGCTGAGGAGTGGCAGGGCAAGTACCGGGGACCTACTCACAGTCTCCCGGCTCCATGTCAGCCAGAATTATCCCTCCGCCTGCGAGACTTCGAACGACATTTCGTCGAACAAGAGCGCACCCTCCGCACCCTGCAAAAGGACTCCACTCTTGAGGATGAGGAGCAATCTCTGTTCTCCGATCAAATCTTGAAGGCCGAAGTCTCACCGAGAGTCTCACTTTCAACCTTCAAGCCCTACGACGGCCAGGGTGACCTGGCCGACCATTTTGATAGTTTCGACGCTCTGATGACGCTACACGGAGCATCTGATGTTGTCAAGTGCCACACGCCACCCTGATCTAGGGAGCCCAAGCCTGGTTCCGAGCACTCGCCCCCAACAGCATCCACAACTTCAGAAAGTTCGAGAGATTGTTCAAGGAAAGCTTCACCGGTAGGGGCCCTTCAAGGTCGATCGTGGGGCTATTGGCGTTGAAGCAGGCACAAGGGAAAAAGTTGAGGGCTTACATCAACCGATTTAAGTCAGAAGCCCTGCGCATCCCCCGCCTGGACGTCGCCTCGGCCATCACCGCACTGACCGGAGGCACCCGAGATGAGAACCTCTAGCGAGAGCTGGTGCTCTATCCTCCCTCCTCTCTCGCTGATCTGGTGACCCTGGCTCTACGTCATGTAGAGTGTGAATAAGTCCTCAATGCTTGCCGAGATCCTGCAAGCTCGGGGCGAGAAGGAGACAAAAAGTGACCGTCTGAGCAAGCCTTGGGCCAAGGAAAAAGAAGAAATCGGGACAGGGACAGAGAAGGGCCTCCACGAAAGTTCGAGCGGCATACTCTTCTGTCCACTCCCGTCTACGAGATCTACCAAGAAATTAAGGACTCAGGCCTCCTTTGTCAACCCGAGCCTGTGAAGGCTGACCCTCGACGCCGTAGTCGCTACAAACACTGTCAGTTCCACAACTACCATGGCCACCACACTGGGGATTGCTAGCACCTCAAGAATGAGATTGAGAGTCTTATCCACCAAGATCGCCTTTCCCAGTATGTGACTGAGTGGCAAGAAGATCGCAGAGTCCCTCTAGAAGAAATCGACAACTGCCCCCGTGGGGTCCATGTCAATGTTATTTCCGGAGGATCTGCCTCAAGAGGGGATAGTAGTCGAGGAAGAAAGTGTCACGCTGAGTGAGTCTCTCGGGCTTCCGAGCCCCCTAAAGCTCTACTGGCGAATGACCAGCAGGCCTTGGTCTTCACCGACCAAGACCTGGAAGGGGTAGCCACCCAGCATGATGACACCCTTGTAATCTCGGCTACTATAAACCATTATAACGTAGATAGGATACTAGTGGACAATGGGAGCGCCCCAGATGTTTTGGCGTATGAATGTTTCTTGAAAATGGGTGAAAACCCATCCAGACTTTGCCCGATTTGAACCCCCCTCTGTGGGTTCAATGGCCAGGCAACTTATCTCGAGGGAGCCCTGAGCCTGTCGGTTACTCTTGGTACCCCTCCCAAAACCATCACATTTCTGGCAAATTTCATGGTGATAAAAGGGATGTCAACCTACAATGCTATCTTCGACCAAGGCATCGTTGACCAGATAAAGGTAGTACCCTCAACCAATCACCAAAAAATGAAGTTCCCTACTAAATACGATATCGAGGAAGTCCGAGGTAACCAGGAAACCGCCAGAAGGTGCTACGTAATCTCGATCGAAGCTGTAAGGCCAGAAGGGAAAAAGAAAGAGATCGAGAAATTCGAGGATAAACTAATAGCAGGAAAGCCTGGCAGAGTACTGCTATCAGTCTTCCTCAAAGATGACTTGACTCTCGAAGTAAAAATAGGAGCAGACTTACCACCCGATGTACGAGAGTAATACAAGAATTTTCTTTCTGAGTACATTCAAGTCTTCGAATGGTCTGATTAGAATCTCCCTGGCATTCCCGAGAAGGTGGTGATGCACAAACTCAACCTCGATCCATTGGTAAAACTCGTCCAGTAGCGGAGAAGGAAGCATGCCCCAGAAAAGTAAGAGATCATCAAAGAGCAGATTAATAAGGGAGAGAAAACCAGGCTATTTTGTCCGGTCCTTTACCTGACGTGGCTCGCAAATGTCATTCTGGTGCCAAAGGATTCGGGCCAGTGGCAGATGTGCGTGGACTTCATCGACCTCAATAAAGCAACCCCAAAGGACTGTTACCCATTACCGAGCATCGACCAGCTGGTCGATTCAACCTCGGGTAACCAACTTCTCAACTTCCTGAACGCGTACTCTGGCTACCACCAGATCCGAATGGACCCCGAAGACACCGAGAAGGCTGCCTTTGTCACCGACTTCAGCGTCTACTGCTACACCCAAATGCCTTTCGGGTTGAAGAACGTTGGAGCCACATATCAGAGGCTGATCAGCCACATCTTTGAAGACCAAATCGGATGAAACGTCGAGGCCTACATTGACGATATGCTCATCAACACACCCAAGGCCAAAGATCATTTCACCGACCTGGCTGAGACCTTCAACACTCTCTAGAGGTACAACATGAAGCTCAACCCAGCTAAGTGTGACTTTGGAGTTAGATCCAAGAAGTTCCTAGGATTCTTGGTGACACAGTGAGGGATCGAAGCCAACCCCGACAAGGTCCAGGCCATTCCGGACATGCGGCCACCCACTTGCATCAAGGACGTTCAGCGCCTGACTGGGAGAATTACTGTGCTCAACCCCTTTCTCTCCCCGGCGATGAAATGGTGCCTGCCCTTATTTAAATTGCTAAGGGGGCCTAAGCTGGCATCTTTCACCTTCGCCTGGGATAGTGAGTGCCAGAAGGCATTCATCAAGTTGAAAGAGTTCCTGGCTTCACCTCTAGTGCTATCAAAGCCAGTTCTTGGAGAGCCATTATACATGTACCTTTTGGCGACACCTTCCACAGTAAGCTCGATCTTAGTCTGAGATGATAGAGGTGTCCAGAGGCTGGTATATTATGTCAGCAAGGTGCTCCTCGAGGCCGAAAGAAGGTACTCTGCAACTGAGAAACTCGTGCTAGCGTTGGTAACCTGGGCCAAGCGCCTCTGGCCCTACTTCCAATTACACTCCAATGTGGTGCTAACTAGCGAGCCCTGAAGAAGATTCTAGCCCATCCCGAAGCTTTAGGTCGCCTCGTCAAATGGGCCATACTCCTCGGGGCATACAGCATCTCTTACCACCCCTGCACAGCCATCAAGGGATAGTCTGTAACGACCCAAGATCCGAGTACTAGAAAGGAACCAACACAGCTCGAACCTTGGCCCGCCACCTACGAGTCCAAAGAGTCGAAAGGGTTAAAGGAAGGGGTGAGGGCACACAAGAAGCTAAAATAACTCCCGAAATAGCACAATAATATATTAGTAATAAAGCAGGAAATAAATAGCACTACCTAAGTTTGCGGCAAAGGAACCATTCCCGGGGTAGTTTCCTATCTCCGGAAGAGATGTAATGGGCCTCCCCCGTAGCCGAAAAGGGGGCTTCAAAGTTTACTACTTTGTCAACACTATAGGGTAATCACCCTTTCCCACTAACTTAAACTCTGGCAAGGAGCCTAACGACTTTACAAATGAGCAACAAAGAGAAGTGACCTTCGAAGGCCAAGACGAGCAGCTTCGGTCGGCCGTCATCAGTAACCTGGGCTACTACGATGTTCACATAGCCGATGTCGACCGCAGTGAGGTTTCATCGATTTGCAGCCAGCTACACGCGAACTTGAAGACGACGGACAAACGACTGTAGATGAATTAGTTGAACTTAACCTCAAGGGTGTTAACGATCCCAGACCAATTTTCATCAGTGCCCTCCTTAATGAGGAAGAAAGACAGGCATACAAGTAACTCCTATTGGAGTACAAAGATTGCTTTGCCTAGACCTATAAAGAAATGCCCCGGTTGGAGCCCTTCGTGGCCGATCATGAATTGGCAATACTCCCTATAGCAAAGCCCATTAAGCAGGCCCAATGGCGTATGCGCCATGAGCTCGAAGTTAAGGTGAATGCTGAAGTTGACAAGCTCTTAGAGGTGGATTTTATAGAACCCTGCCTCTATCCGATTTGGCTTGCCAATATAGTGTTTGTCAAAAAGAAAAACGGCCAAGTCCGCATTTGCATTGACTACAGGGACTTAACCAAAGCTTGCCTGATGGACGATTTTCCCGTCCCCATCATTAGAACCATGGTCGATATGACCACGAGTCATGAAGCTTTATCTTTGATGGATGGATTTTTAGGTTACAATCAAATCCGAATGGCCATCAAGGACAAGGACCACACGGCTTTTCGATCCCCCAAAGGGGTCTTTAACTAGAAAAGAATGTCTTTTGGCTTGAAGAATGCTGGGGTCACATACTAAAGGGCCATGACCAAGATCTTTGATGAAATGTTCCATGATTCAATCGAATGCTATGTTGATGACCTCGTCGTCAAAACCCAAAGGTGGCAAGGTCATCTAGCCGACTTGCGTCGAGTCTTTGAAAGGCTTCGACAATTTCAACTCAAGATGAACCTGATGAAGTGTGCTTTTGGTGTTTCAAGCGGCAAATTTCTCGATTTTGTTGTCAGATATCGGGGAATAGAAATAGACCCTGATAAAATCAAGGCAATTCGGGAGTTGCCACTTCCCAGAAACATAATTGGCTTACTCTCTCTCCTCTTATCACCACGAATGCCCTCACGCATTGGGCGTGATCGGATATTCCCGCGCTGGCTTGAAACTCACATGCACATATATATGCATATATATTTATAAGTAATCTCATTATTTCTTAAATCCTCGTCTCTATCTCCACTTCTCTTTCCCCCCTTTAATCTTTATTATTTACTTTTAAGTCTCTTCCCCCTCACCATCTCCTAATTCTGCTTGCATCATTTTTCCTAATATCTCCCTAAGAAATCAAAAAAAAGAACTCTCTCTCTCTCTCTCTCTCCATATCTCTCTCTTCTCTCGACCTCCTCTACCTATATCTATATATTATATATTTATTATTATTATTTTAAGCCTTCATCCCAAGCCCTTTCTCTTTTTTGTGTTTTTCTCCATCTTTTATCATCTCTCTACGGCGTCCACACACCCGAAGTTCGTGAAATAAAGGAGCCGATTTTTCGGGGGTCCGAGCACGTACGAGAGAAGTTGTTACGTACCACCGTGCGTTCGTGCCGTCCTCACCCTGGGGAAGCTCGCCCCAAGCCCATCAATGGCCTCCCCATTAGCTTTCTCGTCTCCCTTGTCTTACTTTATTTTTATTCTGTTAGTCATATTACATTGCATACATCATTCATCTATACTACGTTTCTCTCCCCGAGGGAACCTTGTTGGTCATTCATCATATCATCTGTCTACCCTTTGTGTCTAAAAGGGGCTTCAAACCACACCAACCAGGTGCGTGTTTGAACATGAATGCATCACTTTCATCACAAGGGACTGATACTATACTACCGTTGTTCTGATCCATTGTTTTGTTCTCTTTTGCCAAGGTAACCATCAAAGGAAAGCCCTCTCCTTCGACCAGCCTAGGAAGAGGAAGAAGGAACCCACGTACTCCCTCAGCTCAGAAACGAGACGCGATCACTTCCCCCACTTCGACGTACACAATCTCTCGCGATCACACTTCCCCCCCACATGCGCTTTCATTTCTTTTAATCTTATTTCCATGTTTTGTTGTGTCTAACCCATGGAGAGCCAAATCCCGTAGTAGCCATACTCTAATTTTTATCCTCACCTGCGCGGATGATCATTCCCCATGGCGGTTCCCTCCCAACAACTTAATTTCAGTACTTTCCCCTCCCTACGAGGCTGCAGTGAGTCACTTCCCGCTATGGCCATTTAGTTTCAGCGATCTAATTTCTAACTCTAACTCTAACCCTTCAAACCACGTGAATGAAACTTGTTCCTCCCGGAGGTTCCATTCTGTAATTGTTTGAACCCCGTGAACAGAACAAGTTCCTCATGGAGGTTTCATTCTGTAACCCTTCAAATCCCGTGAACGGAACTAGTTCCTCGCGAGGTTTCATTCTATGATTGTTCAAACCCCGTGAACGAGCTCCGGTGAAAACCCAAAAGGGCACTTAAGTTAGTAATGTGGTTCAAAAAAAATGATGTTCATACCTCAATTATTATTCATGTCTCACGGGAACGCCTGTGTGCGACAGATGCACCACTTCCCACCAGCATAAGCCGTACGCCTATGCTATAAACAAACTCTTTTGCTTCGGCATTCAACCCATGTCGATGAATAAACTTACCGTCGATTCTCGTCATCATTGACAAAATTGATGAACAAACCATCGACCCATACCTTCCGTCCCCGTCGATAAACAAACTCCTTTACTTCGGCATTCAACCCATGTCAATGAATAAACCTATCGTCGATTCTCGTCATCATCGATGAAATCGATGAACAAACTATCGACCTGGACCTTCTGTCCCCATCGATAAACAAACTTCTTTGCTTCGACATTTAACCCATGCCGATGAACAAACCTACCGTCGATTCTCATCATCATCAGCAAAATCGATGAACAAACCATTGACCCAGACCTTCCATCCCCGTCAATAAACAAACTCCTTCGACATTTAGCCCATGTCGATGAACAAACCTACCGTCGATTTTCGTCATCATCGATAAAATTGATTAATAAACCATCGACCCAGACCTTTCATCCTTGTCGATAAACAAACTCTTTGCTCGACATTTAACCCCATGCCGATGAACAAACCTACCATCAATTTTTGTCATCATTGGCGAAATCGATTAACAAACCCTAGATTCGGACCTTTCATCCCCGTCGATAAATAAACTCCTTTGCTTTGGCATTTAACCCATATCGACGAACAAACCTACTATCGATTCTCATCATCATCGATGAAATCGATGAACAAATCGTCCACTTGGACCTTTCATCCCCGTCGATAAACAAACTCTTTTGCTTCAACATTTAACCCACACCGATGAACAAACCCACTATCGATTCTTGTCATCATCAGTGAAATCGATGAAATAACCATCAACCCGGACCTTTTGTCACTATCGATAAAAAAACTCCTTTGCTTCGGCATTTAACCCATGCCGATGAACAAACTTACCATCGATTCTCGTCATCATCGACGAAATCGATGAATTGGCCTTCAACTCGGACCCTTCATCTCTGCAAAGAAATAAACCCATTCCTTGCTTTGGCAATTTAGCATACTGACAAGTACGCCGTTTCCAAATCTCGTCACCATCGGCGAGATCTATGAACAAACCACTAACCCAACCTTTTGGCCTTGTCGACAAATAACCCCCCTGTACCCTTTGGCATTCATCTGATGATATTTCTTACCTAGGCTAATCAAATCTTGTCCTTGGAGAAGCTACACCGTAGTGCATGAAAGGACATGTGTGCCGGACTGCCCAGAATTAAAACATAAGATCTTAGAAGAAATTCACTGATCAAGGTACACCATACACCCCAGAGCTACCAAGATGTACTAGGACTTAAAACGGACTTTTTAGTGGCCCAATATGAAAAGAGAGGTAGCAGACTTCGTGTCTCATTGTCTCACATGCCAACAAGTAAAAGTGAAACACCAAAAGTCCACTGGTAAACTGCATCCTCTAGACATTCCCAAATGGAAGTGGGAAGATACTGGAATGGACTTCATCATGGGTTTGCCTAAGTCAAAAGGCGGACATGATGGGATATGAGTTATCATAGATTGAATGACCAAGTCAGCACACTTCTTACTTATAAAGAGCTGGTGGTCAATCGATGTTCTAGCTGCCTTATACCTTAAAGAGGTGGTTAGACTACTTGGAGTTCCCGTTTCAATTGTATATAACCGAGACCCTCGCTTCACTTTACATTTCTGGAAGGGTCTATAACACTCCTTGAGGATGAGACTTAATTTCATCACTACTTTTCATCCCCAAATGGATGGTCAGACTGAGAGGATGAATCAAGTCGTGGAAGATATGCTACGAGCCTGTGTTATTGATTTCGGTGGAAACTGGCATGATCACTTGCCTCTGCTCGAATTTGCTTATAATAACAGTTATCAGGCGAGCATTCAAATGGCACCCTTTGAAGCATTGTATGGAAAGAGTTGTCGCTTACCAATATGCTGGGATGAAGTTGGGAAAAGGTAACTTCTAGGCCCAGACATGGTAAGAGACACCACCGACAAGATACAAGTGATCAGGGAAAGACTCAACACGGCTCAGTCAAGACAAAAGACTTATGCCGACATTAGAAGAAGAGACCTGGAGTTCCAAGTCGGAGACCACATCTTTCTCAAGGTTTCCCCAGGCCGAGGTATTCGAAGATTTGATGTTAAGGGCAAGCTTACACCGAGATACATTGGTCCATTTGAAGTACTAGAAAGAGTTGGCGAGGTTACCTATCGAATTGCCTTACCACCGCAACTATCAAAGGTTCATAATGTGATCCATGTCCTCATGCTCAAGAAGTATGTTCATGATCCGTTTCATGTCATAGATCATGATAACTTGGTGATACAAAAGGATCTTACCTATAAGCAAAAACCATTAAAGATCCTTGATCGCGAGGTTCGTGTGCTAAGACACAAAACTATTCCCATGGTGAAGGTCCAGTGGAACAAGAACTCTGAACATGAAGCCACATGGGAGATAGAAGAATTTATGAAGAGAAATTTTCCTGACTTATTCCAATAGTAAGTTCTCTACACCATCTGGTCATTGCCCTCGTCGGATATCAACAGACACCCACGGGCCATGGGCAAACCACGAGATCAAGCCAAGACAAACAGAACCCAGAGCGGTGGACAACGACTACAACACTCTGGGCAAAGCGAACCGTTACTCAACCACTAGGCAAACCCGATAGTCAAGGCACAGCCGCTACGCAACCAGAGAGAAAGACACTGACAATTCTAGATTGAGTCGTAAGGGTACTATCGTAGTCAAGGAAAACACCACACCCAATCACCTAAACCGAGCAATCCAGACAACCACCAACAGACAGACACTGCCCTAGAACATGACCTAAGATAGACAGACACACGAACAGACCAACGGCCATCACGGCCAACAACAGGACTATAACGCACCAGCATAGGGACGTTACCTGCTATAACGGACCACAGGAGGGGTGTTATGGCAGACAGACCCAAAACACTAATACAGATGATATAATGCATCAAGACAAGGGCGTTATATCAACATAACGCACTAGGACAGGCGTGTTGTGGCCAACAGACCAAAACTCAAACCAAGAGGACTATAACGGACCTCCATAGGCACGTTGTACAAGCTTAACGCACTAGGACAAGGGCGTTAGATCCAATGGACCAAAAACATTCATACGGACAAAAGACATATAACGGACTAGACTGAGTCCGTCATACCCACATAACGCACAGGGTTAGGTGCATTATATCAACGGCCAACCCAGACAAAATGTCTATCAATGCACAATAACGGACCTGCACTGGGGTGCTATATGATCATAACGCACAGGGAGGCATCCGTTACGCCTAATCGATTGACATGATTTTTGAGGCAACACGACCATCAAGGGTCTGACATAGCAATAGGCCTCGAAAATAACCCAAATATAACACGCCTGGACAGGGGCGTTATACTCAAATAACGGACTAGGACTGGTCCGTTATGGTCCACGACCTCGAAAGATGAAAAATGACGAACCATAACAATCTATCGAGGGACCGTTATGCCTATAACGGTCTCTGGTAGAACCGTTAAATCAATCCGATGACCAAAACGGTAGAACGGCCAAATCGGCCCATTCCACGCCCCATGCACGCCGTAGGCCAGGGGAAATACACCCAATCGACAGGGAACAATCATACAATGCCTTTGGAGTCAAAAAATGGCACATGCATCCACTAAAACGCAAGATCGGGGCGATTCCAACGAATCGACCCAAATCAAGTCACCGGGGTTCTCGGACTCCTACCGACCCCAAATGACAACCGATCGACACGAAACTGGTGGGGTTGGGATCCTGACATCCCAGTAGTCAGTTTGACACTAACTACCAACTGATCTTGATTGTGAATGCAAGATCATTCATATGATCTTAGTTGGTTATCAATCAGAGAAGTATATAGAAAGGTATGTTAGAAAGGTTAGGTCACTCCTATCTAGACTGACATCTCTTCCATAGAGGCTAGCCTCCGCCCTGTACTATATCTGATTGATTGACTACTTAGATCAAATGAGTGATTCCTATAGGTATCTTTCATCTCTAGCCAACACTGCAACTAGGTTGAAATCATTTGAGAGTGTGATTTAGTTTTAAAATTCCTAAAAGTGTCATTGGGATCCATTCAGCCCCCCTCTAGATCTTATTCTCAATAGATCACCAATCCTAACATTCAGCCCATCCGCTGGCCATTTGTCTAGCATTCCTGCTCTTAGTTTCTATCTAAGTTTCATTTTCGCATAGAAGGGGGATGATATATTCACCCCTCCCCTCTAGATCTGCCTATTACCACTCCACACGTAGTATCCGAGCTAGTCTCTCTGAATGTGGTCTAACAACCTTGAGAGAACAGGTGATATGGCAGTAAGGAGTCCTATGCCCAAAGGGCACTCTATAAATAAACCTCCCCTTTTCACCGGTACAAACTATCCTTACTTAAAAAATTGGATGCAAGTTTTCATCATAGCCTAGGATCATGAGATCTAGCCGGTGATCAACAAAGGTCTATTTGAGCTCCCGGAAGATGAGGACACATGGACCAAGGAACAGATAAGGAGATCGACGCTGAACTGGGGCGCCAAGCACATTATGCAGTGCTCCCTTCATCCAACAGAATACTCAAGAGTGTCCACATGCTCCACTGCAAAAGAGATGTGGGACCGTCTTGAGGTAATTTATGAAGGGACACAATAGGTACGTGCAACTAAAGCAAATATGTTGGTGTCTGAATATGAAAAATTCAGAATGAAACCTGAAGAGTCCATTTCTGACATGTATGTTAGGCTCACTATGCTCACTAACGGTTTAACTGAGCTAGGTAAGACCTATTCCGAGCAGGAGATTGTAAGGAAGATACTAAGATCCCTAACTCCTGCATGGCATACAAATCCTACCGTGGTCGAAGAGTTAAAGGACTTGGCAACCATCAAAGTAGAGGAACTCATAGGGTCTCTAATGACCTATGTGATGAACTTGAAGAACAAAGAGGCCGAGGTAAGTAAGAAGCCTCTGGCTCTGAAAGCAGGGCCAAGTGCCAAGGACATTTCAGATGATGAAGAACCCTCAAGTAGCAACTCTAAAGAGGACGAAGTTGCTATGCTAACCAGGAAATTTAGAAAGTTCTTAAGAAAGAAATGTAAAGGCTTCACAAGGAGGAAGCCTCTCAATGAGGCATCCAAACAACCACCTCAAAGCACAATCTTAACAACTCAGCGACTGACCAAACCTCAAGTGGAATGGCCAAAACAACATGATCTCCTTTGGAGAACATGCACAGCCATCACAGAGCCCACAACCACCTGAACACACCACGAAAAAAAGTAAACGCTACACCACAGATTCACATCTGTTGGCAAATTCTGCCCAGCACAGCACAACTGAGACCAACACCATAACAAAAGAACATTCTCTGTCACATCCCAACGAGAGCAAAAATCACCTCGCACAGTGCCAACACAGCACAAGCAAGTGCTCACACAAGAAGCAAAGCGGTAAAGAAAACATAAAACCTATGCCAATTGTCGACTGTACTAGACCTTACGGACTCTGAGCACTGTAATATCTCGAATTCCCATGTACTACTACACATCCTTCGTAACACACAGCTTTAACCAGCATCCGGGCTCGGGTAAACCCGAAATCACTTGGATCCTGAGAGGCCTCCCAAGAGTGGTAAAGCTCCGAAGGGATAAAAAGGAGTGTGTGAAGGTGCATAGGAGTACATTGAACTTTCAGATAAGGCAGTAAATAATTACTGTATTTGATCAGGAATGCTAAAATAGCAGAAATAAAATTACATTTTCAATTAAACAAATTAAACTACAGCTACAACAGCTAGCAGAGTCCAGTCTAACTAAAGACAAGTACAGTCCAATAGAAAAGGGAAATGTACCCTCAAGTTGGGGGAAGCCCGACACTAGCAAAGCTAGCAACTAAGAACCACGAACCGCACCTCCAGACCACGAGGAAGGAGAGTAGCCACACCTGAAAAGTCAGGGGTAAGCCTCGTGTCACTAGCTCAGTAGGGGTCTCGTAGATCCCCACCAAGAAACCAAAGCGGTAACAGTAGTAAGAACAACAAGAGTAATAGTAGGAGCAGGATTAACAACAACATAAGTAAAGAGGAAACCCGTACTAAACAAAAACAAGACAGTCGATAAGACCTCGACCCTCTAAACTACTCCTAATCGGTAAGAATACAGATTCCTAGACACATAGTCAGGAATCACCAGACCGACACAAGGAAACTCCAATTACATTACCAGAACACGTCTTGCTACAACAGACGTGTAGGCTTCACATCACGACCTCTCAGACGTGGGAAACACTACCCAAAACACCGGCACACACACGACCTCACCGTCGTGTACGTTACACAACCCATGGTAAAGCCAGTCACAGGCTACCCGAAGCACTACGTCAACAATGAGGGAGAACCGGTAACAAAACCACAAGTCACGTGTCATGTGACAGAAGCACCTCCTCACTGGGTCAGAAGATGAGGTTCAAGACGTTATGCTCGAGGGGCCGTTGAGAGAAAATCAACAGCTAAAGAACATCCTACAAGACTTGTTGCGGGAGCAAGGCCTAGATCCCCAACTCACAGCCAGGCCCCTGGTCGAAGGGTGAAACCCTCAAGGTGGGCCAAGCAGTGCCAATGTTTCGGCTACAACCGCAAGAGTGCCGACAATAGTGGAGTTCGTTGCGCCGCAAACAGACACCAATCCCCGATCATCAAACACGCCAGCGCCAGAAAACCAAATGATGCAAAGGCAGATGATCGAAATGATCGTTGAGGCAAAATTCGCCCAATACAGGAAAGGTGTTGCCACTGTGGATCTCTACAGTATGTCGTACCCACTGCACCACCAGCTAAAGAAACTTCCCCCAGAGTACTCCAAAGTCCCGAAGCTACAAATGTTCAACGGGCAGAGGTCTCCCCATGAACATATGGCCTATTACATCATGGCCAATGACGAGCTGGCGCTGGACGAGTCTTACCTCCTCTGCTACTTTGCCACGTCGCTGATAGGAACCCCTTTCCAGTGGTACTCCCACCTGAAGCCAAATTAGCTAGCCGATTGGGCCGACTTACAAAAGAAGTTCCTCGACCGCTTCCAGACAATCAAACGTAAAATATCGCTAGCAGAGATTTGCTCTCTCCGGCAAAAGAAGGGGAGGCAGCCCTCGACTTCATCAAACGTTGACGGGATCTCAGCATGAGATGCATCAACCCTCCGACCCAAGAGGACGCCATCACCATATGTCGGAAAGGCCCCACGGCCGAAGTTAGCAAAAAACATCTCAATACAAGCATCAAGGGCTTCGACCAACTTAGCTCAGCCATCACCGAAATTAAAATGTTCTTCGCCAACAACCCGGGTTACCCCGGCCAAGGAGAAACCGACAAGGGAGTGCCAAGCCGACAAAGAAGTAAACACTGTCGATTTCGCTCCAGTCCATGGAGGCGACAAGGGAGCAAGCTCGAGCGGCTCAGGCAAGAAGCTAGAAACTAAGCCACCTATAGTCTCACTATCCGAGCGAGTGAAGACTGCATACTCCTTCAAGAGGGAGCACACAAAGAAGCTCTTCGAGTTTTGCTTGGCACAAAAATTCATCGAGCTACAGGAACCAAAGAGACCGGCTGATGCCAAGAAAGCGGGCGAGCCCAACTATTGCGTATACCACCGTATATTGGGTCATCTTATTGAAGATTGCTATGTCTTCAAGAGCCTGGTGAAAAAGTTGATCCAAGAGGGCCTCATTACAATGAAAGGCTTTTTCATCGATCTGCCACAACCCCACAACTGGAGCAGATCGAGCCAAGCAACCAATGTGATCCATTACTCAGTTAATGTGATCCACATGATAGCTCCATTCTCCCTCTCCAACTCCGAAACGGAGGAAGCTGGCATCAACCAGGCCAAGCCAACGCGGTGGTACCTCAGCTGGAGACCGTGACATGATCGGGCGTCTTAGACATCCTCGTAAGAAGAGGACAAGTAATGGCGCACGACCCCCCAACATACTATACTCAAGCGGAAAGAAGCCACCCATAATACTGTGAGTTTCACAGCAGAATCTCCAACTCGATTGAGTCCTACGAGGAGGTCCAGAACTGGATCGAGGATCTGATCCGATAAGGGCAGATCGATGCGGAAGGAAATTCCACGATATCACTCCGCCAAAGGGAAGTTGCTGCCGAAATACTGGGCAGTACTAGCCCTACAACAAGGCAGCATGCACGTCATCTAGTAAACGGGCACGGGCCCCTCTTTCACTATGAGCCCTAATCGCCAGGACGTTGGGCTGAAAGCCAGGAGAGCCCAGAACAACTGAGGCACAACTGGGGGCAATGCAACAACCAAGACCCCCGACCAAATAATTTCTCGGTGAATGTGGTCCATGCCACATGGACATCTAGATACCCCTGGGCCAAGGTACCAGAAGCCGATCAAGCTACGTCCGCCGGATAACTCTTAAGCTGACGACCCTGGCAAAAGCTAAAGTCACTCCCCTTCTGCAAAGAAGACATCGGGAGACTCCTTAAAATCCTCCTGGGGAGGAAAGATATCTTGGTGAACGACTTGCCAAGAAGCCCCCGGCGACAAGCCAAGGGCATCTCTCTCACTGCGACTTGCCTACAAAGGCTCCCCAAGCAATGTGGGGCCATAAGGAAGTACAGGGGGAAACCAACAACCTGGCACGGCAACGCCGAGTTAACCCAGCCGACGCCTGATCATCAACCAGTGCACCATGCAGGGTCGCTAGAAGACCACCGAGCCAAGCCTCGAGTACAAGAAGTGCACCTCTAGAACCTCCAATAAATAGATTAGGTAGGTCAGGCCCCTCCACGGGAGGCCCAACAAGTTCAAAACACTGGGGCGATAGCCAAGAAGGAAAGAGTCCTGCCTCCGCCTCCAAAGACATGAAGGGGCGTCATCTCAAGCCAAGCCAAAAAGGCAAGGCCAAGTAGAAAGGCCACCGAGTCCCCCGACTCAAAACAAAGCCGAAGATCAAGTAGGCCCGTCCGACAAAGATGATCTAGCCCAACCACCATCAGCAGAGGACCAATCCCTGGCTCTGCTATTCCAGGAAACAATGGGTGATCAAAATAAACTCGACCCCAACAGCAAAGGCAAAGCAAGACAATCCCCCAACGAGGAGGGACGTGACAGCCCACAAAAGACCATGCTAAATATACAGCCACCGCTGGAAGATACCCACGCTTGAGCCGACCGAAAAATTCTTCATCACATGAAGCGATTTGCCACAAACATCACCATTTGAGAGGCTATTGCTTGAAGTAAAGAGTTGAGAGAAGCCCTTATAAAGATACTCTAGGAGCCCCAAGTCTATGAGGCACATGCCACGGAGCTGCAAGCCCAAGCATATGAAGCATTTGCAGCCAGCTTCACAGTAGCGGAAAAGGACATATTGTTGTCCTCAACGTGTTACAACTGCCCCTTATACATGCGAGGGAAAATCAACGGCCACGAGATAAACCGACTCCTGGTGGATGCCAACGTGGCCGTTAACATTATGCTGTTAAAGACTTTCCAGTCTCTATACTTGATGCCTCACCTACAAAAGGTCCAAGCGGTCACAACCAAAACACCGAAGATGTTCTCGGCCTAGTAAATGCGGAAATGGCCCTAGATGATTTCACCACAAAGGTGACGTTCTACATTATCGACGCCAACACGTCATACAAAGTACTGCTAGGCTGACCCTGGCTACACGAAAACTAGGTCACCCCCTCAACGCTCCATCAGTGCATCAAGTATGCCAAAAATGGAGAACAACATACAATCTTTGCAGACCAATCTTTGTTCAGCCCGACGGAATACAACCTGGCTAATGCTTCCCTCTATCTTCGAAGACATAGCCCATACTCAACAGTTAAAGGCAAAAACATGGCTCTCAGAAGAGGACTAAGAAAAACTCTTCTCTGTTGATGAAGAAAAGGCTAAGCTACACCAGCTACGCTAGGAGGCCAAGTCGACGACGAACTGTCCTAAGAGACAGAAAATCAGCTTTGAGGCTGTTTACGCGCACGGGGAATCCCTTCTGTTTTTCCTCGCGGCGATGACACACACTCGCCTTTTATGGAAGGCCGAGGGTCAACTCCACTTTTGCCAATCAATCAAAACAAATTTAGCTCACAGTAGTCTACATACTACTGAACTATTCAAGAGGAGACCCAACAATAAATAGCAAAATGGAGGAACGACCCGATTTCAAGCTAGCATCGGATGGAAGGTTATTGTTTAGAGAGAGAACATGTGTACCGGATTTCCCAGAACTAAAGAAGAAGATATTAGATGAAGCTCACAGATCAAGGTACACGATTCATCCTGGAGCTATCAAAATGTACCAAGATTTGAAGCGGACCTTTTGGTGGCCCAACATGAAAAGAGAGGTAGCAGACTTTGTATCTCACTGTCTCACTTATCAACAGGTTAAGGCGGAACACCAAAAGCCTGTTGGTAAGCTACATCCTCTAGATATTCCTAAGTGAAAATGGGAGGATATCGGCATGGATTTCATAATGTGTCTGTCTAAATCTAAAGGAGGACATGACAGAATATGGGTCATCATTGATCGATTGACCAAGTCAGCTCACTTCTTGCCAATAAAGAGCTGCTGGTCAGTTGATGTGCTTGCTGCCTTATATGTGAAGGAAGTTGTCAGACTGCATGGAGTTCCTGTTTCAATCGTGTCTGACAGAGACCCGCGCTTCACTTCACACTTCTGGAAGGGTCTACAACATTCGTTGGGAACAAGAATCAACTTTAGTACTGCCTTTCATCCTCAAATAGATGGTTAGACCGAGAGAATGAACCAAGTAGTAGAAGACATGCTCAGAGCTTGAATTATCGATTTCGGTGGAAGCTGGCATGATCACTTACCCCTGGTCGAGTTTGCTTATAACAACAGTTACCAGGAAAGTATTTAGATGGCACCTTTCGAAACCTTATATGGAAGGAGTTGTCGATCACCCTTATGCTGGGATGAAGTGGGCGAAAAATAACTACTAGGCCCAGACATGGTAAGGGATATCACTGAGAGGATTCAACTCATCAGAGAGAGACTTCAAATGGCTCAGTCTAGGCAAAAGACTTATGCTGATACTAGAAGGAGAGATCTTGAATTCCAGGTGGGAGATCATGTCTTTCTTAAGGTTTTCCTCAGATGAAACATTAGAAGATTTGGTGTTAAGGGCAAGCTTACACCAAGATATATCGGTCCTTTCGAGGTATTGGAGAGAGTTGGCAAGGTGGCATACCGCATTACCTTACCTCTACAATTGTCTGAGGTCCACAATGTGTTCCACATATCAATGTTAAAGAAGTATGTTCATGATCCATCACATGTCATAGATCATGGCGACCTGGTGATACAAAAGGATCTTACATATGAGCAAAAGTCTTTAAGGATCCTTGATATTTGTTTGCTGGCAGTCGGCCCCACAGAAGGAAAATCTGCATATTTGAGAGGACCCCCGAAGAAATACTGAATCCACTGGCCAACTCGGACCTTTAGTCTGCTACTCTTTTCTCGGGGCTGGTAACCCCTGGAAGATCCTCTACTATAGGCCAGGCAAATAGAGCGATAGGCTTTCATCAGGTATCGGTATGAGTAACCGAGTTAGTACCTGCCTTTGCCATCAGAGCGATCTTTATCAGCGTCTTCCAAGCAACTTCTTCATACGGCTCGCCGTCAATAGGCAGGCCAGAAAGTTGTGATAAGCTCCAAGGGTCCAGAGATGTCTCACCCTCTGCTGTATAAAAAGTATTGAACTGAGGGTAAAATACTTCGAACATTTCGCAGCACAATCCTCAGGAAATGGGATAGCGAAACCTGGAAGCAAAGACGCTGTGATATACGCCGGCTCTGATCAGCAGAGGGGCGTATTCCTTCAGAACAAATCCTGTAAATTCTACTGCTCCCACTCGGAACAGATGTGCATCAGTGACCTTTGCGTCTCCGAACCAACCAGCAGCTAGCTGATATTTGAACTGCACAGCCAGGCAGTTAAGCACGAATGGTTTATCCCTGTACCCCCACTTCAGCGGTGCTAGGAACAGGCCATAGCCAGATTTCTCTTTGTCAACTCTCCCGCCAGTGGTATCCTACCTAGCGGGGGTGAAGTTTGGGGCTCGGGTTAGCATCTTCTTCTCCGGCTCCAGTTCTGATATGCCGAGGATAGCGTCCCAGTCACGTTTCTCCCCGGGCAGATAGATGGCTTTGCCACGATAAACTGAGCCTTAAAGGCTGTCTCTCTCGGTGAGTATGGCGGCCTCAACACCTCGAGCTATCTAGGGATCCCGCATGCCGCCCTTGGTAAAAATTTGAATGAACGGCATCAAGTGGCGGTCCTTTGGTAAGTCGGGACGATAATCGCCGTCTCGCCGGAAGCATGTCCCCTCTGCAGCAGAATATTCCCGCGACGTCGACACCGTATCTATTTCGGAGTCAGAAGATTCGTCAAGAATAGCAACCTTGCCATATCCGAAGTCCAAGGTATTGACATTTAGCCAGTTCACTAAAGCCCGAGACACGTCTAGCTGGGCTGATGAGCTCGCTCCAACAGCTTTAGAAGACGCAGCAGCAGAGCCAAAAGCCATTGCGATGCCTGTCGTCACAGAATAACGTAAACATGAGCCCCGATATGACAAGCAGTCTTATGAAGTTTAAATATGTAATTTTATGAAAATTTCGGCAGCATATCTCCTTATTCAGGGTCCGCCCAGAATAAATAGGGAATCACCCAATTTTCAGTGTAAATGGTCTCATTCAAACCCCTGGGAGGTTGGGATTTCATTCTCGCCTATTTAACTGTGCTTGGCCATGATTTGGGGCTGGTAGGAGGCCGGTTACCCCCATGAGTTGTGTTGGGTCAATTTGTGGAAATCGCTCATTTCTTGTTGTTTCTTGGATGGTTTGATCACTTCTGACTTGTGGAAGGTTGATATTGTGATTAGGAATGTTTTCCCATCATTTAGATGTGATTGGGGCGTGGAAGGACCGAGTTTTGGGTAGTCCTATGGTTTTTCTGCCAGAACAGTTTAGCAGTCTTACCAGAGACCGCAAGGTTGTAGTGGTGGACCTATGGGTGATCGCTACTCAGTGTTTTAGTCAGTTAGTGGTTGCGGTCTTGCGACTGACCGCAACTTGATGTTTGGCGGCCCTGGGCTAACTGCCAATCTAGTGTTAACAGTTCGAGGTTGACCATTATATTGTTTCCACTGTTTTAAGTTGGTTTGGGCTAGCGGTCTAGCTCCCGACCGCCAATTGGTTTAGCGGCCATAGGGGGACTGCTAATTCCTAGAAATAGTTCGAGGGAGATCATTAGGCTTTTAAGTTGGTTCATTGGTAGCGGCTATGCGAATGACCGCCATTTTAGTTTAGCGGCCTTGGGCAAGACTATTTTTTCGCCTATTTACCAATGCAAATAGTGGCCCTAATAAGACTGCCAATGTGCGTTAGCGGCCATGTGTAAGACCACCATTTGCCCAGTGTGTTTATTTCGTTGATTTGGCTTTCGGTTGGCTTAGCTTCGACCCCTTGGTTAGCCCATTGTCAGTGGATGTCGTGGACGCCCTATGAGGGCTGTGACATGTAGGTGTAAAAATCATCCACCCAAAAAGAAAGAGAAAATGATGATAATATGATGTGAATGATAAAAGGGGGTGGGACACATGTAATATAAGATGAATAAAATAAATCCGTCATCGCCACTGAAGCCTATAACATGCCAAATAGGATAAACAACTAAGAAAGGGGTATGTTACTTACCTTAGAAATTAAAAGAAAGGCCAAAAGGGAGGCCTAGTTGTTAACGCGGTTGTTACTTTGGGTGTGTTCTCAAGAACGCGGTACATCTTGATGTCGCGTTATCAGAGAAAAGTAGCGGGGTGTGTGGTTTGGTTCCTTCCTTGCTCCACGGTCAGTCGAGGTGCAAGGGCCTCACGTCTTCTTCTTCTTATGCCTGCAAAGCAACAAAAACCACCAAAAGAAAGTGTTGTCCTCCTGGTTTTGATGATGATCACCATGATGTGAAAGACTGATTTGTTAATTGACAATTTACTATGTGGCGTTGTGTTGTCTATTAGATAGTTGATCGTTATGTTATCTTCATTATGCTTATGCTTGTTTATTCATATTAGTTGTCTTATATGAAAACCCATAAAAACCTGAATATCAAAATCCAAAAAAATGCCGCTTCGCCTGCACAGGTAAGTCAGGTATGGCTCTCTATCCCTCCTCATTGTTGCATTACTATATGATATCTACCTTATTATAACCTCTCAAGGACCGGCTAGTTGTCCGTGTGTTCTGGGATCTGATGTTCCCCTTTAACAAAAATGATGATGATCTAGGAGCATACAATTAATCATTGGATAGGCCGTTAGTTTGAGTCGGGTGGGGGACGATGGACTCTGTCTGACACGCCGTGGTTGCAAGAAGACTCTTGACCCCATCCTGGCTCGGTCTGGCAATATTATCCTTGAGTACTTTCTATTTTATCATTTCTTTCCATTCATTTAGATGATTTCTTTATTTTGCCCAGCATGCATCATGTCATTTTGAGCATTCACGTCTCGTAATTCTCTCAAGATTTCTCCTCAGTAATAGTTAATAGCGCTTCAACTCTCTTGGATAAGAGATTCCTATTCCACTCTGAATTTGATCATCTTTTCTGATCTACCAGCTTGGTCTGGTTGACCAGTGTGATTCTTGTCTAGATTTTATCTCAGTTTTATATTTTCCTTTTCTTACTTTTCTGCTGTGTTCCTTCCGATCCCCTCATCGTCCGTGGATTGTACCCCCGATGAGGTTGGTCGTGTTTCCTTTTCTTCCTTAGCTTAATTCTCTAGACATGTCTCATCCTTGTCAATCATTCTAGGTGGTTAGTTCGGTATTTTCGGGAGAATTACTGTCGCTTGTTGGTTGTGACGGGTGTCTTTTACCTTAATACCCACTTTTTAGTTCTCTCCGCTTCATCTCAATTTCACGTTGCTGTCGCTTTTGCTCCATCTCCTTTCCAGTCCGCCTCCGCCCCACTTTCGCTCATTCCCTTGCAAAGCGGACATCAAGAATGGGCATCTGTTGACACCCATTTTTAACCCGCAAGTTGCATCATTTCTCTTGTTGATCATTTTTTATGTCTCGAATTATCCATTATTTTGGAGCCTTCCTTGGATGGATTTCGAGCCCATTTTTATTGTTCCCTAGCCTTTGACCTTTATAGATCATGATTTCGTAGAGCCCTGGGACTTATTTTATCAATTTTCGGCCTTCCAAGTTGACTTACAGCCCGTTTAGGTCAACTTCCTTCTAGCATTCGGCTCCTTTCACTGCGCAGTCCTAAACACGGCCCTTTTTCATCTCCTCCTATTTCTCTATTCGAAAACTTCCCTTCTCAAAGCGGCGTCAGAAGGAGTCCCGGGTGTTACCCCAGGGGACAACCCTCCGATGCTTAAGTCAGCAAAGGATTAATAGAGTACAGAGAAGAGCAAGAGAGAGGGAGGGAGAGAGAGAGGCCGCCACAAGAAGTCGAAGAGCCGATGGAGGTCTCCCAAACGAGTGCTCGCCGGTCTCAGGGCTCACACGCAAAGTACCCACTGGATGGTAAGGTCGCTGGGGGGAACTCTCAGAGTGTAGGCAGACGCTCTCTTCTTCACCTTGTGTAGCAGGGCTAGTGGCTCTATTATCTGAGGTAGCGTAATAGTGGAATGAACCACCGTGTTCTTCTCTTCTATCGATCTCCCTTTTATATGGAATTGTCTTGGAACGAGGGGCATCATCCCTTGACAGGGAAGGGCACTCGTAGTAGAGTAACGTTTCTCTGCTATTCTAACGGGAATTTGCCATTGGAGGGCGATTACCCCGACGTCGGCCGGTCCCGGGACGAGTCTTATGGCACTCATAGGACGTGCTCGCCCGTTATGGGATTAAGACAGGCGTCGTCGGGACAACGGTCGATCATCGGAGAGTCTTCCGGCGATAACCGCGCTTGGGCCGTGGCCACTACGCATTGTAGAATCCGATGTCCTTCTCCTCTTCTTATTGAGCCGAGCGTGTGCGTCCGTCCCTTGGGAGGGTTTGTTACGCTCGATTCTCAGTGGGCCGGTCGTTACTGGGCTGTTTCTGGGCTTAACCATATTTACCCTCCTCACATATTATATATATATCTTACGAGACAGAGTGAGATGAAACAAGAGAATGACGTACCATACCATCTCGATAAAAAATCAGATATGATCGAGCCGACAAATCCTATGTTACACACGTGAAGGCACGTCAACAGTCAACTTCCGCGGAATCGGGTCGATAATTATTCGGGCTGTTTCTTAAGGACCCAGCCTAAGTGAGTCACCAAATCGGGTGCACCCGTGGACGTTGAGCGCCAAACAGGCCTCCAAGTCCACCCATTTGAGCTCCTTTGCTTTGAGATGGCTGCTGCCGGCAGCCACAGGTCGAACAAAACGAAACTAAAAAAATATCTACATATGTTAGGACATACACCACTCGATCCCGAGTAGATCTTTTCTAAAATGGTTTTTTAATATTTACCCCCAAAACTTTCAAAGTTAAGAAAATTTTTCCTTAATCTATCTATTTATTTAAAAATACGTAATTCCTCAAATCTTTGAGTTAACAAAAGTCGTGAAAATATAATCCGCCACCAATTTTTGAGAATAATTCTTATTATAAGATTATTTTTTATTTTAAAAAATACACACTCTGCGAGAGGGCCCACGAAAACTAGCTTACAAACCGTATAACGGGAATACCCCGCCACCTCTCCCGGGTGGGCCGACACAGACGTCATCGGGCTACGACTAGTGGTTCCATCACAAGAAAAGAGAAAGCTGCTCTTATGGGATGTAGAAGAATGTCACAGTATATAAAATATTTTAAACATGGCACACATGGAACATAAATTGCATAGAAATTACACATGCATGCTTTTGAAAACTCCAGGTATATAACGGACTGGCACTACCCCGTTACACACCATAACGGACCGGAGGAGGACCGCTATGCTTAACAGAACTCAGGAAATCCACAGATAACCCAAACTATAACGCACCATGGCAGGTGCGCTACAGGACTATAACGCACTGGAACAGGCGCGTTAAAGTCGACACACACACAACGCACAGACGAGGGGATATAACGGACCAAGGGTGGGGCGTTATAATGAGCATAACGCACCTCTCATGGCCGTTATGCCTTCCAGAACGGCAGAATCCACAGAAAACTATAGCATATAACGCACCTCAACAGGGGCGTCATACAAAACATAACGCATGTGAACAAGGGCGTTAAAGATAATGGACCTTTAACTCAACACAAAGGACTATAACACACCGGGGCAGGCGCGTTAAAGCCACCCGAACATGAAATCCACAGGAAACTCAGACACGGACCACATAAACGCACCTCTAGGGGTGCGTTAAAGTGGCATAATGCACCGGGGCAGGTGCGTTATGTCACCTGGGTTTCGCGACTCCGGAGTTCGGAATCGGAAACCCCTCCTGACCGATCGAAATCGACGAGGGACGCGGCGGATTACAAAACCTGATAAACCTACCAACACATACCGATCACACAAGCCTACGCATGCCACTAGAAATGAAATACGATGCCCATGGAATAGAATTCAACAATTAAAAGCTAATTTAATGCCTAAAAGATTAATAATTAAACTAAACAGAAACATGCACAAATCATAAGGCAACGAGTGTCGGACCATGGCACAAGTGGTACCAGTGGTGTCCTATCGAGATGAGGTATCCATCCCCCTACCTGGGTGACGGCAAAAGCGACAATACGACGGCGAACCGGTGAGAGAGAGAGAAACGGCGTCTCCGGGCCCGGCTCGAATCCACGCTCCGTGAATCGAGGAATGGAGGGCGTCAGCATGATCCTCGCGACGTGACCAATCCAACGGTACCTCTCCGGCTTCGATCAGCAGCTGTCTAGACCAAGAAACGAGAGAGGCACGTAAACTGAGAATAAATCTCAAAATCTCCCAAAAGAAGAAATACACAGAAAATGAGGAAAATGGGGTGTGCCATCATAGCCCCTCGACCCAACGACAACCGAAGTTGTCCCTCCAACTGTGAGACTTTGAGAGGCATTTCGGAGAGCAAGTGTGCGCCCTCCATGCCTTATAGAAGACCTCTCGCAAGGAATATGAGGAGAAATCCCCATTCTCTGATCACATCTTGAAGGTAGAGATCTCTCCTAGGATCTCCCTCCCGACCTTCAAGTCATATGACAGCCAGGGTGACCCAGCCGACCACTTCGATAGCTTCGATGCCCTGATGACTCTCCATGGGGCTTCTGACACCATAAAGTGCCAAGCATTCGTGACCACACTGGTCCAGGGCTCTCAGGCTTGGTTCAGAGCCCTCACCCCAGGCAGCATCTGGGACTTCAAGTAATTTGGGCGGGTCTTCAAGGAGAGCTTCGCCGGTAGCGGTCCCCCTAGGTCGGTAGCAGGGCTGTTGGCGCTCAAACAAGAGTAGGGGGAGAAGCTGTGGGCCTACATTAACCGATTTAAATCGGAGGCCCTACGCATCCCCTACCAAGATGTAGCATCGACCATAACCGCACAGACTGGAGGCACCCGCGATGAAAACCTCTGGCGCGAGCTATTCCCGTATCCTCCCACCTCCCTTGCCGAGCTAGTGACCCTGGCATTGCACCACGCTAAATGCGAGGAAGTCCTCAGTGCCTGCCGCGGCACAACCGGGTCGGGTCGGGAGGGGGACAAGAAGCGAGTGTCTGAGCCAAGCTTGGGCCGAGGAAAAAGGCAGAATTGAGACGGGGAGCACAAAGAACCGTCTCGGAGGTACGAGTGGTACACCACCCTAACCGCTCTGATTTATGAGATCTATTAAGATATTAAAGGCACGGGCCTCCTTCGCCAATCTGAGCCTATGAAGGTGAAACGTTGCAACCACCGCAAGCACTGCCTCTTCCACAGCGACCACGGGCACCACACCGGTGACTACCACCAACTCCAGGATGAGATCGAGCGTCTCGTTCGTCAGGGGCACTTGTCTCGGTATGTGTTCAGGCAGACGAAGGACCACGGCCCCCCCGAGGAGATAAACAACATCCCCCGTGGGGTCCACATCAATGTCATCGTTGGAGGAGCTGCATCAGAAGGAGATAGCAGTCGAGGAAGGAAGCATCATGCTGAGCGAGCAAGCCGAGCCTCTGAGCCCTCTAAGGCCCTGCCGGCAAGTGAGCCGCAGGCCCTGGTATTCTCTGACCAGGACCTGGAAGGGTTAACAACCCCGCATGATGACGCCCTAGTTGTATCAGCCACAATAAACCATTGTAATGTAGACAGAATCTTAGTCAACAATGGTAGTGCCCCTGACTTTGGGAGCAGAAAGAGGGGTGGAGGTGAGTGAGGGGGAGGAGCAAGAGGGAAGAGTGGGGAGCACTTTTCTATCCCCATGAGGATTATCTCTTTGAATGTGTGGGGTCTAGTGGAAGGGAAGAAGAGGAGAGTGGTAAGAGAGATAGTGAGGAGATGCAAGGTAGACATCCTATGCTTATAGGAGACTAAGTGTGAGGGGGAGGGGGAGGGGCTAATGAGAGAAATAGGTGGTGGGAGATTTTCTCAAGGAGTGGCTTCTCCGACGGTGGGAAGGGCTAGCGGGATTATGGTGTTGTGAAATCTCTTCAAGGTGGAGGAGGTAGAGAAGGACAGGCAGATGGGCCGATGGGCTATTTCTCTTTACTTCCGTTGCTTGAGGGATGGCTTTTCGTGAGACTTCTCCGAGGCCTACAGCCCTCAAACTAGGCAAGGAAAATGCTTGCTATGGTAGGAGTTGATCAAGTTCCATCTCTCTTCGGTTGCCCTTGGTGTGTGGGTGACGATTTCAATGCGGTGACTATAGCCTCCGAGAGGACCGGGTCTCTATCCCAGACTGGGGAGAGAGAATTTTTGTGACTTCATCCAACAGGCTGCCCTCATTAACACTAGATTAGTGAACGCGCACTTCACCTGGTCCAGCTTGAGGGTGACTCCTCCGTCCTCCAAACTGGATAGATTCCTGCTGTCGACAAATTGGGAGGTCCGCTTCCCTTTTGTGTAGGGTTCCTGTTTGGCTAGGCCGACCTCAGATCATAAACCTATCCTCTTGAAGACCAGCAGAGATCAAGAGAGGAACCAGATTTTTAGATTTGAGAGGTGTTGGCTTAGAGAGGCAGACTTCTTCGACTTAGTGAGGAGGGAGTGGGACAAGCACAGTCCTCATTCTACCCTCATGGCCACTTCGATCGGGAAACTGAAACATTTATCCCTTGTGCTCAAAAGATGGAGTGCAGACAGGAGCCTGCCCAACAGGCAGGAAAAAGAGAGGATTCTTCATCAGCTTGAAGCCCTGGACCAGTTGGAGCAGGTGGGACTGCTAGATGCTGCTGCTAGGAGGAACAGAGACTCTTTTCGTGCCCAATATGATGAGATTCTCATTAGAGAAGAGATTTATTAGAAGCAAAGGTTGAGGGAGACATAGCTTAAGGAAGGTGACAGGAACATAAAGTACTTCCACGGGATGGCGTCGGCAAGGAGGAGAATAAGCCATATTGCTTCCCTTCAAATGGGGGGCCAGACTATCCAGAGGGACGAGGACATCAGACGATTTGCCATGAACTTCTACTCTAGGCTACTCTCAGAGGAGCAGCTGAGTAGGCCGGACTTCTCCCACGACCTGCTTCCTCACCTCGGTGCTTCTGAGAGTGAGACTCTAGTGAGTCCCTTTCTGGAAGAAGAGATCATACAGGCAGTCTTCTCTTCTGTTGGGGACAAGGCCCCTGGACCCGACGACTTTCCCATGGTGTTCTTCCAGCAGTGTTGGGATATTGTCAAACAAGACCTTGTTGGTGCTGTTCAAGAGTTCCAGGAAGGCAGGGCACACTTACGAGATATTAACAAAACTCTGTTGGTGCTGATTCCTAAGAAGATGGGTGCTCAAGATCTAGCAAACTTCAGACCGATTAGCTTACTCAACAGGACTTACAAAATCATTGCCAAGGTGTTGGATACAAGGCTCAATAGGGTCATTGGCGAGCTGGTCAATGACTACCAAGGGACTTTCATCAAAGGAAGGCACATACATGAAAACTTTCTAGTCACTCATGAGTGTTGTATGGCATGAAGTAGCAAAAGAAGAGAGGAGTGATCCTCAAGTTGGATTTTGAGAAGGCTTATGATAGGGTGAATTGGCGTTGTCTCCTTCAGGTGTTAGAGAAGATGGGTTTCCACCAAACTTGGCTTAGATGGATATGGGAGTCCATCTCGTCTGTATCCTATGTTGTCCTCATTAATGGGCAGCCACCATCTTATTTCTAGAGTAGGAGGGGACTTCGACAGGAAGACCCATTATCTCCGTTATTGTTTGTGTTGGTAGCTCACATTCTGAGTAGATTGTAGATAAGGGATGAGGCTGCAGGAGTTATACGAGGCTTCCAGTCAGGGCGGGAGGGTACTTGATGGCACGATCCTCTTCCTTCCTGATGAGGAGCAGCAAATGTTCGACGCCAGGTTGATGCTTCACATAGTTCATGACATCAGAGGCCTGAAGGTTAACTATTCTTAAAGTCAAATTGTCGAGGTCAGCATGGAGGCTTCTACTCTCAAGCGGGATGTAGATATATTTGGGTGTCAGATTGGGGTATTTCCTCTCTCTTATCTAGGTTTGCCTCTATCCCCAGGTGCTCTTCATTGTAGGGATTGGCAAGTGGTGGTGCAGAAATATGAATCCAGATTTGCAGGTTGGAAGGCGAGACTCCTCTCCTATGGAGGTCGCCTAATGTTGTGCAGATCAGTGTTGGACAGCTTGTCGACATATTTCTCTCTATCTTCAGGATCCCCAAGACTGTGGTGAAGAAGTTGGATCTATCCAGGCTAGATTCTTTTGGCATGACAGTGGAAACAGAGAGAGAGGATGGCATAATATTTCTTGGGGAGAGTACATAAGAGCAAGGAAGACAGTAGGGTGGGTATCAAGAACATCAAATATTTCAACTTCGTGCTCCTTTATAAGTGGCTGTGGATGTTGGGACTGAGGATGAAGGGTTGTGGAGGCAACTTAAACAGAGATACTACTCCACATCTGGAGTGTGGGATTTGTTTCCGTCCACTCTATACAAGGTCTCCCCGATTTGGAGAGGTATCCTTCAAGGTGTTGATTTTATCAGGGCCAATGTTCGAGTCAGACTAGGTGATGGGCAGAGGAGTCTCTTTTGGCAGAATAGGTGGTGTGACGATTTCACTCTAGCAAAGGCTTTCCCGTCCCTGTTCACTAGTGCAAGGGCTCCTAGAGGGTTGGAGGCTCACTCCTTCGATGTTGACCTCACCAGGGGCATTTGGGGTCCCACCTTCAGGAGAAATCTCCAAACTTATGAGATAGACCAGCTTCAACTGCTTTTGTCTTTCCTTCTTGACTGTCAGCCGGTGTGTGACAGGGCAGACACTTATGTGTGGAGATGGGCGGCGGAGGGGGCCTTCTCAATCAGGTCTGCCTACTCTCTCATCTCGGAGGGGGGTGTGCGGAACTCTTATGTTTCCAAAGTTTGGGCTCCCAAGAGCCCTCTGAAAGTGAATGTGTTACTTTGGAAGATTTCCCACTTGTGATAGGGTGGCTCCTTTTCTTCGGCACATTTCTTCCTTGTGCTGGTTGTGTGGGGAGGGGGAGGATATAAACCATCTCTTCATAGGATGTGCCTATGCGAGTAGTGTATGGACGAAGATACAGTAGAGGTTACAGCAGCCTATTCGTCAATTTGTGAGGGTGCAGCACCTCTTCACCAGGTGGCATAGGGTATGGAACCTGAAGGGTGACTCCTATTTGGTGGCTGATCCTCTATGCTACACTGTGGGCCTTGTGGAATGAAAAGAACAATAGGATTTTCACGAGCGAAGTGAGGCTTGAAGATAGGTTAATATCTTTTGTTTGTGAGAAAGTGGCCATTTGGGCGAGAGAGCTTTGTAAAGTGGAGAATTATCCTAGTGAGTCCCCCCTCTCCTCTTTAGTCCTCCACGCCCTTGCTTCCCCAGTTATACCCCATTGATCTCCTTGTATTAAGTCTCCATTTGCCCTCATGGAGCATCATTCCAACCCCTTGTACCATTTTTCTTCCCAATTTTCTTCTTATTCCCCCGTGAAATCCTCTTCCCACACGGGGGCATCTTCCCGTTGTCCCCCCAACCCATCTGAGAGACAAGACAATCTTCTGGCCCATATTTTCACCCTTGTCCGCCAAATGGACCCAATCCAGGCTTAAAAATTGATTGCAAAGCTCCTCAATGGGCCTTCTTCTCCTAATGGGCCTACTTTTTATCTTAATGGGCCCTCCTCTCATGGGCCCTCTCCTCTCAATGGGCCTTATTCCCTAAATGGGCCTCCTTCTTCTACCCATGTTACTGCTAGTCCAATGGGCTCATATGCCAATGTTCCTTCCAGGCCCACATACCCTTCCACTCCTGGGACGGGGCATCCTTCTTCTTCTCTGCCCAGATTCTCTTATTCGGCCCATTATCATAACCCTGGTCTAAATTCACTATCTTTTGCTCAAGCTGGCCCATATTCTTCTCAATCTCTCTTTACCCAGGAGATGATTACTCAAGCCTAATGCCAGCTTGATGAACTCCAACGTCCAATTGATCCCAAACCTTCTTCAAGTTTCCCATTTGCATTCCAAAATCTTTGGCTTCCACAACCTTCCCAAATCCATGCATACCGCCATTATGGTGGAACCGGCGACCCCTTTGTGCACTTGAAGGAGTTTCTTTAAGAGTTGGCCCAATTCTGACATGATCAATGCTTGATGGCTTGTCTATTTGATCTGTCACTAGAAGGCTTGACTTGAGATTGGTTCTTTTCCCTGTCGCAAGAGCATTTTGTGAATGTTCAAGCTGTCTAAGAGAAATTTATTCAGCAATATGAAGACTAGGTTGGGCCCAAGTGTTCTATGGTTGATCTGGCCCATGAGAAGATGAAGCCTGACGAGGAGTTCTACACTTTTGCCGACCACTGGCATCACCTCGCCACGCAGATCCCAGGGCACATTCCGGAGTAGGAGCAATCAAGATGCTCATTTCTAATGCAACGCTCGAGTGCTGCTTTACCCTAGTCCTTAATGATATTACCTCCTTGCAACAACTTTACAGCCAAGCCTGCTTCGTTTGCCAGCAACTCCTTAATTTCATTGACCATGAGTCTCCTTCCAAGGACAGCAACAAGTGAAGGCAGTGTTAACGCACTGAACATAGTGCGTTGACGCACATGAGCATCCAGAGGCATCCCAGAAGCAGAAGCCCTGCTTGTTGATGGCATCATTTATTAAAATGGCGACTTTATAAGAGTCACTATTTATGATTTTATTAAAAATTTTATTTTCAAAAATTCAGGGTTGCTACACAACCTCCATAATGCCCATCACTTCCTACCCCGACCAGCACCTCTACACTTCGCCACCAAACCCTCCCCACTAAAACCCAAATGATCCCAACCTCCGCCTCTCCATCTAACCCCATGAGGGCCGCCACCCCCCAACCCAAACTCCCTTATCCAACCCACACCCCGCAAACCCAAGTGGTCTCCGCCACCGCCCCTCCCTCTACCCCCAAGGAGGTCACTCCACCCCAACCCAAATTCCCTCATCCAACTAGCCTCACCCGAACCCAATTGGTCTTCGCCACTCCATCTAGTCCTATGAGGGCCACCATCTACCAACCCAAACCGTCTCACCCAACCTATCACCCACTCCCTACCCCAACTCTACCATGTCCTAGACCTCCACTACTTCCCCTCCCTATCCTAACTCAAGCCTCCCTTTACCCACCACCCCGGGTGCACCATGCGCCGACCATCATCACCCCACCCACAAAAGACCTTCTCACCTCCTTGGTAGAGGAATCCATGACCCCCACACCCGACCACATAGGGATGAACACCCTGGGCCCTATCCCCACCTTGGAGGAAACTTACGCCCAAGTCGAGGAAGAAGCCTCGCACTTTGATCTTCTCTCTATGCCATACCCTCTAGTTGGGAGCAAAATCATCATAAGTGGGCCCCTAGTTAGATGGCTGAAGGAGAGTCTGATTCACCCTATCACGCCCCATATCTGCCCTCCCATGGATCAACACCTACCCATGGTGCCCTTCATCTCCTATCGCACCACCGTCAAATCATACTACCAAGTTGAAACTTTGGAGGATCTCTTTAAAGGCCTAGCCTTGCAAATTGAACTAACTGGTATGTTGACCCAAGGGACCGACCGACCTAAGAAGATTGACCTCCTCCACCTATGTGTCGGGTCCACCACCTCGATTTGCACCATTGGTTGCTACACTAGTGACCTCCTTTTACTCCTCCCCACACCCGATGAGCCTGACTCCATCCACAAGTTGGAGCTTCTTATCTCGAGTAGAAAGCCAAGCCATTCCCTCACGACCGACACCCCGTCTCCCATCACACTAAGGGATGACTCATCACCTGATGAGGGATTTGTGATGTGGGAACCCATCGGGGATGAACTTGCCATCCCAAACCACACTTACTTTGATCCCCTGGATCTCACTGATTGGACATCATGGCACCACCCTATCTCTTTCCACCCCTACCACACTATCGACCAACCCACCCGAGACACCAGGTTTTGGTTTCGGTCCGAAACTAAATAAATTATAATTATTTAACCAAACTGAAACCTTCTGGTTTCGGCCCGGTTTTAGTTGGGGGTTTCGGATCCTTTCGGTCTGAAACTGCCAACTATGCATTAAGCCCTAGCCCTGGTTAACTCAATTTTAACTCCGACTTCACTTTGGTACTCTGGATTATGTGATCGGGTTAAAAGTGGAGTGAATTCGGGTTAACCCTAGATTACGTATTTGTTGACCCCGTAAAATGTTTCCGCAAAGTTCGGAAATTCAGAAATTATCTTGAAGAAGAAAAGTGCGTATAGTTAACAAGGATTTACAAGACGGCTCGCCAATGCCGACCAAAGGTTCCGAGGAATGATGATTTTTTCTTCAAGAATGAAGGAGTAAAATTAAATGCATGGGAAATATGCACATCTACGTATGTATGTATAGAAGGCGTCACAAGTGTTAACACCCACGTGGTTTCACAAGAACAAGTCAAGAGAAGGTCCTCCGTGCAAGCCAAAAAGCCAAAGAAGTGTTCCACGTGTTGAAGTGGGATTTTTTAGTGAGAGGTACGGAGTCTTTTTATAGGAGAAAAGGACACTTGGAGGCCTGTCAACCCCTCTCCGTCCTGCCAGCAGGCCGAAGGGACCCTCTCTGCCCTGCCAAGCAGGCCAGAGGAGCCCTCCGCCCTGCTGGCAGGCCGGAGGGAGGTCCTCCGCCCTGCTGGCAGGCTGGAGGAACCCTCCGCCCTGCCAACAGGCCGGAGGGAGGCCCTCCGCCCTACCAGCAGGCCGGAGGGAGGTCCTCCGCCCTGCTGGCAGGCCGGAGGAGCCCTCCGCCCTGCTGCAGGCCGGAGGAGGTCCCTCCGCCCATGGCCTTCTTCCACCCATGGCCTTCCTCCGCCCACGTACCCTGCGGTTACCAAAAAGAAGAGAAAAGGAAGGCAGGAGAAGTAAATGTTGCAGTAAAAGAATGTGAAAAGGCAGGGAGGAGGAAGATCAAAGGATTATCTCTTGGGATTCCACCGGAGCAGAGATAGGCAAGCTTCCTCCCCCCTTACTCCAAGCTATTATTAAAAGAAGCCTCCACTAGAAGACAAGGGGGAGCAAGCAACCGCAGGGGAGGACAGTGAAGAAAGAAAAGCAGCAGTGCAGCAGCCCAAGCATCCAGCAGGTCGCGGCCTTCTCTTCTTGGGGTTTTTTTTGTGAAGTTAAAAACCCTGCCTTATGTAAAAGCAAGTTACTTAAAGGGGGCAATTTACTAGAATACCCTCAAGTGAGACTTTCACGTATAAGATGAATTCAAGTGGAATGAGATCATGACATATGGGTTCTATAAATAAATAAAAATAAAAATAAAAATAGAAAGAGATGCGGCGAGTGTGTGTGAGGCAAGTGTGTGATTTAGAGAGAGAAGGAGAGAGAGAGACTGGTGGTGGGTTGAGTGAGAGTGTGTGTTTAGAGAGAGAGGGAGCGACCGGCCATGACGACCGCGTGGGAGAGTGAGTGTTAGAGAGAGAGGGAGATGTTGTGAGGTGGTGTGCGATGCGTGAGTAGGCTAGAGACGGAGGGGGTGGGCAGCATGTGAAGGGCTACGTGAGTGTATGTGTTAGTTAGAGAGAGAAGGGGGAGAAGGAGCTGGCCGCAGTGTGGATGCGGTGACGAAATTATCGACGGAGGGGAGAACGGGACGTGGGTTATGTGCGCAAGGATGTGTGTATGCGTGTGTGAGCTAGAGAGAAGGGATGCAGGTGGTGTGTGTGGCTGTGTAGGCGCGCGGGCTAGAGAGACGGAGCGGCTATGGTGGGGCGTGAGTGCATGTGTGCAGTGAGGCTGAGAGAAAGGGAGGTGGCTGCCGCGCAGGTGAGATGGTGCTGGGTAGCTGGCGTGTGCAGAGGTGTTGCGGTGGTGTGAAGGGAGAGACGGTGGGAGTAGAGAGAGGTGGGGAGGAAGATGACGGTTGTGGTTAGAAAGAGAGAGGGAGAGGATGTGTTAGCAGGCGGTGGTGGATGGGATGTGCAGAGAGAGAGAGAGGAGGGAGGCACTGTGGAGGCGTGCATGGCGCGCATGGCAAGAGGACGGCGGGGCTGCCAGAGGGAAAGGAAGAGAGGGGGAAGGAGAGGAGGCGTGTGGCTGGTAGGTGTGTGTGTAGGGAGGGGAGAGACGAGAGACGGAGAGAGCAGGAGGCGAAAGAAAGAGAGAGAGAGAAGAGACTCAGGGAGTGCGTGGGATGGTGGGAACGTGGTGAAGAGGGAGAGAGAGTGCCTACAGGGGGAGGTGCTGCCACGGTGAGGAGACTCTAGTGTGGTTGGAGAGAGGGGTCGGGATACTCAGCAAAGGTGTGTGTGTGAAGAGGAGACGAGGCCGTGGCCGGTGGTTGCGCGGAGGTTGGAAGAGAGAGAGAGCAGGGTGTGGCAACGGTGTGGGTGCAAGGAGAGGGAGAGAGAAAGAAGAAAGAAGCAGTGGAGGAGAAGAGAGGAGGAAGGAGAGGGGCTGTAATGCCCGTGTTTTAGTGGATCCTTAGTGGTCCGGGTCTAGAATTTATCCCGTGATTTTAGGTGATTTTTATGAATTTTTAGGCTATTTTTGGGTATTTAAATGAATTAGTTAAAGTATTAATGTAATTAAAATGGGTATATTGACAATTTTGATTTTCAAAAGGATCAAATGAGCCCCCTAATGGGCCTCTCTCTCAAATAAACACCAAATAATCAAAAGAAAAATACACCAATGTGCTATGTGTCATCATCAAGCCATAGGATGCCGATGTCGCAACTCGGGGTCTCCGACGACAGTAAACGCGGGTCGGGTCGAATCAGATCCGCGCTCGGGTGTCCTCACCAGCCGGTCACCCTCCGATGGCCAGTGGTCACCAGGCCAGGTGACAGCCTCTATTGCAGCAACTTTGTGAGCGGCAATCAGTCCACTTGAGACCAGCGACAGTCCCAATGGCAAGCACAGGGCAGAAAGCTCGGGCCTTCGTCCCTGGGTGGGTCACATGGTGGAGGAACAAGGGAGGAAGCCGAGGCAAGTAGCAGGGGCGGAACAGGGAGCGACCACATCTGGCAAACAACAACAATCTTCTGCGTAGCCCTTCCCAACGGGTCTGCCCAAGGCTCCTGGCTGCCCCCTTCCGCCTGTAGCTCCTGTTCACGACCACAGAGGATGGCTGCAGCTACTAGCGAACCGGTCACCTGAAGTCTCCCTGTCAGAGGTAGCCGGGCGATTGTAAGTCGGACAGGCGGGGACCAAAGTCTACCAAGACCCCGTTCAAGACACTTTAGCAGGCGAACCAAGAACATCCACGCAGCAGGATGAAGAAAAGTCAACAGTGGAAAACCTGCTCCAAGCCTAAGGACAATAAGAAGGTACTGGAAACACCAGGAGAGAAGACAGAGTCGGACAAGGGTAGTGCGGAGGGAGAGGAAGTGGAATTTGCCCTCCCGGCGTACGGTGATGAGGCCGGCGGTTTCCAGCTCCTTGATGTGGTGGGAGAGCGTGGCGGCGGAGATGGGCAGAGCGGCCCTGGCCTGCGCGCAGCCGAGCGGACAGTTGGCCTGGGCGATCTTCTCCAGTAGCTCGAAGCGACGCGGATCGGCGAGAGCCTTGAGGATTGCGGTGCGGCGGGCGCGGCTGAGGCGCACGGGTTTCTGTTCGGGCTGCTCCTGCATCGGGATCATTCTATCTGCTGCTCCGGATATTGGATGCAGCAGGAGGGAAAAGGCACGGAACAGGGATCAGGGATCAGGGATCAGGTGTCAGGGAACAGCCAATGCAGCTTAGATTGCGAATTGGAGGTTGAGTAGGCGGTCTACTACGGACTCGACTTCGGGGAGTTTTTCTTCGTGGGTCTTGTATGCCCCCGGCTCCTGGTAGTGGGGGTTGATCTGGGACAGAGTCTCGTTGTTGAAGATGGAGGGGTGGGAGAGAAGTCCCTGGCGCATGACCTCGCGGGGCAGGGTCTCTGCGTGGTACTGGCAGACGCCGCCGATATATAAATATAAAAGAGCTAGAATCCTACAACACACAAGCAGCGGCGCTAAAGAGTATACTAAACTAGCAAGATAGACCAAGCAAGGTAGTGGACGCGTACCTCCATCGTCGGGGAGTGGGGAAGACGCCCGACCAAATCACATAACCACCTGGTACAAAAGCTAAATAGAGGTACAACCCAAAACAAAGTCCACTCCTCGCAGGGAGGTAAAAGGCTACATAGCGATATCCAGGGGTCGTGCGGATAGGGTTGACAGGCCACAAGTAGACGATGGGTGGCAACTTCGACGTGCTGCGAACTGGCACTACATAGAACCAGTAGGAGGGATGGCACGTCACGGAGGCTGAGGAAGGCACCCACATCCCTGGTAGCACACGGTAGTGGATGGAGAGCCTCCTAGATGAAGAGGGAAGTCGACGGCGCCAGCTGGAACCTCCGGAGTAGCAATGAGCAACGGGCAGATTTCTGGCATGTCTGCACATGCGTAAGGAAATAGCAGGAAGAAGAGCCTAGAATGTGACCTTTTGCTCACCCGCTGGTCACAAAAATCGGTGTAGATGCTGTTGAGGATGTCCCAGGGACGCTGGTCAAGTACCACTTGCAGCCGAGTACTGTGGAGAGCGTGGCAAATTTGGTAGTAGGCCTCTACGCTTCTGGTCTGTTGGCTGGCAGCAGGATAGGGGTAGGAAGCATGGGTAGGAACTGAGGCTTCAAGGTGGCAAATGGGGAGGGATTTTCTCTGGTGGAGAGGTGAAGGTCGTGGTATGATTGGGTAGCTGTGGCGGGGTGATGTGATGTGGAGGTTTTGGGCATGTGAAGTGAAAATAGGCAGGGTTTAGTTATGCAATTTAGTGCTATCAGAATTGAGAGGTTGAAAGGTGGGCGTGGTAAGGAAGGTAAATGGGCTCATAAAATTGTAATAAAATTATGAGGGAAGGTTTAGGACGTGGTAAGGCAGTACTGAAAATTTCAGGTCATTCAGATATGATTTGGAGGTTGTCCCTTTGGAGGGGTTGTGGCACTGTATTTGTAGGACTGCACAGGGGCAGTCTGCGTGACTAAAAGGGATATAAAGGAAAGTTTTTGCACAAGGTGAATTTGGATGCAGGATTTTGAGGGGATGTATAGGACAGGGATAGGAAGAAAAGTTGTGAAGAAGTGAAGGGGATTTGATGACGGGATATGGGGGTTCCAACCTAATATTCGTGGGCCAACTCTGCAGACAGACACCTAGAGAGGGGTGTGTAGGGCAACAAAAGTAATCCTCCACACTTGCAGCAACTCTAGGAACTCCGAGCTCCTAGCTTGAGGAGATATTGGGGGAAAGGTTGGAAGGGTTTGTTGAGGGGGAAATATAACGAACTAAAATTATACGATGTGTAATTGAATTAAAACAGTCATTATGGACGGGAACGCGGAAGCAAATGAAATAATATTATATCAGAGTGTTATAAACAAAGTCTAAATGTACAACTACTTGGGGCATACCCCGGCCAAAAGTACAAGAAGATGGCTACACTGACTCTGCTGGCAGGCTAGACTTAATCGGGAAAAGCCCGTGGTACGACAGTCGATGGCTGCAGTGGCTCACCTGAAAAGAAGAAGGGTGAGTCACAGCCAGACTCAATAGGGATCATGTAGATCCCCACCATGCATCTAACAAGCAAGCATGCGATTAATAAAGTAATTTGAGCATGCATTTAAGCAATTAACACGCATTTACACAATTAAGAACATGCGGACTGAAAAGCTGTAAAGGCTAACTAAGCAGTTAAATCAACTAGCTACATGCCAATTAAATGCAATTCAATAGTGACAGCAGCAAAATCTAGCGACAAAAGTTACATCTACCAGTGGGATAATCTTCAACTTAACCAAGTGAAGTGAGAGATGGAGAACACAACAGAAGGTAGGACCAGAAGTGTCCACTGACGGCTTACACTGCGTCTCGTGCAACTCGCGCGACAGAGAGACACATCTGCGAGCGCGATAACCAAACAGTACTCAGTCAAGAACAAGTCAGAGTGACACTCGTCAGCGTCTGTCCAACGCCTCTGACCCTATGTGCACACACCAACCCCTGCCTAGGGCCGGGCCTCTAGCTAGTTTTCCCCTCCCGCAGGACGCTACGGTAACCGCAGGGGCCGACGGTAACTAGCTTACAAACTATTAATCGGAAATACCCCTCCATCTCTCCCGGGTGGGCCGACACTAAGGTCGCTAGGCTACGACTAGTGGCTCCATCACAAGGAAAGAGAAAATAATTCCACTGAGATATAAAGATGTAATTGTAATCATGATATAGCTTAAACATGTTAAAGAATGCATTAGAGTAGCCATTTGTTAGACTTGGGATAGCAGAGAGCATAACGGACCAACACTGCCCCGCTATAACGCATAACGGACTAGTCCAGGGCCGTCAAGAGCATAACGGACATCATGGGGTGCGTTATACAATACATGGCGCATCTCATGCAGGCCGTTATCTGCCAGGCGCAATCTCAAATGTCGAGGCCATGGCGGATCTATAGGGGTGCACTATGCAACACATGGCGCATCTCCAGGGGTCCGCTATATTCACCCGAACATGTTTTTATTTTAATTCACTACTCAGGAAACTATGGCGGTCGGGTAAGGGTGCGTTAAAGTAGGGCCAGGCCTCCAGCTACATTCCCCCCCCCGGAGAGCGCTACTGTAAAGCCGAGGGCCCACGGTACTAGCTTAAACCGTTTGATGGGACTGCCCCTCCACCTCTCCTAGGTGGGTTGACGATCCATGAAGTCTAGGGCTACGACTAGTGGTTCCATCACATGGCAAGTCGAAGCACTCTGTTGGGATTCTAGGAGCGAGCCATTGATCATAAAATAACACAATTAGAACATGGAATACATTAGATGGGGATTATACATGCTTTTCCAAAATTTCCAGAAACAATAGAGCATAATAGACCATGGTCGACGCATTATGTGAACATAACGTGCCTCCCCCAGGCCGTTATGCTCACCTGAGCAATAAAATGAACATAACCTCACAGACATACAAACCATAACGCACTACCAATGGGGTGTTATGCTGAGTATAACGTGCCTCCCATGGCCCGTTATACTCCACCGATCAACCCTCAAAACCACAAGGAATATAACGCGCCAAGACTAGTGCGCTGTGTGACTATAACACACCCATCTAGGCCTGTTAAAGTCACCAGAACGCCAAGAATCAATAGAAAATCCACAGTCTTTACACCACATAACGCACCTAGAGAAGGGCATTATATGCTCACGACGGACGGGACCTGGTCCGTCATGCCAAATGGTCCTACAGACATACAGGGTTAACAGCCACATAACGGTCCTAAGGTGGTCCGTTAAGTGAAACATAACGCACCCCCAAGGGTCTATTATGGGCATAACGGCCTCTGGAACAGGCGTTATGCCAGCTGGGAAACGAGAGGGATGAGTTCAGAGGTGAACTCCCCACCGGTCGAGCCAGATCGATGCGGAACAAAGGAAAAAGGGCAGGAGAAGTTAGACTATGAACTTTTACAACTAGAACATGCATCAAAACACAGATACGATGGCCATAATGAATTTTCATGCAATTAAACCTAGAATTACCCTAAAATGGGACATGTACGGGAATCGGGGCTAGAGGGCATGCATGCGAGTGCATGAGGTGTCTAAATTACCCTAGCGAGGTAGGTAGTCCATCCCCCTACCTTGATCGCGACGATATCCTCAAAAAATGCACATGCGGACGACGGAGCTCTGCGACCTCTCCCGACCTGTCTCATTCCCATGCCCCACGAACCGTGAAATAGCAAGCACCAACGCGATCCTCGCGACGAGCCGAGTCCAACGGTACCTCCTGCATCACGATCCGGGGTCGACACGGCCCGAACTGAGAGAGAAGGGGGCGGAGGAGAGAGAACGTGAGAGAGAGGGTGAGGGAGAGTGAGAGGAACGAGGGAGAGAGAGAGCTTGGAAAGTCCCCTCCCTAACACCCTCTCAGCCAGGGACCATCCCCAACCCTCTCCACCCCATTTCCCCCTCTCATCCTCCCCATTTCCCACCTTCTTCTCTTGCTGCCACCTAGGCAAACAAAGCAACAGAATAGACACCCAAGTTGCAGCATCGACCATGGCACCCCTGAGAGCCATCTGGTGACAACGTCTTCATCAGAGGATTCTACTCCAAGCCAGCTTTCCAACAAGTGATTGTGCACCCCCATCCGAGATCGGAGCTGGTCAGGAGGCCCGTTTCCGTCCGACTGCGCAAGATCGACTCCGACTGGGGATAGAGGCAAGTTGAAGAAGCTCCCACGATCACTCCTCTAAGTTTCCTGGCGAGTCTTTGGTTGAGACGATCCTCGTCCAGTCCTCTTTCAGCTCCGAGAAGAAGGAGGTCATTCGAATATCGTACCACCCCATTCCGGCCATTTTCCTCAGCGCGCACCGACTGCACTCGCCAAATAAAGGTTGGACCACTCCCCACTTATCTATTCACCATGCTCATCTCCGATCTCGGTTGGAGTCCCCGTCAGCTCCAGTGTGAAGCCAACTTACCCATGGTCACGTCAACGTCAACCCCGTCCCCTTCGGAGCCCAGATCAGCTTGTGGCACCTTCTACATCAGGCGGTTACCTTGTTGAGCCAGACAGGGGTCGCATAGGACCAGCCTGATCCCGGAGCTCCAACGATCCAACCCGATCACCATATGGTGCCAAATTTCTTTGCCGTGTTCCCTGGCCACCCTGGGACATTTCTGCTCTGGTCTCACCTCCGGCAGAGTTCGTAGGAGTTTGTGGAACCCTCGGCTTCGACCTGCTGTCAGCCTGGATCAGACAGGACAGAGCAGGACCAGTTCGTGATCTTCGACCTATAGCGGCCCCCACCGGACCCCGGACAGCCTGCAACTCGTATAGTGGGCTCCTACCTCATCCCTGAACAATTTGGCACCAACCCCGCATTCTGAAGCACTCCAAAGAGTCTGTGGTGTCCCTGACTCTGGCTTGCTATCTAGTAGGATCTGACCGAACAGAACTGGCCTTCGCTCAATTCCAGCCCCTTGCCCGGCTGGCTGAAAGCCCCTCCCTGTGTGGAGGTACAATTTGGTTGTAACTAAGTACATCCCCACCCCAAGATCACCCCTCCTGCGTGAGGTGTAGTGATGCGAGATGACAACGCGAACCTGGGACTCTAGCTCGCGGATGCCCCTAAGCGAGGAAACACGTGGATCTGCGCGGTTTAGAAATCGACAATGAGTCTCGGGTATTGACTCTTCTGTGCTCGGATCGAGTCACGGGACGCAGAAGACTGGAAAGAAGATGCTGCTGAAGCCTGAGGGAGAATCTGCTGAAATTGCTGAGATGGCGGCGGTGGTGGGAGTGGAGGCCTGAATTGTGATTGAGATGGCTGGGATGGAGCTGCTGGAGCGAACTGCACCGGAATTGCTCGCATCGGATAGTCTCTCACCACATGACCTGGCTAGTCACACTGAAAATATACCACCGACAACGAACATGGTTTGCCTGGGTGGCTGCCACCACATCGCGCACAACCTTTAAACTGACTTTTTACAGAAGTCTGTCGCTGCTGGAAAGAAGGAGCTGACTGCTGGGTAGCACCAGACGAAGCCTGCAGGTCAAATCGCTTCTTAAGTCTTTTCTTGTTCTTGAATCTTCTAAACTGGGACTTGCCAGAAGAAGTAACACTACTTGCTGCTGGAGTGGTAGGAGGAAATCCTGGAATAGGAGGCAGATAACCCGAAGGAAGTTGAGCTGTCGGCTGAACCGACATTGCCTGAGAAGGAACCAGGGATCTTGCCAAATCCAATTCCAATGCTGCTACAGCCTGGTATACTTCAGTCATACTGGTAACACGGGCAACAATCAGCAGCTGCCTCAACTCAGCACGAAGGCCACGCAGAAATTACTCTGTCTTCAATGCCTCATTTGCAAGTATATGGGGCGCATAATAGCCCAATTTCATGAATCTGTTCCGATATTCAAGCACCGACATCCCTCCCTGGATAAGCTGTAAGAATTGATGTATTTTATCCATACGGAGATAAGTCGGGCTGAAAGTGAGTTCGAAGGTGGCGACGAACTCAGCCCACGAGATCTGGCGGAGTGGGCGGGATTGAAAAGAAGCCTCCCACTCGGTATTCCACCAGGTGAGCGCCGCACCCTGGAGCTGAAAAGTACCGAGTATTACCTTTTCATCTTCCGCGCATTCCATGGAACGAAACACGCACTCGGTGACATCCAACCATATTCTAGCGGCATCCGGATCGGTCTGGCCTTCAAATGTCGGTGGATGAAATAGCCAAAATTCTTTTAATGCACGTCCGCGACTGCCAAGCGCATCCTCTTGAGCTGGAACAACAGGAGCTAGAGTAGGAACATCTTGCGGAACACTGCTCTCTTCCTGAGGAACCGGGATTCTCCGACGCCGAGGTGGCATCTCGAATCGACTAGCAAATAGATAATAAATAGAAAAATTTATTAATCATACGGAAAACATCCTAAACCAGCAATGGACAGTGTAATTGGACTAATTCTTGACAATAGCTGTGTAATTTCGATTCCTTACACGTTTCCTCAACACCGCTCTGATACCAAATGTAACGACCCAGTGTAACACTCAAAGTATTTGTCCATAGCGGCTTCCCACTTTAGGTAGTCGCTCGGGACTTTGAAGCCATAAAAGTCTATTGCTTTAGGCCTATGGAAGTAGAGAGGATGGTTGCCAAGCCCATGGGTGTCGTGCAACCAGTGATATCGCCTGGGTGATTGGGAATCCATGGGGGACTGGGGAGCTATAGGATGGCCATGCATACACTCGGTGACAAAACAAACTGACACTCTAATAGACTAGACATGACCCTATACAACCATGCAAAGTTGGAATGCAGACTCGACTACAAACTTAGACTCTGACCAATATCTGGTACGTGGCGGAGGTAAACCTCACGTAAGGGACTACCTTCCAAATAGGCATAACCTGTCTTTTCAGTAACATCTTTTGATATACCGAGTACTGGGATGAAATGCAAACCAAGACACTTTTTTTTAATGCAAAGACTACCCTAGACTCAACCATGCTTTGATACCAATTTGATGCGGGATGACGACGCGGACTCGACACCGACTTGATGTGAACCTAGGACTCTAAGCAAGCTCGCGACTCGTCCCTAGGGAGGGAAGCGTACGGACGTACGCGGTTGAGAAATCGGTAATGAGCTAGGGTGGTCAACTCTCTTTCGTGCCCAGATCGGGTCATGAGACGGGGTTCACTCTCTCTCGCAGCGGTGATTACAATTAGTTAGTGAGCTAGATTAACCTAACACATGCAAGTAGTGGCATATAGAAATATATACGAGTAAAGCAAATTGCTAAGAGGGGAGCGGACACGATACCTCCACGCTACCGGGCGTGGGGAAAGCGATCCCGACCAAGACTCGTATTCCCGGTACAATGGTATAACTTAATTACATCAAAGATTTTATGACCCACTCCACGGAGGGAGGTAAGGGGCGACAATAATGACCCAGGAATAGTGAACTTGGGTTGACGGGCAGTATTTTGGACCGCTCCGTCGGTGCTGTCCAGATGGTGTAGGTTGACAGTTGTGGGGACCACGTCCTGCTCAGACGGTCGATTGGGGCGGGGTTGGCCCCGTTGCTAAGGGGACTCCTAGAGGATTGCTCCCTGGAAGGAGGTCAGGCTGGAACACCTTGTGGAAGGCGGGGCGGCTCAGCTCATCGGGTGTTGCAAATTGCTGTCCCGAGCCTGTGTTGCAGTTTCAGAACTGCGCGACCCGGCGAAAACGCCTGCTGCGATCAGCTCTGACGTCGGATTGACACGAAACTAAAGTCGCTGTGAAGCCCTTTCAGGGATCCACGAACATAGGCTATTACAGGAATTTTTATGGCACAGGGTTTTGCGTGGGGTATTTATGTATATATATTCTTACCTATAATGATGGCATACGTTGGGCTAGGACCATCATCTTCCCCGGACGTCGAGACTTCAAGTCCAACCCTGAAGAACCAGTGCACCCACGGGCACCGCCCGGCTCATCCTACGCCTGCGCTACCCGTGGGTGGGGGGCATTTGTGGACGTGCAAAATTCCACATCCGCGTGTCACGAACAATCCAACGTCAATCGACAACTTCAACTGAAGAGACTGCGGAGAACGTGTCTTGCCCGGACCCTCCGAACGAACAGTACACTGTCGTGAAGTCACTCCCGGAGTCACGACAGCGAAGAGGAACTAACCCCTAGGGGGCTCATAAGTCGTGGGCCCCAAAGAGAACTAAGTGGATCATCAATCTGGCTCAAAATGGACCCAAATCCACTTCCACGACACCCTCGCCAAGGCCTCAACAGCATGCCCATACGAACTCTTCAGCGGCACGCCCAGCCAAGCCTTCAGTGGCACGCCCAGTGAAGCCTTCAGCGGTACGCCCTCTCAGGCACTTAGCGATATGTCTAGCGAAGCCTTCAACGGCACACCCAACGAAGCCCTCAGCGGTACGCCCTGTAAGACCTTCAGCGGCATGCCCTCGCACACCTTCAGTGGCATGCCCTGTTTAGGCTCTTCAGCGGTACACCCGTGCAAGCCTTCCACGGTGCGCCCTGGCCTTCCCCAATGAAGTGGCCGGCAAGGGAGATCTTACGCCATCCCACTATAGATTTTTGGCGTGCAATGGCCACGCTGAGGTGTCGAATGGAGGAGGTGGCACGCTGGCTACCCCCCTGCCACCGAGGATGCCCAAGTTAAATCTTCATCAATGCTCTACGCTCCCACCCCCATCAGCCGTGTCCGAAGGCTCCCCGCCGTTGGGAGTATAAAAGGTGTCTTCTCCGATGAACAAAAAGGAGAGGAAGAGCAATACACACAGAAGACACATAGAGTGAAGAGGAGAAGAAGCAGAAGAGTAAGAAGACAAATGTAGCAGGGGAAGGGGAAGAGTAGGGAGCCGTCGCCCCTGTTCAACCCCCATTCCTCTCTTTTTTCTTTTCCCTGCTTTTCTTCTTCTTCTGCTTACGCTTGATATATTAGGTTCTCATTTGCCATGAATAAAACCCTTTGTCTTTTGTTCTTTTCATGCTCTCATCATTGGTATTGTTTCTCGTTGTATCGGGTTCCCCCCTGAATGCTCTTCCACTATCTTTCTTCTTCCCCTACTGGTTTGGTTCCATTTAAGAGATCTCTAGCCTTCACCCTCGCCCATTCGTCATGGAGGGGAGTCCCTTCTCCTTCTCTGAGAGCCCAAGCCCCTTCAAGCCGACAGATACTTCGCCATCAGGGCGTTAAACCAAAGATATTCGGCCATCGGGACTTCAAGCCGAAGAATGTTCCACCATCGGGGTGTTAAACCGAAGACATTCAACCATTAGGGCTTCAAGTCGATAGAACATCCCGCCATCGGGGCGTTAAACCAAAGATATTTAGCCATCGGGGCTACAAGCCGACAAGAACATCTCACCAACGGGGCGTTAAACTGACAAGACACCCAGCCATTGGGGCTTCAAGTCGAAGATGTTCCGCCATCGGGGCGTTAAACCAAAGATATTCAGCCATCAGGGCTTCAAGTCGAAGAATCTTCCGCCATCGGGGCGTTCAACCGAAGATATCTAGCCATCGTGGCTTCAAGCCGACAGATACTTCGCCATCGGGGCGTTAAACCAAAGATATTCGGCCATCGGGGCTTCAAGACGAATAATGTTCCGCCATCGGGCCATTAAACCGAAGACATTCAGCCACCGGGGCTTCAAGCTGACAGAACATCCCACCATCAGGGCGTTAAACCGAAGATATTTAGCCATCGGGGTTCCAAGCCGACAAGAACTTCTCGCCAATGGGGCGTTAAATCGACAATACACCCAGCCATCGGGGCGTTAAACCAAAGATATTCAGCCATCGGGGCTTCAAGCTGAAGAATGTTCCACCATCGGGACGTTCAACCGAAGATATGTAGCCATCGGGGCTTCAAGCCGACAGATACTCCACCATTGGGGCATTAAATCGAAGATATTCGGCCATCGGGGCTTCAAGCTGAAGAATGTTTCGCCAACGGGGCATTAAATCGACAAGACACCCAGCCATCGGGGCTTCAAGCCGAAGATGTTCTGCCATCGAGGCGTTAAACCGAAGATATTCAACCATCGAGGCTTCAAGCCGCAGAATGTTCCGCCATCGGGACGTTAAACCGAAGACATTCAGCCATCGGGGTTTCAAGCCGACAAGACATCCCGCCATCGGGGCGTTAAACCGAAGATATTTAGCCATCGGGACTTCAAGCCGACAAGACATCCCGCCATCGAGCCTTTAAACCGAAGATATTTAGCCATCGGGGCTTCAAGCTGATGAAGACATTCCTCCATCGGGGCGTTAAACCGAAGATATTCAGCCATCGGGGATTCAAGCCGACAAGACATTCAGCCATCGGGGCGTTAAACCGATAGGTGTTCGACCATCGGGGCTCTAAATTGACAGATTCCCAATCATCGGCTCCCATGTCGATAGCTTTTCAATCATCAGCCCCTGCGCCGACAACTTTTCAATCATCGGCCCCTGTGCCGATAGCTTTTCAATCATTGGCCCTGGTTTAAAAATAAAAAAAATATAATATATCAATTTTTTTATAAAACCCACTCAACCCCACTCTCTCTCACCCTCGTTCTCTCCCCCTCTCACTTTCTCTCTCTCCCTCACTCCCAATCCCACGATTGGAGGCTCGTTCGTGGTCGGATCGAGGCGCAGGAGGTCCCGTTGGAATGAGCGCATCGTGAGGAACGTAAGGGTGCCGACCTCGTCATGGTTCGTGGGACGTGGGAGCAGGACGGGTCCAGAGGCGTCTGACGTCTTCGTCGTCTACATGTGCGCTTCCCGATGTTTTCGTTGAAATCTAGGTAGGGGGATAGACTACCCGCCTCGCTAGGATCATTTAGACACCTCATGCACCCACATGCCCCTCTAGAATCATTTTTTGTGCAAGTCCTATTTTAGGGTATTTTTAGCATAAATTGCATGAAAATTCACCATGGCCACCGTATTTACATTTTGACGCATGTTGTAGTTGTAAAACTGTGTGATTTAGCTTCCTCTACCCCTTTTTCTTTGTTTTTCACCGATCTGGCTCGATCGGAGGGGAGTTCGGTCTCGAACTCGTCCCTCCCATTTTCCAATTGGTATAACGGTCCTTCCAAAGACTGTTATACACATAACGGACCCTTGGGGGTGCGTTATGTTTAACTTAATGGACCACCTTAGGACTGTTATGTGGCTGTTAACCCAGTACGTCTGTAGGACCGTTTGACATGACGGACCAGGTCCCGTCCATCATGAGCACATAACGCCCTTCTCCAGGCGCATTATGTGGTGTAAAATTGTGAGTTTTCTGGGGTTTTATGCATTCTGGTGACTTTAACAGGCCTATACGGGTGCGTTATAGTCATGTAACGCACCAGCCTTGGCGCGTTATGTTTCCGGTGGTTTTAATGGTTGTTCGGTTGAGTATAATGGGTGATGGGAGGCGCATTATACTCAGCATAACGCCCCATTGGTAGTGCATTATGGTCTGTATCTCTGTGAGGTTGTGTTCATTTTATTGTCGGGTGAGCATAACGGCCTGGGGGAGGCGTGTTTTGTTCACATAATGTGCCGACCATGGTCCGTTATGCTCTGTTGTGTCTAATGTGTTCCATGCTCTATTTGTGTTATTTCATGATCAATGGCTCGCTCCTAGAATCCCAATGGAGTGCTTGGACTTCCTATGTGATGGAATTACTAGTCGTAGCCCTAGACTTCCCAGATCATCGACCCACCCGGAAGAGGTGGAGGGGCATTCCCATCAAATGATTTTAAGCTAGTGCCGTGGGTCCCTGGATGTACCATAGCGCACTAGGGGGGGGGGATTCTACTTGGAGGCCGTTTTCACCTTAGCTGGGTAGATGGTAATTCTTACCCCCAGTGGTCCCGCAACGGGAGCCGACTGAGGCCACTAGGGTATCTCTATATATATATTTTTTAACCCCATTGTGATATTGTTTGTTCTTTTTTGAGGATGGCTATCCGTAGCGGGATGCTGTTGAGGGACGCATCTGAAAATTGGAGGGTGTAGGTGATTAGGCATGGTTTTACACTTACCCTTTGGTTTTTACGAGTTCCAGGGCCTGTGAGGCCGAGGGATGCGTTGTCCCAGCCAAGTGTGGTAGGGAATACTAGATCTGATATAGAGTATAGGATTATGTGATGGCAGAGATTTGGGATTGGCTAGAACTAGCTTCTGCTGGCATAGCGGCTGGCATGCCGCATGCCAGCTGGTATCGACAGGAGACTGGAGTGAGTGATGTAGAGGGAGGCTGGGAGGTGTCGAGCCACCAGCTTGGAACCGTGAGTTGAATACCGATTGATGCGGGAAGATTCCACAGCCTACTAGAGAGTTGGTAAAGACCACCCTGACTGGTGGGGAAGAGAAGCTTTCCCATTATCGGCTCCAGTGCCCTTTCGGGTTTTCACCGGAGCCGACTCCCTTTTGATTTTTTCGACACGTCCTTGCGGGTTTTCACGTAGAGGGGTTTCCCAGTTTTACCTGAGGCACCCTTGCGGGTTTCACCTCAGTCGGGTTGTTAGCCATTTTGCCCCCAGCCGACTCCTCACGGAGGGAAACGACTGGGTCTGCCGGGGCATCTCTATTTTTAGCCCCATTTTGTTATATTTTTTTTTCACTTACCTGAGAGCCTGGCGGCTAAGCTATGGTTGATGCAGTGGTGCCCCCGCTCTTGTCATTGGGAAGACGAAGGCAGGAGACTGGCTTCTAAGGGCGTATGATGACGACTCTGGGAGGGGCTTGGTTGGCCCCCTAGCTTGACTGGAGAGGAGGACTGGGAAGAGTGCCCGGTTCGGCCTTCTTGGAGAGAATACCAGTTCCGAGGGTAGAGACTGGGAATGTGTGCACTATCCGGTGTGGCGTAAAACTTTGGTGTGTAGTATAGCTTTATGTGCTTGCCATTGAGAGGCAGGAAGGGTCGGTGGCCCTTGTGGTCTATGACCATATAGGCCCCACCCTCGTAGGCATCGTAGATGATGTAGGGGCCTCACCAATTCGGCTGAAGCTTGTCACTGGAACGGCCTGCTGTTGGATCTCCTAGTTGATTTTGGTTGCTATGTTTTAATGATAACAAATCTCATGTGTATGTATCTTTTAGTTAGTCATTTGAAGAATGCTAACCTATGTGTTCATCTTCATTCATCTTGATTTCACAAGTTGATGATGAAGGATGTCCCCTTTTATTGGGATGAAGAATGCCAAACAGCCTTGGACAAGCTGAAAGACTACCTGAAGACCCCTCCAGTGCTGCGGGCATCGGTGAAAGGGTGGCCGCTGATTCTCTACCTAGAAGCAACATACTACTCCCTGGGGGCAATGCTCGCCCAGAATAATGAAGAAGGAAAAGAACAAGCCCTCTACTACCTTAGTCAAAGACTGGTCAGAATTGAGGTGAAATACACCTTTATTGAGAAGGTCTGCTTGGCGCTGGTCTTCGTAGTTAAGAAGCTCCGACACTATATGTTGTCACATGAAATAAAGCTAATTTCTAAAGCGGATCCGCTGAAGTATATCCTGTCACAACCGGCACTCAAAGGCTGCTTGGGCAAATGGGTAGTCATTTTTATGGAGTTTGATATCTCCTATTTACCGTAGAAAGCTGTTAAGGGTTAAGCTATCGCGGATTTCTTCGCTACGCACCCGACACCTGAAGATTGTCCGCTAGAGACGGAACTTCCCGATGATGAGACCCTAGAAGCTGACCAAGTGCAGCCCTCCTTGTGGCAGTTGTACTTTGACGATGCATCTAGAATTGACACCCTGGTGTAGATATTTTTCTTTTCTCTTTCACTTCTTTCCTTTCTTTCAAATCAAGATATGCAAATAAAATGATAAAGTGGAAAAGAGCGTGAACAAATTGTGACTGCCACCAAGACACTAGGTGCAAAAGAATAGCACTACGTACCTTGGAAAAGGGGTGACGGATGAAGACACTCGCCAAGGTGCAGCGCTGGTAAGAGATGACGTAGACGACCGATCGATAGGCCGCTTACAGCGTTGGAGTGGAACGCGGGAAGAAGACTAACTGGAGCCAAAACGGTCCGTGATAGGCCGCAAGAAGGAGATGAATGATCTGTGCAAGATCGTATACCCTTCAAACAGACGGAGATGGACCGCGTAATGCTACCAGACTCCAAGTGATGGAACTTGATCCTCCACCCCTTCCAGCTGGCAAGAGTTGATGGGCCTCGTGCTAACTTCCTGTTGACCTGCAAAACAAAGCAAAGAACCAGAAAATGCAACCCAAATCAGCCTATGGATGTGCAATATCTATAAAAACAAATGGAGAACTAAACTCATAAATGGAATGGGGGATAGTTGGGGGTTGGGTTTTTAACCCCTAAGGGGTGTGAAAAAATGTAGCAGGGGTGTAATAATGAGAATGTCAATGAAAAATGTGGGTAGAAATGATGGGGAATGAGCATGCAATGGCAAACTAATAATTAGACACTAGACCAAAACACCAAACAAAAGAAACAAAGGTGTTCGGACGTTAGGCCGATGTAAATCAACACTGACTTCGGTCAGTGGGGAGAGGTCCAGCACCCGAATCCAAATCGTCTGATATCATGCGCACCCACGGAATAACCTTCTATATACAGAGGAATGTTTCTTTTCAAAAAGAATATTTTTTAAATCTCTATTTTATCTTACGATAAAATAATTTTCGTGGTCCAACGTGCGTGCACTGAATTGAAGGAATAAAAATGGCAGAAAGTTGACAACAGGAATGAAGGAGTTCAATAAATAGACTGAAAAGTGTTGCTTGATCGAGCTTCAAATACCATTTATGAGTTTATTTGGTCTAATGGCAGGGAGGTTCCTTCTATGTCCAAGTTAGACAGGGTTTTAGTTGATGAGACATGGGAAGCTCTCTTTCCAATGGCTAGGGTCCGTACACAACAGAGAACGGTTTCTGATTACAGTCTGTTGTTTGTTGGTCACATCGAGGATTGCATGAAGGGACCTTCATTTTGATTTGAGCAAATGTGGTTACAAGATGACAGTTTCACTGCTGTGGTTCATTCACCTCGGCTGTAGACAGATTATCAGTTTTCTGGGGTCCGCATATTGATCAGAAAACTGAAGACACCGAAGACTGTTAAGTTAGAAAGTGGGCAATTGCTTGGAGATCTGATAGATATCACATTGTTCAGATTAGCTGAAGGTTTCTCACAATTGGATCTGTTGGGAGAGGAGAGTTTTGTCTTCCCAAGAACTGCAGAAGGGATCTATTTTAAGGACTCACATGGCAGATTGGTTATACAAGGAAATAAAATGGAGGTAAAAGGCAAGGGTGGCGTGGCTATGGGAGGGGATCTTGAGACATACCCTTTTCACAAGGTTACTAATGGCAGAAGAATAAGAAAATTTATCTCTATTCTGAAGAGCAGAGACAGCTTTTGAGAGGAAGAAGGTATTATAACAAATGACATTTTCAGTTTTTATACTGATGTGTTCAGTGTGGTTCCCTAAATGGGTCGACGATCAAGCAAGAATGTTCTCCAGTGAAGATCATTTCTTATTGTTGAGGGAGGTGGATGAGTATGAGGTTAAGGAAGCTACTTTGAGGGATAAGGCATTAAGGCTCCTGGGCCAGATGGCTTTCCTGTATGTTTCTATCAGAAGTTTTGGGAGTTCGTTGAATTTGAAGTCATTTCAGCAATTCAGGAAATCATCAGTAAAGGGGAAGCTATGAGAAATTTAATTGGACTTTTCTGGTGTTCTTACCTAGAAAAGAGGAAGCATTGGGAGTTGAAAGATTTCAGGCTGATCAGCGTGCTTAATGGAATTTACAAGATCATAACCAAGGTGCTTGCTTATAGATTGAGCAAAATCCTTGAAAAGATTATAGAGGACAATCAGCCTGCCTTCATTTGTGAGAGAAAGTTAAAGCATAATTTTCTGGTGGCACATGAGGTCATTCTTGCCATCTGGAAACACAAATCCCAAACTTGGTTTTAATAAGTCTTATGATGAGACTACTTGGAAAGGCGTCTGGAATATTATGGATATGAATAGTAGGAGCTCATCCCATTGGAGGCCATCCTTGATACTGTGAAAAGAGAGGGAAATGGCCCTCCTACCAATGTGCTTGAATTCGTCTGCCTCTTCCACCTCGAACTCGTTACACATGATCATAATGCCTCCTTCTCTTCCCTCAGCAAGAGGAAACCTCTTTAGTCAATCTTGTATCCCGCATCTTCCTTATGATGTTCTCCCATCTTCCTCACATTTCAACTGCTGTAAGCAAAGGATTTGTATCTTGCACCTTCTCATGAAGTACCTTCTCACAGATCCCACCACATTCCATGTCACGATCCTCATTGGAACGTGGAGTTCCTTTCTGCCCCCAACCCCCTCTAAGCGCTCCCTTTCCCCCTAAATCCCTTCCCCCTACTTTCACCCATTCTTGCCGACTTCCCTCCCCTTAATCTCCCTTGCCATTGAGAGCAGCCACCTCTTATAGATCTTTATGAACAACCCTTTAATGTCCCTCTCAAGCCCGACGAAGGACATCCCTACTCTCTTTGTCAACTTCCTGACATGCGCTTTTGTCAACATCTCCATGAACCCCCACCATTTCCTTGACCTCCTCCCTCCCCAACCCTTCCACGGCCACATGAGCATCATCATTTTCCCGATTCCCCCCCTCCGAAGACCCCTCAAAGCAATTGGGCTCCTCTATGCCCTCCTCTTGAGGCCTCGATGCTTCATTTGGGTCAACGCAGAGGTCCTCCCCCTGGTCATCCGTACGAGATGAGGGAGGCCCAAGGAGAGGGTATCGCTGTCAATTGGGACCGACAGGGGCGACGCCTGTAGTCTTTTTGGCTTTGCTTCCAATGAATGGTCCTTGCCCAGGGCTGTGGAGGCCTCCCCCATGAAGGCGGAGCGAGGGCCCATTGCCTCCACAGCCACGGGAGCCTCTAGAGATGAAGGCTTCTGGAGGCACTCATTTGTTGCGAGGGGGCTTGTGCTACAAAGGAGGGCCAATGACCTTTTCGGCGACGGGAGAGGCGATCCCTTCTTCTCTGACGCATGAGGGCCAGGCAAGTAGCCGTTGGGGACCCTATATTGCATCAACTTGCAGCCCTTGACAGCTATTGGCTAATGGGCAGAGAAGAGAAATAGTACAGGTCTCGACGACCTGGTAGGGCTGTGAAGCCTGGATCCGGGTAAGTCACGAGTCTAGTTGGGCCCTGGTCTATCAATGGGCCCCCACGCATCAATCTCCGATCTGAGTGCATTCTGGGATGAGCCCCAGTGTGCGGTCCACTTGCGCCAACTGCCACAACGGGTTAGTTCTGGGTCTGGGTCCTAGCGTGTAGCCCACTCAATGTAGTCTAGCTCGGGTTTGTTTGGAATGGCTGCGGTCTAGCAGTAGGCCAAGCGCCATTCGGCTGGCCCATGTGATTCAAATTTGACTTGCAAGGGTTGTACTCGTCTTCAACCTTCGGACCACTTGTCCGCCTCCTCTGCAACTCCGGCTGTTGATGAACCCGCATCGGAAAAACCTTGCCCTTGATCTCCACTGTGAGCACATTGGGGATGTCACATGTGCCATTGACCTAGACGATTATCTCCAATGCCATCATCTCCTCCCCGTGGACAAGCCTAACGGAGCCCGACTCCACTGCTCCAAAATAGTGAACCAATAGGGCCGTCCCCACCTCGTCACATAGGACGGTGGGGACCCTAACCAACTAGATGGGGAGCTGACACTGCCTGGGGTATGGGAAGGTGCCTCTCCTCACTGACCACTTGGAAAGTTGAAGAACCCCTTCCCCCTAGGCATTGCTTGCCATCGCCACCGTCTCTACATCCTCTACACTTGGTCCTATTGCCAGGAAAGTATCCCTTCTCACCCGGGTAACTTCCCACCCCGTCGCCCATTCTCCACCACTGCAATGTAGGATTTGCTTCACTCTCACCTCATCCACCCACCCGTCCATTAGGGAAACCCAGATGCACCTCAGGAGCTAGTTCAAATGACTGCACCTAAGGTTTGTCGGCAGAGGATCAATGTCACGACCCAATATCCGAGTACCGGAAAGGAACCGGCGTGACGCGAATCCTGACCCGCTACCCATGAGCCACGGGGCTCGGGACCATGAACAAAACTCTTCTTAAAATTATTAAGAAAACATGCGAGTCGCACAAGTTTGCTGATTGGGCCGACAAATTAATAGAGATTCTATGGGCTTATCGCACCTCTGTCCGTACTCCCACGGGGCAAACTCCTTTTGCTGTCACTTACGGGATGGAGGTGGTACTCCTATATGAGATCCTAATCCCTTCTCTAAGAGTGCAGCTTGATAAGAAACTCAATCTCAACGGGCATCGGGAGGCGTTGCTAGTCCAGTTGGAACTCTTGGATGAGAAAAGACTGAACGCAGCCAATCACATTTCTGTTTATCAAAAATGTGTCTCGCGACATTTTCAAAAGAAGGTCATCGAAAGGAAATTCCAAGTGGGTAACATGGTTTTGAAACGTAAATTCATTCGAACGGGTGGTCCTAGGTCTAAGCTACAACCCAATTGGGAAGGGCCGTTTGTAGTTAAAGAGGTGTATCCTGAGAACGCCTATCGTTTAGTCAACGCTGAGGGAGAGGAGTTGTCTCATGCGTGGAACGGGCTTTACCTTAAGCATTTCTACCCCTAAAAAAGAGTCCAACTAACAATCGCTGGGTAGCAAGATAACCTATGCCTTCGTCATTCGAGGAAATTCCTTAATACAACAACCACACTATGCGACACCCCCTTGGTTAGGGTCCCCTTCTTTGCATAGCACCATTTCTCCTTCGGCCATGCTCGGGGGAGGTGATAGTCTTTTGCTCTTCTCTTCGGCCCAGCGTAGGGGCAAGTGGTTGATGGACTACACAACCAATCTAGGCACTCCCCAATACGGGAGAGGTCTCAAATAGGGGAAGTCTTGACCCTCAAAAGAATAAGCTTTCAGGCTATATCTGGCCAATAAAGGTCCTCGAAAAACCAAGTAACAAAATTATGAAAAGAAAAACATGGCAAGAGTGACAAAGCCCCACGGGACGTTATGAGCCCAGTCGTATGCGTGCCTAAGGGTCTAATCAAAGACACAAAGTCCCGGCACAACAAACCTACTCTTTGAGGGGTGGTGCCCTGGGCGGGAGTCCGATCCCGATGCCTTGCATCCTTACGTTAGGCTTACCCCCATTCTTCTTCACTTTCCCCACCTTAAGGATTGAGTCCTGCCCTGGGCATGGCCCTGGGAGAAGCAATGTTGTGCGAGTTGGTTCCTGGCCAGGGGGTTGCCACACGTTGTGTTCTGGAAGGCCCTATGACATAGGTTAAGGTCCCCGCTACTTGGCTTGGGTTGGCTTCAAAATCCTAAAAAAATCAAAATCCAAACAAACCAACCAAAAATCAAATATTTTCAAAATCTCAAAAAAATCAATTGACCCTTGATAGGGTCCATGGTAATCTGCAGGACCAAGGTACTCTTGCTGTGGAACTTCAGCTTCTTGTGGCTGCTCCACCCTTAGCCACACAGGCTGTTCAACACATGGCTACTCTTGCTGTGGAACATCAGCTTCTTGTGGCACTTCTGCCTCCTGTGACTGTTCCACCCTTTGCTCCTCAATCTGTTCAGGCAGATCAGTTGATGCTTGCTGCTGTGGCTACTGTCCAAGTTGCTCAATGAGTTCATCAATTTGTTGGTCCAAATGTTGTAAGAACTAATCATTAGCCAAGTGTTGTTCTTCCAGTTCATGAAGTTGCTGATCCAAAGTTACTACTATTGGTTGTTGTACTTCATGAACTTCTTCATCATCTTGCTCCATTTCTTGTTGCTCCTCCTCTTCTTGCAGATTGAGTTCTTGCTCCGCCTGGAGCTCTGGTTGTGCTGGCAATTCCTGCACAATTACTAGTATTTGACACTCCCCCTGATTGGGTGCTTCCATATGACATTGCTAAGGCTGATCAGCCGCTTGAAGCTCCCCCTGAGTTTGCACCTCTGGCTGACTTTGATCAAAATGTTCCATAACTTGCTGCTGCTGCAACTCAGAATCTATTTCTTCCAGCTGTGACACTCTTTCCTCTTCCACTGGATGGGTAGGTTGTATAGCTGCTATCTGCTGAACCTGACTTGCTGTCACTTGCCTTTGAATTCTTCCCTCTGATGGCTCAAGATTCATGAACTTTATGATGAAGTCCATGTTATACATGTTTACTTTGGAGATTTCTTTATAGGTCTCACCCTCCAAGGAAATGTTCACCTTCTTAAAAATTATTGTCAAGTGGGCAACATATGGTACATGCCTCCTTGACTCTTTACAATTGCCCATAATCTGTATCATTACTTCAGGCAAACATATGCTAACCCTTTCAAACATGCAGAAGAAAATGTATCTTTGAGATTCAGTCAATCTGTCTCTTCCTCCTCCTTAAGGGGTTATTATCATTGTGAACATGTGATGTAGTAACCTTTTAAGAGGGGAAAATCTGTTTGTATTGAATTGGGTTAGTTTAGCTTGATTCTTATCCCTTGGGTTACTAGGCAAGTCAGTTAGAATGGTGTAAGCTTCATGCTTATTATACTTAAAATCTCCTTCCATGACTCCATCTTCTGGAATCCTCATTACTTTGTGGAGGAGATGTCTGATGAGTTCAATCTTGACTCCCTTGACGGTAGACCAAATTTTGGACTGTTTTAAATCAAATTTCATGTTCATGTAGAACTCTGTCACCAGCCTCGGGTAATAAAATCTGTGTTTTCCCATGAAAACTGCCTCACCCGGTGCATCAATCCCCAGTTCAAGGCTGCTCAACATGCAGATTGGGCATGCAACCATGGGGTTTCTCACAGACGATGCCTGGCGTGAGTGATCCACGTCAAGTTCCACATCCCTCGGCTCCGTCATGGGGGCACGTTCCCTACAACTCAACGATGCTGACTCCCAATACGGGTCTGCCTCTTTGGGATGTGGCGGCCTCGGTGTGGACCGAAGGCCCTGTATCCCACCTTCCGGTCCTGCCAGTCCCCGGTCTGGGCTCAAGGCCTAGGGCCGCCGGTATCCTGACACCCCCTGCAGTGCCAACACCGAGTACAAGCATGTCATCGCGGGCAGTCGTAACACTATTATCGGCTCAGGCGAGGGCTTACACTCAAGCCACCCAGTCGCCGGCCTCCACTACAGACTTCGGGTCATGGGGACCGATTCCAGTGTTGCCGGTCGATGGCCTTGTGCCACCAGCATTTACAGGCTGAGTTTTCTCGGTCTACCACCTTGGAGTGGAATCATCTTCAGCTCCCCAGAAGAAGCGTCATCGTGGCTGTAAAGGCAAGCGACTTCCTACTGCCACCAGCAACTCTGACAAGACTATCCTTGTCGAAAATTTACGAATTTGCCTGGACAGGGGCGAACCAATTATACCCCTAGAGCGGATCGTCTCTATGGTCCCTATAACCAACCGCTTCAACCTTCTGCGTCGAACGTGAGAAGACAAGGCAGAACTCAGAAGGGCAGACGCTCCCATAGTGGCCCAGAGACACCAGCGTCAGTTCAGTGTTTGAGCTCCCAAGTCCCATCGAAGAGATAGTCACAAGGGAGACCATCAGTCTGACTTGAGAAGAATCTGGGTCACCCCGGAGGAAGCTTAAGCCATCCAGAAGGCGCTTCTTAACAACCCCTTTCGGGCACTAGGACGCCACGCCAAGCAAGGCGGCACTGATTCTGCAGCCGCATCATCGGACGGTGCCCAGCCATTTGGTGCCTCTTGTTCAGATAGGTGAAGGTGGAGACGGGCTCATTCCGGGCCCCACCGACATCCAGCTTCAAATTCTCCTCAGGTAGATGCCATGATGGAGACTCCTCTGTAATGCACCTCAGTCTTTGATAGGCTGGGTGTTGGGTTCTATGCGCCCCCTCTTTATCTTTGACAATGATTTTGATGATTCCAATATATTGTGTGCTTTATGTTTAATGGCATATTCACGATAAACAAGCTAACATGATGATATCTTATTTTGCATGTTGAAAGTCAATGGTCTTTCATGAATACACTTCTGACGTTGACTCATGCGTGCTGTGCATGAGATTGTTGGGTATTCCTAGTCCCAAATTTGCAGCTCTCTCTCCCTCCACCTGGTAAACCACCTTTCAGCCCCCATTCTCCCCCTCTCTCACCTTAGTTTTTCCCCTCTAAGATCCCCTAACAGTCAGGGGTTGCCTCCACACCCATCCACCCCACTTCCCCTCCCATAAGCCCCATTTTCCCCCCATCATCTTCAATCTGCAGTTCCCAGTTCAGAGGTAGCAGAGAACCTGAAGATTGCAAAGGAATCTGTGACATCATCCAAGTGATTCAGGAGGCACAAGAGCTACCTCTGGAAGCGTCTTCGATCCTTCTTCTCAACTGTGGTCGTCTCGTCTCATTCTGAGCTCGTGGCTGTCCGGGGCAAGCAATCTACTCCGACTGCGCAGAAGGGTTCTGATCAGCATCCAGAGGCGGATTGCAGAAGCTGTCACGCCTGCTCACCTGAAGATCTGAAGGCGGGGTTCAACCGGGACCTTCTACTGTGAGTCTCCCCCCTCCTCCAAGAAGCGGCACTCCATTCGGCAACCTGAGCGAATTCTTCTCTATTTTCTCCCCAGGGTGCACAGTTTTGTCTTCCCTGGGACTGAACTGACACCCTGTCACTGTTTGGGCTGCTGCGACCTACTCCGACCTCGGCTGGCACCCCCGTGGGTCACGTTTCGAAGGCAACTCGTCAACAGTTCCAACGCCATTAACCGCGCTCAATTTGAGTTCGGGATAGCTCTGGCGGCTTCATCTTCCTGATGCTACAGTGCTGAGATAGTCTGAACCAGAGAATAGAGCCTCTGCTTCCAGTCCCACCCTGATCAGCGCCGGCTTCCAAAGTTCCTACCAAAATTCAAACGTCCTCCTAGGCCAACCTAGAAGATTTTGGCACTGGTCCTGCTAACAAAGGAGTTTGGGAGTGACCACAACAATTCCAGCAACGACTGTCTGTCCTCTATTCATGAGAGAGGACTGAATCGACTCTGGTGTTCATTGTAACTCTTTGTCTTCTTCTTCCCCTCCCCGCTTGGCCAGCTAAAGGCCCCTCCCTGTGCGGAGGTAGTTTTAGTTATAAGAGCTTAACCCCACCCCAAGATCCCCCCTCCTGCAAGAGGTGTAGTGATGTAAGATCTTGAGCAGGTTCAAGTGACACCGGCACAGCGTGTGGGGAACCCACGCTTCCCCGCTCGCCCTTGTCTCCGAATGGGATCGGTTTCTTCAAACCGGTTGAGTAAGTGCTCCCACCTTGCTCTTTCTTTAGTATTTTTCATCCAATTTTAGCTCTAGTCTCCGCTGGCCGGTGAGAGAGTGCCCGATCTCGCAAGTCCCGGACTTCCGAGTGACCACCGTGGGAACTATTGACTGAATAGTCAAGTCGGTACACATCACTATAGCTCAGGTCGATGCTAGCCACTATTGACTGAATAGTCAAGTCGGTACACATCACTATAGCTCAGGTCGATGCTAGCCACTATTGACTGAATAGTCAAGTCGGTACACATCACTATAGCTCAGGTCGATGCTAGCCACTATTGACTGAATAGTCAGGTCGGTACAAATTACTGTAGCTCAGATTGATGCTAGCTAAGGTCGGCGCTAGTTTTTGCTTGCAATGCATCTGAGGTCAATGCTAGTTGGCCTTGCAAGCATGAAGGTCGGTGCACGTTTGTGTCTCACGCATACAAAAGTCAATGCATCCTTCATATTAGGGTCGGTGCACGTTTTGATCCATGCACATATAGGCGATGCATATTTTGGTCTGTGCAGACTAAAGTTGATGCATTTTTCTATTCTCTGTATATGCATAGTAACTCAGGTTGATGCTATTTCTCGTTTGACCAAACTCGAGTCAATACATTTTTGTTGCTTTGATTGCACTTTGACCATGACCTATGATCACATGGTGTTTGATGAAATTTCCTCTTCTTTGCTGATAGGGACTAAAGCACATTATGACTCCAGCTCGTGAAAGGAAAGTGGGGCACGTGATCCAAGATTCTTTTGATGGGCTCGAGATCCCAGGAACCTTATGATTGGGCACGTGATCCAAGACATTTCTCAAGCGGAGATTCAGACACGTGGACAGTGCATGCTCAGATCCTGACACGTGACGTGCACATGCTCATGAGGGACTTAAGCGTATCTCATCTCCTGCTCGTGACAATTATTGGGGGCACGTGATCCGAGACATTTCTCAAGCGGAGAATGAGACACGTGGACAATGTGCTTTTCACTTCCTGACACATGGACCCCAAAGGAGCGCCTCTTCCAAATCTCTTTGGGCGGGAACGTGGTCTCCACGTGCCCACGTAATCCAAGGCAAAAGGCTAAATGATGATCGTGACACATGGAAAGTAATCAAATCAAGACGCTGCCACGTGGCCATCGCAACTTAGATCTGAAATAAATTTTGAGCAGGAAACGTGGTTTCCACGCGTTCATCATCTGTTGTCATATAAAAAGGGAAAAAATGCCTTAGTCAAAATAAAGCACATAGAGACACAAGCATAGCATTAGATAGACAGAAAAAGAGGAGAGTGAAGCAGCAGTCAAGAGAGAGGAAGTTCCAGCAAGAACAAGAGAGCGAATCTGAGAAGAATTCAAAGAGAGCCTTGAGATAGTTCTGAGAGAGCATTGAGAGAAGAGAAGTGCATTGTTGAAGAGTGTGAGTCTGAGTCTCCCATTCCTCCCCTCCTTTAAGAAATTTCATCCTCGAAATTTAAGGACAAGCAAGGGTAAGGCAGGGAAGAACAACCCAGCAGCTACCAACACAAATCACGAGAGATAGAGCTCAGAGGAACAACGTCAGATCATTATCATGAGGACATGCTCGGCAGTGAGCACGACACAAGTGAACACAAGTCTGACACCTCCGAAACAAGGCAACGTCGCTTACGTCTCATAGGAAAAGAGACACGACTGCCATAACACAGATACCAAGGGAAACAAATGACAGGCACATGAAGCAGCAGCTTAAACAAGGAAACATAATCCTCACAGCTGACAGCTCAACAACATCATCAGCTCCAGTGCCAAAGGTAACAGGGAACACCTGGCACACAGGACGCCAACGACATATTCATAGAGAAATAACAACAACGGTAGTACTTGCAGGATTCTAGCTCCGTACAGGACACAAAACCACGGAACACAACTACAAGTAGGGTCACATCAAGGCATAACAGCAGTTGATCACACGACTATGAGGAACGAGTCATGCATCGGGAAGCTCACCAAGAACAAGCCACGACAATGAGAAATAACAGCCAGGACGACAATCTCAAGGGATGCATCTCAAGGACCACGAGTACGCCCTGAGAACAACACACCCAAGAGAAAGAAACACAGAGCAGAGGGCATTCAATCAGCAGGAATGTCGATAGATTCCCTAATACTCACAAATGTCGATGCCAACACCAGAAAATCACCAGCAATAGCACGACAACGGACGACATCAAGGCATAGGAAGCCAAGACAAAGTCACATCAAAGAGAACAATTCCCTCGACCGGTGAGAATCTGACAACTGCGATCCTCGACCTGTGGGTAACCAACCCACACACTTCCGCTGCGCACTCATACAACGCACACAGGCATCAAAAAATAGCACGGTATTTGCATCTCATCACACATACGATGCCAGCGCAATTGATGAAAAATCACAAATAACACGCCACGAGTACAGATCCAATGAACAACCGGTCACAGGAAGCCTATGTGCAATGAAGAAGAGTATCAGCTTCAATACAAAGCCCAAGGAAAAATGTAAATCTCAGCTTACCTTCACGTCCTAAAATAATAAATGAGCCTTCACAATACATCGATCGTTGGACACGGCACGACGAACACAGTATGCAACAGGTCTTAACACCATAACGGAGTTCAAAGCTAAGCAACCGTAAAACAAGGAATAGATCAGGCTTAGAATAAAGCTATCCACACTTAAGCAGACACGGACAAAGGCATCACTAAGACAGTAATTCCAAGGCTTACCTCGAAAAGACTCCACCCCGGAAGGTACAGAACAATATACATGGGCTAGATGAATATGTGCAGCCCGAACTGAAGCCTCTGCTGATGCGGGACCACGTCCCATGGTAAGAACTAGAACAGCTTTCACTCAAGTAGGAGGAAGAAGCTAACAAATCATTTGATAAGGATAGCAGTCTGTTCTAGGGGCAAGCGCCAGCCGAAGGAAAGAAGAAAAAATAAGAGAAGAAAAGAAAGGCCGACAAGGTCAAGAAAGAACTGGTGGTATCCTGTAATACCTTCCCGGCTCTCTTCACTTTGCCCGGTGAAAAGGATGAAGAAGAGATATCCTTCACACCCACTGCCAAGGAAAGTCGGGCAGAGGCCGCAACTGCTCATGCAACCCAGTCAAGTCAAAAATGGGGGCGCCAGCGACCTGCTAATCACAACATTATATTCAGGGGCAAACAGCCCTACAAGATACCTCCCTCGGAGGTCAAGGGAGCCCAAATCCCTCCTTTGTCAGGCTTATACAACCAGAGTGGGGGTAGCACTGCCACTCCTTCCTTCTTAGAATTTCTGAAGATGTCCAAGGGAAAGTAGCTATGTCAAGATTCCAACCCTGCAATCAAGAGTACTCGCCCGCAGTCCCTGGAGTCTTCCGAAGCTCCAGATGCAGATGAAGATTGCCCAACAGCAGCCGATGAAGGGCAACAAGAACATGGCACCAAGCAGAAGGGTGCGGGATCTGAGCCCGATGAGGCAGGTCCGTCAAGGACCGTAGTCCAAGACTCTTCCAAGCCTAGGTGGGGAGATGAAATGAAGCTATCAAATGTCCGAGCTGGAAGCAGAATAATGAAGCTACTCAAGAAGCTCCCGGCAAGATTTACAATCTGGGAGATCCTTTCTCTAAGTGAAGAGACCCGATAGGCGATCATCACTGCTTTGTAGACACCTGCCCCATATGAGACATGCTTGGCTGAAGCACTATCAAAGGCCAGCATGACCTTCACTCAGGATGACATGCTACTCCCTACTATTTGCCACAATAGGCTGCTGTACATGAAAGGGCACCTGAATGGATGGGAGCTGAATAGAATCCTAGTCGAGCCCGGCACAACTATTAACATCTTGCCATATAGGATATATCAGAGGCACTACTTCAACGTGCGCCTCAAAAAAGTCAGAGATATGCATATTATCGGTTTCAACCAAAAGTGTGAAATATCGTTGGGAGTAGCGGGATTCACACTCACTCTGGCAAACTTCGCTACAAGGGTGCAGTTTCATGTCATTGACTCCCACACCTTATATACATCATTCCTTGGCCGTCCTTGGCTACACGAGACCATTGTGGTGCCCTCCATAAACTCTAAGCATCGCCAAAAATGTGCTAGAGCAGCTTGATCCTTCCCAGGAAAATGGGCATGGGCTGCCTTACCGGTACACTCCAGAATGGCTCGAGTTCCTGACCGATAATCGGGAAGCTCTCGAGCGACTGTGGAGGCGTAGGGAGCAAGATGCCAGCCAAGAGATGGGACTGAGTACCTTCTCGGCCAACGTCATTCATCCTCCTGCTCCCCGGGTCTCTCCTGATTCCTCGACACCACAGGCCGATCAACCAGCCCTTGCCACTGTGGCAGGAGTTAGAGTCTCTGCCCTTTTCCAGAGAAGACACTGCTAGATTCCTCCGAGTCCTTCTTGGCCGAGAGGATGTCCTGGTGGGCGAGGCTACGATGGGCTCCTCAAGCTCTCTTAACCCTCTCCCTATTCCACCTCTGTCTCTGATGCTCGAGGATAGGAAGGGAAAACAGAAGTTGGGTGAGGTTTCGGTACTACCAGACCAGGTCCTCCCAACAGTTTGCAAGCTGGGTCTGCCATCATAAAGGCCATCCGGCACGCGAGATTGAGACAACCAATAGGGGCAGCAAGGCCCCAAGACTTCGTCGGGTGTCACCGGACCCTGCCCTCAGTTAGACCACTGGGGTCAGGCCAGGAAGCACGATGCTAGTCATGCTCCTCGGGCCAATTCTTAGCAGAAGCCATCGCCACTGCAGCTGAGGCATCAAACCGTGCATATGTCTTCGGACACCAGTAGCTCAATGGGGGAAGTCCCCACAGCCACCGCGGCTAAGGCATCAAACCACGTGCACATCCTCCGACGCTAGTACAAGTTAGTCGATTCGTGGTAAATTCCTACAGCCACCGCAGTTAAGGCATCAAACTGCGCCCATATCTCCGGACGCCAGCCTCAGCATCCCAGCTTACCCGGAACTACCACTCGAGGTCATTGAACAAGCGATCAACGCCACCTTCCAACAACAATAATTGGAAGGTGCCTGGATTGAGATCAAGGCAAAGAAGAGTCGCCGACCTCGCCCTGCAAACTGATGCGGGATGGATGCGCAACTCGGGACTCTAGCTCGCGATCGTCCCTAAGCGAGGGAAATGTAAGACCTGGCACGGTTGAGAAACCGGCCGTGAGTCGAGGGTATCGGCTTTCCGCATTAACTCAGGTTGAGTCACGGGATGGTAACACTCAAGCTCGCTCTTTTGCAGTGGTGATACAAGTATATCTATCTAGAAACCTACACTCGCAACGGCATTCAAAGCTATGCAAGATAAGCAAATGCGATAAAGAGTGGGGAGCGAGTGTACCTCCACGCTCCGGGCGTGGGGAAGACGTTCCCGGCCCAAAGAATATGCCATCCACAGTCCCTAAACTAAGTTCTTTTTTCATTTATGTTCAAGCGCTGTAGCCTTTGCCAGGCATCATCACACCTCAGTGTATGTCAAACTTATCGTCTAACCCTTCCAAAATTGATATTGATTGTTATCCCTGAATTTCTTTGCACCCTATTTAGTATTGAGAAAATTACCTGTATGCCCCTATAATCTTCTAGAATTACGTCTATGCCCCTACATTTAAGGTATTTAGCCCTAAACCCCTCAAATCTCTTAAATCACATTGTCATGCCCCTAGGGTTGCATCCCATGTTAAGAGTGGTGTCACGTGAGATTATCATTTTGCCCCCAATTAGAAGAGGGGGGGGAGAGAGCTTACTGGAAGATGGAGAGGCAAAAAACAAGGCATGCTCCTTCCATGTTCCCACGCCGAGTGTGCATGTCGAGAAGAGAGCTTCCCACATAAGCATTCAATTCACACCAATACTTGATGCAAACCGCATGAATCCAACCCCCCCTCGTCCCACGGGACGGCCCCATAGGCTCCAACCCAGCCCGTAGCATCTTCAGGGACAGTCCTGTAGCCTCCTCAGGCCAGTCGTTCAGCACATAGCCCTTGATCAGCATCGTCCAGCTGAACATGTCCCGCTAAGTCACTTTGTCGAACGTCTGCTACACATCCTCCATGGCGCCGCACTTGGCGTACATGTTCATCATAGAGTTCCCAAAGAAGATGTCGGCCGTGAACTAGGAGCTCCAGAAGTGGGCGTGGATGAGCTTGGCCTCGTGGAGCCTCCCGAAGTGGATACACCTCCTCAGTCCTCACGAGATCGAAGTAGATGGCAAGGTCAGGGTCGACCGCGCCAGTGCCGATGAGGTCGAGGACGCAGAGGCCCATGGTGCTACAGCAGAGGATGCCAAGTGCGGAAGGGGTGCACCCCCTACCCTTCGGCCAACCCCCGGCCTCCCCCTGCCCTCTGGTCACCCCTTCCCAGATCGACCATTCCTGCAGCACCCCCCACACCTCGGAAAGAGGAAGCGAGGAGAGAGGGGGAGTGTCGGAATGACACTAGTGCACCCACGAGAGAGAGAGAGAGAGAGAGAGTTAACTGGGAATAGGTTAGTCATTTGACCCTTGTTAACTCATATAGGGTTAAACACCATGAGAGTTCAGTGACGGTAGGGGTATGATGTGCCTGTCTTGAAGATTCAAGGGTTTAAGGGCAAATGCCATAAAGGTAGGGGTATAGCGGTAATTCAAGAAGATTTCAAGCATATATAGATAATTTCCCCTTTAGTATTTAAGGGGTTGTTTGGTTAATATATCAAACACCTCATGCAGGTCAACAAGGATTACCGGTACCGCCACTGCCGCCGTTGGTCGACTATGATACATTCATGCAAGGGTTGGTGCAAGTGATGTGGACGCAGGCGAATGCACAGGCGGCATTGTAGGCTCAGGTGCAAGCCCAGGCCCAGGTATGATATGGATTGGATGGAATTATGCGTCGGATGTCGTGTAGGCCTCGTAATTTATCTGTGTGGTTTGGTTAGGCTCAACCGCATCCGGAGGTAGTGCCGAGGATGGTGAAAGGGCCGTCAGCCATGGAGAAGTTCCGGAGGATGAACCCGCCTTCTTTTAAGGGGGAGAGTCAGACCCTAGTTGCAGAGCATTGGCTGCGAGCGATGGAGAAGATTTTTCGGAGCATCCCTTGCGATGAGGATGAGAAGGTTAACTTGGCAACTTTCATGTTGGAGGAGCATGCTGATGTTTGGTGGTCTTCAATTCTACGAAATCAATTTGAAGATGGAGCTAGAGAGATGTCGTGGGGATATTTTGTTCGCTTGTTTCAGGCGAAATACATCCCCGAGCATGTTCAAGACCGGATGGAGCAGGGGTTCCTCACTTTGACCCAGGGGTCTATGACAGTGCTGGAGTATGAAGCTCGTTTTGCAGAGTTGGCTCATTATGCACCTCATATTATGGCGGATGAGCGGAGGAAGGTGAAGAAGTTTATATCAGGTCTTCAACCATCGTTGAGGATAAAATTGGTTGCTTTCAACCACCGCACGATGGAAGAAGCTCTCGATGCAGCATGTCGGCAGGAAAGTGACATGGAGCAGTACCAAGAAGAGAAGAAGGCCCAGCTGAAGAGGCCGTCATCATCTTTCCAATGCCAGGACTGCAAGAAGAAGCCCTCTACTCAATCGCCTGCTTATACACCATCAAAGTCGGCTTTGACGCAAGCAAGAGCATTGGGAGGATCATCAGCTGAAGTCAAAAGTGAATGCAAGCACTGTGGGAAATGGCATGGGGGTAAGGAGTGCTAGATGGTCGCCGGGAAGTGTCTCAGGTGCGGAAGCTCGGAGCACAAGATTAAGGATTGTCTGAAGATGCAACTGCCTTCTCCAACTCAAGCCCCTACAGCAGCTGCCACCGCAGCACCAATGAAGTCAGCCAGACGCCCTCGAGCGCCGGCACGAGTGTTTGCGTTGGCCAAGGAAGATGCAGAGCAAGCAGACAACGTGACAGAAGGTACACTTCTAGTGTCAGGTTTTCATGCTAGAGTTTTATTCGACACCAGTGCTACTCATTCATTTGTGTCCGAGCGATTTTTCAAGATGTTGTTTGATGATTTGGGCTTGATGCCATCGAGTTTGGATGTGCCTCTCCTAGTGCACATGCCCGCTGGAGTTATGTCCACTGCAAATAGCTATCCTTCCTTGTTGGTGGTTATTAGAGGAAAAGAGCTAGCTGGACATTTCTATCTTCTAAAGATGAAGGATTATGATGTTATTCTTGGGTTGGATTGGCTCGAGAGGTATTATGCTCTCATTGATTGCCGGAAGAAGCGAGTGATCTTTCGCATTCCTGGCGAGAAGGAGTTTTTCCATCCTTTGCCTCAGATTGGGTCAGGGAAATTTGTAGTCTCGGCCATGAAGACAGCTCGGTTGTTGTGTAAGGGTGGCAATGCTTTTCTTGCTTGGGTGGTAGCCTCAACTGAGGTTTCTCAAGCCCCGTTGCTGGAGGAGATTGAAGTGATTCAAGATTTTCCCGATGTCTTTCCGGAGGATCTATCAGGGTTGCCACCAGCCAGAGAGATTGAGTTCTCTATTGACCTTGTGCCCGGTACAACTCCGATATCCAAGGCCTTGTATCGAATGGCACCTGCAGAATTGGCAGAACTAAGGAAACAATTGCAAGAACTAATAGACAAGGGCTTTATTCGACCAAGTGTCTTACCTTGGGGAGCCCCAGTCCTATTCGTGAAGAAGAAGGATGGATCACTTCGCCTCTGTATTGATTACCGGAAGCTCAATCAGGTGACTATCCAGAACCGATATCCTTTGCCTTGTATCGATGATCTCTTCGATCAATTGCAAGGTGCTTCGGTGTTCTCGAAGATCAATTTGAGATCGGGTTACCATCAGCTCCGGATCAAGGAGGAGGTTATTTCCAAGACAGCTTTCCGAACTAGATATGGGCATTATGAATTCCTGGTTCTACCCTTTGGTCTAACAAATGCCCCTGCAGCATTTATGGACCTAATGAATCGGGTGTTTAAGCCTTATCTAGATAGCTTTGTGGTTGTGTTCATAAATGATGTTTTGATATATTCCCCAGATAAAGTGTCTCACAAGGAACATTTGAGAATTATTTTGGAGACTCTTCGAGCGCACAAGCTTTATGCGAAGTTCAGCAAGTGCAACTTTTGGATGAGGGAGGTTCATTTTCTTGGCCATGTAATATCAGGAAGTGGCATGGCAGTTGACCCAGCCAAGGTTCAAGCTGTATTAGAATGGGAGGCTCTGAAATCCCCCACTGAAATTTAGAGTTTTATCGATTTGGCCGGTTACTACAGGAAGTTCATTAAGGGTTTTGTTCTATTGCGGCGCCTTTGACGAGGCTAACCAGGAAAGGAGTGAAGTTCATGTGGTCTGAGGAATGTGAGTGAAGTTTCCAAGAATTAAAGGATCGGCTGACGTCCGCACCACTCTTGATCCTACCTAATAGCATCGACATGTTCACTCTCTACACTGATGCTTCAAGGATCAGGATCGATTGTGTTCTGATGTAGAATGGTAGGGTGGTCGCATATGCCTCCAGGCAACTGAAGGAGCACGAGAAGAATTACCCTACGCATGACTTGGAGTTGGTCGCCGTTGTCCGTGCATTGAAGATCTAGAGACATTACTTGTATGGAGTCAAGTTTGAAGTCTTCACAGATCACAAGAGTCTTAAGTATTTGTTTTCTCAGAAGGAGCTGAATTTGCGCCAGAGGTGATGGGTTGAATTCTTGAAGGACTATGATTTTGAGCTGCAATATCATCCGGGAAAGGCTAATGTTGTGACCGATGCCCTTAGTCAGAAGCGAACATTGATGCAACAAGACTGGAAGATGATTGAGGATGCTGTGTGTTCCATGACATCGATTGAGCCTCAACTTTGCCAGGCATTCGTTGCTCAGCTATGCATCAGGTCAATAGTTATGGATCGAGTAATAGAAGTTCAGTGAGATGACCCTCAGCTGCAAGGTATGATTGGTAAGACTGGAATTGCTCGAGATGAAGATGGTGTGGTCAGATTTCAGCATAGAATTTGTGTACCTGATGTGATTGAATTAAAGAATGAAGTGATGGAGGAAGCTCACAGATCGAAATTCTCCATTCATCCTGGTGGTAACAAGATGTATTAAGAATTGAAATGATCTTTTTGGTGGCCCGGCATGAAGAAGGATGTGGCAGAATTTGTGTCTAAATATTTGATTTGTCAGCAGGTTAAGGTTGAAAATCAGAGACCGTCTGGGTTGATGCAAAGGATCGAGATACCGCAATGGAAATGGGAGGATATTGACAGACTAGGCAGGAGGTGAGCTAGAAGGGGAGGGGTTGAATAGATCACCCCCTATTCGATCTAACTAAAACTATTCGAGACCTCATAAGCAATAGGACCCAACACTCGCAAATACTCGGGAGCTCTAATCCACGTCGCTGTTGATCCCTTTTGAGGATTTCCCAGGATGCTCGTCATTTCGGCAGGGGAACACCACCTCAGGCTGGCGCACTACTCGCGTCCTCATGATCAGGCGGTGGTGCAGAGGCTCGATCACGTTGAGGCAATACAACCAGATGTCTCATCCACTGTACGCCAGAGAAGCCTCCACCCATGGCTGTCTCTCGTGCATCTCATCCCGATACGTTGTCCAGCGCACCTGGAAGGGCCATTAAGTCCATGTCAGTCAAAGTCAGCATTTAAGGAGCATTTTAGAAGCATGATAGGAGAGTTTCAAGTTCAGGAGTTTACCGATGCATGCGGGAAGGAGTCGATATCACCCTGAATAGTCTGGGTCAATCTCTTGATCAACCTCATGTCTCGTGCTACCACCTACCGCCTCGCGATGGGGATCCACTCAGGATGTAGCTGCGCCCCTCGCCCGATCCCAGGAAGGTTGAGAAAGCTCTAGTTCTACATTTTTAGAAACATGTGTCAACATTTAGCAATCATACGTCCACATATAGTAATAGTAGAGTTTAGCATTACCTGTAGGAAAGGCGAGAAGCCGCCCAGCATGGTCTCCTGATCCGTCGCGCTGAGTGAATCGAATAGGAAGGGTAAGACCGCCGCTCCCCATGCATATCTACCCACTCTGCTCAGATCCTCCAACAAAGGCAAGAGCTTGCAACTGATCACATCTGCTCTAGTTGAAAACAGTAGCTTTCTGAACAATAGGATCAAAAATCACCTCAACACTCTATCTCCCTCTGGTCCGGCGTCCGCTGCCAAGCTCGGGCGCACCTGCTCGATCACTCGATCGATGTGCTGCTCTGGTAGCTCACCCACCGCAATCGCTGCCCCTCGAAGTCCCAGGCTCTCCTAGAGTCTCGCCCATGACACTGGGACGATGGATGCCCCGGCCTCATCAAGTCCATCCCCAGCAGCTCCTGGGCTAGCTCGCTGTAGTAGCCATATGTCCATCCGGTCACTGCTTTCCCATGCACTCTTAATCTTGTGATCCTTGCCACATCTTCCAGTATTCAGATCATGTGCCCCCATGGGAAGATGAAAGCCCTACTGATCGGATCCCATCTCTCATGCAAAGCGTACAGCAGAGGAGTGTTAAGCCTAGTCACCTCTATGCTGAGCACTTCCCCAAAGCCCATAGCAGCCAATCTCTCTCTCTGATACTTGGGTAGTGCTTGGTACACCGCTGGCACTTGAAGCCATGATATTCGGTTCCTTCTTTTCCCCTGCACACGTAGAGCATAAGGTCAGTCATCGCATCATTGCATTTATCCTTGTCTTTGGCCTCGTGGTTGTCGACAGATCGGTGACTCCTGATCTTCCGAGTTTAGGGTCGACCCTTCTGCCCTTGTTAGGAGTATCCTCGGGTGCTGAGGTCAGTTCTGCAGCCCTGCTAGTGTGGTACGGGTTCGTCCCATCTTCCTTACCTGCTCCCTACACCTACTTTCCTTTCTTTGCAGCTTTGTAGTTTAGTTTCCTGCTTTACTGCTACTACTGCTTACCTATTGTTACTTGCTATTTTAGTTGTTCTGTGATATTGCGTGTTTTTTAGTGGGGATCCGCGTGTCTCGTATTGAGCCGGTGACACGAGGCTCACCCCTACTTTTCAGGTGGGCTGTTGTTTGTTCTGCTTCCGTGGTTCCCGGGGTAGCGTAGCGTGTCGTAGTGGCCAGCTGGTACCTTCGTTGGGCTTCCCCCGTCTTCCTGGTACATCTTTCTTTTCTATTGACTATACTCGATAGACTGTTGTCTTTCCTTTGGACTTGACTCTGGTAGTATAATTGCTAATTTAACCTGTTAATTGAAAAGTAATTTTATTTGTACTACTTTAGCAAACTGATCTAATAAAATTTAATTACTTTCTGTTATATCTCTATGGCTTCAATGTACTACACAATAATCCTTTTATCCCTTCAGAGCTTTACCGCTCTTGGGAGGCTTCACGAGTTCCAAGTGGTATCAGGTGTATTCGATACTCTGATCGGGTATATCTAGTATCCGGGATCCGGGTCGTTACAGTTAGTATCAGAGCATTATTGTGTGAAGTACATGAGAATCTGAGATATACAGTCTCTAGAGTCCTTAAGTCTAGTACAGTCTTCAGCTGGCGTTAGGTTTTACGATTCTCTATCACTTCGTTCTCCATGTGTCATCTTGTGCGTGCTGTATTTAGCACTGTGCGAGATGGTCCTGCTCTCGTCGGGATGTGACGAGGTGTTTCTTTTCTATTGTAATGTCTGTCTTGATCATGTTGTACTTGGCAGTATTCGTCAAAAAGCTCGAATCTACAGTACGTTGTTCGAGATTTTCTCGTAAGTTGCTCAGGTTGCTGTTGACTTTTAGCATTTGTCTGATGGTCCTACACGTTCTTACGTTGTTTTGGTCATCCCAGCTTGAGTCCGTGCAGCTCCTGATGTGTTCTCGCTTCTGTTGAAGTGGTCGATTAGATTCCTTGATTGAGAAGATGCTCAGGTGAACCTGGATTTTCCTTTCCTGGTGAGCTATTGTTAGTGAGCTTGATGCTTCTCGTCTTGTTTGGTGGAGACTTTTCGAGGTTAGCCTTAGAATTGCTGTCTTGGTGATGCCCTTGTCCTATGTCTGGTCCACAATTCCAGAAGCATCCATGGTATACACTAATTCCAGTATCCCTTGAGAGCCCCACATAGTCCTACTAGGTTGCCACTCTATACAATATCGCCATTACGGACCTTACATCCAAATCGGCGAAAATTCCTTCTTTTGCGTTAGCACTACCTTCTTGCTAATGAATGAATCTTTTTCTAGACGCAAGGCCTCGTGCCCTAGCCGACTTCTATACAATATTGCCATTACGGGCATTACATTCGAATTGGCGAAAATTCTTCCTTGCATTAGAATTACCTTCTTGCTAACGAATAAATCACTTTCTCGGTGCAAGGCCTCGTGCCCTAGCCGACTTTTACACAATACCGCCATTACGGACCTTATGTCTGAATCGGCGAAAACTCTTCCTTGCGTTACCATTACCTTCTTGCTAACGAATAAACCACCTTCTCGGCGCAAGGCCTCGTTCCCTAGCCGACTTTTACACAATACCGCCATTACGGACCTTACGTCCGAATCGGCGAAAACTCTTCCTTGCGTTAGCACTACCTCCTTGCTAACAAGTAAACCACTTTCTCAGCGCAAGGCCTCGTGCCCTAGCTGACCTCTATATAATACCGCCATTACGGACCTTACGTCCGAATCGATGAAAACTCTTCCTTGCGTTAGCACTACCTCCTTACTAACAAATAAACCACTTTCTCGGTGCAAGGCCTCGTGCCCTAGCTGACTTTTACACAATACCGCCGTTACGGACGTTACGTCCGAAGCAGTAAAAACTCTTCCTTGCGTTAGCACTACCTCCTTGCTAATGAATAAACCACTTTCTCAGCGCAAGGTCTCGTGCCCTAGCTGACTTTTACACAATACTGCCATTACAGACCTTACGTTCGAATTGGCGAAAACTTTTACTTTCATTATCATTTCCTCCTTGATAACGAATAAACCTTTTTCTCGACACAAGGTCTCACACCCCATCCAACTATCATATGCCATCATCCAGGGTGAAACATTGCATGTTGACCCATCCTCATTCTCTTGCCATGCATTTAAAAAAAATGAGGCTTAAAATAAAGGTGTCTCATCGGCCTTACCCAGCTACGCTGAGTAAGGGCAAAAATGGCTATAACCCGACTGTGGTGAAAACCTACAAAGGCGTTGTAGGCAAAATCGGGTATCCCGCCATGTGAAAACCAGGAAAGACACGTGGGCAAAAGCAAGAGGGGGCCGGTGCTGGTGAAAACCCAAAAGGGCACTTGTACCTGTAATGATGGAGGCATCACCGCTACTTCTCTTTGGCTCGGGTCATCCACACACCCGAGGTTGGATTGAGTTCGAGCACCAATTTTTTTTATTTTTGAATTAAAAATTATAGTTTAGACTCTATATTAATCAAAATTATGTAAATGCCCAAAACATTTATATATATACTTTAATCAATTCAAATAATAGCCTAAAAATAGTTGAAAAATTCCTAAAAATCGCTAAAAATCACCGGACGAATCCTAGATCCGCACCATTAAGGATCCACTAAACTACGGATGTTACAGCCTCCCCCGTAGTGGTGTCACGTCAGTTGACCACCCTAGCCCTGCTGGCACTCTACCAGCTAGGGATCTGATCCATCACCTCTACTTGGCATCACCGAGTCACCCGGGATCGTGTGTGAGCGACGGTGGATTCGATCACTACCGAGGACTTGCTTGTTGTTTGTGTTTGTGTGATAGGTCCGAGGACCCATTATCTACTTGCTGCATACCTCCCTTGTCGTGTCACATCAGGTTAGGCTACTGACCCAGCTATAATGATGCTACTACTCCAAGAATACAGACAAGAAATCAAAATGCTAAAGAGATAGCTCAACGAGCTGAACATGCAAGCTTCAACCTCAAAACACACCGAGGTGCAACTGAACCGGAGGCTCTGCCTCAGATAACGGCTTCTCTGCCAGCTTTATATTACACTGAGGGCATGACCCCACAGCTTGCTCCTCAGCTCCAAGGGCTCGATACCATACCCCAAGTAGCAGTGGTAGTGACGCTGCAGACGCAACAAGCCCAACTCTGTCCAAGCTCGGTCGACCTGGCAATGATGAATAAACTAATGATAGAATACATGATTGAGAAGAAGCTGGCCGACCAAGGCAATTGTAATTATGCTACTTTTGATGCGTACAAGGTGCCTTCCCATGTCCATCACGCTGCCAAAAGATTACCTCCGGGAGTCTCTAAATCGCCGAAGTTTGATAAATTCAATAGACAAGGTTCGTCGAAAGAACATATAGCCTATTACATCAACGTAGTGGGTGATCTGGCGACCGAGGAGTCCTACCTCCTCAATTTATTTAGGTCCTCTCTCACAAGACTCACTTTTGAATAGTATTCGAACTTAGCAACTGGATCCATCAAGGATTGGTCGAACATGCAGTGATAATTTTGAGAACGGTTCCACGTCACCGAAACAGAAGTGACTATGGCCGAGCTACATGCTTACAAGTAGCAAGATGATGAAAGTACGTCGGAATATATCAAAAGATGGAAAAATCTCAGCATGAGGTGCAAGCACCCACCTCATCAAGAAGATGCAGTCCAAATCTACAAGCAAAGCCTGAAGCAGGGAATCCTCGAGAAGATGATTGGCATTGAAATCAAGTCATTTGACTGACTGAATAGACAATTTATATAGGCATCGTGGTCTACCATCCAATCAACTCCTAGGATAGCATCATAGCCCTCCATGTCAAGGCATACTAGATTAGCGGGAAGATTGTGTCCCTCTATAATAACTTCCCTATTGGGGAAATAGGTTTTTAATTCCATTCCTGACCCTAGAGGAGTAACTATGGTTAAATCCGATGGTAAGGGAATAGGTAAAATAGGTAAACGTTTTACAAAGGAACTAGCAATAAAGGAATGAGTAGCACCTGTATCGAATAACACAAAAGCAGGATGGGAATGAATGTGAATTATACCTTCAATGAGCTCCCATTCCTGTGTTGTTTCATCTTCCAATACGACATTCAATCTAGCCTGCCGCTTTCATCCACCACTGTTCCTCGTGGATGGTCGCTCCTTCATCAGAGGACAGTCAAGCATGTGATGCTGCCGACTTCCACACCGTAGGCATGCGCCCAAACGCTTCCAACATTCTTCGACCGCATGCCCGAATTTATCACAAAATGAGTAAGCTACCATGACTTGCTTATCTTCATCTTCTTTAACCATTTTATTCCGATGATCATCCTCGCTATTTCCATTCTGGGATCTCTTCTTGTTGTCCCGAGAGTTGTAGGTGATGCTGAATTTTTCCTGCTTCTTACCTCACCGATCAGACTTTCGGCTCGGCTCCTCCACTTTACCTTTTAGTTTATCGACCTTCTCCAAGGTCCGTTCACATGAGTGTGCCCATTGGACCATCTCTACATAGGTCCGAATATTCTGTGGGCCAAGTTGCTGGATGAAGATAGGCCGCAGCCCATCCATCAAGCGATTCGCTTTCAAATGATCCGTGCTCACTAGATGCTGAGCATAAGGTGCCAGGCGAGAAAACTGCAACTCATATTCTGCTCCCGTCATCATGCCTTGACATAGTGACGCAAATTCGGCCGCCTTCCTCTCCTTGACATGCTCGGAGAAGTACTTGGCTCGAAAAAGAGCGAGAAATCCATTCCATGTATGTGGTGCATCTGCAGGTGGTGCAGGAATAGACTTCCACCATGTACGGGCGCCTTTATTCAGCTAGAATGTGGTGAGACGAACCTTCTCTTGGTCAGTACATTGCTAACCTCAAATATGTGGTTCATTTTATCTATCTAGTTTTCTACCTCGTCAGGGTTAGAAGAACCCAAAAATTGCGGAGGGTTTAGGCTCCGAAAGTTACGACGTAGATACCAGCTCCTACCCTAGTACCGACTTGGGCCATATTTTGCAAAGCCTGGTTGAGACCTGTAACAGTTTGTTGCAATCCACCCCAATCAACACAATGAGCCATTATGAGAAGTCATTTCCATCAGTCTCCATTCCACCCAAACGAGTGCCGCCTGGCCGACGCTTCCCTGTATTTTGGGGAGCCCACTCTAGCAATCTCCGAGCCTTCAAGGGACAAAGGGAAACAAAAGGTGAACTGTCAAGCTGAGGAATGGCAGTTGTTCATTGTCAATCATAAGATGGTAAAGCTGCACAGGCTAAACCTCCAGGCCGCCTCCAAGCCAACTCAGCCGGAGAGGCGAAATGTGGACTTTGAAGCCAATCTCATCAGCCAGGTCATTGACCGAAACATCTCATTACCGCCTAAGTGCCTTCAACTCTCGTCCCAACGAGAAGAGTATGAAGTGGAGCAGTTGAAGAACTTCACAATCTCCTATCAACGGAAAAGAAGGAGCAACAAGGGCAAGGGGGACAAGCCGATCATCTTTTACAAAGGTGACTTAGTCCCACTAGGCCCTCCTAAAGATGATTTCAGCTGGGATACTCCCACCAATGTGGTGCTAGAGCCGGTCCAGAATATGGACGATATGCCAAAACACATTCGGGAAATGTGCAAGAAGCAACACATCCCGCAAGTTCAAGATCCTGCACGAGCAACATATTTCCACCAGCTGTGGAACCCTCTGCAGGTCTGCGGACAACCTCCCTTCTCCCGCAAACACATGCGGGGACTCAACTACGACCAGGAGAGGGACTTTGAGGTCTATTATGCAGTCGATGCCATAGGACTGCTACCTTCTTATCACGGGCAAGCTGAAGTTGAGCCCAAGATTGATGACTCTGTAAGGGAGTCCGGTGGGTGTCAATCACACCATCACCTTCATCGGAAGTCAACAATGACCATCCCTCAGAGGGAGAAACAGCCCAGTCTGCTAACCATCAACAATACGGGACACGTCCCTCAACTTCAAGCCACGAACAAGATATCTTCGAAGAGTTTGAAGTCTACCATGCAAATACTGATGATGAGGGAGACTTCGCCGACCTCCAACCAGCTCCACCTGAGCTTGAAGACGGCGGCCAGGCAACTGTGGACGAGTTGATCGAGATCAACCTCGGAAGCAAAGGAGACCATCGGCCAACCTTTGTAAGTGCTCTCCTCAGCGAAAAAGAAAGGCAGTCGTATCGATAGCTACTAGAAGAGTTCAGGGATTGCTTTGCTAAAGAAATGCCCGAGCTCGACCCTTCTGTGACTGAACACGAGCTGGCAATACTTCCAACAGTCAAGCCAGTCAAGCAAGCCCAAAGGTCTATGCGCCACGAGTTGGAGCTGAAAGTCAATGCTAAGGTCGACAAGATGCTCGACGTGGAGTTCATAGAGCCTTGCATATACCCTGTGATGTCTAACCAAGTAGTCGGGAATCCCCATTGAGACACATGAGAAAACTCGCGCCGAACGGTGAAATAAAAATTCACATAAAAAATCAAAAAGTATGATTGATTCTAGTAGCTGAGAATTCCCATTGCGACATATGAGGTGACTCACACTGAATGGTGAAGTCTATTAAAAAGAAGAATCATCGAGGTTATGTGAAACTACTGATTGTCGAGAATCTAGAGTGAAAATGTAGAGAGGAGATTACCTTCTAGTGCTCTTGGGGCATCTAAAAATCTATATCTTTTGAAGATCATTCTTCATCACATCACATTTCACTTCTGGGTATTTTTGTGATGTATGTATTTTATGAATTTGTTTACATTCATGTTTATGAACTACCTCTTGTTATGAATGCACAAATCTCTTGGTTATACTTCATGTATAACATTTTGAACTTAAATCTCATGCTCTTTTGTTAACCAATGCCTCACTTAGGGGGAGTTACTATTGTAATATTTGTGTGCATGGTAATTGTGCCTGTGTGCTTGCATGGTTAGCATTTACATAGTGCATATTCATTGCATTTGAAAGATGAAGTTCATCGTGTGCATATTTGCATCCTTGACATTTTCAGCATGCATGTCATCTTGAACCATTCATACTTTCCAACAATGTAGTTCATTTTGAAATGCATCATCTTGAACACTTCACGTTGCAAAAATATCAATATGAGTTCTTCCAACAATAATATCATATCTTTGAGATAAACTTTTCAAGAATTGAAATTACATATTTCTGTGCCTCTTCTTTGATCAACATTTGGTATCTTTAACATCAATTGGCATTCAAATTGGAATCATATCCTTTGGCCTAACATGTTCATTTCATGTCACATAACCCCCTATCTTTTTTTAGATGACAAAAAGGGAGAGAATGTTTGGTGTGTGCTCAATACTTTATGAATGATGTTGTCTTGGGGAGAATGAGAAAATTGGTGTATGTGCTCAATGTTTGCACATGTCTGTACTCAATACTTTATGAATGGTGTTGCCTTAGGGAGAATGGGAGAATTGGTGTATGTGCTCAATATTTGCACATGTTTGCAAATCTGTATTATCACACACATCGTTTTGTCATCATAAAAAAGGGGGAGATTGTTACATGCCCTAGTTCGTGTTTGGTTTCAATGATATCAAAATGATTGTGTTTGTGTATGTATGTGTTTCATTGAGCAACATGCTTTATATCTTGATTTGATGAGTTAAAAGATGGATTCAATGTTCACTCCTGAAAGTCATATGAACCCTTGGTGTTTAAGGAACTAATGCTATATTTATGTTGGTTTGTAGGTGAGGCTCGTCTCACTGGCTCAATAGGGGTCCCGTAGATCCCCACCACAAATGAAAGAGGTAAACGAGGGTAATAGTAGCTACGACAATAACAACAATAACATCAATAACAATAGAAATAGAAAATAACAATGATCAGGATGACAATAACGTCTACTAGAGAACACATACCTATACGCTAGCCAATCCCCAACAAGGGAACCTTAACTGCTAGCTGGGATCGCTGACCCGCAGCGAATCCACGATCCTACTACTGGGAGAAAACCTTACAACGGCACGACAGCAACAACCTGACGGAAACACCGGCAAGGCCTCGTAGCCACAACCATAACCTCCACCCTCGGGAGGACAACTCTACACTGGCAATCTCGGTCTCGAGCTAAGGCTAGTGGAAGAACCTGCCCACACATATGGCGACACACTACTGTAGATTATGGAAAATCCACTTAAAAGAAAAAGAATTAATAATATGTTATGTGGAAAAGAAGAAGATATAGACAAAAGAAAGGGAAAGAGGGGAAAGGGAGCATGTGTGGATACTAATAGGAGTGATCGCCAAAGGGGTTACCTCAAATAAATTTAACAATAAAGAATAAGGAGGGATCGCGATATAAATACCTTTTAAAGTGGGGGAGATGTAAGGTCCACCTTCTCTTCCAATCGGCCGACCGATGAAGAGAGTTTTCCTTTAAGATGATTACCCTTGCAAAACAAAGAAAACATCCAACAACAAAGATATGAATTAGAATATGAGGTGTGTAGTATCAAATTCTTATGAACATAAACATTGAAAGCATGTGAGTGAACACACCGTGTTCGTGTTAGCTTTAAAACCCCTATGTAAAAGGGTAAGGAAAAAATGATGATATGCAAAGAGGAGGGTGCAAGTGTTGCACTATCGAAGAAGATCTCAATGTGGTTGAGATGAAAAAAATAAATAGAAAGGAAGAAGAATATGATGCATGAACTAGTAGAATGCATACAAGAGAAGCATAAGGGGAAGAGATAGGCTTATCGATTTTTCTCCATGGCTTTAGATCTTCAATGGGGAAGAAGCCTCCAATAGATGTAGCTTTGGCGCATGGGAGACTCTCTCCTTGAGCCTTCAAACCAGCAGCACCTCCCCTTGAACAATTGACTGGCCTTAAACACAAGGGAGATGGGGTCCCTATTTATAGAGTGGAAATTTGGAGAGTTAATTCCCCAAAAATTATAAAATTAAATTTTAGTGAGATTTGGAGAGAGAAAATTATTGGCCAAGTGTCCTCCCAGCCTTAAAAAGCTATAGGGACCCTTTCCTAAATGAAAAAAGAGCTTAAAATGGGGGGCTCGGGTGGGGTGGAAATCTAGCGGTGTTAAGAAGCCACGTGTCGTGGTCACCTGGGCCCGTAATAATGATAATCCTGATGGATTTGAAATGAAGAGTCCCCCTTTTTCTTGGAGGTCAGGACATCGCGTCACCTTCTGCAAGAGGATATAAGCATTGTGCGTTGTTGGCATTTTGGACTCCCACTGCTTTAGGGTTTTACATGTGCCGTGGAGATAAAGCGGAAGAGTAGGGAATTACGACGGCGTTCACAGAGTTGTAAGAGATAACCGGGGTGGCGATCCAGTAACTTCCTCTCCCCCCAGAATCTTTAGTCTTTGGAGCCTTCTTCCCCAAGCTCCTCGTCATATTCCATGGCAGACTAGCATCCGGGCGAGCCTGAGGCGAGAGTGGTGGTGATACCGCCGGCTCCGAACTACAGCGAGCTGGGGGAGGCAGAGGTGAAGCAGTTGGAGCACTAGTTCTGCCTGCCTTCGAAGCATTACTTCGCCATTGCTACCCCTTACGAGACGAGCCTGGATTCTCGTACTGGTCATTTTTGCTCTTTCCTTCTGTTGTGGAAGGGTGGATTTCGTCTCCCCTTCAACCCTTTTGTTCTTGACCTCCTTAATTTATTCTTGTTGGCTCCCATCCAGTTGGTAGCCAACTCTTATCTTCTTATCTCTGCTTTTCGCATCCTCTGCCTCTAGTGTAGGGTTCCTCCTTCCTTGGACCTCTTCCATTATTTCTTTGAGCTAAAGAGGCATTCCTCGACCGGGAAGGGCTTCCATTATGTTCAGGTGAGGCGAAACAGGAGCTGTGTGTCCTTAGCCGTGAAGGACTCTTCCCACAAGGGGTGGAAGACTCAGTTCTTCTAGGTGGGAATTTTTTCAGTGGAGGAGTCTTGGAGATGCCCCGTGATGCCCAACTTTCACCCGAACATTCCTCTGAGATAGGATGAGTTCACCCCGGAGGTGGAGAAGTATGCAGCGATCCTATTGAAGCATCGCCATTCTACGGAAGAGCTGGTGACCCCAGAGAATATCGAGCGGTGCCTTCTCAAGCGACTGCGGCCGGCAAGTATGGGCACCGGGAATCAGCTTTCCCTTCGGATGAGGAAGCCGTTCATGTTTCCCTGACCTTGTCTTCCTTTGCGCAGACACCAGGTGGCCGGCTGAGGAGGAGGCGCCTTCGACTAAGGTCACCATTGAGTCTCGAGTTCCTGAGGATTCCGCCCGAGCCCAAGACAAGGGCAAGGGGGTGGCTCAGGAAGGGTCTTCCAAGCAGCGGGGGTCCAAGCGCAAGGATCCAGCGGAGAGGATGCTGCGGGACGCCGTGAAGGCCAAAAAGTGGGCTAAGAAGGCCGGGGCGATCCCCGCAGTCGAAGACAACTCTAGTTCGGCTCTCCCCTCTGTCGAGCTAGAAGGGGCCGAGCCTATTCGGCTGGCTCTCTCGTCTGTTGGGCAAGAGGGGGTCGAGGAGGCTGGGGTCGAAGCGGGCGGCTCTAGGAGTGTGGCCGAGACTAGAGCGCCGAGCGAGGTAGGTGACGTTCAGGGCAGAAACGTCGGGGCCAAGCCGATGGAGGCTGGGGGGTCGCGAGAAGAGGTGACATAGCCCAAACCGACCGAGGCAAGAGGGGTGGAGGAAGCAGCGGCTCAATCTGGGCCAGCCGATGGAGTTCCCGAGGGAGTGTCACTCAAAGGGGGAGCCCCTATTCTGGCTGCTCTGGAGAGGATGGGCATCCGGGGCCCTCTATACCAGAAGTGTTGCAGCATTGCCACAATGGTGGTGCGAGGAGGAGACGGGCAGTGCTCCCCAATCGCGGCCCTTGAAATGGTCATGGAGGGTGGCCTAATCATGGCCTAGATGGGGGCCACCCTGGCTGAAGCTTACGCTCGGTCGGAGTCGGACCAGGCAAACCTTGCCTGGACCCTTGGTACGTCCGACAGGAAGATAACTCGGCTCACTGAGGAGCGCGATGGGGTATTACGGGAGCTCTCCTCATTTAAAGAGCTGGTGAGGGTGAGTTAGGCGGAGGCCCGAGACCTGACCGAGCAACTGGCTTGGGCACGCGAGTTGCTCGAGAGGAAGGGCAAGCTTCTGGAGGAGGAGCACGTGGCCCATGTCAAGTGAGATGGCCAGTGGGAGGCCGAGCGCGCCGAGCTACTAGACCGAGCAGAAGAAGCCGTGCACCTTCGGTTGGAGGCCAAGGCTGATCGGACCGAGGCGGAGAAGCAGATGGCCGAGATAGATCGGAGGTTGGCAAGGGCAGAACGGGAAAAGGCCTAGCTCGCTAGTAGGGTAGGATCGGTCAGGGCGGAGGCACTCGAGCAGTTTAATTGCTCGGAGGCCTACCGGGTCGACCTTAAGAAGGCTGCCCTCCCCTACTATGAGTCCGCGCTTCGCCAAGGCATCTGCATGGGGTTCAAGCATGGCTATGGCCGGGCTATCTCCTGGGCGGAGGAACAGGTACCAGGGACGATCATTTTCCCCTCCGGTCAATGTTACGACTTGGACCTAGCGACCTCAGAATCTTCTGGCTCGGCATCGAGGGAAGAGGAGGACCAAAGGGACTCGTCTTCGTCTGAGGGATCGCCAACTCTGGATGCCTCGGGAGGGCGCGCAACCGAGGCAGTTCCCACACTGGTGGGGTCAGTGCCAGGGTCGGCCATCACCGAGGGTGCCGGAGGAAGACCTTCCGGGCCTTCAACTCCCGAGCCTCAGGATGGGCCAGAGGCCTGATGTACTTGACTTTCTTTTCTCCTCTTTTTGTATATTTCTTGAAAAAAAACTCTCTTTTTTGTGTAATGAAAGGAAAAAAATGTAAGGCCGTGGCATCGTAATCTGCACTTGCCCATTTGTGCTTGCCTTTGCCGTGGTTTGACCACCGTATCTGTAGTAGTTGAAAAGTATCGATTTTTCTTGCGCATCTCTTGCACGCCAGTTGGGCGGGCATCTGATAGGGGGTATTTCCGTTTTCTCATGCTTTAAATGCCCGGCCGCTTTGTGTGTCTCACTGGGAGGAACTTAGGAGGCTGAGGTGACCGTTCGTAGGGAAAGGCCCCTTCAGCGTGTTTTCGAGGAGAGAATTATTTAAGGCAAGTAGCCTCCCTTCACCTATAAAAGGTCTGAAGGGCGTCTCCTCCTCTCCATCGCCTAGGGCCTTCCCTGACAGTCTTTCCTCCCTCCTTCTTCACGAAGCGTTGTGCCATCAGGTTGACGCATGGAAGACACTCCGGAAGACAAAGATGTAGATGATAGAAGGTGGAGAGCTTCTACTGCTTCGGGTCTGAAGGGAGTTCAACGGCTGGCGGGCAAGTCTGAAGGGGGTTCGATGTGCAGAAGCACGTTTGCCTTCCTTTATCAGTTCCAGCGACGCTGGGGGGGAGAGGGTTGAGCGTGATACACCGAGCCCCTCCTTTCCTATTCCCCTTTCCCATGGGACTTCCCGTCCATGGAAATAGTCTCCCCCTCCTCTCCTCCTACCTCCCTTCCTGGCTCCTTCTTCTGTCTCTCCCCCCTTTCTTTTGGAGGGGTTTCTACCAAAGGGTCGGTAGATAGACCCCTCTTCCTCTTCTGGATCTTTCCCACTGTCGATCCTGTCGGTGGTGGTTTTTTTTGAGAGAGCATCCTCTTTCTCCTACCCATGCTCTAATTGGGAAGGCCCCTACCGAGTTGTCGAGACGCTCGGGAAAGGAGCATACTAGCTATCAACTATGGAAGGAGAACCCATCCCTCGGATGTGGAATGCAACTACACTATGCAAGTTCTACTTCGGAACACTCCAGTCATGTAAGTAGCATGAAATAAAACAAATATTCCCTTCCTCTCTTATTAAAAAGACTGTTTGTACATCTGAAAGGTAATAGCTAATACAATACATGTCAAAAAAGCAAAAATCCATCTGGTACCGCCGCACGAGTCCATCGCTCGGCTGACTTGGTTAGCCCTCCTACGTCTGGCCACTAACTTTGCCTTGTGTAGAAACTAGCTCGGATAAAGGATGGTCGACCTGTTGGCTTGGGTAGCTTGGAAGAAAGGTTACAGAGGGATTGGAGAGGAAGCGGAAGGCTACCTTCCAAGTTGCCAATGACGAGGAAGAGGAAGCCAATTCATCGCAGGGATGTCCAGAGGCATCCTGCAAGTCAAAGAAATGAAAAGAGAAGGGCAGGAGTGGGAGAAAGAGGCTGCTCTCTCAAAAAACCACCACCGATAGGATCGATAGTGGGAAAGATCCAGAAGAGGAAGAGAGAGCTATCTATCACCCTTTGGTAGAAACCCCTCTAAAGGAAAGGGGGGAGAGGCAGAAGAAGGAGCCAGGAAGGGAGGTAGGAAGAGAGAAGGCAGAGACCGTTTCCATGGACAGGAAGTCCCATGGGAAAAGGGAATAAGAAAGTAGGGGCTGGGTGTATCACGCTCAACCCTCTCCCCCCCAGCGCCATCGGAATTGATAAAGGAAGGCAACGTGCTTCCGCACATTAAACCCCCTTCAGACCTACCAGCCAGCCATCGAACTCCCTTCAAACCCAAAGCAGTGAAAACTCTCCACCTTCTACTATCTACACTTTCACCTTCCGGAACGTCTTCCATGCTTCGACCTGACAGCACAACGCTTCATGGAAAAGGAGGGAGGAAAGACTGTCAGGGAAGGCCCTAAGCGATGGAGAGGAAGAGACGCCCTTCAGACCTTTATAGGCGAAGGGAGGCTACTTGCCTTAAATGATTCTCCCCTCGAAAATACGCTGAAGGGGCCTTTCCCTACGAACAATCACCTCAGCTTCCTAAGTTCCTCCCAGCGGGACACATGAAGCGGCAGGGCATTTAAAGCATGACAAAATGGAAAGACACCCTGTCAGACGCCTGCCCAACTAGCATGCAAGAGATGAGTAAGAAAAATCGGTACTTTCCAACTACTACAAATACGATGGTCAAACCACGGCAAAGGCAAGCACAAATGGACAAGTCTAGATTATGATGCCATCGCTTTACATTTTTGGTTCTTTCATTACACCAAAAAGAGAGTTTTTTCTTCAAGAAAAATACAAAAAAGGAGTAAAGAAAGTCACGTACATCGGGCCTCTGGCCCATCCTGAGGCTCAGAAGTTGAAGGCCTGGACGGTCTGCCCCCGGCATTCTCGGTGATGGCCAACCCTGGCACTGACCCCACCGGTGTAGGAACTGCCTCGGTTGCACGCCCTCTCGAGGCATCCAGAGTTGGCAATCCCTCAGACGAAGACGAGTCCCTTTGGTCCTCCTCTTCCCCCTATGCCGAGCCAGAAGATTCTGAGGTCGCTAGGTCCAAGTCGTAACGTTGACCAGAGGGGAAAACAATCATCCCTGGCGCCTGTTGCTCCACCTAGGAGATGGCCCGGCCATAGCTGTGCTTGAACCCCTTGCGGATTCCTCGGCGAACGACAGGCTCATTGTAGGGGAGGGCATCCTTCTTAAGGTCAATCTGATAGGCCTCCGAGCATTTGAACTGCTCAAGTGCCTCTGCCCCGACCAATCCCACCCTACTAGTGAGCACGGCCTTTTCCCGTTCTGCCTTAGCCAACCTCCGATTTGCCACAGACTTCTACTTCTCCGCCTCGGCCCGATCAGCCTCGGCCTCCAACCGAAGGTGCATGGCTTCCTCCACTCGGTCTAGTAGCTCGGTGCGCTCAGCGCGCTCGGCCTCCCACTGACCATCTCGCTCAGCATGGGCCACGCGCTCCTCCTCCAGAAGCTTGCTCTTCCACTCGAGCGACTCGCATGCCTGAGGCAGTTGCACGGTCAGGGCCCGGGCTTCCACCCGACTCACCCTCGCCAGCTCTTTAAACAAGGAGAGATCTCACCAAAGCCCATTGTGATCCTCAGTGAGCCGATCTATCTTCCCGTCGGATGTACCAAGGGTCCAGGAAAGGTTCACCCAGTCCAACTCTGACTGAGCGTAAGCTTCAGCTAGGGAGGCCCCGATCTGGGCCAGGATCAGGCCACCCTCCATGACCATTTCGATGGCCGCGATCGGGGAGCACTGCCTGTCTCCTCCTCGCACCACCTTTGTGGCTATGCTGCAACACTTTTGGTATAGAGGGCCCCGGATGCCCAGCCTCTCTAGAGCAGCCGGAATAGGGGCTCCCCCTCCGAGTGACACCCCCTCGGGAACCCCACCGACTGGCCCAGATTGAGCCGCTGCTTCCTCCACCCCTCTTGCCTTGGTGGGTTGGGGTTGTGTCGCCTCTTCTATAGACCCCTCGGCCTCCATCAGCTTGGTCCCGGTGTCTCCGCCCTGAACGCCACCTACCTCGCTCGACACTCCAGTCTCGGCCACAGTCCTAGAGCCGCCCGCTTCATCCCCAGCGTCCTCGGCCACCCCTTGCCCAGTAGATGGGAGAGCCAGCTGAATAGGCTCAGCCCCTTCTAGCCCGGCGATGGGGAGAGCCAAGTTAACTCCCCCTCCAACCGCAGGGAAGGCCACGGCCTCCTCAGCCCCTTCTAGCTCGGCAGAGGGGAGAGCCGAACCAGAGCTGTCTTCGACCGCGAGGACGGCCCCGGCCTTCTTGGCCCACTTTTTGGCCTTCACGGTGTCCCGCAGCATCCTCTCCACAGGATACTTGTGCTTGGAGCCCCGCTGCTTGGAAGACCCTTCCCGGGCCACCCCCTTGCCCTTGTCTTGGGCTCGGGCGTAACCCTCGAGAACTCGCGACTCAACGGTGACCGAGTCGTCATCCAGGTCGAACACTGCTCGCTCAGACGAAGGTGCCTCCTCCTCAGCCGGCCACCTGGTGTCTGCGCAAAGGAAGACATGGTCAGGGAAAGAAGAACGGCTTCCTCATCCGAAGGGAAAGCGGATTCCTGGTGCCCATACCTGCCGGTCACAGTCACTTGAGAAGGCATCGCTCGATATTCTCCGGGGTCACCAGCTCTTCCGTAGACTAGCGATGCTTCAACAGGATCGCTGCATACTTATCCACCTCCGGGGTGAACTCATCCTGTCTCGGAGGGATGTTCGGGTGAAAGTTGGGCATCACAAGGCATCTCCAAGACTCCTCCATTGAAAAAATTCCCACCCAGAAGAACTGAGTCTTCCACCCCTTGTGGGAAGAGTCCTTTACGACTAAGGACACAGCTCCTGTTTCGCCTCGCCTGAACATAATAGAAGCCCTTCCTGGCCAAGGAATGCTCCTTTAGCTTAAAAAAATATTGGAAGAGGTCCAAGAAAGGAGGAACCCTACACTGGAGGCAGAGGATGCGGAAAGCAGAGATGAGGAGATAAGAGTTGGCTACCAACTAGATGGGAGCCAACAGGAAGAAATTGAGGAGGTCAAGAACAAAAGGGTTGAACGGGAGACGGAATCCACCCTTCTACGATAGAAGGAAAGAGCAAAAATGACCAGTACGAGAATCCAGGCTCGTCTTGTAAGGGGTAGCAGCGACGAAGTAATACTTCCAAGGCAGGCGGAACTGGTGTTCCAACCGCTTCACCTCCGCCTCCCCCAGCTCGCTATAGTTCGGAGCCGGCTGTATCACCACCACTCTCGCCTCAGGCTCACCCGGACGCTGGTCCACCATGGAATCTGAAGAGGAGCTTGGGGAAGAAGGCTCCAAAGACTACGAAGATTCTGGGGGGAGAGGAAGTTGCTAGATCGCCGCCACGGTTATCTCCGCCAACTCTGCGAACGCTACCGTAAGCCCCTGCTCTTCCACCTTATCTCCACGGTGCATGAAAGCAAAAATGAAGGAGAGCAAAACCCTAAAGCAGTTGGATTTCGAAACGCCAACAGCGCACAATGCTTATATCCCCTCGCGGAAGGCGGCACGACATTCTGACCTCCAAGACAAAGGGGGCCTCTTCATTTCAAATCCATCAGGATTATCATTATTATGGGCCCAGGTGATGACGACAGTGGCTTCTTAACACCGCCAGATTTCCACCCCACCTGAGCCACGCTGGTCCAAAACCCAGCGGCTACTCCTCCGAGCCTGACAAGGCTCGGGAGAAGGAGGGGGACAAGTGGAGAGGGGGATTTTTGCAACCCACTTAAGAGCAGCCGAACTAGGTCCAGCGAGACCAAACGAGGCACAGCTCGCGTAAGTGACAACCCACAGGGCCCACTTATAATGAAAGCTCAATAAGTTCACTCGGAATCAAGCACCTCCTAGGTGGCCACTAGGCTCGGAGGTCTGAGCATCGGTCCGGTCGGAGGAAGATTCATGCCCGAGCTACGCCCCATGTCGGGATAAGGGCTGGCGCCCCGTGCCCACTCTGACCGAATTATACCCACGCTATGCCTACCGCCTGGATAGGAGCTGGCATCTTCCATGCTTGGGTCGACCGACGGGTGCTTATCTGTGTTGCCATTGAGAGCCCTTTATGAGCAGGAGGTTATGAGGATAAGGGAGGCCAAGAGTCCTCAAGGCTATAAGGAGCCCACGACGAGGACGTGGAAAGCCCACGTCGAGGACGTAACCCCCACCCAAACTCCTCCGCTTACGGGACTCAAGAGGCTGGCGCACTATTTAAACTAGGGACTCCCTCCGACAAAAGGTAATACTTGACACGCCTAAAACCCCTGAGCAGGAACTTCCTTACCACCTTGGTTGAGAGGGATATCGTGCAACCTCTTCCTCCTCCCCTCACAGCTTCCACCACTGCTCTACTGACTTAGGCATCGGAGGGTTTTTCCCCAGGGAACCATCCCTGGGCCCCCTGATCTGTTTCCCTTCCTTACAGGTCTCAATCTGGTGATCACTTGCTCCAGCTCAGGACCAGCGTGAGATCGTTCCTCTTCATTGGCATCCTCTTGAAGTCCCCCGAAGGAGCAGAGCTGTAGTACGCCTTAAAGTTCAACTTTCAGGAATCCAACAATGCCTCCGAGTACGAAGCCCTTATCTCGGGCACCCGCATGGCCCGGTGGTTGGGGGCTGAGCGAGTCAAGATTCACACTGACTCCCAACTGGTCGCCAGCCAAGTCAACGGTGACTACGAGGCTCTAGAAGAATCAATGGTCAAATACCTCTGGTTGGTCAAGGGCGTAGCACAACATTTCGAGGGTTTTGAGGTAGTCTGAATAGCTCAGGAGGAAAATTCCTGAGCAGACGCCCTCTCTCGACTGGCTTCCTTTCTTGACCCCGAGGGGACTCGCTCGGTCCTTCTTGAAGAGCTCGAGTGACCGAGCATCGATTCGGAGCTCATGGCTATTGACTCGGCCTCCCCGAGCGACTGGCGTAACCCCTACCTGTCGTGGCTCCTGGATTCTCAAGAGCCCCTCGACCCTCGGGAGGCCCGAAGATTGAAATACCAAGCTCGAGGATTCATCATATTAGACGGCACTCTCTACCGAAGATCCTTCTCCGGTCCTCTCCTAAAATGCATCAGTACCGACGAAGCCAGGTGAGCAATTCAAGAGGTCCACGAAGGCTTATGCGGGGTGCACCAAGGAGGAAGGTCACTCGCTAGGATCTTGCTCCGGTAGGGTTACTGGTGGCCCACTCTACAGCATGACTACTCGGCCTACGTATAGTAGTGTGACTGATGCCAGCGATTTGACCACTTGGTCCATCAATTGACAACAGAGCTCGTCACCCTAGTCGAGCCTTATCCTTTCGCTCGGTGGGGGATCGACATCCTTGGGCCATTCCCTATGGCTCAAGCCCAGAAAAAGTTTATCATCGCCGCCATCGACTGCATCACCAAGTGGATTGAAGCCGAAGCCACAGCGAGGATCACCGAGACAATCATGTGGAGTTTCATCTGGAAGTCGATCATTTGTCGTTACAGCATCCCCCGGGTGATAGTGAGCGATAATGGTCGGCAATTTGATTCTCATTATTTCTAAGACAAATGTGCCGACCTACGCATACACAATCACTTCACTTCGGTCACCCACCCTCAGGCCAACGGGCTGGTCGAAAATGCCAATAAGGCTATCTTAAGAGGCATCAAGACTAGGCTCGACAAAGCCAAGGGCAGTTGGCTCGAGGAATTGCCAAACGTACTTTAGTCACACAGAATGACTCCCAGAATGGCAACCGGTGACAGTCCCTTTCAGCTGGTGGACGGCACCAAGGCCGTGATCCCGTTGGAGATTGGCAACCCCTCCCTTCGAGTCATCTGTTTCTCACCCGAGGTGAACGATCAAAAACTGCTCCAGAACCTCGACCTAACAAATGAAGTCCTAGAGATTGCCAGCATGCGGGCAACGGAATATCAACATCGCCTCACTCGATACTACAACGCCAAAGTCTGAGACAGACATTTCCAGTCGGGAGACTTCATCCTCAGAAAAGTTGAAGCTTCTCAACCACTTGAGGCGGCGGGCAAACTATCCCCCAATTGGGAAGGCCCCTACCGAGTGGTCGAGACGCTCAGGAAAGGAGCATACTGGCTATCAACTATGGAAGGAGAACCCATCCCTCGGACATGGAACGCAATTACACTACACAAGTTCTACTTCTGAACACTCCAGTCATGTAAGCAGCACGAAATAAAATAAATATTCCCTTCCTCTCTTATTAAAGAGACTGTTTGTACATCTGAAAGGCAATAGTCGATACAATACATGTCAAAAAAGCAAAAATCCATTTGGTACCGCCGCACAAGCCCATTGCTCGGCTGACTCAGTTAGCCCTCCTGCGCCTAGCCACTGACTCTGCCTTGTGTAGAAATTGGCTCGGATAAAGGATGGTTGACCTGTTGGCTCGGGTAGCCCGGAAGAAAGGTTACAGAGGGATTGGAGAGGAAGAGGAAGGCTACCTTCCAAGTTGCCAATGACGAGGAAGAGGAAGCCAACTCATCGCAGGGATGTCCAGAGGCATCCTGCAAAGAGTCAAAGAAATGAAAAGAGAAGAGCAGGAGTGGGAGAAAGAGGCTGCTCTCTCAAAAAGCCACCACCGATAGGATCGGCAGTGGGAAAGATCCAGAAGAGGAAGAGGGAGCTATCTACTGACCCTTTGGTAGAAACCCCTCCAAATAAAAGGGGGGAGAGATAGAAGAAGGAGCCGAGAAGGGAGGTAGGAAGAGAGGAGGCAGAGACCATTTCCATGGACGGGAAGTCCCATGGGAACGGGGAATAAGAAAGGAGGGGCTGGGTGTATCACCCTCAGCCCTCTCCCCCCCCAACGCCGTCAGAACTGATAAAGGAAGGCAACGTGCTTTCGCACGTCAAACCCCTTTCAGACCTACCCGCCGGCCGTCGAACTCCCTTCAGACCCGAAGTAGCAGAAGCTCTCCACCTTCCATCATCTACATCTTCATCCTCCGGAGCATCTTCCATGCGTCAACCTGACGAAACAACGCTTCGTGGAGAAGGAGGGAGGAAAGACTGTCAGGGAAGGTCCTAAGCGATGGAGAGGAAGAGACGCCCTTTAGACCTTTTATAGGCGAATGTAGGCTACTTGCCTTAAATGATTCTCCCCTCGAAAACACGCTGAAGGGGCCTTTCCCTACGAACAGTCACTTCAGCCTCCTAAGTTCCTCCCAACGGGACACACGAAAGCGGCCAGGCATTTAAAGGATGAGAAAACGGAAAGACACCCTGTCAGACGCCCGCCCAACTAACGTGCAAGAGATGCGCAAGAAAAATCGGTACTTTCCAACTACTACAGATACGGTGGTCAAACCACAGCAAAGGCAAGCACAAATGGGCATGTCCAGATTACGATGCCACCACCTTACATTTTTTGTTCTTTCATTACACCGAAAAGAGTAAGTTTTTTCTTCAAGAAAAAATACAAGAAAGGAGAAAAGAAACTTATAGGTACGTTTCGCTGCTCGTCTGAGAGCTCTTTGTGCGTCTGCGCACTTCCTCATTCGTGCTACGCACCACCACTACCACCAATAACGACGACAATGGCAGCTATTACTTACGGCCCCCAAGTCATTGCCAACCATGCTAGGTTTGGATACCTAGCCACCCCACTCGTATTCGGTGACTTCCCAGCAGTCGTCGGCTCGCCCTTCTTCTTGGGAGTCATACCGGTGGCTGAAGCCAGTTCAACCGCACCTGTAGTAACAACCACCAAGGGTTTCAGGCCCTTCATTGCTTCAATCGACTAGGTCCGCTCGATCAATAAGCCAGCCATCAGGGGTGTCAGGCCCTCGGCTTCAGAAACTGGTCAGGTCCACCCAGTCAGCAAGACCGCAGGTGGGGGTGTTAGGCCATCAGCTTCATCAACAGGCTGGGTTCATTGGGTTAACATGCCAACCATTGTGGGTGTCAAGACCTCCACTCCAGCAGCTAGTCGAGTTCACCCAGTCAACAAGACAACTGTCAGGGGTGTCAGGCCATCCGCTTCGTCAGTAATTGGTCTGGTCTGCCTGGCCAACTCTTCACAAACTAGAGGTGTCAGACCCTTCGTCTCAGCAAATGACCAAGTTTTCTCGGTCAATCAAGTCTCCCTTGGTGTCACTCCTACACAACAGAGGAAGCGTCGTTGCCGCAACGACACCAACTCCACCGCGGCCACCCTCAGAGATGCTACTACTACACAATGGGGGCAGCGCCACCGCCACAATGACGCCAGGCCTATGGTAGGTGTTGTCGGCACTATTCTTGCTCAACCGGGGTAGCACCATAGCCGTAAGGGTACAAAGTCTGCAACAGAAACATCTCGCTTTGGTAAGACTGTAATTATCAGGGACATTCATATTCTACTTGATGGAGGTGAGCAGATTATGCCATAGGACAATCACGTCCCAACTATCCCTACCTCCAACTGCTTTGAGTTTCTTCAGCGAGTCCGGGAGGACGAAGTGCAAATGAAGAAGCCCATCGTATCGGGGGCAAACTAGGGCCCAGTGAAATGGCCCAAACCACTGGCTCCCTGACCCAAGTCAGAGGGCAATCTGATTGTGGAGCGTCAGCTCCACTTGAAGAAAATATGGGTCACAAAGGAGTAGGTGTAGATTACAAGGCACGCAAGGGTGGAGGAGTCCTTTCACATGTTAGATCTGCAACACATGTGGTGTAACGACCCAGAGTCCATAATACCGATAACCCAATACTAGGTATCGAATTACCGCCACTATGAACTGAGAGCCCATGATACCGATAACCCGATACTAGGTATCGAATTACATGACGATCCATCCAAGCTCCGAAAAGTGTGGAGGGGTAAATGATGTCCCCATCATCTTAATTTTCGAGCCAAAAATACACTAATTCAAAAAAATACGTAAAAATAGCCAAACTGATCCTCTCAAAGAGTACATCGCAATTGTAACGTCCTCGAGTCGATGAACTAAGGAATAAACTCACCGCAGGGTTCCGTAACTAGTACGAGAGAAAAATCTACATGGATTATGAAACTCAACTCGGGAGCCACAAAAGTGATCCGAAACTCTCGAAAAAGGATCCGAAAGACCTAATAAAGATCCAGCAAAGATCCACTAAGGATCCGGGATGTTACATAGGGAACTCCTCCCAAGCTGAACACAACCAACAAACAACCTCAACAACACCTGTAGAATCCCAGCTCCGTTCTCAACACAGAACCATGGGACACAACTACAAGTTGGGTCACATCAAGGCACAATCACAACTGACCCCACGGCTAACAAGGAACCAGCCATGCACAGCTTACCAACAAGGACCCACAACAACACTCAAAAAAATGCATCTCTAGGATCATGATCATGTCCCAAGAGCACAACTTCCAAGAAATGTAGATAAGGAAAAGGGTACTCAATCAGCATATCTGCCAACAGATTTTCACAATTCTCAAAATTACGAGTGCCAACAACCACAATGCCACAAGCAACGACATGGCAACCAACAACATCGAGGCACATATAGCCAAGACCAAGACACACCAAGGAAACAATCCTCTCGGCTACCCAGAATCTCCCAACCAATGATCCTTGACCAGTGGGTTATAAGCCCACACGCTTCTGCTGCGCACTCTAAACAATGCACAAAGGCAAAAGAGACAACTCAGCATCCGCATCTCAGCACACCTCTCGGTGCCATCGCAACTCACGAACTGTAATGTACCATGCCTCGAGTATCGATCCTGCTAACAGTCGATCACAAGTCGCCATAGTGCAAATCATTGTACTAAGAGCCATAACACAAGCCAACAAGAATACCAACCTCAGCTTATCCTCACGTCCTGAAAAGATTACTAAACCTTCACAGCATAACAGCCGCCAAACATGGCATGCCGAACACGGTGCACAATGGCCTCCAACACACAAATCGGGTCCAAAACCAGGCCACCTTCAAAACAAGAGCAGATCAGGTTCAGAATTAACACAGTCCACACATAAGTAGACATAGGACAAAGGCTTCACCGAGACAGCACTTCCAGAGCTTACCTCAAAAAGATGCCACAAACAGAATGAGAAAGATCAAGCTCGTCCAACATCAGCTCACCAGGAAGGAAAATCCTAGGTTCGCCCGAGCAATGTATACTGCTCTGATTGAATGGTTCTATATAAGCTGGCCACGACCTTGGGTATCTTCCGCGCTTGGGGCGTGACAGTCTTCGTGGTATCAGAGCCTAGGATTTTAATTTCCTAGGTAAAACCTAAGTCCAAGGATAGAAAAGTCTAAGGATAGAATTAGACCTCACCGGTGAGATGAGTAGAACCATGGGTTAAGTTCTATAATACCTTTTTATCGCATATTAAACCTGATATTCATTACACTTAAAAATATTTTTGTAGGATCATGGCCATGGAAAGGGCACAATGGCGCGAGATGCAGTGCACCGTGCAAGGCCTTACTCAGGCGCTACAGCAAGTGGTGCGGGGCGGAGCTAACAGTGGCACCGGTGATCTCCACAGGGGTTTTCGCAACATGAACCCACCTAGGTTCACGGGTTCTTCTGACCCCGAGGATGCCGAGAATTGGTTAAAGAAAATTGAACGGATTTTCCATGCGATGTAATGCACGGATGAGGAGAAGGTGTTGCTGGCTATTTTCCAACTAGAGCGGGATGCTCGTAGTTGGTGGGAAGCCGTAGAAGCGACACTATAAGAAGACCATGTTGCATGGGATGAATTCGTCAAGCACTTCAACAACAAGTACTTCTCCGAACATATTCAGGAGAAGAAGGCCGCGGAATTTACCGCACTGAAACAACGTGGTTTAAAAGTGGTGGAGTATGAGGCCCAGTTTTCAAGATTGTCAAGGTATGCACCCCACTTGATTTGTACAGAGAAAATGAAGGCAAGAAGGTTTCTTAACGGGCTTCGGCCCCACTATATTACACAACTTGTACCGATAGACATCCAAGTCTACTCGGAAATAGTTCGACGTGCGCAGTTGCTCGAGGATGCCACTGAATTATCAGAGAGGATCCGAGGAAATTTCAAGGCAACACTCAACAAGAAGGAACCTGTCACAAGCCCTGGAAAATTCAAAGCAACATTCAACAAGAAGTGGTCTTACACTGGAGGGGAGTCCTCCAAAGGGAAGAAATTTTAGAAGAATGATAGGCCTTTCACCGTCCCCACACCTACAAAGGAAAATTACAAATATTGTGATAAACCCGGCCATAAGACCGATAAATGCTGGAGGAAGCTAGGAGCCTGTCTTCGATGTGGAAGTCGAGAACATCAGATCCCTAACTATCCGCTGATGAATGAGTAGGTCGTTAAAGAAGAGAATTTCCCGGCAAAGAAGCAAGGGCGTCTGCAAGCTCTCCAAGAGACGGAACCAACAGAAGGAGGAATCGTGGAAGGTACACTAACTATTTGCTCTAAGAATGCCAAAGTTTTATTTGATACGGTTGTCCTTCCCTACGAGGATGTAATTAATGTCATAACCTTTATGCTATGACGGACTTCTGGTCCAGACACGAACCTTACAATCGACTGACGAAGTTAGATCGAGCGCACAATAAATTTGTCACTCCGGTGACTGGCACGCCTAACGAATAAGCTTAATCAAATGATTAATAAACTATATAGCAACTTAATCTTATAAAATAATCGCGTCCACAAGTCTGGCACGCCCGGTGGGACAGAGTCTCCCTTCATCTTTTCGCCAAAGTAGGAGGCCCGGCGGCCTCCCCCAAAATTCTGACTGTGTGCTAATCTTATCTACAGGAATCCAAATGGAGACTGGACTTGCTTCCCTCCACTTCGGCCAACAAGTCGTTGACGGCCACGTCCATGGCGGGCACCTGGCAGTACCAACTGTATTCGGGTCCATGCCCCCGGCAATGGGCCTTCCCAACTGTTTGGGTCTCGTGTTCGTCAACCTACTCAAGGTCGATAATGAAGCTGAGAAGATCACTCATCGCTGTAACGAAAGCTACAGATGCACCAAGAAAGGAGAAGAAGATCACGACTGCTCCTACTGTCGTTTCGTGCTATGTCCACCACTTGGACAGGCGAGCTGCTATTCCTGCCACTGCTAGCAAGAAGAAGAGGAACTACCGGAGAAGCTGGGCTGCTGCACCCCGAGGTCATCTCTCGACTTCAGGAAAATCCATGATGGTTGGAGGGATGCGGGTGTACCTCAACGGTCGCCCAGCTGAAGCATTACCTGACCGCGTCATCTCGGCGGTCCCCACCAACAACAAGTTCTAAGTATTGGCCACCAGGAGGGCCAACTGGGAGAAGGAAGAGAGGAAGCCGCTGGCACCTAAGCCAGCAAGATTCAAGCAAATATGGGTGCCCAAGAAGGTCCAGGGCTCGGCACCGGCCCGTGAAGAAGAAGAGACTGCTATCATGCACCCCAGGAGAAGGGGCAGAAAGATTCAGAAAGAAAAGGATGCTGCTGTTATGTGCCCCAGGAGAGGGGGCAGGAGAGTCCAGATGGAGAAAGGGAAAGAAGAAAGGGAGATCACCCCGACTGCTGCCCCGTACAAGCCACGGGCCTGCGCCAGGCAGGCGGATGTGTTCCAGTATCCCCGAAAAATATATCAAGCTGTTCAAATGACAAGGCTGGCTTATCAGCCAAAGACACAGGAGAGACTGATGCTTCAAGCTGATTTTTAGAGGCACAGTCGAGAAGAAATGGACAGAGTGGTCCAAGATTATTTCAACTGTCTAGGGAACTCATCCCTGGGTCAACAAAGATTGTCCCGCGCCATGCGCGCCGAGGAAGGGTTGAGTGTGGGGTGGACGTAGGTCTGGAGGACCGAACCACCTAAAAACTCCTGTCTCCCGTGGTGTGCATTCTGTAGTTTGCTTCCATTCATTTCTGTCAACGTTTAGATGCATGCTAGGCCCGTTTTCGTTAATTGATAAGCAGTAGATCTCTGTTTGATTTCATTAGAGTTAAAATTTTTTAAAGGGGAATTCATTCACCCCCCCTCTGAATTCGTAGCACCGTGTCCCAACAGACACTTGGCGTAAGCACCGGAAGCCCAAGCCAAGGCTATTCATAGCGTCTCCTAAAGAAATCAATGATGAAAGAAGATAGCTGTTGATCTGATGTATAGCTGTCACTAAATATTCCCAAGGGGACCATGTAATCAATGATCCCACTGATGCTAAAGAGCCTTCATTAGCCACTAGGCCTCCTGTTTCAAATACGGGTCCAAACCCCGCTGGGGAATGAAAAGAACAAGTCCTGCCGAGTTGTCTGCACCCTCAGCTCCTTTCTCCTGATCAAGCCAACAAATAAGTGCCTTTCGGCTTCTAATGGCCTTTCTTAGTACCCCTTGGTCCCAACGGAATTCATGGTGCCTTGTCATCTTCCCATCCTACGGAGGTACTCCCCACTTGTCCCACCGGGACTAACCCTCCACCCTTGATCTGGGACCTATTCTCCCAGCCAATGCACTCTCATGGCCTTTTGGCATTCAGCCACAACAACGCCATATTTATCTCACGGGACTCTCCAACCACTACTAGTTCAGACTCCTTTGTCGAATGTTGGCCCAATAAAATATCCATTTTCTTGGCATAAGGCACTCCGCCCTTGCTGAGCTCAACACTTTGACCATCAGTCCCACCGGGCTGGGTCTATAATGCCTTTTCCTTGGCCGGAGGTGCTCCGCCCTAGCTGAACTCAAAAATTACCTTCTGTCCCATCGGGGTGGGTCCACAAAATCTTTTCCTTGGCCAAAGGTGCTCCGCCCTTGTCGAGCTTGAAAAAAACCTTTGTCCCACTAGGCAGGGTTCATAAAACCCTTTTCCTTTGGCCCGAGGCACTCCGCCCTCGCCAAGCCCCGACATTACCCTTTGCCCTAATGCGCTCAGTTCATAAAGCCTTTTCTTGGCTTGAGGCACTCCGCCCTCATCGAGTTCAAAAACTTCCCCTAGCCTCACAGAATTGGGCCTATCAACCCCCTTCTTTCCAGTTTGAGGCACCCCATTTTGGCTAGGACTTTGAGATGCTATCCCCTAGCCCCACCGGCATAATAAATAGTCAACTTTGCCAATACGCCCACCATATAAATATCCCGCACCGTAGATGAGTCTGCACCAAATTGAATTTTTGGTTAATTTTCTTCCTAAATTGACTAAGAAGGAAATAACGCTTTGACTGAGAGGATACTGGGAGGATACGTGGAAGCTTGTGAGTGTGCCAGACTTGAGGAATTTCCCCGTGCTGTCGTCTGGTGCTCTCATGCCCACGCGTCGACTTCTCGGATTGGTACGGCACTGGAACTGCATCATAGGAAAGTAAATCGAATGAATTTGGATGGAGTGGGGCCATGGGACCACCGAGCTGGAGGGAGGGTGCGGCCCCCAAGGAGGTTCGCCCTCCCTAGGGCGCGCGGCTGCCCCTGGGGCGAACTGACCCCAGGGCCGGCCATAACCCCAGGGGATGGCCTCTGGGGGTCTTCTTGCGCCGTCTGGGGTTGTCCTTTGATGGACTTTAAACTTTGGGAGGTTGGTACGGGCCCGTGGGGGCTGCCATTCTTTAAGTTGTTGTAGCCGCGTGCAAGGTGTTTGGGTAAATTCCCGACACACCCCAGATTGCCGAACGGCTTAGGTAGGTGGCTGAGGGGCGGCACGGCGGGCCTTGGGTTGACGGTGGGAGCTCGTGGGAGCAAAAGGAGGCACTTTGTGGCTGTGAGCCATGCCTCGGGTTGTGTGTCGTGTTGTACAGTGGGTTGTCAAGGTAGTCTCAGGTTGGCCCGAGTGCTAGAGTTAAGTGGCTTATTGCCACGTGTCTAGTGTCGGGGTTGGCCCTAACTTGCTGGGCGGTCGTTGTAGGACCCAATTGAGGAGCTGGAACCATGGGGTGGCCCGTGGTTTGGTGTAGATGGGCTGGAACATATGCACCCACAAGGTGTTCGATGGAATGTCGAACATACCTGTGTGAGCCATATATGCGTGCGACGGGCCTCCAAAGCCCGTGGTTGACTTAGTTAGGTCTCCCTTTGACCTTGGAGGGTTGAAAGATGTGTTTCTGGGCGGGCCCTTGGCCCTTTTTGCTGAGTGCCATGTGGCGTGGCTCGACGTCAGGGTGCCCCCAGGTTGGCCCGGGCGGCAATGCAGGATACGGGCAAGGCCCGTATGTGAGTGGTCGGAGTTGACTCCGGAGAGTTGCTTGTGTCACCGTGCATGACGGCAAGCCGGTCAGGGCCCTTGTAGGGACCCATGGGGTTGTAGAAAGGGCTGGATAGCCCGTGCCTAGAAGGTGTTTGGCGAAATGCCCGAACCCTTATTTCTTGTGATTTACTAGGAAATAGTCCGGGTACAACAACCATGACATCTAATCTAATGCATGAATATACTGCTAGATTCATGCTATTTTTCTCTTCCTATCCATGTACTTGTTTCTGAAAAATTCTTGTAAATCAGAGATATATATAGACATTTTGTTTTGCAATTACTTGCGGCATGAAGATCATGGTGGAGAGTTTTGACCCACCTTTCATCAATTATGTCCCACCACTTTAGATATGTTTTAGGGTTAGAATTTTGAATCTCCTCCTTTGCTCTCTCTATTGCCTCATATAGGTACCCCATGTCCGCCTTCTTATCACCATCTACAATTCTCAAGACTTTGACAATTGGTTCCACCACACTAAGAACTATCTTGATGTCTTTCCATAGGTCTCTATTTTCAATCAACTCTTCCACCTTCTTCCCCTTGGTTCGAATATCTTGTTTTGCATGGACACCAAGTCACTCCTTCCAACCTTTCGAGAAAACCATTTCCAATAAGGGGCATCGCTGAGAATGTGGACTCTCCAAAGATATATATGTAGAGGCAAACCGAGTTGCCCCCAGACGTATGAGTTCCCTCCTTCCAGTGTGCTCGCTCATCAACTTAAGGACATAACCATGATTGTACACATAGGTTATGATGAATTGAGCAGAAGCCACAGTGCTTGCGATCTTTTCATCCTTGCATATGCCCTCTAACATCAAGTCTATGGAGTGTGCAGAACATGACACCCAATATAGGTGTTGTCGCTTGTCCATCAACATGTGGCTAGCCAATTTATATGATGCCGCATTATCTATCACAACCTACACCGCCCTATGCTCTCCAACTTATTCAACCATTTCATCCATCAACTTGAATAAGTAGTCGGCATTTTTAATATGCCCGCTAGCATCCACCGACTTCATGAAGATCGTCCCAGCTTGACAGTACACAAGAAAATTCATCATTGTCCTTCTGTTAATGCCTATATAACATAGAGAATAAGAAAGCGTTAAGATCAAAATGATGGATGATAATCTATGAGTCCATATACATGCAAAGATAAGACCATACCTGTCCACCCATCAGTCATTATTGTGCAACCTCTTTCATCCCATATCCGCTCAAAGGACTTGATGTATTCTCTCAAGTCAGTCACTTCTTGAGGTAAATAAGTGTTGTAGATTTCCTTCGGAGTTGGCCCCGACACTCCCTTACCAACCTCTACTATGATGTCAATCATATTCTCATAGTAAGGCCCTTTGACAGTATTTACCGAAACACTGTTGTAGAAGAACCATATAGAGACTGCACGACCAATCTTTTCCTTGCAAATCTTCAAATTCTTAAATGCAGCTGTGATATTTGGCTGCCTGTTCCTCGCCCTAGTGAGATAAGGGTCAGTAGGGCCCACTCTAAGGTCATCATCCCTAGTTAGATCATGAACCTCTTGATTGACTTCTTGTCCAATTCCACCCACTTGAGCTTGTATTATCATCTGTCTTCTCGCGGCCATGAAGACTTGGCATCGCTGGTCGAAAAGAGCGAGAAGAATGGAGATGTATGTTGGCTTATTCACGAGGCGGCCTCTAGAGACAAAACGCCTTCGCTATTTTATTGGCCTCTTTCTCCCTTGTACACAGGGTCGGCAGGTATATTTCATTTCTTCAATTCAGCTTTGAGCTGTTTCTTTCACATTTCAGCATGTGTCATTCTCACCCTCGTGCTTGTGCAGTCTGACTCTCTTCAGAGGAGACTCGGCATTTCAGGGAACTGATAGTTAAGGCCCAGAAGCCAACATACTTTGGGATCCACAAGCCAGCCCTGACCACGACACCATTGCCTCCTGGTGACTCGCGGAAGCGAACCAGGTCCCAAGTGAAAGAGGCCATTAGCAAGGCCAAAAAGGCAGTGACCTGGGTGACACGGGTAAGCTGGAGGAAGGCTGCGGAATAGGAACCAACAATCGTCCCTCCTCCGGTTGTATCTTTCGAAGAATTTGAGGCTTCTCATGTGCAGGGGCCTGAAGCTGAAGGTAAACTCTTCATTCTTCTATGGTTTATTTGCTTATTCTGGCTACTTTGGCTAATTCTTCTTTACAGCTGCCATCCCCATTACTGCAGCCGTCGGACTAGAGGCCATAGTAGGTGCCGTGACTAGAGAAGGGGCAGAGGAAGTTCCCATAGCCCCTGTGGAGGGAGATCTACCCTCCCTGACGCCCAGCCAGGAAATGGAAGGTAATGTGCAATTTGTTCATAGGGCTTCCAAGACCCACCATGTTTTCACTCGGCTTGACTGTTTCTTGCTTGCAAATTTCAGTTGAAATACAACCGACATTGCTCCCTGAAGCCAGGGCTGTGGAGGGAGCTATTGCCGGAGAGCAAGCCATTTCAGGGGGTGAGCCTACCCCCGAGATTTGTTCAGCTGGTGCTCCCAGTGTGGAATCGACTAGGGAAGTTCCCGCCAAGGGAGACGCTCCTATCAGCGAGGCGTCTGCTCTGATGGTGGAGTGCCAGGAATGGGCAGAGGGCTCTTCCTCTTCCGAGCAAGTCGATTACAGTGGTGACTCCAGTGACGAGGAGTTCCCACCTGCTGAGATAGAGACCAAGGATGCCGGGGCATCTTCGGCCTATGAAAGTGATTACACAACCTTCAGTCCACCCCGGTTGGCATGGAGCTGGCTTGGGCCGTCAGGTCCACTTGTAGGTGAAGGGGCTGGATCCACTGAGGCTGCCCTTGGAAGTTTGAGCTTAGTGCTAGTCGAGGTGAGGAATCCTCCACCATCTTCACTTTACAGCTCCTCATCCCAGATTCGCTGTGTAGCCTTTTACCTCCCTGTGAGGAGTGGACAGTGTTTGGATTGTACCTATTTAGCTTTTGTACTGGGATTCGTGTGATTTGTCTGGACGTCTTTCCCACGTCCCGAGCGTGGAGGTACGCATCCACTTCCTTGCTTGGTTAGCTTGCTAGTCTAGTATGCACTCTTGAGCCACTGCTTGTGTGTTCGTTAGGCTCCTAGATCATCTTATATTCATATCACTGTCGCGGTGAGAGAGTGTGACCATCCCGTGCTTCGATCCGAGCATGAGTGTGAAATTACCTTCCCTAGACTCTGCCAGTTCATCAACTGTGCTGATCGACACGCTTCCCTCACTTGGGGACGATTGCGAGCTTGGGTTACTTGTTATTTGGCGTAATTACTGGTGGGGACACTGGGCCCACTAACGGACCCACTACTTAGAGCCGACGTCGCACCACCCTGACATCACCGAGTTTGTGGTTCGGAGATTCACTCGAAGACTCGGCGTCCTGAGTACGTATTTGTGTGTGTTGGGTATGTATTGTGTATAAAATATATGTATTACTTACTTTTATTTTATTAGGCTAGTCATAGTCAAAAGTTGTTGTATTTTATTTTTTTAAACCCAAGAGTCAAAGGTTGGTTGTTGAGTTTTGTTTTATTAGGCTAGGATATGGAAGTCTTTAGTTGGAAAGGTTAGGGGCATTCTTGTCTTAGTGGGATTTTGGCCTTCCTATATAAAGGGGGCAAGTGTAATGGTTAAGACATGATGAATGAATGAAAGCTTTGAAAGAGATCACATAAGGAGCCTTGGCCCCTTTGCTCCTTCCCTTCCCTCTTTCTCATTTGTGAGTTTGAGTGTCGCCCGGTGAGAGACCGTTCGGTGTGAGGCCGAGCTGCGTGAGGCAGTGGTTATCCAATCCTATTCGCGTCCCGGAGTTGCCGTCGATCCTTCCTCCGACGCCGATCGCGTCAAATTTGGTATCAGAGCCTAACACCGGCGTCTCCGTCAACCCCGACGTCCCCGTCGTCTCCCCTCCTTTCTTTCGGTTCCCAAGTGAAAAAAAAACAAAGAAGAGAAAAGAAAAGAGCAGGAGAGATCTCCTTCCCTCGGTTGAGAGAAGAGTGGAAAAAAAGTTGCAGGCATCTCTCTCGATTGGGAGAGAATTTGAAAAAAAAAAAGGGTTCGCAAGCCTCTGCCTCGTCGCCCGTGTCTGTGGCCACCACGCCCGCCGCTGCCAGCGCCCGTGCGCCCACCCCGCCGCACTCGTGCGCCAGCGCCCAGCCCGCTTGCGTGTCGTTGCCGCTCAAGCCCACTGCCTGCGACCGCCGGTGAAACGACCAGAACCCAATGGTCAATGTGACCAAAACAGACAGCCGCTCCCTAACTCGATAGGAGTACCTCCCACTAGAAGCACAGCCGGTAGCGTCCCCTGACGACTTACACCGCACCGCAAGTGTCTGCCTGCGATGCCCCAGGTGGAGGCAAAGACACTCTACAAGTAACCACAGAACAAGTACTAGCAAGGGCCATGCTCATCAGTGTGTGTCCAACTGCCCCCAACCACGTGTGCACACACAGACCATGCGTCCTAGGTCTAGCCTCTGATTGGTTTTCCCCTCAGGTAGACTCTGGCTACAAGACGTAGGGCCCAACGGTAACCAGTCTAAAAATCATCTCTCAGGGTAGCCTCTCCACCAATCCCTGGTGGGACCACACGCGTGTAAGTAGGCTACGACTAGTGAAGGGTCACTGAAGGAGTAGGCTCTCAAGTCAGTAAAAAACAGAGTCTGAACCGGACAAAGTACAAGGACCGCTCCTCGTACCAACACTGACTCACAGTGACCACGGTCGGAGAAATGAGGTTGCAGCCACTTGGCGCAGCACAGAGCCTGGCGGTCTAACTCTAGGCCGCCACAGGCTCTGACGGTCCATCTCTGGGCCGTCACAGAACCCTAACTGTCCAACTCAGGAGCATTCGACGGAGAAGTAAAAATGGGCTATGGCGCACTCACCTTGGGGCGTCACAGACTCTAATGGACCAAGCCTGGTGTACTAGAAGACAAGTTGCGTCAACTCTGACGCTCCTGACTAGGGTTGTCACAGCGCTCTGACGTGCCTACCCAGGTGCGTCAGAAGGCACATGACCCCAAAGGTCAAGAACCAACGGTCAAAAATCAATGGTCAAATCACCTCTCTAGCGGTCTAACCTTGGAGCGTCACACTCTCTGGCGACTTATCGTGGGGCCGTCAGGCCCACGGACGTCGTGCCGATAAAATAATGACATGTGATGCACGCCTCTTCGCGTGTCACGGCCTCTGGCGCACCTCCCTTGGAGCGTCAAGGCCTATGGCGGTCTACGGAAGGGCCGCCACACCAGGCCGAGAACGGGTCGATGGGAAAAACCCCAAAATCTGATCCATGCCCCGAAACCTCCATGAAAGAGGGGGAAAACAAGGGGGAAGCCCCCCAAGGACCCCTAGCATGCATCTAGGCCATCAAAATGAGAAATCACGGCTCGAATCGGTAGATCGGGTGACCTCTCCCCAAAACATGGATTTTTCCTCCCGGCATGGAAACTCCCTCTCTCGGCCTCACCCTGGCCTACGAATCATGGGAATGGAACGCGGGGAGCTAAGGATCGTCACCCTACCTCGATTTCGCCTCGAGGCACGCCAGATCAAGCCCAAATCGCGAAGAACACTTTAAAACCCTCATCCTTCCCATGCTTCCCATGAACGCCACATGCCACCGGGATCGTCTCGCCGCCGCCTATGCCATCACGCTATCTCCCACCGCCGTCTGCAGCGAGAGGGGAGGGCGTCGCGTCGTCGTCAGTAGAAGAGAGAGAGGAGGGGGCGCGGGCACATTGGAGGAGAAAGAAAGAGGAAGAAGAAGAAAGAAGAAGAAGAGGGGAAAAAGAATAAAGAATGCCCCTATTTTTAGAAAATCTAAACAATACCAAAAAAATAGAAAATTATATTTCTACGATCCTCGGTACGCACCAATCTCAACGGTACTACACTTGCCCAGGTGAACGACCTGGTTCACCCGCTACAGCGTACCACAGGTGTTGCCGAAACACACGCGCGAAAATAGGAAAACACGCGAAAAAAGCCACGGAACGCACTCCGCGCCTCCGAAACAGATCCGAATCCCATAGATCTGAACACGAAAGATGTTTGAAACATAATTTTAGACACAACGGAGCCAGATTCTCTGGGAAAGAAGATCCAAGACCCGAGAATAAGGATCTGAAGGTTCCGGGATATTACAGCCCTCCCCCCTTAAACAAATTTCATCCTCGAAATTTCAAACAAGCACAGGGGGAAAGAGAGGAAGACTCACTCGAACAAATAAGAGAACTACTGACGCATCTCATCCTCATGCTCCCAAGAAGCCTCACCACCAATGTGCCACTGTCACACCACCTTGACCAAGGGGATGACCTTGTTCCGCAGGCGCTGCTCTTGCCTATCCTCAATGCGGATGGGAAACTCTGGGAGAGAAAGATCTGGAGTCACCTCAGGCCAAACAGAATCCTCCAACACATGAGAGTCATCAGGCATATACTTCTGCAACATCGAGACGTGGAACACGTCATGCACTGATGCCAACTCAGGGGGTAACTACAACTGATAAGCTACCTCACCAATGAGCTCCATGATGGAAAAGGGACCGACATAGCGGGGAATCAGCTTCCCACGTCGCCCAAAGGGCATCACCCCCTTCATCGGAGAAACTCTCAAGAAAACACGATCACCAACGATGAAGGTAAGAGGCTGCCTCCTACGATGAGCATAGCTCTTCTACCGACTCTGGGCCGCCAACATGTTCTGACGAACCAAGTGGACAACATTCACACACTGCTGTACCAACTCTGGTCTAGTCAAAACACGCTCACCGACCTCAAATCAATCGAGTGGAGTCCGACACGGTCGCCCATACAACACCTCATAGGGAGCCATCCCTGTGCTCGAATGATATCTGTTGCTGTAGGCAAACTCCAGCAACGGTAGGTAGTCAAACCAACTCCCCTGCCACTCTAGGCAACACGACCTCAACATGTCCTCCAAAGTCTGGATGGTCCTCTCTGATTGACCATCTGACTGAGGATGATACGCTGAGCTAAAAGCTAACTCAGTGCCTAGAGCCCTCTAGAAACTCCTCTAGAAACCAGATGTGAAATGCGGATCTCGATCGGACACGATGGAAATGGGGATTCCATGCAAAGGTAAGATCCGCACCACATAAAGATGTGCCAGCCTGGGCACACTCCAGCTGACTCTGATCAGAAGCAACCGAGACGTCTTTGTCAGTCTATCCACGAGCAACCAAATACTATCATGCCCGCTCGAAGTCCTCGGCAATCCCACCATGAAATCAGTGGTCACGTGGTCTCATTTACACGTGGGAATCTCTAAGGGCTGAAGCGTACCACCTGGTCGCTGGTGTTCCTCCTTCACTTGCTGACAGGTCAGGCACCGGGCCACGAATTCAGCAACATCTCTCTTCATGCCAGGCCACCAGAACTATCTCTGCAAGTTTCGATACATCTTTGTCGCACCCGGGTGCACAGTGTACCTGCTCCCATGAGTCTTGCATAACACCGCACGACGCACCAGGTCCTCGATTGGGACATATAGCCTGCCACGGAATCTTACCGCACCATCCTCACCGAGTTCCATATCGGCCATAGCCAAAATCGGGGGCAACTCAGAATCTGCCTGGTGGGCCTCTATCACCTACTGACGGATAGCTGGGGTGACAGTCAAACTCGCAAGCACCACAGACCTAGGCTCTCGGGGAACCTTGAGCCTGAACGTCACTTCGGGCCCTTGCTCCCAGAACCTCCACTTCCTCAACATGAAGGCACTGACCATGACCTTACGACTCAAGGCATCGGCAACAACATTCATCCTGCCTGGCTGATAAGATAGGGTGAAATCATAATCCTTCATGTGTTCCTAGGGAAGTAAGTGGCACTTCTCCTCCTCCGATTGTGCCGGCTCAAGTTCAAGCTGATCCTACTCCTCAAGCAGATTTTCCTCCAGGTGGCCGTGGTAGAGCACTAAAAGAGTTTTTGCTATTTCACCCACCGGCTTATGAAGGTCAGGCAGATCCCGATGCAGCCAAAGTGTGGCTTGATGCAACCTAGCGTGTATTCCGTTCAATAAAGTGCACGGAGGATGAAAAAGTCATGCTTGCTACGTTCCAACTTTAGGGAGCAGCACTCGTGTGGTGGACCACGGAGTGGGAAGTTGCTTTTCATTCTCGCCCACTTCATCAGATCACTTGGACAAAGTTTGTCACGTCTTTTGAGTGCACTTACAGTCCTACTTATCTCAGGATGGATAAGATGCATCAATTTATGGAACTGGCTCAAGATGATATGACTGTGCTGCAGTACCGTAACAAGTTTATGGAATTGGGTCGGTATGCGCCCCATGTTCTTGATGATGAAGCCTTGAACACTGAGTAATTTCTGTGAGGGTTGAAAGCAGAGCTAAGGTAGCCATTGATTGTGACTCGTGTGGTCGAGATGGATGCAACGTATCAGGCACCTGCAGCATTAGAGCTTGACATGCAAGATCTCGAGGTCGTGCTCAAGTTGGCTCTGTTCAGCCCAGTGTGCAATATCAGCAGGTCAATCAGCCGTCTGTGACAGGAGTCCCATCTGCTGCACCTACTGCTAGTGGCGCTTCTTTCTCTAAATCCAAGTCCAGGCAGACATTCAAGAAATTTAATAAGCGGTTTGATCAGAAGGCATCTTCAGGCACTGTTCAGCAGTCAGCGCCTTCTTCTCAACAGCGTCAAGGTTCCGGAGTGAGTCAGCCGAGGCAATGTCTGAGGTGTGGTGGTAGCCACCCAGGCAAGCCGTGTTCATTATCGGTGGTCTATTTTCCTTGTGATCAGCTAGGGCTTGTGGTTCGAGACTATCCTCTGAGGTCGAAGCCGGTGCAATTTTCTCAATCTTCTCAACCATAGTCATCGCAGTTCAGACCTCCTCCACCACCTCAACCTCAGCAGTTCTATCCTCAAGCTTCAGCTTCTTCTCAGCAGTGTTTTGCAACTAGCAAAAAGTAGAAAGGGTGCTGAAGCCATTGCGTCCCATCTCGTGGAAGGTACGATTATGATTTATGGTCATGCAGCTCGTGTTCTTTTTAACTCAGGTGCTTCTCATTCATTTATTTCTAAAGATTTTATCGCTTGTATTGAGGAGCTGACTTCTAAGATGACTTGTGAGTTGCTTGTTGAAATGCCTTCTGGGGATTTCATGTTTACTTCAATAGGAATAAAATGAAACAAGAAGGCAATGCTATGTGAATGACAGAGCTAGTGGTGGACGTACCTGGGTGGGTGACTTGTCACCAGTAGGGCAGATCCTGGAACAACCCTCCCATAATTTTAGATGGAATCAAGCAAACAGGGTGCGTACCTGTGCCAGGAGGAAGAGCGGTCGGGTGCTGGCCACAGAACACAAGTGCGATTGATGACTGGCTGCGGAAGAATGCAAGGTGGCACAGGGAGCCCGGCCAGGGATGAAGAAGAGCAGTCACTGATGATCTGTATAATCTATAAGGCGGCCCTCTGTGAACTGCACAACCACCCGGGACAGAGCCTCTAACCAGTGACCTATGACAACTGAACAAGGGCAAAAAACTAATCAAACACCACAGAATGGAGGGGGTCAGCAAAACACCAACACAATAGGCACTAAGGGTCCCACCGTGATCTCCAAAAAAGGGGCTGTTGGTAGGAAAAATGACCATTTTTTCTCTCTTTGTTTGATCGTGCCAGCAATTAAAACAATCTAACTTTTTCACTCACAAGTTGGAGAATATGAAATGAAACTAGGGAATCAGAGGGGTAAGGTGGAAAACAGAACCTGTGATCTCCACTCAAGACCCCATATGTGATGAACACGCCGTGTCTTGAGAAAGAAGAAGCCACTCGCCTGAACTCAACATTGGGAGGTTGTACGGCTGATGGAGAACCGCATAAGTTTGTACAGCTCCCTTCCAACCGTAGGACGAAGATGTGCGGCCGACGGTCAGTCACACTACTCCACCCACCTTCAAGTCATGGGAACTCCCTCCTCCACCCTTTCCGACCGGCCAGAAAGAGTGGGCCTCATGCTGGATGATTGCTGACCTGCAAAACAAAGTATGAACAACAAGAAGAAACCCAAATTAGATCTTCAAAGTGTAGTAAATGCAAAGAATGATAAAATTAAAACTAAATAAGATGTACGGGGGATTCACCTGGGAGTTTTTAAACCCCTAGGGGGCACCAAAACGTGAGTGGGATGTGTGAATGACAATGAGAATGAAAATAGCAAGTGACAAGGAAGTGAACAACATGCATGCAACGAAATGAAAAAGACTAGCAAGACCGACGAAATGAATGACAAACTAAATGACTACTCCCTGAACCGGCGGCCTATATGGACGTCAAAGGCCTCCCTCCTGTGCTAGGATAAGTAGATAACTTGGCGGAGCTCCGCCTTGATCCTTGATCTCTCCCCTCCTTCAAGCTTAGTCTTAGGGTCTATTTATAGGGCCCTTAGGGTCTTAGCTCGAAATGGGGATAATCAAGTATTTTTAGGCTAGGATTTCTTCTTTTTTTTTTTTTGCCTTTTTTTTTTTACCCCCCCCCACCCCCTCTTTAGATGCAATGGTAACCACAGGGGCCCACTGTAACTAGCTTACAAACCGTTCCATGGGAACACCCCTCCACCTCCCCTAGGTGGGATGACACACTCGGTCGCTGGGCTACGACTAGTGGCTCCACCACATGGAATGGGAAAGCAATTCCATTGGGATCTAAAAGTATGCCTTTGATTTATAAAATGTCTTAAACATAGCGAATACGCAATGCGAAACGCTTTAGGAAATGAGCATGCATCTTTTGAACTACCCAGGAGTGTGATGCATCAGCACCCCCGCATCACAGAGCATGACGGACAGGGTTAGGTGCGCTACACCACTATAACGCACCACCACGGGACCATTAAAGGCACTCGAACCATTAGGGAACACACAAGTTCCATCAAACTGTAACGCACCAGGGCAGGTGCACCACAGCACTATAACGCATGGGGCAAGGGCCGTTAAAGGCACCTGAACATCAAGAAATCCATAGTTTTCTATAGGGAATATAACGCACCCAAGGTGGGGCATTACCCAAAGATGACGGTCCTATGGTGGACCGTTATACCAACCACCTAACTAAGGCCACAGTCAACCGACTGATCGAGGGGGGGTATGTAACGGACGAGGGCCGTCCGTTATAAGGCTATAATGCATCTAGGTAGATGCGTTACATTGTCTGGGTTGTGAATGGCAGAGTTCAAAATCGAACCCCCTCCCGTTCGACCAAAATCGACAGGGGAACACGCGAAAAAGCTGACCTGTCATGCATGCCATTCATTCTACAGCTATACATGCTTTTAAAACTTAAAAAAACCATAGCCAGGGAGACGAATTTACTAATTTCGGCTAAAATTACACTATCATGGGGTTTACATGGAAATCGAGGAAAACAGCGATGCATGCCGGTGCATGTGGTGCCAAAGTGTTCCTAGCGAGGTGAGGAGTCCATCCCCCTACCTCAATCGTGATGGGAATGTCGTTCGAGGCGCATGCAAGCGAGAGGATGCCGTGGCTCCACTCGACCCGCCTTGTCTCCACGCTCCACGGACCGAGGGAAGGAGGGCACCACCGCGATCTACGCGTTGAACCCGTTCCAACGGTACCTCTCTCGCCGCGATCTGAGGCCGAATGGACCGAAATCGAGAGGGAAAGGGAGAGGAAGAGAGAGAACGAGTGAGGGAGAGAGGGGATGAGAGAGAGAGAGATCGAGAGAGAATGGGGAGAGAGAGAAGGCAGTGCCGGTTTTATAAAATTTTTTGATTTTCTTATTTTGTTTGAAAAATTTCCCCGCACCATTAAGGATCCACTAAACTACGGGCGTTACAGTCCCTCCCCCCTAAAAGGAATTTCGTCTCCCAAATTTAGACAAAGGACAAGGAGAAAACTGACAATGATACACCCTACTGACCGAAAAATAAATTGAATGGAACAGAAATCGATACCTTGAAAATAGAAGGCTGACTTTCTGCGTGGCATAAAATAGATTCACTTGAGACGACAATCCACCACAGCACCATAAAGTTCTAGCCAATCCATTCCAAGAATTGCGTCATAGTCTGCTAACTGTAAAGCATATAATCTCACTTGCAGCTTCCGACCACTGACCACAACCGGAGAATTTTCCAAGCACATTGGAGTAGACATGAAATCACCAGACGACAACTCCACGAGCATATCACAGGAAATTTCATTCACCAGTCTCTCGATACGGGTAATAAAATCTTCAAAAATAAATGAAATGCATCACACCTGAATCTAATAGAACATGCATTGTGTGATCATTAATCGAAACCATACCTTCAATCAGATTAGATGCCAATGCTTCCGCACGAGTGATATGTGTAACTCTGGCTCTCAGCGGACGAGTAGTGGCAAACGAGTGCTGAGAAGGTGTAGGAACAGGCGGTCAAAACGGTAGAACTGGTTGAGTCAGTTGAGAAGGCTGAGGTGGTGGCGGAAGATGAAACTGCGGCTGCTGCGACTGCAAAGCCTGAGTAAACTGCACCATCTGTTGTCTCAACGGACAATTACGGGAAATGTGTCCCGATTGATCACATCGATAACATACAACTGGCAGGGAACACGGCACACCCGGATGACTGCCTCCATATCTAGAACACATCCTCCGCTGAAAAACAACGGAGTCTATACGCGGCCGAACAAACGAACCCGACTGCTGACTCTGCTCAGAAAACATCGGCTGATCAAACCACTTCCTCTTCTTTTTATGACGAAAATCTCTACCCTGAGATTGCTGGAAAGGAGTACTATCGACAGGAGAAAAAGTGGGAGAAACTCCTGAAGCTGACGACTAGTGGGGCGAATGATATGGCACGACTGACGACACCATCCCAGTCTGAGCAAAACCTCGAGTCCTCACCAACTCCAACTCTAGTGCGACAGTGGCTTGATAAGCGGCATCTAGCTCAGCAATACGTGTAGCGAACAACGACAGGCTCAACTCTGCTCTCAGTCTGCGCAAGAACTGCTGAGTCCTCATAGTCTCATCGGTAAAAATGTGCGGTGCATACTGGCCCAACTCAATGAATTTATCGCGATATTGCAGCACCGACATGTCACCCTGTGTCAGCTCCAGAAACTGGTACATCTTGGCGTGGCCCAATATGAAGAGAGAAATAGCAGACTATGTGTCACAATGCCTTACTTGTAAACAAATCAAGGCAGAACACCAAAATCCTGTTGGAAAACTACATCCCTTGGAGATTCTGAAATGAAAATAGGAAAGCATAGAAATAGATTTTATCATGGGATTGCCAAAATCAAGAGGTGGACATGATGGACTATGGGTAATCATAGACCGTTTAACTAAATCGGCTCATTTTCTACCCATTAAAAGCAGATGGTCTGTGGACATCTTGGCTACTTTATACATAAAAGAGATTGTTAAACTACATGGAGTCCCTGTCACCATTATTTCAGATCGGGATCCCCGATTTACTTCACAGTTTTGGAAAGGGTTGCAATACTCTTTAGGGACTAGATTAAACTTCAGCATAGCTTTTCATCCACAAACTGATGGGCAAACTGAAAGGACCAATCAAGTAGTGGAAGATATGCTGAGGGCATGTGTTATAGACTTTGGTGGAGGTTGGCACGACCATTTATCTTTAGTGGAATTTGCCTACAATAATAGCTATCAAGCTAGCATTCAAATGGCACCATTTGAGGCATTATATGGAAGAAGTTGTCGCACACCTATATGTTGGATCAAGGTCGGTGAAAGACAAATTCTAAGCCCTGACCTTGTACAGGATACGACTGACAAAGTGAAGATAATAAGGGAAAGATTCAAGATGGCCCAAGATAGACAAAAGTCTTATGCCGATAACCAAAGGAGAGACCTGAAATTTCAGGTAGGAGATCATGTATTTCTCAAAGTTTCCCCTGGACGTGGTATTCGTAGATTTGGTATGTTGGGTTCCATGTGCCTCTCGTTGTCTTTGACAATGGTTTTGGTGATTCCAATATATTGTGTGTTTTGTGTTTACTCTAAAGTGAAAATCTTGCATGTTTATGTTTAATGGCATCTTGATGATAAACAAGCTAACATGATGATATCTTATTTTGTAGGTTAAAAGTCAATGGTCTTTCATGAATACATTTCTAATATTGACTCATGCGTGCTGTGCATGAGAGTGTTGGGTATTGGTTTAATGACTGCTCTTACATGATAGCATGATATATTGTTGGTTAGTTGATTTGATTACATTGGACTGCTAAGGCAGTTTTCCATTCTCCTTGGGATGGGTCGACCTCATGGGTTGACCCCTGGCTCCGTGAGCCTTGGTCCTTCATGCATATATTTTTGATGTCTTTGCACTGACCTTGCTCATATGTCCACCAACCCTATCCTGGGTATTTTACAATCATGCATATGGTATTTTCATGATTAACTTGATGTTTTCAATTTGGTATTAATTTGAATGAAAATGATGATGATGATAACCCAATGATGCTATTATATTCTCATTTGCCATTCAGGTCCCACGAAAATTCTCGCATGCAACCGACAAAGTCACGTCCCACTGGCATAAGCCTTACGCCTATGTTGTAACAACCTATCTTTGCTTCGACATTTAACCAATGTCGATGAACAAACTATGTTTGACCCTTGTCATCATCGGCAAGATCGATCAACTTTTCTCTTAACTTGGACCTTTCGTCCTCATTAATGAATAAACATATCTTCGCTTCGGCATTTAACCAATGTCGATGAATAAAACTCCCACTGGCCCTTGTCACCATCGGCAAGACTGGTCAGTACTCCTTAACTTGGACCTTTCGTCCTCGTTAATGTACAAACATACCTTTGCTTCAGCATTTAACCAATGTCAATGAACAAACCATGTTTGACCCTTGCCTTCATTGGCAAGATCGATCAACTTTTCCCTTAACTTCGAACTTTCATCCTCGTTAATGAACAAATATACCTTTACTTCGGCATTTAACCAATGTCGATAAACAAACCATGTTTGACCCTTGTCATCATTGGCAAGATCGGTCAACCTTTCCCATAACTTGGACCTTTCGTCCTGGTTAATGAACAAGCATACCTTTGCTTCGGCATTTAACCAATGTCAATGAACAATCCATGTTTGACCCTTGTCATCATCGGCAAGACCGGTCAGTACTCCTTAACTTGGACCTTTCATCCTTGTTAATAAACAAACCTATCCTTCCTTCGGCATTTAACCATTGTCGATGAATAAAACTCCCACTGACCCTTGTCATCATCGGCAAGACCGATCAGTACTCCTTAACTTGGACCTTTCGTCCTTGTTAATGAACAAACTTATCTTTGCTTCGACATTTAACCAATATTGATGAATAAAACTCCCACTGACCCTTGTCATCATCGGCAAGACCGGTCAGTACTCCTTAACTTGGACCTTTCATCCTCGTTAATGAACAAACATATCTGTGCTTTGGCGTTTAGCCAATGTCGATGAAAAAATCATGTTTGACCCTTGTCATCATCAGTAAGACCAGTCATTATTCCATTAATCGGGACCTTTCGTCCCTATTAGTGAATGCAACCTCTTCCATTGCCTCGGCATATCTTTCAATAACCCTTCGACACCTGTCCCTAAGTATTCCCTAGTCGAGCTAGTGTAACTCTAACCTCGGGGAAATTTGTGCCGCGGTGGAGCGAACTCCTCATACCTTCCCTAAAGGCGTGAGCGCTCTCCTGCCCTAACAAATTAACATACCCCAAGTTAGGTGAATTAGCATCATACCCAAGCTCAACACCACACCTATCCTTTTATCCCTTCCGAGTCTCCGGGCTCGTGGGAGGCGGGCCGAGGTTCGAGTCGCGCCGGTTCTTTTCCGGTACTCGGATCTCGGGTCGCCACAAAAATAGATCTAACATATTTTTTGTTATTTAAGTATGTGTGCAAAGACAGGTCTATGGACAATTCTGGCATCTACATAGCGGCGGTTTCTCCGAGGCCGTTTTCATTCTTTAAGCGGTCGTGGGATGACCGCCTTATTCTTTTTGACGGTCTCTACAAGGCCGCCTTCCTTTCCTAGAGTTATTACTCACGAGCTTATTGGCCCTTCTTGGCGCTTATAGTCCTGCGGTCTGCTGAGGACCGTGTACTCTTTTAGTGGTCTTTCTCTGACCGTTCCAACTCCTAACGATCCCTCGATAGACCGTCTTTCTATGCGGGCGCCCTTAACTCTGAGCTTCTAATGCCTTCCCATTTCACGGTCTAGTTGAAGCCATTTTTACTCATTTGTGCGGTCAATGATTGACCATCTTATCCATCTAGCGGTCTTTTCTTAGGCCGCATCTTTTCCCAAGAACTACCTCAATCCACATGAATGCACAAAAAAGGAAGCCAAATCCAAATTTTATTCAATCAAAGCATTTCATTCATTTATTCAAAATCAAGTACATCAAGTGCAATCTATGGATATCTATACATCATGGCAATATCACTCAATCCTCAATTGGGCATCCCCACGAGGGCGAATGTCATGCAACTCTGTCAAATAGGCCTGGTACTCCTCTTGAGTCTCTGTCACCTCTGTTGGTAGGGTACGCACCCTGCTGACCTCCCACATGATCAAGGCAGTCCTGACTGCCTGCTCGTCTTCCTCTGTCCCAAGTCTCCTCGCCTGTAGTGCAGGTAGATGGGGTAGCGCTGGAACCATGGTGCGAGGAAGTCCAACTTGTAGAAAGCACCTGTAAGGGCTGTACATCACCAAGGTGGTGTTCCCCACAAGCCTCAAGCCAAGCCCAAACCTCCTAGGAAGTCTGAGGGTGGTGACGTGGAGGAAAGACGGGTGCATCACGAACTAGTTCAGTGGCAGAGTGTTGTTGTAGAGACACCACTCATCCTTGGTTTTCTTGTCTGCTGTTTGGCACTCAACCTGCTGAGGGAAACGGAAGGCACCACCAATGAAGAAGAGTGGACAGCTCCCAAAGATGTGGCTAGCAGAAGAGATGTCCTCTCTGGGTGTGAACTTCAGCCTAACCCCTGTAGCAACCCTGAATTTTTGGAAAGAATAAAAAAAAAATTTTTTGAATAGCGATACTTACATAAAGTCGCCAATTCCTTAAATGACGAAGATGTTTGTTGGCTTAGACCGAAGGTCATGATGTCGAATGACTTGGCTTAGACATAAGGTCGTGACGCCAAGGTAGAAATTTTTTAGACGACTTAGGCAAATTGCCATGACCCCATACAGGTTGGCTTAGGCGGAAGGCCATGACGCCAAGGTAGGGTATTTAACGGCTTAGACGTATGGTCATGACACCGTATGACTTGGCTTAGGCGGAAGGTCATGATGCCAATACAGGATTTTAAACGGCTTAGGCGAATTGCCATGACGCCGTAGAATGCTTAAACGGCTTGGCTTAGGCGGAAGGCCATGACACCAAGATAGCATTTTTAGATGGCTTAGGCAAATTGTCATGATGCCGTACAACTTGGCTTAGGTGAAAAGTCATGACGCCAAGGTAGAATGTTTAGACGGCTTAGGTAAATTGTCATGACGCCGTACAACTTGGCTTAGGCGGAAGGCCATGACGCCAAGGTAGAATTTTTAAACGACTTAGGCAGATTGCCATGACGCTGTACAACTTGGCTTAGGCGGAAGGCCATGATGCCAAGGCAGAGTTTTTAAACGACTTAGGCAATTACCATGACGCCGTACAACTTGACTTAGGCGGAAGGCCATGATGCCAAGATAGAATTTTTAGACGGCTTAGGCAAATTGTCATGACGTCGTACAACTTGGCTTAGGCGAAAGGCCATGATGCCAAGACAGAATTTTTAGACGGCTTAGGCAAATTGTCATGACGTCGTACAACTTGGCTTAGGCAAAAGGCCATGACACCAAGGCAGAATTTTTAGATGACTTAGGTAAATTACCATGACGCCATATAACTTGACTTAGGCGGAAGGACATGACGCCAAGGCAGAGTAGCAGATTTCACCATCGCTATTGGGTTTATACCGATATAAAGAAGTTTGTAAGTTTCATCAGAATAGACGTAAGGTCTAATCTGGATAAGTTTCATCATTTTTATCATAGGTGGGACATGCAAATATACATGGGTTTCATCATCAATGAGATTTAAGGAAATGTGCGGGTTTTATCAGAATAGGTATAAGGCCTATCCCGGATGGGTTTCATCATTGATCGGGCGATGCACCAGTTAGTCAACGGGGGGTTTCATCGTCGGTGAGACATATAGAAATATGCGGGTCTTGTCAGGATAGACGTAAGGTCTATCCCAGACGGATTTCATCATCTATCCAAACGGAAGATCTAGGTCAAAGGTGAAAGATCTTTTGTTGACCGACTGGACGAAAGATCTGAGCCAGAGGTGAAAGATTTCTTGTTGACTGACTGGACAAAAGGTCCGAGCCAGAGATAAAAGGGTCTTTTTTGCATAATTCCTTTACTTTTCTGAGCATATACTACATGTCCACAGTCTAATGGTCTTTCTCTGTTTGCTGGTTAATTTGTAGGAACTTCATCATCGACTCGTAGGGCTCCTTGTTCTTGGCCGACTAAGAACGAGGACAGAAGAACCCACCATTTCCCATACATAAGGCGTTCATGATCATCCCTACTCCTGTGAGGCCCAGGTATAGGTCTATGGCGATCACATCACTTCTTCATCTCTAACCTCGGCACAAGCTCGGAGGGAGGCCATCGCGGCATCGCACAAATCGCGCACCCTTCCGGCACCTACATTCATGTCAACTCATGTCAAGTACGAGTTGTGGAATGTCAATGTAGCAAGTCTTGCACTTCGGTGTAATGTCACACCGTGATCAATATAGCTCCCATGGGCACAAATACTTTCTGGTGCTCCTCCCAAGACCAGATTGAGCCTTATATGCATAGCATTGAGTCATATATAATTTACACATCCACTATAGTTATAGCCGATATAGTGTTCCAAGGAATAACCATTTTGGGATGATAAGGTAGACCTCACGAATGAAGGTGTTCAAGGGAAAAAATTGAACAAGTATGACTTCTCATAATCATCAAGACAAATCTCGAGACATGAAGTGAAACTGGGTAAATGGCACCCATCAGGTTGCCGTGAATTTAGAAATAGCGCCCACATGCGTGGTCGCTTATTCCTGTGATTAGTACAGGCCGGATGAAAATAGCGCCCAGTACCTAGTCGCTATATGTGGATATAACGACACTAGATAGGTTGCCAGTTCCTTCTGGCGCCCATGTCAGTGTCGCCAATTACTGACAGAGAACAGACTTCTCAAAGAGGCCAATAACAGTGCTCTAAGAGGGCTAAAGCATCACGTTTCTTTAGAGTGACATGACAAGATATGGTTTCATGGGTTTTTAGGGTACAACCTGTTCGACAGTCTTGAGGAAATCCAAGACTTCGCGTAGACTTACGGAGGTCGTTATGATGAAACCACCAGTCCAAAGGAAGGAATATCCCGCGGAGGGTTCAAACATCACCGAGAATTAGTGTGTAATCGATAGAAACAGTAACAGGGACTCCATCTACGGATGTGAGATGAGAGTGCCAAGTAACCCGCGGTATGGGTTGAAAATCACGGTTAAAATAGTAATCAGGTAAACTGCACCCTAACAGAAGGCGCTATTCATTTAATTAGCAACTTTATGGAAGGTTGTTCAATCAGGATTATACCAGAATAATCAATTGTAACCTTCAAATTAGCGACATGGTGCAGTGGCGTTCATTCTTTAAATGATGCCCTGACCTTGACCAATTACATTTATGTAAGCCAATGAAAAGAAAGAAAAGACGACATGATAATGCATGATCATGAACATAGTAAGCAAGAAATTGGCCAACAAGCACGAATATAACCAAGTCATGTATACAAGAATGAATCATGTAAAGGAATATGTCGTAGACATCACGCTAGTCATGCACTCAGTGCAATGCCTCACCATGTCATTACAACTCCCCGGGACACTAGTACTTTTCGGGCGCTCCTCCCAGGACCAGACCAGGCCCTTATGATGCGTTGGCATAGATTTGATGGATCCAAGATCCAAGTTATATCTAGACATTTACTGGACTTGGCCAGGAAAAGGATGGAAATCAACAAGCTATAACCTAGAATAGTTGAGACTAATCCAAGGTTTAATAACACGAGCCAGCAACGGCTCGGTCACCGAAGCACACAAGAAAGTATGAAAATCAAGCTCTGTGAATTACGTGGTCACCCTAGGGCCGCTTAAGATATACACGGTCTCATACTGGACCGTAGAAGATGAACTAGGCCAAGGGAATACCTAGCTCGATACCAAGGATAAATGGTCCTTTATGGGCCGTGCGAAGGATGGAATGGTTTGGAATGGGCCACTTATTAGATAAGATGGTCCATAATTGATGGTTCAGAACAAAAGGAATTAAGCCCACGACGAGAGGTACACGGTCCGTACTGGGTCGTCCCAACACTACATGGTCCATCATACATTCGTTCAGTAATGGAACGGTCCAAGTATAACCGCGTATCCAATGGGCCAAGCTAGGCTAGAGTAATCAACCCAATTGGGCTCACAGGCCGCCCGGGGCATGGTGGAACCGAACCAGGATTAAGCCCATAGCTCTCTGGTCAGTCTACAGGCTTTAGGTCGACTTAATCATGACTAGGTTGAAGAAAGGTCAAAGATAATCGACCAGCAAGACTTGGCACATAGCCAGTGATACACAGTCCTAATCGAGCCGTTCAAGGGATCAAATGGTCCTATTCAGGCCGTGTAGTGACTCAGATGGGTCGTGACTCCAGACAGAGCCAAACAAGCGATCCATTCGAGTTAACTGGTGCAGGATTTGACGTACAACCTAGGCATCCTAGTGGGAATCCCAAGCTCGCAGGGACTGGCGGAGGTCTCATAATGAAGGTCCTAGTCCGACAGAAGGAGTATACAGCAGGGAGTCCCAACCATTACAAGAACTGAGGGTTTTAAAACATCAAAAAATAGATGAAAGGTGGTCTGTCAGTTCCACCGGAGTGGAGTGATAGTCAGAACACTCCTAATATCATTATTCAAATTTCCAACAACCATGATTTAGATTCATCTTGTGCATACCTTCATCTTAAGCATATCAGGTCTAAGTCCGTGCATAGTCCGTGCAATTGTTGCACGTCTTACTTTCCAAGTCTGTGCACATCTTATCAAGTCCGTGCATGAATAGTGCACATTTCTTCCAACCAAGTCTGAGCACATTGTCTGTTAGAAGGAAAACTAAGTCCGTGCACATAAGAGTCCGTGCACGTATCTTCCAACCAAGCCCGAGCACGTTTTCTGTTGGAAGGAAAACTAAGTCCATGCACATATGAGTCCTTGCACGTTTCTCCCGAAACAAAGTCCTTGCATCTTTTTGTCAAGTCCGTGCGCAGACAAGTCCATGCACATTTTCTGGAAATGAAGTCCTTGCACATTTGGTTGAAGTGAGTCCATGCATATTCTCTTAGACCAAGTCCGTGCACATTTTGTTAAAAAATAAGTTTGTGCACATTTGTGAGTGCTAAAGTCCGTGCACATTTTGTGAGTGCTCCAGTCTGTGCACATCTTGTGAGTGCTCAAGTCCGTGCACATTCTATGAGTGCTCAAGTCTTTGCACATTTTGTGAGTGCTCAAGTTCGTGCACATTTGTGAGTGCGCAAGTCCGTGCAGGTTTCACTTAGTGTGTCACTATGCGTCTCATGTTCATAGCAAGTCCATGCATGATGTTTCAACTTTATATATAAGTCTGAACACATTGTTCAATAAATGTCCGAGCACACACTGTAGTCAAGTCAGTGTATGTCTGCCTTAGCCATATAAGGTCCAAGCATACACTGTAGCCAAGGCGGTGCTTGTCCGAGCATACACTGCAGCTAAGTCAATGTATGTCTGCCTTGCCACATACAAAGTCTGAAATCTTTTCCAAACCTTAGCACATGACAAAGTCCATGCTATTTTTCCTTCTATCCTTAGAATATTTTTAAACTATCCCGAACTAAAGTATTATTTCGATGTTCTGACAGATATTCTCCCGTGGACAATAAGGATGGCACATGATCTAATGATGAAAGATGTGCTAGGATCGTGACACCTAGAGTGTAGGGAAATAAAGGGCTGCCATGTGACCAAGACTTTGGGCGAGAATCTGTGGAGGACATGCCCAGTGATCTGCTGCTACTATATATATGAAGACTTTTCTATTGAGAGAATTTTTGATCGAGATTGAGATCGTAAATTCATAGAAGCAAGAGCAGAAGAAGCTTGTGCAATCCAGAAAGAAGAAAAAGAAGAAACAAAGAGAGAGAGAAGAGGAAGAGAGAAAAGGGAGAGTTGAAGGGGAAGTGTTTGAGTGTTTGTCTGTGAGAGTTTGTTCCTTAGTCTCCTGGTTCATAACCAGATATGATCATGCTACCATGTTTACATAGTCACATGTTCATGATGTTCACTTGATTGGCGCATTATGTTATCACTTATACACATATGCTTGTTCATGTGACTTGGGATGCCGCATTCCACATTTCTACACCCACAGCTACTGCACGGACTAAGCCCTCTCGACGTCGCAGCTCCCAAGGTCCCTGACTCTCTCTTCGGTTGTAGAAACAAAGGTGTTCAAGCTCTACCCGATGTAAAATAAACACCGATTACTTGTAGTCGGTGGGGAAGACGTCTAGTACATGAGCCCCTACAATTGTCTACACTCGTACCTACAGAACCTCTTTCTCTCCACGTGACGCACAACGTTTCGTGCTCACGTGTAGTACCCTAGTGGCACATCTCCAATTAAACATTTGGTTCCGCAGGTGATCATCGAGAAATCGACTGGCACGCCCACATTCCATCCAACCATCCTTGTTCCAATTTTCCAGAATGATCCACCATACGTCGCTCTTTCTTGTGCGTTCTGATCGTTATTTCACCCTCCTTTCAATACCCCCTAAATTCTCGCGTGCCAAGTCGACGGCCTTCCGTAAAAGGCGAGTGTGCGTCCTTGCCGTGAGGAAAAATAGAAGGGATTTCCCTACATGTGTAAACACCAGCGTAGGTGGGGAGGTGCATCGAAACACCCTTCTAGCTACATCGACACATCTTCAAGTCTAGCTCATAGTAGCCCAAGCAAATAGTAAGGTGCGTTGACACACACATCAGAGTGTGTCAACACATCTTCAAGTCCAGCTCACAGTGGCCCAAGCGAATGGTGAGGTGTGTCTACACACCCCACTAGGTGTGTCGACACACATGAAGAACATTCAACAGATTTGCCAACTCAATCGTCTGACTGAAGCCCATCTGTACAAACATGTGAGTCTTCAAGTAGTCACATGTTTACTTATTCCAAGTCAACGGCTCACGCTTCCAGGACACACACCTCAAGGTCTAACAAAGGTCCTAGGATAGAGATCCTTCCTTTGCACCATGGGACAATCCGAATACTTTTGTGTCAAGGACACGTCAAGAAATCAGATTTGGAAGAAGAGGTCTCTCCACGTCTTTCTTCTATAAATACGAACCAATCACCCTGGAGAAGAAGTGCGCGGGAAAGAGCTGAGACGCCCTGAGCTTGTTCTGAAGAACACCTAAAGTGAGCTGTCTTGTGTGATTCCAAAAAGACAATAGGGAAGTTATGAAGAGTATCTTGAGAGAATCCTCCTCCCCGTTCCTACCTGGTCACTGAAGAAGAGAAAGAGACACAATAGCTACAGATCTGAGTTCAGATCTTCACTTAACTTATTTTAATCTTATGTTAATTTCATGCTAAAATCATATAGTCTTGTATTAATGTTATTTTCATATGATTTATGGAACTTGTTGCATTGGTGTTTGATCGTTGTTTCCATGTATTTCACTCTCATCTCTAGTCTTTCTTAAGTACATAGGATGTATTTCGGTACGCTGCTATTAGTTACACATGCATTTGATAGGCACCCTCTCTTGGACTTGTGATCCTCTCCGTTAGATATTCCTTCTATCGGACTAGGTGATCATATTTCAAGGCTTCTGTAAGTCTCCGCGAATCTCGAATTTTCATTAGGACGTTGAGCTGGTTGTACCGTAAAAGCCCAATGGTCTAGAAAGCACTTGTGTTACCGACATTTTCTACACTCTAGACTAAGCCGTGGTTCTCAGGTGACCGCTACTTCATGATAGCAGTTCTGGCGCAACAACATTTTGGTTCCTGCATTCATTGTGTCGACTCTTCCCCTTCATGCGTCGACTCATCCAGATAGCAATCACGACCAGACCACTACTTGCAAGAAACGCTCCAGGAATGACCGCGTTCTTCCCAACTATGCTTAACCTGGGGTTTGACCCAAGGGTTGATCTTTCCTATGTTCCTAGATAGTCATTGTATTATCTGAAACCCAACACCTTGTTCAATACGTTATTAATAGATTATAAAAGTTAATGAATATATCATTATGCTAGCGGATTTCTCCTGTAGCGTAACCTTGTCCTCAATTCCTCCTTAAATTCATGAATTCATATTTGGTACGTTCATACCTTGATGGTTGCTATCAAGAAACTATTGTTTAAACTTCACATTATTAGCCATATTGATTATTTCTCGTCGAAGTAGCTTGATTTATAACTTGAAGATACAAGAGCAGGCACGGACAGTGTCCAAGGGCTCGACACTAGCCCCCTCGGCAGAGAGCCGAAAACGTGCTAAAAACTATGGGATACGATGAACACTGGCGTCGCATTACACCGGGAGTATATTTTTTATAAATGGGTGAAATCCACGATACTCGTGATGAAATTATACGTGCTTGGTTGACTTTCTAGTGCCTAACCTTTATAGTTATGAAGAGTGCATTCTCGTTACGTGCTGGTACATTCTTGTTCGTGAAAGGCTGACCCATAATCTTGCTTGATCATATTCTCATGTGTTGTGTATGTGATTTTGATGATTACAAAATGATTTTGTTGCTCAGCTTTGTGCTTGAATGGATCCTTATGCTTGAATGGTTCTTCGGTTCTCCATGTTCTCATGTGCTTGAATCATCTTTGTTCTATTGCTATGGAGTAATGTTCTAGATGAAATTGATCTTATTACATTCTTGATCATTCTTGAGTATTCATGCTGGTTCATACTTGTTACTTGGTTACTTTGGTTTATAGTATTCGCATGATGTCATCTTGATTCATAGAGCTAAAATGTTAATACTTAAATAGTGCCTTCATATTGATGCGAAGATACCTACTGAGCAAGTGTGCTCATAACCTATTTCAAATCTTTTCCAGGAGATGAAAGAAATTTAAATTCGGATTCAGACTATACAAGTGGCGGGTCTGAGAGTGAATGAGAGTCGGATCAAATTGAGAGTGAAGACATAAGAGTCTTATTGTTTAGATTAAGTCTATGTATTTTATGATTTATTGAGTCTAGTAAATCTGATTAAAGGATGAATTAGTGGTTGTAATTGAATATTTCGATTCTCAATGAATATAAGTTGAATTTGAGTAAATACTTGTGTAATTACATTTTATGTGTGATTGTTTCGCGCTCTAATCATGCTTGCTTGCGAGAGGCTTACCATGCCGGCTGTTCGTGTCACTCCGAGCGAGTCTTTCACTGTAAATAAAGACTCGGGGCGTGACAGGTAAGTTGGTATCAGAGCTAGAATCTAAGTCTCAAGACTTAGGGAAAGGAATCATGTCATAAGAGGCTTGAAGATAGGAACCCATCTCTCTGAGCTCTCTGTTCGCCCTCCTACCGGCCATGGCCGGTGAGGCAGGGCCTCCACCTCCTGCTTTGTCACCGTCAGGGAATGTCTCCTCCCTGCCTCTTGCTGGTAGCCGCCGGACTTTCGCGCAGGTTCTAATGGAATCACAGCGGAAGCCTCGGACAGTTTTTCAGGTGAAGGATCCTGCGTTTACTGATAGAGGAGAGTCAGCGGTGTTCTTCTCCAAGGAAGAGGTCCAAGCGTCGATCCGATTCCTTTCATTTCTTATTGTTGCCAAGTGTTCATATGGTCGTCCTACTTTTGCGAAGATCAAGAGCTGCTTACAACAATGTCTAGCCTTTTCCTCTTATTTTATTATCAGCAAGCTTAGTCCGAGACACCTTCTTCTCCATTTTGATTGCGAATCTGATTTCATGAAATTGTTGATTCAGAAGAACCTGTACATTAAGGGTTTTCTCTTCCGATTCTTTCACTGGACGATGAAATTCAGCTTTGATTCTGATCCGCCTACGGTGCCAGTTTGGCTTGGCTTCCCCTGCCTGCCAGCCAACTTGTATCACGAAGATTGTTTGCGATCTATTACTAGTAATTTTGGAATGGTCTTGCAGATCCATGAGCGATCGCTAGCCATGACTGATACATCTGAGGCGCTGGTCTGTGTAGAGATGGATTTATCCTTGCCGCGCAGGGAATTCAATGGATGACTCAAGGACCAAATTCCTCATGGCCCGAACAAAAAGGCAATTATGCCCACAGGGGCCCCGGCTGACCAAAGAAGTGAGCAGTCCTCCGGCTCCACCAGCGGCAACTTCTCCCCAGCTGCCAAAAAAATTTGACGGCATCTCGAACCTCATCAAATTTATGCAAGAGAAAGGGGAAGCTCAGCCGACCCCGCAGGCTCAAGCAGTCGCACCAGGCCCGGTCCAGGAGGCACCCTCTGACCCGGCACCCTAAGCCCAAGGTGGGGGCAGATGCGGCAAGGCCGAAGAAATGAAGCTACTTAAGGTGCGGGCTGCTGACTGGATAGTCAGGCACCTGACGACGATCTCGACTCGGTTCACCGTCTGGGAGATGCTATCCCTAGACGAGGAAACAAGACAAGCCATCATCGCCGCACTCCAGATGCTGGCACACCTTGAAGCTTGCCCGACAGAGATGTCACCTGAAGCGTCCGTGGCCTTCACAGAGGATGACATGCTTCTGCCCACCTGCAGTCACAACAGGCCGCTCCACATGAAGGGGCAACTAAATGGACAGCCTATCAACAGAGTCCTGATTGACCCAGGGGTAGCAATGAACATGCTTCCCTACCGGGTGTACCAGAAGCATTACTTTGATATGCACCTGGTCGAAGTTAATAATGTTAAGATTGTTGGTTTCAACTAGAAGTGTGAGGTGCCCATGGGGGTCGCGAAATTCGACCTATCCTTCGGTGACTTCACCACCAAGGTCCAGTTCCACGTCATCAACTCCAATACCTCCTACAAGGTGTTACTTGGCCGACCTTGGCTACACCAGAATAGGGTAGTGCCATCCACCCTGCACCAATACATCAAGTACCCCTACGAGGGAAAAGAAGTCAGGATCTTTGCAGACCTCCACCCTTTTAAGGTATTTGAGTGTCACGTGTCAGATGCTAACCTATACCTTGAGAAGGCGAAGCAAGCCCCTCAAGCTGCCCAGGGCAAAGGAAAGAAGAAAATAAAAAAGGATGGTTGGTTTCCTCCACCACCCCCAGGCTATGTCGCCCCTCTGCATGTGCCATTTATTGCAGAAGAGGAGGGGGTATTTAAGGCATTTCCCCTCACCATCTATCCTATACCTGGGGCACCTTGCCTTGAAGACCTGCTAGAGGATGTCAGAGTCCTGCCAGTGATCATCAAGCCAGTAGCAGAGCTTGACTGACAAGCAGCCGAGCAACTGAGAACCTTTGAGGTGTCGAATCCTGAAGGCCCGCCCACCATCTTCTATGTGGCCAGAGAAAAGCCAGTCAGAGGAGATGATGATTGCCGACTCCTGCACATTTCACTTTTCATGTAGCATGCACAACAAAGGTCGATGCATGTCCATTCCGGTGCACATTCTATCTATGCATATTTTCATATATGCATTTAATTGTCTAAAGGTCCGTGCATGTTATCTGCAAGGTCGGTGCACTTTGTCATAATGCATCATATAGGTTAGTGCACATCTGGTTCCCTGAGATATAAGGTCGGTGCATCTTTTGCTGCATGCATATAAAGCCCAAGCAACTTTTGCTAGACTACATATAGGTCGGTGCACATCACTATTCGCATGCATGATAAGGTCTATGTAGGTCTTGCATTGTGCATGATAACATCCGTGCACATCACTGTAGCAAGTCTGTGCATGTTGTGCTTATGGCATGATAAGGTCGGTGCATGTCATTATCCATATGCATACTAGGGTCAGTGCATGTCACTGTTCATATGCATTCAGGTCGGTGCATGTCACTATTCATATGCATACTAGGGTCAGTGCATGTTGTGCTTATGGCATGATAATGTCGGTGCACTTTACTGTTTAGGTTAGTGCACTTTACTGCTGAGGTCGATGCTAGCTAGTCTTGCATGCATTCACGTCGGTGCAGTTTACTGTTTAACCATGAGTAAGGTCAGTGCATATCGCTGTCAGTTGCAAACAAGGTCAGTGCATTTAGGCCATGCTACACATCTAACGTCTGTGCACTTTTACTTTTGGCAAACCAAGGTCGGTGCTAGTTTTTGCCTCATGCGATATGAAGCGGTGCACATTTCAGCTCATATGATCATAGGGTCAGTGCTAGTCCATGTTTCATGTGCATAAAGTCTGTGTTAGTATTTAGGGTCGTGCATCTAAGGTTGGTGTTAGTGTGCAGTCTTGTGCATAAGGTTAGTGCTAGTTTGCATCTTTTATAAGCATGATTGCATTTCACGTTATGAGGTCTGTGCATGCTATTTTCATGTCTGAGCATATGCGTTAAGCTTATCATAGTTAGAGCACATTGACTATTTACTTATGACTACAAGGTGTTTGACTAAATGACCTTTCGCTTTAACTAGCAGGTTTAAGGCAGACACGTGAAATCGAACACCTAAAGGGCTAGAGACATTCACATGACTGAAGTAAAGCAATGAACTCAATGAAGGCACATAACTGGGCACAAGGAGAGACCAATCATTGGTACAACAGTATTGGGCATGTGATCCAAGGGCAGTCTGACTGAGAATACTCTTCTCTCTCCTATCATGTGGCCCAATGATATATCTACAGAATCATAACCCTTATCCAAAAAGGTTTACAGAGCCCTTGCCATTGGGTATAAGTATAGAGTGTTTTTCCTCCGGCGCGAGAGAGTGCCACCACCAACCCCACGCCCCGGCGTGCCGGCCCCCACTTTGGTTGGGAATCCCAGACCCTTTGGGGTCAGCCTAAGCTAGCTTCAACCCTTCGAACGATTGGGTTCCTCCTCGGACCCTCGCCATTATCGCCCGGTCGCCTTCGGGGGATCGTGTGCGCCGTGAGAGCAAACCGTTCGCGTGAGTCCGTGGCCTTCGTTATATGCTTGCTGATCTAGGTCCAAGGGTTGTCATTGCATCTCATACATCATAGGGCTGTGCCACATCAGACCTCCTCAGTGCCAGGCTCCCCTTCTCCATTGTCGGCCTCCAGGCCGTAAGGAGTCGAGGGAGGAAGAAGAGGCGGGGCCACACAGCCAAAGCTCGCCACTGTGGCATTCACCACGATGCTCCAACCCTCCTAGAAGCCACAGTCACGGGCTGGCCCGTTGAACTCCAAGGCCACTTCCGTCAGCTCATCCCGGTAAGCCAAAGAGGAGCGGAAGCTCTCCACTACCTCCTCATCGATAGAAGACATGGACAAACACAGCCTAGTGAGCGCTGCCTCGACCTCCAGGGAATGGGCCTCCGCGGCTTGTGCCTGCGCCCTCAACTCGGCCACTCGGGCGTTGGCCACGTCGGCGCGGAGCTGGTGGAAGTCCCGATCCCGCTCCACTAGGGAAAAGGCTAGTCCCTACTAGGTTAGCTGGTGGCGGAGCCCAGTGTTGGCGGCCTCAGACCCCTTCAAACGCTCCTCGAGCCCCACATGGTGGGCCTGGCTGGCTTCCAGTATCCAGGCAAGACCCTGGAAATGATGCCTCCATAGGCCGAAGGCGCTGACAACTAGGCACGTGCTCCTTGAGACTACCGTTGTCAACTACTTCTCAACCCCTGGGCTGTACTCGCTGGTATGTTTGTACCACTGTGCGCTCCTCCCCATGAGATCAATGATCGATGCGATCCCGGCTAGCCCGGATGTCAAGTCCCCGGGTTGTGAAGATTGACTATGCTGAGGAAACCCTGACGGAGAGAGAACATTAGCGCCGTCAACGGCGGGAGCCTTGCCCTTGTCTCGCCCCCGTGCCAAGGGGACCGACGTAGGGGGGGCAACCACCGACTTGCCAGCCGACGGCGGCGGAGCTCCAGAAGGAGGTGGCTCGGATGGCGGAGGAGGCGGGATACGACTCCGAGCAGGGGTAGAAGTTCTCCCTCTCTTCCTCGCCCGACGCTGGTTGTCCAGCGCCGCCAGGTCGTCATCGGTCAAGAGGGCGCGGCTACCACCAGCCATGGCGGATTTTTCAGTGACTGCGCTAGTGATTCCCTCGGGGGAGCCTCTCTGAGGACTAAGTCCTCCACTCGCAGTAGATGTTGCCAGCGAACGCACCAGAGGAATGCCGACCGGGGCCGCGTAATGCAACCTCCCCACGGCGAACACAGCCTCAGCCTAGGGGGCGACAATCGACACCTGGCCGGTCCCCGGAGTAACGTGATCCACGGGGCGAGGAGCAAACCGTGGTAACCTGACGATTTCGTAGGTCCACGAAGGAACTTCGGGCAACTCTGGAAGCAAAGCAAAGTCAACTAAGTATCACTCACAACCGACACGACTCGATGGGAGAAGAAGGCCAGTACCCTGCGACAATGGAGGACTCAACCCCAGCTCTTGGAGTAGCACCGGAGTCAGAGTGAAGTCTGCATCAACAAGAGGATACCGAAGAAGGGCCTTCAACTTTCGGCGATCCTCAGCCCTGAGGGAGGGCCTCGTATCACGCCAGGTGGGACGAATGTCTCTTCACATACAACTATCAGAGGCATCGCGGTCTTTCGACTTGATGATATATACGTATCGCTCCGACCAACCCTTGCGGTTAGTCGCAGTACGGGAAACTTGGATAAAATGCCGGTGGAAGTGAGCCTTGAAATAGGCAAAATAGGTGTCAGCCAGACAACTTTGGAGAAGAAAGAAGTGCCGAAACAGGAGGATGCTGGGCTCCACCGACGCTTTATGGCATGAATAGACAAATCCGCAGAGGATAGAATAAGAATCGGGGGTTATTTCCCCAGGATGCCGTCCATAGTGATGGAGGGCCGACTCGATGAAGGCATGGATTGGAAGGCGAAAGCCCGCCTGGAAGGAGGCCACCGGGACCATAATCTCGTTCAAAGGAAGACTCATCATGTCAGCATCCGTGGTCGGGAAGATGATATTGAACTCGGGGGGAATCTGGAAAGATTCTCGTAGGCCATGAATCACCCTGTAAGCCACTAGCGGCTGGGAACTGGGTCGACTAGTGTTGGTGCCCGAAGTGCTCGGCACACAGCCTCGGCCGTGAGGTGCCTCTTCGGAAGAAGAAGATCTGACGCGAGGAACCCTCCTACGCGGAGGCATGACTACTGGTAATGGAAAGTGCAAAGGGAGAAGGATCCTCACCGATCAGGGGAGGAGGACGCCTACGACAAGCACGACAACCGGCGAGAAGCAGATGGGGACTGCGGAGAGACCACACAGTTGTTCTTATAACCGCCCACGACGGCCCAGCACTACCCCTTCAGGGGGAAGGGGCAGGTAAAGGGGCGCTTGCCACTACGGTGGTACGGCTGCCCAAAACCAAGCGTCCGTTCGAGGCCCGCGCTCCCAGAACAGGACAAGGCGCGAGTCATGATGACCAGCGTGACTTCTGCCACCGTCAGAAGCGCCTTGCGTGCCAAGCAGGCCCCGAAGCTACAACGCCCCGGTACGAGGAGATCGACTTCGAGTCTCACACTCCAGAAAGCCCTTTCCTGATCGACTTTCAGCCTCTTGCAGAGTGCTTGGTGACTGAGAGTAGGGGGGAAGTGAGGAGGGTAAAACTAGTTTGGCCCAGGAACGACCCAATAACGACCGGTCCACGAAGGATTGTTCGCAATAAGCACTCCTAAGAGACGGGCACACGTGCTCGGCCCACCAAGGGGAAGTTTAGCCCAGAAGGGCATCAGATTCTACGGTGCGTAAGCACTACGGCCCAAGCGCAGTTATCACTGGAGGACTCTCTGGCGATCGACCGTTGCCCCCACGACGTCGGCCTTCACCCTATAATGGGTGAGCACACCCTATGAGTGCCGTAAGACTCGTCCCGGGACCAGCCAACACCGAGGTAATCATCCTCTAACGGGAAAATTCTGCCACTATAGTGAAGAAACGTTACTCTACTATGGACGTCCTTCCTTATCAAAGGATGGGGCTCCTCGCTCCAGGACAGTGTCCTATGAAAGGGAGATCGATAGAGGAGACAAATACGGTGGTTCATTCCATTATAACGCTACTCAAGAGGATAGAGCTACTAGCACTGCTACATAGAGAGAAAAAGGAAGCGACTGCTCACATTTCTGAGGAAGGTTCCTTCCGGCGATCTTACCACCCAGCGAGCACTTTCTGAGTGAGCACTAGGACCGACGATCACTTGTCTGAAGATCTCTACGGCTCCCCAGCCTCCTACAGCGACCTCTCTCTCTCTCTCCTGCTCTTCTCTACACTCTACTTTCATGTTGATGACTTAAGCATCAGAGGGTTGTCCTCTGGGGTAACATCCGGGACTCCTTCTGACGTCTCTGTTTCATGATGTTTGCAGGCCTCCACGGGTGCGAGACGACTTCCCCAACTGATACGTGGGACTTAAGATATATTTAAGAAGGACAATTATTACATGATTAAATATCTTTTGTCTGTGGGGTTTCATTATAATTTTTTGCATTGTCACAAATTCTCACAAAGTCTTCATTTTATGAATAGTACATTTCCTTCCTCCACGATAGGAACGGCCGGCGTGGAGAAGCCGCGCGCATGGAGGACCTGCCAGCCTCCGCGTGGGCTACAACGGTGGCTATGCTGGCCAGAAGAAGAGCAGAACGATGCTGATTCCTACGTAAATTATGGAAATAAAGACTTTCCATAAATCAAAATAAGAATTGGCATACAGAAGGATATGCGTCCATTAATGAGTGTCCATTTACTAAGGCGCTTATTCCTTCAGATAGAGTTTGTGTGGAACTGTAGATAAGATCAAGAATTGACATCCACGTAAGAAGTCGCAAGTTCCATAGAGTCGACACAACAAGGCCTGAGTCGACATGTAGCCCAAAGAATTGGCGTCACTCCATTCAGTTGCCCATTGAAGAATTGACGTCCACAAATACAGATGCACATTTCCAAAAATGCCAGAAAAATAGAAAAACCTTCCTACTAAGCTCATAATGAGGACCACTTTGGGACATTATGTTGCAACATGAGTTTTACTCACCTTAGCATCAAGTTTAGCCTGTCTACAGCTGCCCTGCCTTGGCGTCTGCTTTGCAAGAGCGTGAGACGGAATGAAGTGAAGTGGAATAAAAATGGAATGAAGAGAAGTGATAATGCAACGAAGAGGAATGATGTGAAAATGAGGTGAAAAGTAGATGCCAAGGTGTGATGTGACACGTCTCCGACACTAAGTGTTTGAAATCCTTCCCTGGTTTAGATTAAAACAACCTTGGATGATTGCAAGAAAGCATCAATTGTCTGGATGAGAATTAAACTAAGAAAATGTGCACGCAGGTACAAAAGGAGAACACACTATTGGAGAGTAGTTACCAGTCAATGTGGACGTGCTGCAACTAAGGTGGATTGAAAGGAAACAAAGGGAAATGAGATAGGACTCCAACCAATGGCTCTTTCAAGGAATCAGCCTAAGCGGCTTTAAAGAGAATGTAGTACTCTATTTTGGAATGGAATACCTCATGTTGATGCGGGACGGACACGGGAGCCAACTCTACGTGCATTGAACCTCAGACTCTAAGACGGACATGACTGGCAACACGTGGCTAGGAGTCACACTAGACCCAACACTAAGAGCTCCTAGGGGGGCTATACGTCGCTCACAGAAATGCTAGCTCACTCGTCGTCCCAAGCGAGGGAAGCGCGGATCATGCGCGGTTGAGGAACCGGCCGAGTGAGCCAGGTCTCTAGCTAGTATTCCCCTCCGTAGGACGCTACGGTTGGACCGGGGCCCATGGAACTAGCTTAAAAATAGTATAACGGGACTACCCCTCCACCTCTCCCAGGTGGGCCGACACTAAAGGTCACTGGGCTATGACTAGTGGTTCCATCATAAGGAAAGAGAAAGTAATTCTATCGGGATGTAAAGATGTGCCATAGTTTATACAATAAGTTAAACATGGCAAACATGCAACATGGAATGCATAAGGAAATGATTATGCAACAATTAACGTTCTAAGGGAAATGGCGATCGAGCCTTAGCCCGCCAAAGTCTTTGGCGGTCAAGGTTAGGGGTGCTACAAGGGCTGTGGCGCTCCACCCTTGGGCTGCTAGACTCACCCGAGACTCTAAAAATCCACAGGAAACTCATGCTCTGATGCTCCAGGGTTGTTGCGCCAGGTGACTCTGGCGGTCCCATGATAAACTGCCAGGCCAACTGCCTAAATGGGTCAACAGTCAAACGACTGGGTCAAAGGTCTGTAGCGGCCTAAGGGTCAGCCACTACAAGGGGTGTGGCACACCCATGTTGGGCCGCCACGAGGGTTGTAGCACGTGGGCTATGGGCCGCCATAGTCCACCGCCTTATTGTTACATGAAACAGTCTTTGGTAGGACCGCTACCCTACCAGAGAGCTGAAAATGTGGCCCTCCTGATCGATCCAGATCGACGGGAAACTCGCCAGAAACCTGTTTCCTACCATTCCACCATCACATGACAATAGATGATAGCCAAAAAACTCAGCGACGATGTTCATGGTGGATAAAACATAAAAATAATGCTCATGGCACAAAAACCAAGAATACGATGTTCAGGCGTGTAGAAGACATAAAGACGATGGGCAGGATAGTAGGAATGATCCTAGCGACGACAGGAATCCATCCCCCTACCTCGTTCGCACTGAAAACGGCGATCGAGCCGCATGCAAGCCGAAGGGTGCCATGGCTCCTCTCACCCAGTCCTGCCTCCACGCTCTGCGGATTGAGACGAGGTTAGTGCCAAAGCGATCCTCGCATCACGAGCATTCCGACGGTACCCTCCTCGCCTCCATCCGCGACCTGAGCTAAACGAACCCCGAAGGAGAGAGAGAGAGTGATCGCGTGAGAGAGAGAGGGGGTGAGGGAGAGAGGGAAAGAAAATGGGGAAAGAGAGAGGGATTGTGGGTTTTTTTTAAATTTTGTTATATTTATTTTTTTAATTTTTAACCCCAAATCACATATTAACCCTCAAAGAATCAAAATTGTAAATAAGCCTGATAAATTTCTATAAATCTTTAACTAAATGGGAAGAAACTAATAAATTCAGAAAACTAACGTAAAACAAATTCTGGTGAGTCAAAAGGTAATCTCTCACATTCTGAAAGAGAGGAAATTTTTAAAAAATAATAAATCTTACAGGTAGAGAGAGAGAGTGAGATAGACCACCATCAAAAACCAAGTTTTGCGTGTGTCTATGTGAGATAGAGAGAGAGTGAGACCAACTGTGGTCAGAGTGAGGCGAGACAGGGCGAGGTGAGGCGACCCGAGCGCCTAGGCGTGCTTTTCTAGACATAGACCATCATACACTTGTCCGGAGAAACACTTCACATACACTTCTCTAGAGAAACACATGTAAACCAAAAACTTTGGTACATCTCAAGCTTTTAGGAGTAGGTAATATCTACCAATAAGTCTAACCAGACAAAATGATGTTCCAAATCTTTCTTCATAGAAAACCATAACAGAACAAAGGATCATGCAGAAAAGTGGTCAAGTAGAAGTACAGACTTTGAGTGACAAGGTCACCACATGCAGTGGAAACAAAATAGAACATGACAGAAGTAGCCAGTCTAGAGTAGTGGATCAATCACCCAGATGGGCCTCTGTCCTAACCCTTATATGGGAGTACTGGTAACCTGAATGGGGTGGATAGGTGTAGGACTAGTTGAACCCCATGGTTTTCTGCAATCATATCATCCTAGGACTCAACCATCAGGAAAAGACCCACTCTCTGTCCCAAGGTTATCAAAGGTTGGGGATAGGACTTTAAGCCCCCGAATAAAAGGGCAGCTTGGTGCCTGACCACACTCCCAAGTAAAAGGGCAAGCAACTTGGTCCTCGAACCTGAGGGGACCCATAGTAAAAGGGCCGCTAGTGCAAGGTGCCATTTGCCAAAATAAATAGATCATATTAATATGAGACATGTTTTCAAAGGAAAATATCTGAACCTCCATATCATTACTAGTTATGCATAACTTAGGCATTAATGACCACCTAACGAACTCCTTGATTAAGCCAGATGACCACAGAATGACCTTCTCACATAAGCCTGATAGCCACAGAAAAAGGCTTCTTAAATAAGCTAGACAATCACGGTATCAGAACTGCCCTTGACAAGTGGCGTACAGATTATGTTAGATAATATCCTTTATCTTTGAATAAGAGTTGGGCTGTCAGAGCTTTCTACTTAATTGAAGGCTAACCCTTAATGTCACCCTAGATTTATCATTGTATATACATGGTTATGGGACACAATCAACTTAAGAAAGCCAAAATCAGACTATCCAGTCTAGTAAAGGTTGCACATGCCTTTGTGAAAATTCAAACTTTCAACTACTAATTGGTCATCCTTGACTAACTATAATAGAGTCCAGTCTAATAGAAGTACAGTCTAAAGTAAGAAACTGTACCCAATGCCGAGTGAACACTCAGCCTGACGAGCTAGCAGCTAAGAACCTCCACGCAGCGCCCTCGAACCTCGAGGAAGAATCGCCACACCTGAAAACCAGGGGTAGGCCTCCTATCACCGGCTTAGTAGGGGTCTCGCGGAACCCCAACAGAAAACAACGATCATAGCAGAAAGTAGCAATTACAGCAAGAACAACAACAACAACAAGAGTAGCTACAACAACACGACAGAAAGCACGACCAGACCTGAAATCCCAAAAAATGACAGTCGATGAAACCACGGCTTTACAACTACTCCTACCGGAACGTAACCCAACATCCCGATCTCTCGGTCGGGGGACCACCAGACTACGCACCACCCTAGTCATGCTACCAGGAAAACGTCACGACACCTCTATCGTGGAGGCCTGTGCTCACACACGAAGGCCCACGCTGAAACCACACGGTCTGGAAACACAGTCACGACCTCACCGTCGTGAACTCTACGCTGTCTAGGGGCGACCCTCGGTGACGCTCACCGAAAACTCGAGACCTCTACCTCGGGAAAATATCCAAAACTACGTGCAAAATCTAGTCTCGCAATTAGAAAATGGAAACACAAGTCACAAGAATCTCACGTCAAGTGACGGGAGTACCTGCCCAGTAGAAGCAAGGCCGGATGCTTCCACTGAAGACTTAGTCCGCAGCCTCAGGTGTCTACCTACGACACCCCAGGCGGAGACTGAGACACCGTACAGTAACCACAGAACAAGGGCTAGCTGGGGTCGTGCTCGTCAGTGCGTGTCCTCTGCCCCCAACTACGCGTGCACACACAGACCATCTACTCTAGGTTGGGTCCTCTAGTTGGTTTTTCCCCTAGCCAGACTCAGGCTGTAAAGGCAAGGGGCCCTACGGTAACTAGCCTCAAAATCGTCACATTTGGGCCACGCTCTCCACCACTCCCAAGTAGGTCCGCACACGAGTGCACAGAAAAACTACGACTAGTGGGGGCTCACTAAACGTGAACACTAAAAAATGCACAAGCACCCATCGCGAGTAACACAGAGTAACAAGTGGTCCGAGGCCACCAGACTCTGGATAGCTCACTAGACCTAATAACCCAACGGTCCTTGAGTCACAAGACTTGGGTCAAGACCGTCACATGTGATGACACAACACTGTCAATCTGGCCTAATCCCTAAGTCTGAAACCATGGTGACACGATCTCCAAGGCAACTCACAAGTCGTTGAGTTGATCCCTCATCCAAGGGACGCACGAAAAATCTCCAGCCCCAGAATTATTGCTAAGTCACTTCTGCATATATAAAGTCAGTGCATGTGTTCATTTTGCATAATAAGCTCAATGCATACAAGGTCGGTGCATACTTCACCGTTCGCATAAGGTCGGTGCATGTTTCGCCATTTGCATGCAAGGGTTGATGCAATTCATGTCTCATGTATGTAAAGGTCAGTGCATGTTTCTGTTCTTCGCACACAGAGGTCAATGCATATTTACTCTGCATGCATATCAAGTCGGTGCAAACTTTGGAAGAACACTTATGAAGTCTGTGCACATCTCTCATAACTTCATATAAGGTCGGTGCAGAGTTTACAACAAGCATATGAAGTCTGCGCACTTTTGCCTTGCATCTATACAAGGCCAGTGTACATTTGTCTTGTGCCTACACTAAGGTCGGTACACATTTGTATTGACCGCTTGGAAGGTCTGTACACAGTCCAGTCTGTGCTTATCCCAAGTTGGTGCTAGTTGCAGAACGTATCTACATAAGGTCGATGCTAGTCCTCTGACCCGTGCATAAGGTCGATGCAACCTTGTGCTGTCTTGTGCATAAAGTCGATGCTAGCAGACGTTGTCTCATATGTTGAAGCCTGTGCTAGCACGTTGAATTGCTCATGCACGTAATGAATCCTGAGACATGCAATCAGCGCATATCATCAAACAACTAACACTCCTGTCTATTATATTGCCAGGTCAGTCATATGGTTGAACATATGATGGGTGTACTGAAACCTGCAAACTTATCTCACGTGGAAGTCAAAGTACCAAGTTAATGGCACGTGATCTGATGCAAAGAATGGAACAGTTTATCCTGCCACGTGGACAGCTATAGTGTTGAGATTCTGACGCGTAGAACCTCGAAGGATCAGATCTGAGCGAAACTTTTGGCGGGAATGTGGTCACCACACACCGATTGCCTGCTACCTATAAAAGGAGGCTAATCACCCAAAATTCGTGTGCGACAAAAAATAGATAGAAACGGATAGAAACAGACAGAAAGAGAGTGAGAGTAGAGCAGTGGCACAGTTGAAAGAGAGTTCCAGCATGATCAAGAGAGAGACATAGAGATCTAAGTAAGTGGAGGAGAAAGCGGAGTATCGTGAGTGATTTGTGAGTTTGAGAGATTAGGTATCTGTCCTGGCTTCTGGTTCAAAACCAAAGTCAGATTGCTCGATCTGAGCTACATTTTTTATTCTTGTCTTTGCTTTCTTTGTTCTCGTATTCTCATTCTCGTTGATTTAAGCTGTGTATCAGCGGTTGTTGGCAAGCTGTAAGGCCCAGCGGCAGAGGTGGATTCCTCTGGGTAGCAAAACTGTAAGGCATATAACGAGACCGTCGTCGTGTGGGGTAGTTAACCCTTCCAAGTCTTGGGCGGAGAACACTAGGGCCAGTTGTTTGCCCGCCTGCGGGGTTTTGGGGGGCTCAGGGGCCCAATTCACCCGCTCGGCATGACGCTTCCTTCCTCGGTTGGTATCTCCGCCTGATGCCGCGCCGCCAGCAATGAAGTTGATGTGGACTCCCTGGGGGAGATTATCAATTTCCTCAAGGGCAACTACGTCCTTCTTTTGCTCGGTCACATACTGGGATAAGTGCCCTTGATCGATGAGATGCTCAATCTCATCCTAGAGCTAATGACAATCGCCGGTATCATGCCCATGGTCTGTATGGAACAGATAATACTTGCGGTGGTTGCGATGCTTTGCCTTCAAAGGCTCGGGGTGGCGGAGGAGGCCCGAGCCCTTGATATCTTCATAAATCTCGTAGATGGGGGTGGTCAGAGGAGTGTACCGCTCGTATTTTTAAGAGGGCTCCTTTTGGTCTCTGGCCCAGTTCCTTCCCTTATCCTGGCCAGAGCTAGAGCCTTGCTCGGTTGGTCGCCTCTTGTCCCTCTCCCGACCTGAGCCCATCGTGCTGTGACAAGCGCTGAGGACTTCCTCGCACACTACGTGACGCAGGGCCAGGGTCACTAACTCGGTAAGGGAGGTAGGGGGATGATGCAGTAGCTCGCGCAGGAGGTTCTCGTCGTGAGTGCCTCCGGTCAGCACGGTGGTGGCCGAGGCCACATCCAAGTGGGGGATACACAGGGCCTCCGATTTAAACCGATTAATGTAGGCCTAGAGCTTCTCCCCTTGTTCCTGTTTGAGGGCCAATAGTCCGGCTACTGACTGGGGAGGACCGCTGCTGGCAAAACTTTCCTTGAACACTCGCCCGAACTGTTGGAAGTCACGGATGTTGCCAGGGGCAAGGGCTCGGAACCAAGCCTCAGTGCCCTGGACTAGGGTGGTCGCGAACGCTCGGCACTTGGTGGCGTCGGACGCCCCATGCAGGGTCATTAGGGCGTCGAAGTTGTCATAGTGGTCGATCGGGTCTCCCTGGCCGTCGTATGCCTTGAAGGTTGGAAGCGAGATCCTAGGGGAGATCTCGGCCTTCAAGACATGTTCGGAGAATGGGGATTGCTCCTCGTCCTCCATAGTTGAGGTCTTCTGTAGAGCGCAGAGGGAACGCTCTTATTCGGCGAAACGCCTCTTGAAGTCTCACAGCCAGAGGGACAGCTCCGGTTGCCGTTGGACCGAGGGGTTGTGGTGGCGCTCCTACAAGCTACCCCGGTGCCTGTAACACCCCGGTAAATTAATAAAGTATAAAACATATGTCTTTTCCTCTTCTTCTCTTCTGTGACGCAGCCAACTAGCCCGTCCACTTGTTCGCTGGTTCTCCTGTGGAGTATGCCAGTTCCTTATATGAGTGGAGATGAGGGAGGCTCAGCGAAGCCTCAAACTCTATTTCTTCTTTCTTCTCCCTTTTCCCTGCTCAAAGTCGTCGAGTGGCCTGCGAATAGGGGCGGGGTAGAGTAGGGGCGTTGCTCACTCGGGATTGGCCGACGGTGACTGGTGGCGACACGATGCTTGGTGCGGTGCTCGAAGACCCCTGTTCTTGGAGGGCTTGTGGCGTGTAGGCATTTGCCCATCGGTCAGATGCAGGCGTTTATTCCATTTCAGGTGAAGAGTGTCTTTGCTTGCTAGTTTGTTCGTAGGAAACAAGGTATCGAGTCACGGATGGGATGGACTTGGGTTAAACCGGTGCAACCGGGGGGCACGCCAAGTTAAACCCACATGAATTTAGCGCGTCAGTTCACTGGCATCAAAGGGGCATGCCGGGTTGATAGCCAAAGGAGGGGTGCCCCGGTTTAAGTATAAGATGGGCAAGTCCGTGCCGGTTTAATTATCAAGAGATTCCATCTCAGCTTCGCGGTGATTAAGACAAACACTTGCCCTCCCGTGCTATTTTAACTATAATGCACCACCTCTAGGGTTCTCATTTGAAAGCTTCTGAGTTCCGGTCTGGGACTTTGAGTAGTTTTCAGTCCATACCGAACTCGTGTCCAAATTGTTGGGTTTCTTTCTGATTCAACTTTCGGCATTGCCAGTGGTGAGGCCGTGGCCATATCTTCTGCTAGAGGGGCTTCCGCGTTGGATGGTGGAGCACCAGGTATGTGCTCGTCCTGCCTAGAGGAAGTACAGGGTTTATTCAGCCTCTCCGTCTCTGACTTGCTCTTGAGTATCGAGACGCACGCGCTGCACAATAAATTTTGATGTCTACAAATGCCCCCCACCCGCGGGTGGCGCAAGTAAGGAATGAGCGCGCAGGGCCCGCGGGTGTAGAGTTCTTTAGTCTCGTGATTTCCTTTCCCGAGCTAGCTGGTTCAGTGCTAATTCACAGGAAAGCGCTGAATCCTTCATCGAAGGGATAAGGGGAGCGCTTCACCGCGTAGGCACATAGATCGAGATGTCTAGCCCAAGTGAGGAGGGGTTTAATCATCGATAAAGGGTGGATACCAAAGCAAAGAAACAGGGTTAATGCATCAGCCCGAGTGAAAGGATTGGGCCAACTGGGCGAGACCAATCCTAAAAGGGGGTTGGTGTCTCATGATGATTTTTTTTATATATTATTATCAACTTGGACGAAAGGTCCGCGCTGGGTTCCAAGCCCGGGACAAAGAGAGCTTGGACAATGGTGCGCGGCTCGGAGGTGGTGGGGCCTTCCTCAGCATCGACCACAGAGGATGGCGGCCCACAGGCAGCCGGCGGCGCAGAGGATGTCGCGAACCGCGGAGGCAGGACCACGAGCGGAGCCGCGGATGGAGCTGGACTGCAAGGGCCCCCACCAGCAGAACGAGACGCGACGGCCGTGGCGGTGGGGACCGCGGCGTGTGAAACACCCGGCGGGCCTGGGAAGCCAAGCACCGCAGCAGCAGTGGCGGTTAAGGAAGGTGTCACCGCGCTCGGAGAGGGAGGAGGCGAGTCCGCGAGCTTTCCGCACGGTGCGGGACCCCCACGGGCAGCCGGCGACGCAAACGCGGCCTCCACCGGAGGCTGGAGAACTACAGTGGACAGCGGTGGGACCCCTGCGGAGGCAGCGACCGAGCCGGTAGCAACCTGGCTGTCCCGAGACGCAGCAGACAGGGGAGGGAGCGCTTCCGAGACCGGGCCAGCAGGAGGTGGAGGTGCAGCAAGTGGGAGAGAGGTGGCAGAGGCGACGACGGCATGCACACCAGGGGAGGAGATGGACGCGGTCCTCCTGCCGGCACCGAGGATCCCCGGTGCGGAGGGCCCCAAATAAGCGGACTCCTGACGGCGTGCAGCAGGGCGAGCAGCAGCGCGGCCGGTGATACCCGCGAGCAGGCCTGAACCCGCCACAGGACCCGCGGCGCCCTGCGCGACCAGAGGACCGGTGATCTGCGGACAGGGGGGAACGGCACCACCAGCAAGTGTCGGAGACATGGAGCCGACGACAGCAGGATGCGGAGCATCCACGGGCAGGCGGTTGCCGTGGGGGAGGTTCTCTGCGATATGAGGAAAGTCCGACCCCTGCCGGAGGGCCGGTCCCAGGGCCGAAGCGAGCGGAGCATCAACGTTGGAGTGGAAACTTGCCTGCTCATTCACAATGCTGCCGACGGGAGCCGGAGGGAGAACAGCGGAGGACTCTGAAATTGGTTTTAATCTAAGCCCTCTTTATTGATGTCAAAGGGGGAGAGAATTGTAGAGTCTTTGAGAATTGTGGAGTCTTTGACATTGAAAATAAAGGGGAGAGAGTGCTAAAGTGGGAGAGAACATTGAATCATGGAAATTTTGAAATCATGCTTATCATGTTGAATCATATCATGCCTGCATTGAAGGTTGATTTTAATGACAACAAAGACTCATAATTGCCATCATCAAAAAAGGGGAGAATTGTTATATCCCAAATTTTGGTGATGTCTGATTATGACTTATTGATGAATCTAATGTGGTTTTGATGATGTCAACATGCCTTAAGTTCATATCAAAGACAACTTCAGATCAAAGTCAGTCAACAAACTTCAGTAGCTATTAAGCATGTCAGATTTCAAGAAGGCAGACGGGTCAAGTGACTCAAAGACCTCCAATTGTGTGCCAACAAAGATTGAGTGAAAGCAAGTAAGGTAGTTTGGGAAGGTGATATTAGCAGATCAAGCATCTTAGATCAAGTTTCAGCCATATGATAGCTTAGACTAATAGAAACCCAAGGTGCAAGGCCCTTAGATGCACAGAAACCAAGAAATATAAAAAGGCTGGCTTGTTAGTCAACAGTCAACTTATAAGGAAGAGAAGAACCAAAATGAACAATGCAGCGTTGACACAAGCTCCATGATTGAGCAATGAGTGTGTCGACTCATTTGATCACATGGAGGATCAAATCAAGTGAAAGTCTTAAGGCTGTGTCGACTACTCCTTCCATAAGAGGAAGAAAAGACCAAATGACTGTCAGTTGCGTCGATGCCATCCTCACTGTCGCGCCAACTCCAAAAGCATTTCCAACAAGTCTTCAAGCGGTCTTCAAAGCTGCATCGACGCATCAAGGAATCCTTTACAAGCTGCATCGACCTCACTCAGTTTCAGAACCAGACAGACAAGTGATCAACACCTGCTGTGTTAACTCCATATTCTCAGTGCATCGACACAGGGCCATCTCCCAGAGACCTCTTCAAATGCATCTTCAACTAATGCATCGACATACAATGGTTTGGCACCCAGTAGTTCAAGAAACTGTGAATCTGCGTCGACACAATGGTCCTACTGCATCGACGTACCAAAATCCCTTCAAGCCAAATCTGTTGAACACACAACGATTTCAGAAGATCGTATAGAGGCCAAAAGTAAGTGACGTAAACCTCCAAAACACTTGATTTTAGGTCTGAAAAAGGTTCCTAGGACAGAGATCCTGCCTTTCTATCATAGGATGGTCAGAACACCTTTTGAGAAGGCATATCTATCAGGTATCAAATTTGGGAAAGGTCAGGCGGCCCTTGTCACCAATGGCAAGACCAGCCACCCTTTCGACCCTTGTCACCATCGACAAGATCGGTCGCCACTCCTTTTGACCCTTGTCACCATCGGTAAGATCGGTCGCCACTCCTTCTCGACCCTTGTCACCATCGGCCAGATCGGTCGCTACCCTTTTGGCCCTTGTCACCATGGGCAAGATCGGCCATCCTTTCGACCCTTGTCACCATCGGCAAGATCGGTCGCTACCCTTTTGGCCCTTGTCACCATTGGCAAGACCGGCCACCCTTTCGACCATTGTCACCATTGGCAAGATCGGTCACTATCCTTTCGACCCTTATCATCATCGACAAGATCGGTCACTACCCTTTCGACCCTTGTCACCATCGGCAAGATCTGTCGCTACCCTTTCGACCCTTGTCACCATCGGCAAGATCTGTTGCTACCCTTTCGGCCCTTGTCACCATCGGCAAGATCGATCACTACCCTTTTGGCCCTCGTCACCATCGGCAAGATCGGCCACCCTTTCGGCCCTTGTCACTATCGGCAAGATCGGCCACCCTTCCCGCCCTTGTCACCATCGGCAAGACCGGCCACCCTTTTGACCCTTGTCACCATCGGCAAGATCGGTCGCTACCCTTTCGACCCTTGTCACCATCTGCAGGATCGGTCGCTACCCTTTCGACTCTTGTCACAATCGGCAAGATCGGTCGCTAACTTTTCGGCCCTTTTCACCATCGACAAGACCGGCCACCCTTTCGACTCTTGTCACCATTGGCAAGATCGGTCGCTACCCTTTCGGCCCTTGTCACCATCAGTAAGATCGGTCGCTACCCTTTCGGCCCTTGTCACCATTGGCAAGATCGGCCACCCTTTCGGCCCTTGTCACCATTGGTAAGACCGGCCACCCTTTCGGCCATTGTCACCATCGGCAATACCAGCCACCCTTTTGACCCTTGTCACAATTGGCAAGATCGGTCGCTATCCTTTCGACCCTTGTCACCATCGGTAGGATCAGTCGCTACCCTTTCGACCCTTGTCACTATCGACAAGATTGGTCACTACCCTTTCGGCCCTTGTCACCATCAGCAAGACCGGCCACCTTTTCGACCCTTGTCACCATCGACAAGATCGGTCGCCACTCCTTCTCGACCTTTGTCACCATCGACAAGATCGATCGCTATCCTTTTGGCCCTTGTCACCATCGACAAGATCGGCCACCCATCCAACCCTTGTGACCATCGGCAAGATTGATCGCCACTCCTTTTGACCCTTGTCACCATCGAAAAGATCGGTCGCTATCCTTTTCAGGGTTCTTCAGATCCAGAGCTTACCTGAGAAGCAGTATCATCATCCTCATTTCTCCAGTTGGCCATCAGGTATTGATCCTCCTTCTCCCCGATTATAGTAGTTACTCTGTCCAAGATTTATTTTCCAGATACACACCTGGAAACAAATGGAAATCTGTCAGAATCAACTGCATCTCTTAGAATTCTAAGAATTGTGACATTATCACGGTTCTTTGATCTGTCATCACTGGTCCACTTATTCTCATTTTGAGGTAACTTATGTGGGCCTTTTGATACGAGATTCCATAGACTTGGATCAATGGAATTCATATAAAAGTAGAGGCCTCCCAACCATTTTTGAAATTTGACCCATCAAGAACACAAGGACGAGCCATAAGAACGGATAGTAAGCAGCCCCAACACACAAAGCAATCACTGAGAATGCACCAAAATCCCTTAATCAAAACTAAACAGACAGCAACAGAAGTGGCACCTTAAACAGCAGGATCCTCTGTAGATCATTGGATCTAAATGCACAGAGACCCACTCTGAAATGCACCACGAAAGACGCAAGATCTGTTGCGGATCGTTGGATCCAAAAATGCAGCAACCCGCTCTGATACCAACTGTGGGGTCGAATGAGTCCGAGACGATATGCTCTGATACCAAGTGATGGAAATGATATACGCTCTGATACCAACAGATACGGTGCTAGGCCCGGATTCAGAAGGGGGGTTGAATGAATCCCCTTATAAAATTTTTGCCTAATAAAAGTTATGACTATCAAAGATGCGGAATTAAAACAAACAAGTGCCTTATGTGATCTGGTGCTCACTTTGTAAGATACGAGATGACAAGATGAACTAAACAACATAACTTATCTGACTAGGCAGGTGAGCAGATGCTAACTCAATCAAACGGGCTCACGTAAGGGCGTGAGCAGATGCAAATTCAACCCAAGTACTCAAGACTAAAATCAGAAGCACGGTGTGCGGATTGATCATACACAAGATGGGAAGAACTGATTGATCGGACCTAAGCATTCATCTAGCGAGTCACAAGTATAGCAATCAACCATAGTGGACAAGGAATTTTTAGGTGGGTCAGTCTGAAGACCTACGTCCACCCTACACTCCAACCAGAGCGTGACTTCCCGCTAATACACAGCTTAACGGCTGGGCCTCACAGCTTGTCTACATCCGCTGAGCATCTGTCACGCCCCGAGCGCGGAAGATAACTCGGAAGTGGCGCGACGTCGTCTATATCGATCAAGTCAATCAGAGCGTAGTGCATTCAACACATATAGACAGAGCGCGTAATAAAGAAAATAACCCAAGGTTTATTAATTCCTTGAGTCACAAGACTCGAGGTCAAGACCGTTGCACCGAACGTCGTCATGCCGTCAATCTGCCCTAACCCTAAGGTTAAAAATCTCAGCACAATGACTCACAAGTAATTCACGACTGTCGAGACCATTCCCTCAAAAAGGGAACCAAGAAAACCTCCAGCCCCAGGCTGGTAAATGGGACTCGCAGTCCACGGGCCACACACACACGACCCACGTAGAAAACATAGAAGCACTGTTCCCAAGGTAGCTCACAAGTCGCCAAGCTGATTCCCAATCCCAGGGAAAAGCGGGAAACCTTCAGCCCTAGGCTGGGTGACTGGACACGTAGTCCAAGGCCTTACGCATGGCCCACTCGAAAACCACCTTCCGAAGAAACTCACGACGTGCGGGGAAACCTCATCGCACTCTCACCGATACACGATGACTCAGATTAAGCGTAACATAAAAGCCTGGAACACGTGGAGTCACCCGGACTCTCAAACCCACGGGCACGCTAATCAAGCAGCGTGGTATCTCCAGACGCCCCAAAACATAGACACAGAATCCCCGGGGTGTCCTGGACATTCACGAAACTGAAAGTCATCCACTGGGTCATAACCGGGTCGATCGGGGGTCAACACAACGCACTCAGAACACAATTAGCATGGGGAATAGGGTGGCGGTCCTCCCCAGACCGTCACAATGAAAGATAGTCCTCCTTGGATCGCGAAGCTCGAATTTGCGGTCCTCCTTGGACCGCAAAGCCCGACCGGTGGCCTACATCAGACCGCAACTAACTAGGAACAGGCGGTCAAAAGGGTAGTCACCACTGGGTTGCACCTTAACCAGGTGGTCTTGCTATGGCCGCTATTTTGAGAGTAGCAGCTAGTCGCGAGACCACTGCGGGACCTAGGCGGTCACCCTCAGACCATCACAAGCCCGCCACGACGAAGACCGTCGACGGTCCTGGCCTGACTATTGCTCAGAGAGTGGCGATCAGTCGCAAGGCCGCAAGAGGCCCCAGGCAGTCTCCTCTAGACCGCAAAATCTGTCGACAAAATAGTGGCTATATGGCAGTCCTCACCGCACCGCCTTAAGGGTGAGGTAGTTCCTGTTAGGAACACCTCTATTTCGATAACCCGAAAATGGCGAATTCGGTGGAAAACTCCATTCCACGTCCCGTTCACACCCACGCGAAGGGGAAAACAAAGGGAAAATAGTCGCCAACCTCTCTAGCATCGAGAGGACCCATTCAAATCTCAAAAATATAGTTAAAACGTTAGATCCGACTCACTCTCCAAAAATATGTATTTTCTCTAAAATGCTCAAATAAGTCCGCTCGACTCAGTCCAAACGAATGAACAAGTTCAAGCCGTTACCTTTCCTCCCGCCAACAACAACCAAATCCGCTTTCCCCAAAATCCCCGCAACACCCAGTCCGCTCCACAGAACCGTCCTCCACTCGCCTTCGCCACTCCACAAAACCCTCCGCCCGCTTATTCCACTCCACCAAACCCTCCACTCACCTTCACCATTCCGCAAAACACCTATTTCGCTCCACAACAGCCTCCACCACCACCACAATACCACAATGTCCCTCCCCCTAATAGCTACAATAACAATAACCGGCGCCCAGTTCCGAAGAGAGCCCAATATCCTCCTTTACCGAAAACTCTTGCCGATATATTTTCGGCTCTCATGTCAGTAAATGCTATCCAACTTCCTCCGGAATGGCCCGGTTGGAATACGACCATTAATCAGATGAAATATTGTGTATTCCACCGGTAGCCGGGCCACACGATCGAAGGATGTTTTCAATTCTAAGATCTGGTCTATGACTTACATGAAGGACATAGGATCGATTGGGCCAAGATGCATAAGGCCATCGTTGAACTGAAAGAAAAGAGAAGGCAGCCGCTGAGGTAGCAAGTGCAGCAGCAAGCACCGCAGTCACAGCAGCCGCCGCAGCAGCAACCACAGCAGGTTCAAGACTTGGGGACTCATCAGAACCCAATGCCGAACCATCCACCCGCTCCGCAACCTCAGCCACCGGCATCGGCCCAAGTGAATGTAGTTCAACCTCCGGCCCCCAACGCTGGATGGTCCTTTGACGATGACGGCACAACCCATCAAGTCTCTGCCTTCCATCACAACTACCCCACCATCCTCATACCCATACGCCAAACCTCTCCTCCATCCGCTACACCGTTCATTCATCCGTTCATCATCCCTTCCATGCCAACACCCTCACCCGCGCCTCCACCTCGCCCACTCATCACCCCCACCGCTAGCACCATTACCCTTCCATCTAATCCTCCTCCCACACCGACAACCATCATCACCACCGCACCTACCACCAATCCCTCACCCATTGTCCTTACACCCCCATCCACTCCCGTCATCACCGCGCCTACCTCCTCGCCCATCATCCTTCCACCACAACCCATTACCACTGCCATCACTCCTCCTAACCCTACACCCTTCGCCGCACCATTGATCCACCCCGCTCACCCTATTCTGCCATCATCGAAAGCCGGGCCAGCACAAAACCTTGCCCTACGGAGTGGGCGATTGTTCCAAAGAAACTACGCTTCTACTTCCAATCCCCAGTCTGCCCAGCCGGCCGCAGATCAATAAGAAGAAGCTGAACCTCTGTCGGGTACTCAATATGATCGAGCGATCGACAAGAGCATATGCCTGCCACCAAACTGCATTCAACTCGTGTGTGCCTCAGACGAGCACAGGGTCGAGCAGCTCACGATGTTCATCGTCACTTACAAACTACAACACAGGTCCAAGAAATGGGCTAGAAGGGACAAGTCCATCATTTTCCACAAAGGAGACATGGTCCCTCCAGCCCCACCAAAAGATGATTTCTGCTGGTCTAGGCTTGCCGACAACGCCCCTAAAGCCGTCCAAATTCTGGACGACCTGTCGCCTTGCATCCGAGAGATGTGCCTCAAGCAGCATATTCCCTTGTGGCAGGGCTCCACGCAATGAAGATATTTCCATGATCTCTGGACACCCTCACAAGTCCAGGGGTAACCCCCGTTCTCCCAAAAGGATACCAGAGGTCTTGGTTATGACCAAGACCCAGACTTCAGTGTCTACCATGCTATCCACATCGTGGGACCGATGCATCTAGCCGTTGACCCGGTTGTCGCCAACACCAAGTTCGACAGCTCGGGAGATGAGGGGGAGGAGATTTTAATCCCACTCCCCGCAAGAACTAGTACCCCAGTTCCAGCACCTGATGAGGCTTCCTTGTCCATCCACAAGGATGTTTAGATGGAGGAGACCCCCGCGGCCTCCTATCCAATTGAAGAACCTAGGTCGCCACACTTTCCCCATGAAAAAGGTCCCCAAAACAAAGACCGTGAGGCATCATCGGCATTGGCAGACAACTTCAGCCGAGCCTCCGGGATGCCAACTGACAGCTGTAAGTCCGACAGGGATGACTTGGGACAACCTCGGGCTGGGTCTAGCAGTGACAATCCCCCAGCCCCATCAGCTTCAATTGTCGGCTCCGAGGACCCACGGGTGTACAAAGCTGACACCAAGGATGAAGATTTTGTCAACTTCCCGCCAGCACCTCCCAAGCTGGAGGACGGTGGCCAGGCAACCGTCGATGAGCTTGTCGAAATCAATCTGGGTGAAGATGGAGCCCCTCAGCCAACATTCCTCAATGCTTTCCTCACCGAGGTAGAGAGGCAGGACTACAAGCAACTCCTACTCGAGTACAGAGACTGCTTTGCCTGGACATACAAAGAGATGCCAGGGTTAGATCCTTCCATAGCGGAGCATAACCTGGCTATATCTCCCTCAGCAATGCCAGTCAAACAACCCCAGCGGCGCATGCGCCACGAGCTGGAACTCCAGTTTGCGGCCGAGGTCAATAAGATGGCAGAGGTCGACTTCATCGAGCCATGCATCTACCCGGTCTGGCTCGCCAATATTGTCCCAATCAAGAAGAAAAATGGTCAAGTCCGCATCTGTGTCGATAAAGATCCGCCAAAGATCTAGGGCATTACAGTCCTCCCCTCCTTTAAGAAATTTCATCCTCGAAATTTAAGGACCAACAAGAGTAAGGCAGGGAAGAGCAACCCGGCATATATAATCACAAAACACGAGGAACAGAGTCCCGAGGAACAACGTCTGATTGTTATCACAGATATACGCTCAGGAGTGAGCATGACCACAAGTGAACATAAGTCTGAGACCTCTGAAACAAGGCACATCGCTTACGTCTCGCAAGATAAGAGACACGACTGCCAGAGTAAACAACATCGAGAAACAAATTGACAGAAATGATAGAGACGACAGGCATAACCAACATCAGCTTACACAAGGAAACATAGTCCTCTCAGCTGATAGCCTGATGACATCATCAGCTCTAGTGCCCAAGGAGACAGGGAACACCCGACACATAGGATGCCAATAACAATTACATGGAAGAATGGCAGCAAAAACAGCGGCATTGGACCATACATAACATTAAGTCAGTCCTCACTCAGACATCACATATGATCGAGTAGCGAGCTACTCCACTGGGAAAAAGGAGTACATCTAGCTATTGACAAGACAATGGTCCAACACATAAATGCAGAATCGTTCGAAAGCATTATAGAAACAACTGCTAACGACAACAGCACCTGCAAGATTCTAGCTCCGTATAGCACCCAGAATTATAGAACACATTGCAAGCAGGGTCGCATCAAGGTACGCGGCAACTGAACACACGACTACGGAGAACGAGTCATGTATCAGGCTGTTCACAAAGGAGAGACCCACAACAATTGAAATCAGTCACAAAATGATAAGAGGCATCACAATCTCAGGGAACACATCTCAAGGACTACAAATACGCCTCGAGAGCACAATACCCATGAGAAGGAATGTAGAGTAGAGTGTATTTTGTCAGCAGGGAAGCCGATGATTTCCCCAACACTCGTAATGCCATGCCAAGCCAGAGGAATGACCGACAACAGCACGGCCACGACAACGTCTAGGAACATGCAGCTAAGACGGAGTCACATCGAGAAGGAATAATTCTCTCGACCAGGCAGAATTTTACGAAAAGAATCCTCGGCCTGTGGGTCATCAGCCCACACACTTCCGCTGTGCACTCTACAATGCACAATGGTATCAGAAATAACCTCAACTTTCGCATCTCAGTACACACTAGGTGTCATCGCAATCCTAAAAAATCACAATGTAATATACCTCGAGCACTGATCTAGTGAGCAACCAAGCAGAAAAAGTCTAAGTGCAACTGAGAAGAGTACCAGCTTCAGCACAAAGCCCAAGGAAAAGCACGAATCTCAGCCAGTCAGATCCCTCGATGACCATGCTTCCTCAAAGATCGTGTCTGTCGATTCATTTAACAGATCGTTCCCCATGCGTCATGGTTCAGGTGACGCACCTGTGTGAATCTGTTATATTATGTTTGACCGATGTTTGACTGGGTATGGCAGTTGATATAATGCGCCTAACCCTATGCGTCATGTGGATATGATGGACGGAGCTTGGTTCGTTATATGCTTCTTGCCCCTATCAGCATTTTGATTCTGTGGGATATAACGCCCCTATCCTAGTGCGTTAAACTTGTATAACGTGCCTATAGAGGTCCGTTATATGTCTCTTCATTTGTGTTATGGTTTGTTGGCTTTAACGCACCCGTCCTGGTGCGTTATGCCAATATAGCGCCCCTATCTTGGTGCGTTATATTGTCTGTAGTGGTGTTTTGAGTCTATCTACCATAACGCTCCTTCTGTGGTCCGTTATAGCAGGTAACAACCCTATGCTAGTGTGTTATGTTCCTCTTGTTGGCCTTGATGGCCGTTGTCCCATTCTACGTCTGTTCTATGTGTTGGTCTGTCTTAGGTCTTTGTTCAGGGCGGTGTCTGTCTATTGGTGGTTGTCTTGATCGGTCAGTTTAGGTGACTAGGTGTGGTCTTTTCCCTGACTACGACAATACCCTAGCCACTCAATCCAGAACTGCCAGTATCCTTGTCTCTGGTTGCGTAGCAGTTTCTCCTTGACTGTCGATTTCGTCTAGCGGTTGAGTGATAGTTCGCTTTGCCCAGAGTGTTGTCGTTGTCCACCGCTCCAATTTCTATTTGTGCATGCAGTGTGTGTTTCTGTGTGTGTCGTCATTGTCAGGTTCCAGTCAACTCGGGGTCACCCAGCAGTTGACAAGCGACCTTGTTTGTGTCTCGACGACTTTGTCCAATTCGAGACCGTGTCTCTGGATGCCTAGAGGTATCATTCTACCTTGATTTACATGTCCAGGTGTGCTGAGGGTTCTCAGTGTCCTCTCAGGTCTCTGTGTGTCATTTTTCCTGGCTTAGGATTAGACTGATTGGCGGCTTGTTCCGCTATGTGTGACGATCCTGACTTAGAGTCGTAGGACTCAGGGACCGTTGTAGTTGCCTTGTCCTGAGTCTGTTGGCAGTCTCCTGCGCTACCTTTGATGCTTCGAAGTACGTATTGCAAGGCATTCTCGCCTGTATGTACTTCTGCACTTGGGTTTTGGTGCCCGATATTGTATAATACCACTTTAGTTCACCGATAGATTAGTCTCCTCATCCCTCGTGATGGAGCCACTAGTCGTAGCCCAGCGACCTCTAGTGTCGGCCCACCTGGGAAAGGTGGAACAAGTCCTAAAGGTACAGTGCAACAAAAGAAAAGTACACGGCCTCTGGGACATACCCCGGTTAACACAAGCTGGCGACGCTAAGACCTCAAACGCTGCTCAAGGCCTCTGAACGGCGAGGTGGCACGCCGACCTGAAAAGAAAAGGGGTGAGTCTCATCTTATTGGCTCAGTTGGAGTCCTGCAGATCCCCACAACACAAACGAAATAAAAAGAGCATCAAATAATAAAATATAAAGGACAATAAAGCAGGAAAAGCAGTAAGCCAGAAAGAGCAGCAGTAAAGCACAAATAATCACGCTAAACCACTAACTGCCAAAAACTTGCACACCGTCGAGATACCTCGAGTGTCGAACACGACTCACGCCGAAGCGAAATCCTCATAACCTGGGTCATAGAAATCTATAACGCAATGACCTGTCTTGTAACACCTCTCCTACGACGCGAGCACTAGGATCTAGGCCACAAGGTAGACCCTCAGTCAGTCTACGATAGGACACAACTACTCAACCAGATAGGACTCTCGGAGACAACGAGGAACCACGTCTCGATCAAGTGTAACAAGGACACCTAGCCGCCAAAACGCTGAACCTCGGCAAAGGAAACCTGAGTTGAAACCTCACAGGTGACAATAGCTCTACTCACTAGAAGTAAGGCCGGATGCATCCACTGACGACTTAGTCCACGCTCTAGGTGTCTCCTTACTCGTCTCAGGCAGAAACTGAGACACACTAACCCCGGAACCACAGAACAAGGATTAGCTGGGGTCGCACTCATCAGCGCGTGTCTGACGCCCGTAACCACGTGTGCACACACACACCATGCGCTTTAGGTCAGGTCCTCTAGCTGATTTTCCCCCCAGCCCAGACTCAGGCGGCAAAGACGATAGGCCTAACAATAATCAGCGTAAAAATTGTCACATTGGGAAAGCTCTCCACCACTCCTAAGTGAGTTCGCGCACGCATGCGTAGGAAAGTTACTACTAGTGGGAAAGGTCACGAAAAGGTGAGAACTCGCTGAAGAAGCGGAAAGCCACCAGAACACCATCGGTCCGTGCATAACTCACCGTGCACGTGTAACATGACACGGCGGCCATGGATACAACACAACACCCTAGAACCTCTGACTGGGTGACTACTCTGTGGACTGCCGACAAAATCGGCACAGACGGGAGCCATCAACATGCGGAATGCAAAAAGTCGAGCCACAGGCTGACAGGGTCTGGGCGGCCAACCCCTTGGCCATCCCCAGCTCTAGGCGGCCACACAAGTGGCCGCCACCCTGATGCATGGGCAGCCAACTCTTTGGCCACCCAGCAACCTACGCGGGCAAGAATGACCCGGTGATCTCACTCAAGCGGACTCACTCGCATCGCGCACACCCAGGTCTGTAGGTGGACCGGTGATGATGGTGAGGGTCCAAGGTTAGACCTTGAGATTCTAGGGGTTTGGATAGCTTGGGGCTGAACCCCTAAGGATCTGGGATGCCCGATTTGATGGGCGGCCAGCACGTCGAGGGCGTGGGGTGTAGGGCCACTCTCACAACTCACTCCGTGGTGGCACTCGATATGGTGGATTCTAGACTGGGCACTCGCTCACCATCTGACGGGCAATTGAAGACAATAATAAACCAGCAAAGATAATACTACCAATAGAGGAGAGTGATCAGGAGCTCACCTGATCGGCGTGAAGATGCTGATCCCGCCGCGTTGATATAGCTTTGGATTATGACCTACTAATACACTCACTACACCTCACGCATGAGGGGGGATCTCGGGGTGGGGATTAACTTGAATTACAACCAAAACTCTCTCCACGCAGGGAGGGGTGCTAAGCCGGCCAGGCGGGGAAGGGGAGAGCTTAAGTGAAACTAAACTGGTGAGCGATGTCGATTCTGCCCGCCTTCTGGAATGGGGGACAGGCTGTCAGAAATATAGCAGCTGCGGCCACTCCTGAATTTTGCCAGTGATGAGATCAGCTGGATTCTCTTCGGGATTGCCTCTGTATGATGTCTGAATTTTGCCAAATACCCTGGGCGCCGATGCTGGTCGCAGATGGGTCACCAACAGGGCCCCAGGTTCCTAGTTCTGACAGTGGGGGTACTTCAGCAGCAAGAAGGAACGGTCACCATGAACGCCCCTGAACTTGGAATCGAACGTGGCTAGAGTCGTTGGAACCGTCTTGAAGTCCTCTTCGAAACGGCGCTTGCGGGGATGTCAGTGGAGGTCGGAGCAATCCGAAGCAGTCTGAGAGGAGAATGGGTGTCTATTCAGTCTAGGAAAGGACAGAATGGAGCACCTGAGGGAGAAAATTCAGAAAATGTTGCTCCAGCTGCAAAACAGGATTCTGCTTCTTTCTAATGGACGTCTACTAGTGGTAGAAGCTCTCAGCCAAGTGGCGCCTCCAGAAACCAAGGGATGTGGACGTGGGATCTCCAGGAAATCGTCTCAGGTCACTGGCTAGGCCTGATCTGCATAGGCGGGGGAGAACGGGTCCTTCGGGCAGTAGGAACGTCAGATGCTGGCTTGACCGCCATGGCTGTGAAGCTGCCTTGACGAGCTTTCTAGTGATGTATGGCACGCCACCTGAAGATGCCTGAAGACTCCGAGGCAGGCTCTGCAACTCGTGCCTTCTCTGCTGCCAGCGAACTGAGAACGCGGTCTGCAGGAGCTGCCAGACCTTGTCGCCGGCGTCGTGGAAGGGCTGGAAGTGCTTGTTTGCCTCGAAGATCGCGACGCCGAGCGCAGCGTGGGCGGCGACGACCAGGAAGACCGGGTTGGCCTCCATGACCGTGTTGAACGCAAGCTGCGCTGCGGAGGCGACGACCAGGGCCGCCTTGTAGGCCTTGAAGCCGACCACCAATGCCAGGACGAGATCGACGATCGCCGGGAGTACCGGTGCGAGGTCGGCCAGGACGGTGGCGACCACTTCGAGTGCGCCCGCGATGGCCTTGATGCCGGGAACGCCCAGTCGTTCGATCAGCGTCACTGCCAGTTCGGCCAGCCCAGGCAACAGCGGGATGAGTTGGGCTGCGACGTCGCCGACCGCCTTCGCCACTTCTGCGAGAGCCGCAGCGATGTCGGGAAGGACAGGCGCGAGCGCTTGGGCGATCGTGGTGAACGCGTCACCGAGTCCCTGAGCGATCACCGTCGCGAGGTCGCCGAGGGCGGCCTGCAGTTCTGGGCTCATAGCGACGATAGCCCCGAACACCGCGAGCACAGGGCTGAGCTTCGGCAGAAGGGCTCCGAGCGGGCCGAGGGCACCGCCGAGGTTGTTGAACGCCAACGCGCCGATTCCCGCTGCGATCGGCGCGAGGACCGGAGCGAGTTCCTTGAGCCGGTCGAGGGCCGGGCCGATCTTGCTGGGCACGTCAGCGAGCCACGCCGCCAGGTTCTTCGCTGCTGGCGAGTCAACGATCTGCTGTAGCGCGGCGCCGATCCTTGGACCGATGCCATCCAGGACAGCGGTGGCAGTGGTGAACCCGTTGGTGAGCAGCGACGTGAACGGCGTGATGACACTGGCGCCGAACCGGGCAAGGCCTGCACCGAAGCCACCTTCGGCGCCCGTCAGGGTCTGCCGCAGTGCCGCCATAGTCCCGCCGAAGGCAACGGTGGTCCCGGCGAGGCCTGTGCTCCCGTCCGTGATCCCCTTCGACAAGACGTCGAGGGCCTTCCCCGCAGGTACAGCGCCGGCCGAAATCATGTCCTTCATGGCGTCGCGGGTGACGCCGAAGCCGTTCGCGAGGATTGCGAGGGCGTTCACGCCGGTCTCGCTGATCTGCCAGACCTGCCCGAGGTTCACCTGACCCGTGGCAGCGATCTGGCCGAACACCGTCGAGAGACGGTCCGCGAACTCGCCGGCACGCTTGCCCTGGGTAGCGGAGGCCTCGCCGATCGCGGTGAGGTAGCCGGGGACCTTCTGAGCGTCGATGCCGAACCCGACAAGCTGCTGCGCGGCGGCAGCGAACTGGTCGAAGTTGAACGGTGTTCCACGGACGACGCCGAGCACCTTGCTCAGCAGATCCGCGGCTTCAGCGGAGGAACCGAGGCTGATCGTCAGCGCGGACGTGGCGTCCTGCAGTGTCGTGAGCCGTGAGAAGCCCTTGACCAGAGCCGCCGCCCCGACAGCCCCCGCAGCAGTGGCCGCTCCGGTGACGACGGTCGTGAGAGTCGAGCTGACCGATGAGGCGAGGGACGAGATGCCCTGCGAGAACCGGGACGAGAACTTCTGCCCAGACGACTTGCCAGCAGCCTCGAGCGCCGGCTCGAGTTCACCGCGGACCTTCGGGGCGAGATTCGACGTCGACGGGACGATGTCGACGTAGGCAGAACCTAGGTTGATCGCCATCGGTTCTCCCTTCTGGTCATCCGCCGCGCGTGTGCCTGTCGATCAGGGCACGCATCTCGTCGGGCGAATAGGTCGTGACACCGCCGATGCGCTCGCCGTCCGAGCCCGCCATCACGCCGGGGCGGGGCACGCGCTTGGGCTTGGGGCCCTTGCCACCACCCCGCTGCCAGTTCGCACCAGCGAGAAGGTCGACCGCTGTGGCGAGGAGATGGTCGCCGAGTGACCACGGCATCTCACCGGCCAGAGCGACCTTGAACGCCGACTCGGGCGGAAGGTGCCATGCGAGCACCCACAGACGCCGCCAGCGGCGTGCAGCAAGCAGGTCGTCGAGCTCGAGGCCGTAGACCTGCTGGAGGCTGGCCTCTAGCGGATCCGCCTGGGTCGCGAGGGCTTCTGCGAGCCAGGCTGCTTTCCCGGGGTCAGTCCGTGGTGCTTGAAGTAGGCCTCAGCGACCGCGTCGGCGTGCTCCATGTCGAACACCGCGTCGAGCGACGCCAGACGGTCCCATTCCTCTTCGCCGAGCATGGCGGCCAGGTTCTCCGCGGGGTCCTGCATCGAGCCTCGGAGGGCCACGATGTTGAACTCCATCGGGTCGCGGGTGGTGAACACTTCCCCGCCGAACCGGAACCTGAACGGCTCCTTCTTGTCGCGGGGCGTGAGGGCGTCGGCGTCGAAGACGCCGTCGTCGGGCGCGTCTGCATGATCGCTCATTGCGCGGGTCCTTTCGCTGGGTGCGCGGGTGGTTGGGTAGGTGAGGCTGGCCGGCGACCCGCGCAGGCGACCGGCCAGCCTCGATCTCGCCCCTACGAGCCGAGCGTGGCCCGGTAGAGGTAGGCCTTGACCCCGTCGACGGGGTAGGCCGTGACCGTGAGCGGGTACATCACGGCGTCACCGTTGACGTACTTGACGTCGCCTCGCTCGGTGACCTGCCCGGAGGGGATCACGAGACGGGTGATGTCGTCCCCGTCGTAGACGTCGAACACCCACGGGATCCGCGGGAGGACATCGGACGTGATCTCGACCGAGTCGGAACCCGAGTCGTAGTTGCCGTAGTAGGCCTCCAGTGCCACTGCGTTCGTCTCGAGGGCAGTGAACTGGTAGGTGACATCGTGGCTCGTCTGCACCTTGCGGACGATGTCGGCGTTCTGCCAGGCAGTGATGTCCTGGATGTCCGTCGAGATCGACTGGGTGACGCCGTCCTCCGACACGTAGCCGAGCTCGTCGAACGCTGCGTCGAGCGACGACGACGCGTCGGTCGGCAGCGGAGCGCCGCCAGCCAGATTGACGAACACGCCGCCCGTGACGGCGACTCGGACGAGGGAGCTGTCGAGGGCCATCGCGGGCCTCCTCCTTGGTTCGCCCCGCGTGGGGGCGTTGGGTGGATGGAGCGCGGGTCTGCCGCAGCGGGACGCTGCGAGGTGGGGTCAGGCGACCGCTGTCGCCCGTAGGTCCGCTTGGACCGACATGACGTAGCGGGGTCGCTGCGTGTCGCCCGGACCGGCGAGGGGCATGTCGCTCGGGTGGCTGAGGGCTTGGACGAGGTAGCACTGCACCCCGTCGATGACCTCACGCTCCATCGCGAACAGCTGGCCCCAGGTCAGCATCGCGAGGTCTGCGCACGCCTCGTCGGTGGGTGCGAACACCTCGACGGAGAGCCACGGCGAGTCCGTGACCATGGTGCGCTTCACGCCGCCGGACCGACGGATCGTGACGACGTTCCCGGAGAGGGGGTTGGGCCGGTTCTTCGTGACCAGCGTGTCGGGGAGACGGGCCGAGAGCCAGGAGATCGCGACCTTCACCGCGTCCGGGGGCACGATGACCTCCATCAAAGGTGTGTCCGGGACAGGACGCGCACCAGTTCGGCAGGGTCCTCGTTCACGGCCCGTCGCGCTTCGGAGGATGCCGCCCAGGTCTGCACCGCGGTTCGAGGACCCGACCGGCGGTTTCTAATTTTTAGATAAAAGGACGACCTTCAAATAGGCGCTATTAACATAAATAACGCCCCTTTGAAGGGCGTTACTTAAAAGTATTATCCAGATAATTTTCATAAAATCAGATAATATCAGGATAATATCAGAAAATGACGCCGCTTTTGAAGGCGTTAATTATTGAAATGATGACCCTTAGAGCGTCGTTATTCAGAAAAAGATTAAAAGTGCACAAAAAAACTCCATATTATGCAAATATTGATGTCCAATTTGGTTGTCACCAAGCAATATGAGATTTAGCCAACTTAGTGTCAAATTTGGCGTGTCTACACCCCCCTCACTCTCAGTAGTGATATCTTGAGCCAAAATGACAGGCATCAGATCATCATCATCATCATTCACGTGGTGAGGGGGTTTATGTAGTATTGAAGGAGGGTCATGGTAAGTAGACTGAGAGTACACTATTTGAGGTTTGGAGTAGTGGCCTGGTGAATCACCCCTAGTATCGATGTTGCTTTCGAAGCTAGGGTGAGATGAGTCGGGCTGAAGTTGATTACACATGGGTCGCTCATGGGGTTCTTGGGATGAAAGTTTAGACAAATGGGCTTACATTATTTGATCTATCCAAGGTAAATTTGGGTGATTACTCCAGTCAAGATTGTAATCATCTGAAAGGGTATCACACTTGAGCTGAGAGAACCCTAAGACATTTTGGACTTACGCTTGGATGAGTGGTGGGAGTCGAGCTATCGTAGGACATTCACTCACATGGTGAGTGGAACTGGCACAGAACTCGCAGGCTTCATTGGTTGGATTTTCAGCCTGTCTGAAAGGTCCTACAGATTATTTATGAGATGGGATTGAGGCACGATTTATCAAATTTTCACTTAAAATTTCAAACAGATCATAAACCTCATCTTCACTTTTGTTCATGAATGCCCCTCCACAACATGTGTCCACCATTTGTCTATCAGAATTATACAACCCTTCATAAAATGCAAACACAACTTGCCATTTGGGCAACCCATGATGTGGACATTGACGTAACAAATCCTTCAGTCTTTCCCAAGATTCATGAATTTGCTCTCCCGGAAGTTGAGTAAATCCCATAATCGCCCTTCTCATAATGTTGGTCCAGACTGTGGGGTAAATTTTTTTCAACAATTCCAACTGCATGACTTCCCAAGTCCTAATAGTCTTTTCGAAATTTCTTAACCAACATTTTGCTTTATCTTTCAATGAGAATGAAAATAAGATCAACTTAAGGACATCATCACTAAAATTCTAGATTTTGATCAGGGAGTAAACTTCTAAAAAATCATCTAGATGCCTATAAGGATTTCTCAAAACCTTACTGGGCCATAAACTCTCTCACGGCTACGCGGGTCACCCTTATTATACCGTTTGGAATGTAGCGAGAATAAATAAATGGGGTGAAAATAACAAAGGATTGATGGGGTTGAAAATATGATACATCGAATAAGTTATGATGGAATGGGTGACCCTAAATATGAATTAGCTCTCAATTTTTGCATGGTTGCACAAATGGCTTCAATCATACGTGAAAGAATGCGTAAGAATAATTATTATAATAAAACTAATGAGAAGGAATATGAGTAGAAGAGGGGGTGGATATATTTCTTGTCGAAAAAATTATGATAAATAGAGCGACTCAAAATCTCACTAGGTCATAAACTCTCTCACAGTCACGCGGGTCACCCTTATTATACCCTATGGAAGGGAGTGAGAATAAATAAAATGGGTGAAAATAACAACGGATTGGCGGGGTTGAAAATGCGATACATCAAAGTAGTTATGATGGAATGGGTGACCCTAAATATGAATGGGCCCATAATTTTCGCACGGTTGCACAAATAACTTCAATCATACGTGAGGGAAGGCGTAAGAATAATTATTATTATAAAACTGATGGAAAGAAGCAAGAAAAGAGGAGGGGGTGAAAATTATATTGATTTGATAAATTTAAAAAATATTTTTCGTCGAAGAATTTATGATGAATAGAGCGACTCAAAAGCTCACTGGGTCATAAACTCTCTCACGGCCACGCGGGTCAACCTTATTATACCCTTTGGAATGGAGTGAGAATAAATGAAGGCGGTGAAAATTACAAAGGATCGACGGGGTTGAAAATGTGATACATCGAAACAATTATGATGGATTGGGTGACCCTAAATATGAATGGGCCCTCAATTTTCGCGCAGTTGCACAAATAACTTCAATCATACGTGAGAGAAAGTGTAAGAATAATTATTATAATAAAACTGATGGGAAGGAGCAAGAATAGAGGAGAGGGGGAGAAAATAGTACTGATTGGATAAATTTAAAAAATAATTTTTATCGAATAATTTATAATGAATGGAGTGACTCAAAACTTCACTGGGGCATAAACTCTCTGACGGCTACACGGGTCACCCTTATTATACACTATGGAAGGGAGTTGGCATAAATAAAGGGGGAGAAAATAGCAAAAGATCGGCGGGGTTGAAAATGAGATACATCGAAACAGTTATGATGGAATGAGTGACCCTAAATATGAATGGGCCCTCAATTTTCGTACGGTTGCATAATTGGCTTCAATCATACGTGAGAAAATAACTGATGGGAAGAAGCAAGAATAGAGGAGGGGGTGAAAATAACATAGATTTGACGATGGTGGAAGTATATTCGTAATATTAGACTTATTAGGGTTTTCGTGAAAGACCGAGAAGTCTATAAATAGTTGCGATGGAAAAAATCTTGGGCCAAGCATCCAATGTTTCTCGAGCTGCTCCTTCTCTCTCCTCCTAGGGAGGGGCGCCCCCTTCTCTCTCCTCTCTCTTCTTCCTCTCATCTCTAGTGTAGAGATCATGGAGATGCCGTGGAGGAGATCGTTCGTGGGGCGTTATGATAAGGAGATTCCACCGTTCGTTCCCGTGTGGATACTGCTAGAGCCCGTTCACTTGCGTGGCTAATTACTGCCACGAGGGATTGTTTCCACTTCACTGTGATCTGAGTATTGAAGAGGTAAAATCGAATCTTGTAGTTGTAGACAATCGTCGGGAATCACGTCGGAGCGATCAACTTGATTAGGTTAAAATTTTAATTTCTAGTTTTCACTATGTTCTTCGTGATCCCGGCCTAGATCCTTACAATATTGACCGAGTCTTGCTAGGAAGGACCGAGCTTGTTGGCCAGAGTTGTTGAAGACTCCGCAGATACCTTCTTCACACCCTAGCATGGGCTGCAGGGTGTATGAAGGGAATTCGAAGATTCATCAGGTAGAGAGACACGGCATTGCCGTGCTATGGCTTCGCTCTACTTTTGCTTCCCCTTCCTATCTTCTGGTATAGAAGATGGAGGTAGAGCAGGGGGATAGCAAGAGGAGCTTGAGGCAACCACCATCATCCCGCTTACTAGGACATCCTCTCGACCGAGAAGGACTTGGAGTAACCTAGTAGTATCCTCCTTAGAGAAAGGAAGAGACTCCAGCTCCTGCCACGGCCGCCATTGCGAGGCCAAGATGGCAGGGACTGGCTGACTAGCCCTCAGCATCTGGGCATATGGAAGAGCTAGGGTGGCAGGAGGGTGGATGACGTTAACCGATAAATTACTTGGTTCAGTCTCCTGAATGGCATCCTACCTCCTGTGACTTTGCAATCGCTCAAGAGTTTCTCAATTATCAGTTCGAAACTTGAGCCACTCTGGGGTATGTAGGTAAGGCAGCCCGTGACCATTTGCTTGAGGAGGTTCTGGTTGCTCTGGTGCATTTCTGGCAATACTCAGCAGGCATAATTTTGAGTAAGTTCTTTAGAACATTTTGTTTATAATACTAAGGTCTAACAGCTCCCCAAATTTCATGTCAAGATGTCGAGTATCCAAGGAGATAGAGGCTTCTAAAGTTGCTGGTTTCATCACATCAACTCAGAAAACTATGCAATAGGGTGTTGAAGATCAGGAGATTAGAGAACTTAAACGAGGTATTTAGAGTTTAGTGCTCCATAATATTCCTCCCCCTAACGGCTACAATAACAACTAGCGCCCGGTTCCAAAGAGAGCCCAATACCCTCTATTGTCGGAAACTCTTGCCAACATATTTTTGGCTCTCATGTCAGTCAATGCCATACAGCTTCCTCCGAAACGGCCCAGTTGGAATACAGCTGTTGATCAGACGAAATATTGTGTATTCCACAGGCAGTCAGGCCACACCATTGAAGTGTGTTTTTAATTCTGGGACCTGGTATATGATTTGCATGAAGGACACATGATTGATTGGGCTGAAATGCATAAGGCCATCGTTGAGCTAAAAGAGAAAAGAAGGCAGTCGTCGAGGCAGCAAGTGCAGCAGCAAGCACCGCAGCCCAGCAGCCGCAGCAGCAACAACCACAGTAGGTTCAAGACTTGGGGATCCATCAGAACCCAATGCCGAACCATCCACCTGCTTCGCAATCTCAGCCGCCGGCACCGGCTCAGGTGAATGTAGTTCAACCTCCGACCCCCAACACCGGATGGTCCTTTGATGATGATGGTACGACCCACCAAGTATCGGCCTTCCATCACAACTACCCCTCCACTTCCACCATCTTCACACCCATACGCCAAACCCCTCCTCCATCCGTTGCACCGTTCATCCACCTGTTCACCATCCCTTCCACGTCCACGCCAACACTCGCGCCTCCATTTTGCTCACTACTTATCACCCCCACCGCTATCACCACTACCCTTCCATCTAACCCTCCTCCCACACCAACACCCACCACACCTACCACCAATCCCTCACCTATTATCCTTACGCCCCCATCTACACCCATCATCACCGCGCCCACCTCCTCGCCCATTATCCTTCTGCCACAACTCGTTACCCCCGCTCTCACCTCTCCTAACCCCATTATTTCTCCCACACCCTCCACCGTACCACTTTTTCACCCCACTCACCCTGTTCTGCCTTCATCAGAGGCCGGGCCAGCACAGAATCTTGCCCTACAGAATGGGTGATTGTTCCAAAGAAATTATGCTTCTACTTTCAATCCTCAGTCTGCCCAGTCGGCCGCAGATCAACAAGAAGAGGCTGAACCCTTGCCGGGTACTCAATATGACCTGTTGCACCATTTGGACAGAGTTCCCGCCAAGATATCTATACTTGAGCTGATTAAAAGGTCCACCCTTCACCAATATGTATTAAGGAATTTCCTTCAGAAGGTGATGGTCAATGAAGACATGGTAGTTGATAGCCTTCCTACAGCACTGGCCACAATTTCAAAAGGACCGGCAATTACATTTTTTGAAACCGAGCTGGCACCCCCCGAAGCTCGACAGATGCCGCTCTTCGGGAAGCCCAACATCTCGTTGACCGCCTTCTCGGTCCACCACGACACCTTAGGAAATAATACCTTACCCATCGCCACGCGTCCAGCGATAGACTGCGCGCGCTGCTGCTTGTCTGCCGCCGGCGTGACTTCGACCAGATTGATGTATTGACCGGTTTCCAGCATTCGCTTGCGCAAGAACGGGCCGATCGCCTTGGAGATGTGGCCGCGTTCAGCCCACCACAGCAGGGGCCGCTTGTTGCCCGTCGCGCCCATCGTCAGCATGTTCTCGACGGCCGTGAGCGAATCCATTCGCTGCCAGATCACGTCGAGCACGTAGATGTTGTCGTTCTTGTCGATGCCGACCTTGATCATGCACGACGGGTCGTTGCGCTGCTTCTCGCCGACGGCGTGGTCGCTGGCGCAGTAGTAGCGCATCTCGGTCGGCAGATCGCCAGGATCGTAGTATTTGATCGTTTCGCGGCGGAAGAGCGTTCCGTCGGCCACTGTGGGCGACTGCTGGTAGAGCGCCGCGAAGCCGAGCGGGTCGAGGCGCTGCTGGCTTTCCAGGAAGTCCAGGTCGAAGCGCTCGGGCCAGAGCGGTTCGCCGCGCTGGCGCCCGAGCGGGTCGTCATCTTCGGCGATCGCCGGCAGCCGAATTATCTTCCACTTTTTCGCTTCGATCTCGTTGTAGCAGGGGTTTTCAGGATCGGTCAGCCGTCCGATGATGTCGTCGGTGTGCCACCGCGTCATCGTGATGCAGACCAGCTTCTTGCCCATGCGGCGGGTCATGGCGACTTTGGTGAACCAGTTCCACGCTTGATCACGGATGGCCTGTGACCGGGCTTCCTCGTGATCCTTGTACAAGTCGTCCACCAAAAGTAGGTGCGCACCCCTACCTGTCAGCGCGCCGCCGCGGCCGACGAAGATGGCGCGGCCGCCCTGCTGCGTCTCAAGATTGTCCTTGGCGTTGCCGCCGCGACGCAGCCGCAGCGTTGGGTAGACCAGCTTGTACTGCGGCGTGCCGATGATCGCCCGCACGTCGCCGCCGAACTCTTGCGCCAGCGTGTCGGAGTACCCGGCCACTGCCACATTGTGGTCGGGATGCGCGCCGAGATATTTGGCGGCCATGCTCTTGGTCGCCAGGGCGGTTTTTCCGTGCCTCGGAGGAACGCAGAATATAATCTGGACGCACGGCGAGCCGTCATCGAACGTCAGCTCGCCCGCGAGAAACTTGTCTAGCGCGGTCGCGACTTCGGTGTGGAACTTGGTCGCCTCGTACTTCGACCTGTTGGGGTCGTCGGGATGCTCGGGATCCGGCATCGTGAACTGCGTGAATTTCAGCAGGCAGGGAACAAGCTCCCACAGTGATCTCAGTCCTCACCCGTGCGGAGGATCATTCCCCACGGCGGTTGGGGTCCCTCAATTTAATTTTAGTACTTTCCACTCCCTACAAGGTTGTGGTGAGTCATTTCCCACTATGGCCATTTAATTTTAACAATCTAATTTCTAACTCTAACTCTTACCCTACAAACCCCGTGAATGGAATAAGTTCCTCGTGGAGGTTCTGTTCTGTAATTGTTCATTCCGTGGATTTTTCCATCTCGTATGTTTCCCCGTTCAAACCTGGCAAAGACAATCCTCTCCAGAATCTTTCCACGTGCTCTCCTTGAGTGCATGTCTCTCTCATCTCATCTCTCCCATCTCTCTCGGCTTCATTGCGTGACATCCGTCCACACTCGGTATATCAAAAGCTGTTATCAGAATGATAGGCTACGCCTATTTGGAAGAGAGCATACTTGCGTGAGAGGATCTTCGGACCCCTATCTCCGTCGTGTACTAGATATTGGATAAGTCTAGCCTTCCATTAAGGAGTTTCCATGAGATTGCCTTAAGCTCAACCCTTCCCCCATCTCACCCCAATGCCTGCAAGGTTGCTCGCCCATTCTCTTCTCCTCTCTCCAATCAACCAAACCCATGTGGCGATTTCGTCGTCCACATCTCTTAGCACGGCCTGTCACCGTTTCTCTTCTTCTCTCTCCAATCAATCAAACCCACGTGGTGATTCCATTGTCCACATCTCTTAGCACGGCTTGTCACTGTTTCTCTTCTCCTCTCTCCAATCAATCAAACCCACGTGGTGATTCCGTCATCCACATCTCTTAGCACGGCCTGTTGCTATTTCTCTTCTCCTCTCTCCAATCAATCAAACCCATGTGGCGATTTTGTCATCCACATTTCTTAGCACAGCCTGTCGCCGTTTCTCTTCTCCTCTCTCCAATCAACCAAAACAACCAAAAACACACCTGTCCTTAAGAGGCGATTCTCTTGTTTACATCTCTTGGCGATCACGGTGGGACTTCTATTATTTTCCTTTGGTTATCCGTAAGTTTTGGCACCCGCGTGTGCCCCTCCATTCGGCACCCGTGTGTGCCCCTCCGTTCGGCACCCACGTGTGCCACTCCCTATTGCACCCGCGTGCACTACAGTTGTGCTCCCAGCAGCACTTTGCTTAAAATTCAACCCTCATGCACCACGTGCACTCCCCCCAAAGTCCCTTGTAGTTCATCTAGAGGTTTGCATGTTGCGAAAAAGGAGAGCTGGTTCTAGGGACTTCATCATATTAGGGTGTGTTTGAGGTGTGGAAATCCGATCTTGTTCTTTCCTCCGTTGTGGTTGTGTATCCTTATATAGGAACAGGGGCTCTGTATGGATGAGGCAAAATAACCGTACTGAAACCCCATTGGTCCACGTGTTGGACGAGAATGTTCCTTTGCTTGGATCACGTGCCCATCATTTACCCCCTGGGTCCACGTGTCAGCCTCCTGCCATTCTTGGGATCACGTGCCTTCCTGTAGACGAGATTATTCCCTGTTAGTAAAGAATAGAGTACTGTTTAGGGTTGAGTTGGAGCAAACCAGTATTTTCCACATGGTAAAAGAAATTCTCAAAAAAAATTGTGCCACATGGACATGCCTTTTTGTGCCAGGTGATTCCTCTATGTTGATTGGCTAAGGAGAGGATACGGTTTATTAAGTGTGAAGTCTTCTTGGAGTTCATGTGCGTGCTTTAAGTTGTCATGCGCCTGCCCTTCTTCAGTCAAGAAATTCCACAAACACCTTTGTTGCTCTAGACCTGCTACAGTGTGTGCTCAGTCTTGGCCATGCATTATGCAAGTGTGCACAGGCTTGAATGTTGCACAGACCTTGTTTGGCCCAAGGCAAAAGTGCACAGATGTTAGATATGCAAGATGGCCTAATGCACAGACTTTCTATTGGATGAGCAGTAACATGCACTGACTTCATACGTCATGAATCAAAAGATGCACCGACCTTGTTATGCCATATGCACAGACTTATGCGAGACCTGCACAGACCTTACAGTAAACTGCACCGAGGTAATGTGCAAAGCAACAGAACGTGCACCAACTTTCCAACGAGGAACCAGAAATATGCACCGGCCTTATACAAGGTAACAGAAAAGTGCACTGACTTTAAAAATGGTGTGAGCATGAAATGCACTGACCTCGTATGACTCAACATGAAACCTAGCATCAACTTTGAACAGTAATGTGCACCACCTTGACATGCACTCAACAAAAGATGCACCGACCTTATGTGCAAGGAACATGAACTAGCACCGACCTTAGTCCATACTAGCACCAACCTAGTGCAACATGCACAGACCTAAGTGAGTGTGCTACATAAACTAGCACAGACCTTGTCATGCTATATGCAAGACATGCACGGACTGCTACAGTAGTTGCACCGACCTTGATATGCATACCAACAAAGTATGCACCGACCTTCTAACACATACAAGCAATGTGCACCAACCTTGGTTTGCCAAATGAACATGAAGTGCACCGACCTTAGCATGTACACAGGCTATTCGATGAATTGTCATGCACACTCCAAGGCATATGCTTATGAGAATATATCATGATATTTGACTTATATTGATTGACTTGTGGTGCATGACATCATCAAAATCATAGGGATTGGAGGCTCAAGGTGGGGCCTCCAGGCTGTCTCCAAGCCAGATGGATGCTGTGGTGGCTCGAGTCGTTCTCCGCGTATGGTACCGGTGGCTCGCCGGCTCGTGTCTCATGTGCGCTCTGGTGTCCGCACCAGATACGAAGGTCTCGACCTCTACCACCACATCGTCCAGGCAGTCGAACGTCCTGATGTCCGCTCCAATCATCTTTTCAAGCACTTCCCTTCTCAGGTTTTGCTTGCATATTTAAACAACATCCTCTTGGTGCGGGGGTCACCTACATCTCATGGCGAGATTCCTCCATCTTTTAATATAGTCCAGGGCTGTCTCATCTTGCCTCTGTCTGGTGGAATACAATTTTGCCATAGTAATTGCTCTTTCTGTAACATGGAATCTTTCTCGAAACTTTCACTACATGTTAGGCCAATCAGCTATAGACCCGACCGGGAGACTAGAATACCATTCAAAGGCCAACCCTGTGAGGGATGAGCCAAAGAATTTTAGCAGATAGGCTTCATCTGTGGCCAAGTCTCCCACTAGTGTCATATAATAAGCAATATGTTCCTTGGGGTAGCATTGTCTATTGAATTTCTTGAACTTTGGCGATTTGCTGACGCCTGGGGGTAGTCTCTTTGCATCATATTATGGAGGGTATGACACCCAGTAGACATCAAAAGTGTCGAATTCACCATCAGTCCATTCGGACAGTTTCATTTCTATCATTTTTTCAATCATTAGCTTATTCACTATAGCAGGATCCACAGGCTCTAGCTAGAAGTGCGCTTGTTGTTGTGTAAAGGGTGTCGTCATGATACTGGCATGCAAGCCTGGCTGTACTCCTGATAGAGAGGGTTGCACTTGGGATGTCGGAGGCTACACTGTTGGTTATTGCGGGAAGGGCTGACAGGGAGCTTTCTTGTGACCTGCTTGGTGGGGAGCGACAGGTATCACAACCTCAACCGAACTGGAAATTTCCCGTGCTAGTTCAGTATGCTTGGAGATGGGGGTTCGCTCATTCTTCTCATTCAATTGCCTTTGAAGAGACTCAATCTCCTGCTGGTATCTTCTGAACATCATCAAGATACCTGGGTCCAGAGCCGCAACCATAGGCATCTCTTCTGTCATTTGACTGGATGTCCCTTCAGCCGGGATTATTAGCGGCACATTTTCTTCTTCTGAAGTCACCACATTTGCAGTCACGGTGGTGATCTCTAGCAAATCATCAATTGTTGCAAGTTTTTCTTTTGCTGCCTGGCCTCATCTTGTTATGGGCCCGGGCCTTTAAGCTATCCTGATTACGTCTTCAGACTGGTCGGGCAGAGCATCATACCCGACTAGGTCTTCTGTGGTGCCTGTCGACCGGTATGACTCTAACCTTATGCTTCTAATATGCTTATGATTATGATGCACTGACACTTGACCTCATATATGCAGCTCGACCCCCAGGGCCAGATCACCGAGCTCCAGGGCCTTCTCCACTCTTCAGTCCAGCAGAGGGATGAGCTCCGGTAGGCACTGGATCTCCTGGTGAGTATTTACTGAACCTTACACTTAATTGTGCATATGCTTATGAGATTGGCTAACCTGGACTCCTAAATGCAGCGGGCCGAGGGGACCTAGCATTAGGGAGCTGACGCACCGTCTTCTTCCTCTCAGCCATCCACAGACCGTGCCGTGCGGGATGCAGAGTTTACCAGGATGGTGGCACGAGCTGAGGAGGCCGAGGCTGCACTCGTCGAGAGCGTAAGTAATCAGTTGTACTTTCCCTATTGATTATGGTTATGAAATGCAACTAGTTGACCATGATGCTTGTATATGCAGATGACCGAGCTAACAGTAGCGCTGAGCGAGGTTACTCGGCTGGGGGAGGAGGCGGAGCATGCACGTACTGAGGTGGAGTGCCACCGGACAGAGGCAGCTGAGGTGAACAGCTATCGGGCCGAGGCCGAGCGCGCAAGAGTTGAGGCAGAGCACTGGCATGCGGAGGCAGTAGCGGCGGACCGTTATCAGGCCGAGGCCGAGCGTGCTCGCATAGAGGGGACAGAGTTGAGGGGAGAGGTGCGTGCATACGAGTGGATGTGCTGGAGGCTGGAGCACAGCGGCGCTCCAAGTGGCACACATAGCTCCTTCCGAGGGTATTTCACGAGTTCCTCTAGCCGTCGGAGGAATGAGGAGGAAGAGCGGCGCCGATGTCCCCGGGAGGAGCGAGCTCGGTGATGGCCCCGCCATCGAAGAGGCACGAGGGCATGGATGACAGTGGAGGCCCAGAGGGACAGGCTTGATGTATTTAGATGTGACTTATGTACATATGGATGTTATGAATGCTATGATATGACATGTTTTTTTGGTTTTGCAAATAAATGTGTGAATGGATGTGTGTATGCTTGATGCTAACTGACTAACAACGAATCCTAGACTGACACAGGAGAGTGAGAGAGAGAGATAAAGAGACTTAAGTAGAATGATGCAAAGAGGACAAAACCAAGCCAGCAGGGAGATAAACGGTCATCCAAACGACCGCTGAATGTGCTAGACGGTCTCATGATAGACCGCAAAAGGTTGTTCGGCCAAGAGCCGAAAGAAGGTTATAAACAGTCTCCAATAGATCACAGGGAATGGAAACACGGTCCTTTCATGACCATTTGAGTTTGATAAACGTTGAACTGAGCGTACACCACTTTCATCATCAAACACATACCCTTAACCACACGCATTCACGAGTGTGATCCTGTTCGTATGAGGACAAGTGCTTGTATGTTTAATTAACAAAGGTTTCACTTGGGAAGAAATTTTAATTGGCCAATCAATTCACCCCTCCTCTCTTGATTGCCACCATTCGGGACTCAACACTCTCCATTCTATCTTGTTTTCTTTCTTCCGTTTAGTCGCTCCCCCCAATTCCCCCGAATGTTGTATCCCTTAGCTGTATTCCTCTGCGATTGTAGAGGAGGGTGAATAAGAATAAGAATCGAGCTCTCTGAGGTGCAATCTTAGCATTCTATCTGCAGTCTGTGTTGCTTCCGGTATTGCTTTCATTGTTTGCTTATTTTTCTCCGAGCTTCCTGGTTTCCCCCTCGAGCTTGAGGAGGCCCTTAGGGGCTAAAGTTCCAGTCGATCCTATGAGCACTCGAAAAAGGGGGAAAGCCCGTAAGATTTACCTCCTCTTTCTATGAAATGGTCCATGGCCATGCCCTAACTGGGTGACATTGAATTCCCTCCCCGGGGGCTCCGTCTCTTGTCGTTGATTCCACCGATAGATGTTACATTGGTTCACGAATTAAGGAAGAGTAGTGTCTCAGGAGTGGGAACACTAAGCACCCTTTCATTCCCTTCTCTGATGAGTTGTAGGGATGCTAGTAAATCCCCATATATATATTTCGGCTCCCGTATGGTTTCACTCAGAAATCAATAGTGTCCCGCACTGGGGGTGTTTGATCGAGGGTCGTCGAGGGTTTCACTTTGCTGTTGTTGGCCAAGCCTTCTGGTCCCCTTTTGAATCAGACACGAGCTCAATTCCATGGGCCAGGACTGTCCATCCTAGCTCAAAAAAGGCGCTGGGAGGCTGGTCCATTCCAATGATCTCCGTCTGTGTGCATTGGCATGAATGATAATACTCATAGATTAAACCCCGGGGAAGGGTACAGCCGGCTTGCTTGATACTTCAATTCTACGAATCTGTACTCATCACGAGTTCCAGGGGGTCTGTCATTTGATGACATGTTCCCCTAAAAGCCCCTTGCACAGATGAGATATAAAACATTACCTACTTGGTTACATATCGACCCTTCAGCAGCCTCTCCCAGATCTGCATGGATCCTTAGTAGGCTGGCCCTCAGGATTCATGAATGTGCTGATCTTGGGTTTTGAGATAGTCCTATTCGGGCTTCTCACTGATTTATGGTTTGACATCGATCTCTTCGTGTGTCGATCCGATTGATTATGGGAGCACTCCCTGTACTGGGGAGATGCTACCCGATTGCTTTCAGACTCAACAAACCCAATAGACCCAATAAAATAATATAAATAAACAAACAACTCAATAAACTCAATAAACCTAATAAACTCGAACAAATAAACCAACAAAAAGATCCCTTTACTTTGTCTTAGACCTTCTATCGGAGCAAGGTCTGTTGATCCCAACATCTCCACAGGTCAACGTCCCTATTCTATCTTGGCTTAGACCCTACGTCTTCGCCAAGTTGGTCAACTTCGACAGGACGTCGGGACGACATCTTCATCTTCACATTTCACCCTTATTTCAGACCTTTCGTTTGAATGAGGTTGGTTGACTTTGACACTTCATCGGGTTGACATTGATATTTAGCCCTGGGTCTGGGCCTCTCATACGTCTGCATTCTAGTCAACCCTCACCCCAAACCTTCTATCGAGACAGGGCCCACTGACTTCGATGTTATGTTGGGTCAACACCTATCCTATGTGCTTCCCTTGCCTTGGGTCTCATACCTTTGCAAGTTCGTTGAGTTCGATATGATGTCGAGTCAACACTTATCTCATATTCTGGCCTTGGCTTAGGTCTCACGCCTTTACCAAGTTCGTTGGCTTCAATAGGACGTCTAGTCAACACCTATCCTATATTATGCCCTTGGCTTAGGTCTCACACCTTCGCCAAGTTCGTTGATTTCGACATGACGTTGAATCAACACTTATCTTATATTCTGTCCTTGGCTTAGGCCTCACGCCTCTATCAAGTTCGTTGGCTTTGACATGACGTCGAGTCAACACTTATCCCATATTCTGCCCTTGACTTAGGCCTCACACCTCTGTCAAGTTCGTTGGCTCCAACATGACGTCGAGTCAACACTTATCTCATATTTCACCCTTGACTTAGGCCTCACGTCTCTGTCAAGTTTGTTGACCTTGACATGATGTCAGGTCAACACATATCCTATATTCTTTTCTTGGCTTAGACCTCCAATCTTTACCAAGTTCGTTGGCTTCGACATGACGTTGGGTCGACACATATCCTATATTCCTCCCTTGGCTTAGGCCCCATGTCTTAGCCAAGTTGGCTGACTTTGATTGTTTGTCAAGTCAACAACCATATTCTACCTTGGCCCAGACCCTACGTCTCTCCCAGGTTAGTTGATTTTGACATGGTATCGAGATGACAATGGTGTTTATTTCTACCCTTGTTTTGGACATGTCGTCTAAGCAAGGTTTATTGACTCTGACATCCTGTTGGGTAGACATCAATATTTCATCTTTGGTACGAACCTTCCATCCAGTCAGAGAATAAAAAGACCCTCTCATTTTTGGCTCAGATCTTTCATCCAGTCAGTCAACAAAAAGACTGTCCAGTATAGACTGAGCTTCTCTTTAGTCACTCTCTCTTTCTCTGATCTCCCTCTTCTTCTATTCCTTCTTCTTCTACTACTTTAGCTCTCTACTGCTCTCTCTTTCTTTTTCTTTGTTGAACTCCCCTTTTCTTTTCTCTGCTCTTCTCTCTTTTTCTTCTCTAGTTCGCACAGATTGGCTTCTGCTCTCCTGGTAGTTATCCACGATTATTTTCTCCAAGAAGGAGAAAAATATCTTTTATACCAGCAGCAAGAAGGGCGCGTGTCTTCCATGAAGTCCCGTCCTAGAACCTCCACACGTGGCAGCATCTTGCCATTCACTTTACACGTGTCACGATCCTGAGACTGCATCTCTAACCTTGGATCACGTGCCACTCATGTTTTCCACAAAACCTTACCTGTCAACACAGAAACAAACATTAGTTCAGTTAAAAATATACTAAACATAAGAAAGATGCACGGGATATGCACGGAGTATATTTAAAACACTTAGACAGACTGCTACAGTACCTGCTCGGACTTGCTGCAACTCAGGAAGTCATAACACATACATGCTCAGACTTATAACACTGGCTTAGCTACAGTGTCTATACCGACTCCAACATGGAGTGAGCCAAAATATGCATGGGTGTGGTTATGTGCTTGGACATGCTAGTGTACCTACTCAGACTTGCGGATGTATGTGCACGGACCTTAAGAGGACGTGCACTGACTCCGCAACAGTGTATGCTCCGACCTTGCTAAGAGAGAGACGATGCATATGCTCGGACATGCAAAGCTAGTATAATAGTGAATGCTCGGACTTGCAGGGAAAGCATGATGCATAAGCTCAGATGTGCAAGGCTTATATAACAGTGTATGCTCGGACATACACTGACTTGCAATGGTGCATACACTGACATTTATAAAGCGAGCAAGGACATGCACGGACTAACTCCATAGTTGATGGCAGGCAGAGCATGCAAGGGGTTTGGCTTGTGGAATGTGCATGAGTTATAAAATGCGCACGGACTTAATTGCCAAGTCATGGGCTATGTGAAGCAAGGCAAACATGCTCGGATGCATGTTTCAAGGAAACTTTCACGGACGCAAGTTTTGTGAAGCGGTCAAAACACATGCACGGATGCATGTTTTGTGAGGTGAACATGCATAGGCTAAACAGAAGATGCACACAGGTGGAAAATGTGCACAGGCTTTATGACGTGTAGCTTGGACTCTACATGGCTAAGGCAAATGTGCTCTGACCGTGCTACAGAGTGTGCTCTGACTTGGATTGAGCCTAAGACTTTATATGCACGGACTAGCTACAGTGGATGCACAGACCAGCTTTCATTAATATGAATTTCAGGCCATTGGGCCCCTTTTCCTGGCAATCAATCAAGGGTTTTCCCCTCTCCGAGAGGATGTAATTAACGTTGTAGCCTTTATGGTATGGTGGGTCCTCAGTCCTGACATGATACACACAATCGTCTGATTAGTCAGAATGAGCGCACCATAGGCTTTCTTTAAGCCTGCATAAATCGTCACCTCGGTGACTGGCACACCCTCGCACTAATAAACTGAATAAATGAACGAAAGGACGAATAAACAAACGAAAGAACGAAGAGTCCCGAAAAGTGCATCCATACACCCTCACACCCATCCACCCCATTCCCCCTCTCATCTACCCCGTTTCCCACCTATCATCTTCCACCTATAGTTCCCTGCTCGTTGGCAACAGAAGAGGTCCTGGTTATAGGCCCTCCTTCGTCATCCCTGAAAGGAGTCTAGTGGCAAGCCCTACACCACTGGAAAGGTCATCTAGAGAGCTTTCTAGGCGATGTGTTTTTGCCTCCATCCGAGCTTTGAGCTGCTGGGGAGAGCCATTCTTCACCAACTGCGTAGGATAGGTCTGGCCAGCGACCTGTGCGACTTTCAGAAGCTCCTCCGACTTCATCCCCCATCTTATGGTCAAGCCCCTTGGATAATCCTTACTATGGTCATCCAGCTTTCAGCCAAAAGTGGTCCCGACCTATTTGGAGTTCCCATTCAAGAGCACCGGCGTCGACAACCCAAGCATGTCCTGTAGTCCAAGTCACTAGTGACCAGAACAAGTAGTCCACCATAGGGAGCACCTCTATCTATGCCGTCCTCTTCTGCCCTATAAATTTGGAAAAGTTAATTGAAGGTCAGCCAGCTTTCAGTCAAGCTTGGTCTCACCTCATTCTGATCTTCCCACTGGGAGTTAAGTCCCCAACAAGCCTCCCTTGTCTAGCCGGCATCCTGGGCAGTGCGACTTCACACGAATTAATGGTGCCAGTGTATCCCACCTCAGAACGGGGTCATTCTAGCTCTGGAGAATCCCTAAGACGTCCCTCTTCATGACGACTCTGGCCCCACCTTGTTCCGGCCACAAATTGGACAGTTGCACCCTCCATCAAATCAAGCCCAGATTTTTGTCCCAGGACCAGCACGAACCTGCTAGAGTCCAGAGGCTACCATCGAGTCGCCTGGGTGAATTAGGAGGAGATATTTGGCTGGGAGATACTAGAGTGGACTATCTTTCAACCAGAGTTGGTCCCGCCTCGATCCGTCGCTCCAGCTGGGAGTACGGCCCTGAATAATGACTTTCTGGTCTGCAGTAGTGACGCTCGGCGCAGCCTCACGGAATCCCATTTCTCACCTCTCTTTCTCTCTCTCATTCTCTCTCCTCTCTGGGTCTCTCGGCGCGAGGTGCACACCGTTGCGGAGCTGGCCGAGGTGAGGACGCGATGGAGTGATCGAAACGCGGGATAGAGCGACGGTTTGAGCGTGGTGTGGTGTGATCCATCGGTAGATTCCGAGAAGGCATCATTCGTGTTTTGGGCAATTTTCAGCGTGGATTAGTCGCTTCGGCACACGGTTTCTTTGGTGGAGGTAGGGAGACAGATCACCTACCTTTCCTGCACCCTCCCTCATTATTTCACGCTCTACGGTATGAGAACGAGCGAGTTTAGGCTCATTGTGGTTTTTGAGAGTTTGTAGGCTTCGCCAAAAAATGGTGATGGTTTTCGGAACGGTTAGTATCGTTTGACTCCCTAGAACGTCTGCATTCCATTGATACTAGTTTCGTGTCGAATGGTGGTCTATCGGGGCCGGTAGGAGGCTGGGAACCTCGTTAACCCCATTTGGGTGATTTCGTTAGAATCGCCCGTTTCTTGCAACTCTTGCGTCATTTTGACTCCGGTCAGAGTCTATGTGAATGCTAGGGTGATTGTGACTGTATCCCCTTCGTTTCGGCACGAACAGGGCATGGAAAGGTCACGATCAGATGAACCCCTAGGTTTGCTCGTCGTGACGCTTGAACGGTCGCACCAGAGACCGTTCATGTGTATGGGCGGCTAGTTTCAGACCGTTTATCGTGTCTCGATGTCAGGTTGAGTGGTCAGTCGATAGACCGCTCTAGGGCTTGAGCGACCAGGAGTGGTCCGCCCATCCTCCATGAGCGACTGGTTCTCAGCCGTTCATCCTTCCCGTTGGGTTGAGCAGCCAGGTCCTGCCCGCTTATCCCAATTGACCTTTGGTCAACAGTTGTGTGTCGGTTCAGACAGGCGGTTTGGTCAAAACTGTTCTGACCGACACTGTAGTAGGTCGGTTGGCTTGAGCAGCTACTCCTTAACCACTCTAGCCTTTGGGCAGCCCAGCCCTAACTGTCCATCCCTTTTTAGTGTCTAGGGGTCAGTTCTTTTGAGCGGTTGGCCCCCAACCATTCATCCCTCTTGAGTGGTTAGATTTGGACTGCTTATTCCCTTTGAGTGGTCAGATTGGGACCGTTCATCCCCTTTGAATGGTCCATTCCAGACCGTTCATCCCCCTTTTGAATGGCTTCCATCTGGACCGTCATCTCACCAAGCGCCCTTCTTCTGACCGCCCAGTGAGTCTTATCTGTTGTCTCGTTCGTTGGCCATGATGGCTTGTCTCGTGTCTGTCTGTCTTAGGTACGTGTCCTAGGGCGGTGTCTTTTTTCTTATTTTTTTTATTTACATTTCTCATTTCTAAAGAGCGTCAACAACATATCATAGTGTAGGGTGATAATTTCTTGATCTTTGGATCTCTATATTCTTTTGTTTCAATAACTGCCCCCCAAAATAGGGCACCATTTGTATTTTGCCTCTCTTTCAGCTTCCTGCCATAATTTGAGAGGCTTGAAATGCCCTTCAGAGCACATTATTCTTCAGCTAATGGGGTGAGACCACGTCGACCACCCTCTTAAGGCTGGACATTTGATGAGGACGCAGTGGGTCCACTCGGTACTCACCAATCTATAATTCACCTTTCTATATTAGGTTTTTTATAATATCTTTGAACAGATAGCAGTCCTCAATGGAATGCCCCCTTTATAGGTGATAAGGGTAAAATTGAGGGTCATCTTTCCATCTTGCATCACTTGGCTCCGGGAGGATATTGTTGGGAACCCTTTGTTAGCAGCCAGCATTTGCAGTGGGTTTTTCAAGTTCCTAATGGGAGCTCAGTGTGCCTACATAATTCTCTAGGTTTAGCGGGGACCTTGGTGCACCCGAATGGTCTTCTAGCTTCGGTAGGGCCTTGGTATGCCCGAATAATCTCCTAGCTTTAGATGCCCTGGATCGGGGTACATAAATAGAGAAGCTGCTCATAACACATCTTTTCTTTAGAGAGCTTGGTTTCTTTCCGCAAAATCAGGTAGCCAGGCAGTAGCGGGGAGATCCGGTCGTTGGACTCCACCATCTTCTTTTCTTCAACTTTAGCTTTCCTGGACAGAACCAATGGTAGAAGTTCTATTCTTTCCTTTTTCGGTGATAGGTCCAAGCAAGGGATAGAATTCTACCATGCTTGGAGGCATTTCAAATTTTAAGTGTAGCCGATTATCTTTCTATCCTCGGCCTCTATCAGGTGCATATTGGAATAGCATTTCTGATGATTCCAGGAAGGGAGTATCCCTTAAGGTGCCCCCCAGATGAATCGGAATCTCGTTCAATGGTCGATCATTCAGCTGCCCCTCTCCTGACTTGTGAGGGGTTGTGGTGGGCAGAAGCACATCTTCTTGGAAGAGATTTACGAGCATCCTCCACATCTTGTATTTCTTCTTCCGACTTCCTGCCATAGCTTGAGGGGCTTGAAATGCCCTTTAGAATATGTATTGTTTCAACTGGTACAATGAGGCCATGTTGGCCGACATCTTAAAGATGGGCAATTGGTGCGGGCGAGGTGGGTCCACCCTATAAAGCCTCGGATCAGGGTCCTGCTTGCCTAGGTGTAGCTGGGTACAAACCCATACTCGTTAGTCTTCTTTTCAGCAATTCAATTTCTATAGGAGCTGGGCGCTGTACAAGGGTCAGTCCCATGTAGAAAAGAGACCCCCGGGCACTGGACGGGAGCAAACTCCATCTCAAACTGCTCCAACTCAAGAGCAACCTGGTATGCATCCTCTAAGATGGTCACATTGCCGTGAAATAATTCATATTGATAGTGGGGCCGCAAACCACGATGGAAACGTGAGACATGCATGGTGCTCTCTTTCGTAACACCACATCACAAAAAGTATTCGTCGAACTCCGTGATGTAGTCAGACACGGATCTGTCCCCTTGGGTGAGATTCTGCCACCTATCAATAAGTCTTTGACGGTACGTGGCAGGAAGGTACTTATGCCTAAGCCTATCCTTCATCTCATCCCAAGAACCTACATGAGGTTCATGACGCTGAAAGAGCAAGCTCTCCACATTGCTCCAGTAAGTTTGTGCTTACCCCAACAACTTCATTTTGGCATATCTAACCCTCCGGTGGTCCATCATCTCAAACCACTCAAAGTACCAGTCCATGCTGGCCTCCTAATCAAGGTAGATCTTGGGTTCCAAAGGCTTGGACCCATCAAACGTAGGAGGGTCCGCACGGACAGTCCTGAGGATCCGTTCGTCCTCTTCATCCCTGTGTGGTCGGTGACCACGCCGGCGCCAGCCATTTCTCTCGTAATCATTGTCAGACTCGTAGTTCTCAAAATGGAGGGCACGTGGCCATTGCTCCTCAGCTCGAGGTGGTGTGGGCTGGGCAGTAGGCGCGGGCTAGGTGGCAAGTGTAGGTTGGGCAGCAAGCGCGTGAGGGGTCGGAAGAATGCCGGGTAGGTCTCGGTGAGGGGTTCTATCCACACTCTCCAGCCTTCCAACCAAACCTTGGACAGATCGATCGGAGGCCTCGGCACGGTCGTCCATGGCTTTGAATCGTCTCTCCATACGTTTGGTATGCTCCCTAAGAGTCTGGTTGGACCTATCCATGCACTGCATGAGTAGAGCCACCAAGTCCTCCAGTGTTCGGCCTCCCGGGTTGGCACCTCAGGGTTCACCCATAGTGTTAGGGCGATGGTACTGGGGGGCGATGGTGCTGGGCGCCTCCACGGGTGGGCATGCAATGGGCCTAAGGGGGGCTAAGGGTGACTCACTAGACCTATATGGATGGACAGATGCAAGTTGAGGACCCTAGACTTAACCCAATCTTCAGTACGTGTCGGAGGCTATAACCCAAAGGTCTGACTAGACACGAGGGGCTACCTTCCGGATAGGCATAACCTAACCTTCCAGTAACGTCTTTTGATATACTGGATCATTGGGATGCAATGCAATTTAAAACATTTTTTTATTTTTCTCACATGAAAATCGCATCGAATCATTTTGTTTACCATATTTGCCTTCAGGGGACCCACCGGATCAGAAATTGGTTAGTGGGGAATATTCTTTTGTTAGAAAGGATGCTTCTTGAACGTGGGGACCTCGTACCAAGCCGTATTTAATCATTGGACCTTGGTCCATGGGCCAGAGTGGGACTAGTTTTCGATTTGTCACGTTCGTGTCTTGGGATGTGTTGATGTAGTAGACCCAGTGCGTCGATGTAGCCTACTTCATCTCTGCTAGATGACTGAGCTAGGCATGGTGGTGTCGACTCAGTCAAGCTATAGAGTCGACGTAGGCCTTTCCAAATAAAAGCTGGTGTTTTGGCCATTCTGTTCTGATGCGTCGACTTACTGGCCTTGTGGAGTCGGCGTAATGTTCCAGATAGAAGCTGATCCTGGCGTGTTGCTCCTGCTATGTCGTCGAACTACTGGTGATATGTCGACCTATTCCTCTCAACCAGAAGTGTATATTTTTACTCTTTTGATCTGTTGTGTCGACTCACTGGAATGATGGAGTCGACGTAATCTTCCAGACAGTGGCCATTCTGTTATGATGCTCTTGGTTGTTTGTCTTTTTGCTCTTGTTTATTTTCATAAAAATATTTAAGGTTAAGCATTTTGGACGTGATTTGTTCATCAATAATATATTAATGATTCATAATATGACATCATTAAAAATAGGGACACAACATTGGCAATTTTTTCAACATTAAGGACCATACGTAAATTGCCCAGCCAGTCCAGGAAGTTTAGTCCAGTAAGCCTATTGGCATCTAAGATGCCACGGAGGGGGTTGGATGACGACATGGTGGTCTGGATAAGAAATAAAAAATAACTTAGCATATGTTTCTAACTTAGATGTGGTTTCTATCTTAGTTAGTCCCACTATTTTTCGATCGAACTATATAACCCTCAGTATAGAGAATGCGAGATCAATAGGATCATCCTAGTGGGTTGAAATTCCAATGAGACTGAGGTATGACCTTGTGGAAAGCACAAAAAGTCATATGTCATCTCAAGAGCAGTCAACAAGCACTTCCATCCAATGCAATATCTGACTTTCAGCCCTCGAGAAGTCATCCCATTGTGGAAAGCACAACAAAGGATACTCTTGGTTAGATCTTACCACTATTACTACATAGCAATGAGTTCATGACCCGACCCGTGTGAAAGGCACAACAAGGCTAGGTTCAATTCCTCACCCCATTGAGGCCTAGCCTTGGAGTTGCATCCTGCCCCCAGCCTATGGACCTTGTGGAAAGCACAACAAATCCATGAGATGAAGACATTCATTCACCCCAACATGAGCTTTCACGTTCATTTTGATCATAGGGTCAGTGCATATCTTAAGTCATGCCTTATGAAGTCGGTGCACATTTGTTCGATCTTCAAATCAAAGGATGGTGCATGCTCTTCTTTAACATGTCTAACGTCAGTGCATGCATTGTCTCACGCATGATAAGGTCTGTGCATGTTTGGCTTATGGCATATAAGGTCAGTGCATCTTCAACATCAGGCACATTCGAAGTCTGTGCATATCACTGTAGCAAGTTGGTGCATGTAGTGCTTAAGGTGTAATAAGGTCGGTGCAATCCCTGTTGCTGCACTCGCTGCATATAAGGTTGGTGCAAGTTCCTATGGAACTGCATGCATGGTCGATGTAGTATGCGTATGGGGTCCATGCACATTCCCTGTAGACATAACAAAGTTAGTGCATATTCCTGTTTGGCATCTTAATAGGTCTGTGCATGCTTTAGTCTTTAGGCATAGCAAAGTCGGTGCAAGTTCCTGTGGAACTGCATGAATAGTCAGTGTAGGTTTTGCATATAGTCGGTGCATATTGTCATTGGCACAGACTCATGTCGGTGCACGTTCTTGTAGTTTACATATAGAAGTCAGTGCAGACTTTTATCTCACACACTTAAGGTCGGTGAAAGTTTTATCTTGTGCCTAGCAAAGTCTATGCACATCATTCACATGCATAGACGCAGGTCAGTATAGTGTCTGCATTGAGCATAAAAGGTCAGTGCACGTTCATCCTTCTTCATATAGAAAGTTGGTCCATGGTTTACTGAAAACATGCCAAGGGTCGATGCACGTTGCATTTTTCGCACACAGAAGTCTATGCATTTCACAACAAAGTCTGTGCTAGTTGAATGATATAGTCTGTGCATACGCTGTCAATGTGTTTGACAAAATGCTTCTTTCTTCTCAGGGACTTAATTGAGAACTAGGTCAAGGCGCTCGTGAACTTTAAGTAAGGCACGTGGTCCCAAATTATTGATGATAATGATTGGACACATGATCTAATGCAAGGCTCGGAACAAGAGATCCTTCCATGTGGAAGTCTAAGGCCTTGTGATCATTACACGTGGAAGATTGGGCGGGAAAAATTGTGGCATACACATGCCCATCACCTGAGTCTTTTATAAAGGAAGGGAAGTAGATCGAAAAGAAAGAGAGATGCTGGGCAGATCTCCAGAAGAACATCAGAGCATAATTTTCCTTTCCTCTTGAATTATTTTTCACGAGAGCGAGAGCTTGCTGATTTAAGAAGGAATCATTAGGAGAAGAGAAAGAGAGAGTGAGAAGAATTTCTTGAAGCTTGGAGAGGAAGCCATTTCTGAGGTGATCTTCTTTGAGGTAGGTCGATCTAACTTCCAGAATCATGTGTAAAAATTTTATAAAAGTTGGACTTCATTTGATTTGCCAAATTTGCCTCGACTTTTCCTGATTTCCTAATGTAACTAGCAACTGTTCTGCCCAGTAAACCCCATTTCTAAAATGTTCAAAAAATGATACACACACACATACATACATATATACATACATACATACATACATACATATATATATATGTGTGTGTGTGTAAATATTTCTAAAAGTATAACTGTCCCTTGATTATCTGAGATTTATGACCTCTAAGTATAGGGCATGAACACGAGATTTCTGATTCAACTCGGGTTGATAGCAGAGAATCCATATAAGTCATTTTTCCATGTCCATGTAAAAATGGTATTAGCTGTAGCGACAAATAAATTTTAGATTTTTTGACAATGAATTCTGTGATAATAAAACACATCTGAATTATGGTTCACATTAACACATGATTCCGCATGTTTCTAGCTTCTGGTTATCATGAGTGTCTTCCATTTTCGACTTCCGGTGATCATACATGTTTTCTGTTTTCAATTTTCTGCGTGTCCATCCTGATGCATTTGTAAAAATGGGAATTAATGTCAATCTAACATTGCCGCCATATGAGTTCATGCTGAACTAGCTCTGCCGAAGACCCATGAGCATCCAACTTGTGATCTCACAGGCGTGAAAGAAACCCTCATTGCTTATTGCGTGCATGAATCCCAAAGAAATCCCATTTGCATAACTCAGAAATAATTCATTTATGCATCTCCCATTTGCACATTTGTATGGTTCAGAAATAATGCATTTATGCATTTCTCATTGCACATTTGCATAATTCAGAAAAATGCTTTCTTGCAACCCCCATTGGCATCTTGCATTCATGAATTGAAAGAAGCCCTCATTTGCATGTGCAGGATTCAGAAAATGCATCTATGCACCTCCCATTTTCCTATGGCATCCCTCTTGCCCTTTTTACCATTCGATGCTCTAAGGTGATCACCCAAAGTCAAAACCGGAGGAGGTTTGTGCGTGGGCCAACCCCTATGTAGCATTTTGTACGAGGGTCGACCCTCCCACATCCAAAGGGTCGAACCCCCCTTTGGGATATGTCAGCCCTCTTCATGGCATTCATGTCTGCACACACAATGCGGTGCATTAAGATGTATTGGTAATTGAAGCTAGGGTAGACCTCCATGCATTTTTCACCTTTTGCATGTCATATGCTCACTAAGAGCATTTATGCATACTCCCATGGCTGTTGAGCATGAAAATGAATCTACATAAAAGGGCATTAAAGCATCTCATCGCATATGTCTTAACTCCTCTACTCAACCCAGCTGGGCTTCTGTGCTGGAAAGTTCGGTCGATCGACCGAGCTGGTTCGGTCGACCGAACCCCCCCTGTCAAAAAAAAATCAAAACAAAAAAAAACAAGCATACACACACATTAGAGATGTATACGCATGATGACCCCTGTAAAAGGGGATGACTGTGAGTATGAGCATTGAAGCTTCACTGAATTTCCTGTTTAAGTGGTTACATGGCCTGTCCATGAAACATCTTTGCCCAATTGCCCTTCGTGATGGCATGATGAGGTCACTACATCCATGTGAATGATTCTAGCATTCTGCATGTTCTGTGTAAGTGCAGAGAATGAAATGATTTGTCAAAGATAACCTGATGGACAGTCATGAGGAAAGGTGCATGCATAAAGAATGAGAATGAAGTTAATTGCATAAAAAGAAGAAAGATTGAATAAAAAAAACTACGTCTAAGCATTCTGGAAGCCCTCTCCAGAATGGGACAGGTCGACCTGTCCAACAGGCCGACCTGTCTTCAGCCCTGCATGCATCTCTACGTAATATACATATCCATATGCATGCATCTGATGCATACAAATGCATGTACATCTGAATATAAGTCAACTTGTCATGCACACAGTGTGAGATCAGTCCGGAACTCCACGGGTCCGGGTTGCTGGCCAAGCCAAATTACTCAATGATAACCGGAAGAGGATCAAACTGCATTTGCACGATAACTCATGCATGCGAGTTCATGGCAAATCTCATGGGCGGGCTGAATTCTTGAAGCCCTCACAAATGGTTGCTTGCTGCATCTGCTCATTGAACTTCAAGTGGCTTACCTAGATGATATGGTCAACAGTTGGGCATATATATATATTCCAGAGTAGGTAGATAGATAATCGAAGTCGAATATCAGGATCAAATAGTAGGCCTGTGACTTCTGGAGAAATGGATGAAAATAATGGTGCAAATAATTGCTATCTACTTGCAAATGATGGATCTGTGTCTAACAAATGTGATCAAAGCTGTGATGCATTGCAAGGCATGATGCAAATAAAGAGTCACAAGAATTGTCCTACAGAGAATGGTGAATATGACAGAGTAGAGGTGATTTATGCATGGCATAAGAGAAAAATGAAAAGGGCTAAAAGACAAAAGTCTACTTCATTGGAGCAGGTCGTTCCAGACAAGAAGGAACATGGGGATTTCAATTCAGTTAATATCTTAAGATGGATGTAATAAAAAAAAGCCTATTTTAAGAGGATGCATATAAAGTGTATTAATTTCCTTATCCTAGTCTCATAGGATGCAGATAAATCCAAATACAAAATAACTAAAAGATGCATCCATTCCACTATGTTCTGAAAAAAAAATTCACTAACTTGCTAGAACCACCGATGACCAGCCACTACCATTGAACAAAACAAACATAGTAAACATTTGAAAACAGAGTCTTTTAGGTAACGTACCTGGTATAAATGAAAACTTTCGCTGCAGAAATAGTCATAACATGTCTTTCTGGATTTTTCACTCTACATGGCTCAAACTTGCAGATTTCAACAAGACTTCATCCTTCTTTGGTGAAGGAATTGGAACCTTAACATGCTGCATTGAAATTATGCCAATTAATAGTTATTTAAGAAATATGACAAGTTGAAACATCCATTTTACTGCTTAGTTAATGCCGAAGCATTTCAAAGATAAACAAAATAGATTGGTCACCTTTTATACCACATTACTTCATAATAGATCGCATGGCATCCGGGGGAGGCGCTCGATGCAGCTTACGGTCGGGTGGTAAGGCATCTAGGGCCGACGCGTTGAGGTTGAATCCTGGGCGATGTTCCTGGGTGGCTTGAGGGTAGGGTGATCCCAATAGTCACCTGAGCGATCCTAGGCTGCTAGAGGGCAGGGCGATCTCGGGAGTCACCGGAGAAATCCTGGGCGGCGATCCTGCAAAAAGCAAGCTAGGCGGTGACACGGTGTTTGACGGGGCAGACAACGCTGTCCCAGGGGCGGCGACACGTCGTTGGTTTCTCAAGTGAGGATGCGAAGAAGCCGAGAATCGGAGGGATAGATGAATCGCAGGGTTGAGGGAGAGAGAGATGAGGATGTGGAGGGAATCGGAGGGAGAGAGAAGCGTGAAAGTGGGAGAGGAGGCAAGAATCGAAGGGAGAGAGAAGCGGAATGTTGGAGAGGATCGTGGGTGAGGGGACGCGAGAGAAGCAGTTTAGGGATGATTAACAACAAGTTTTGTTGTTACTTAAAATAAAGAAGTAATTAATTACAACAAAGTGTAATGTTTTGTTATAAAATTAAGTGTTTGACTGAATCCCTATCAATAAGAAATAAGTCATTTCGTCAAACACATTTTTCATCATTATTGCTCAGGAGAATGTAAACTAAGCCAATGTCACCAAGATCAAATGCTCAGATCAAAGGCAAGTATGATAATGCAAATGCCTTAAGGTATAGACTTGATGCATAGACCTAATGACCTGGCTTCTACATGTGCACCGACTCTACATGTGCACAGACTCTAGACTCTACATGTACATAGACTCTTCATGTGCATAGACTCTAGATGTTCAAAAACCTAGACTCTTCATGTGCATGGACTCTACATGTGCACAGACTCTAGACTCTGCAAGTGCACAGACCTTGAAAGGCATGTTGAAAAATGTGCATCGACCTGATGTGCATAATACTTGCATGTGCGTCGGCCTTCTAGAATGAGTGTAAGGATGTGCATCTACCTTGCTTTACACAAGGTGGAATGTGCATTAACCTTCCTTTACACAAGATACAATGTGCATCGACCTTGCTTTACACAAGATGCAATGTGCATCGACCTTGTTTTATACAAAGTCAGTCGTGCACCGACCTGATACACTACCGATGTATATATGTGCACTGACCTGTGTGACTACATGCGAGTACATGCATCGACCTTATGTTCAACATGGTACCAAGATGCATCGGCCTAATAGAATTAAGACATGCATGTGCACCGACCTAACAGACGTAAAATGAGAATCTGCATTGACCTAACAAACTTAATGCAAAAATGTGCACTGACTAGATGTAATGAAGACGTGAATGTGCACCGACCTTATCTAACTAAGATCTGAACATGCATCGACCTTATATGACTAAGTCCTGAACATGCATCAACCTTAATGAGTAAGTGCCTATATGTGCATCGACCTAAATTTTGACACTTAGACAAATAAGCAGCTTGTTCAACATGAATGATTCTTATGCAATTCTATCTTAACATGATTCATAGTGTGCCATTATCAAAACCAGGGTTCCAACAATAGTTTACACGATCAATCCCCAACTGTTGTGCTAAAAGCTCGAGCTAGTAGCGAAGGCGAAACCATATTTCCTTATGGCAGCGCAGAGCCACACGTCTATGACGTGCTGTGGGCAGGCATGAGGGGCTTCGCACATGGACCCCATAATCCATGCGATGGGCTGGGTTGTCAAACACTGATGTCCCACATGGACCCCATAATCCATGTGGGTCAACAAATCCCTAAGGGAGACGCTAGACCCCATAATCTAACAATCTCCCCCCCAGTGACACCCGAGGGATTTGAACTCGTGACCTCACTCTAATACCAGTTTACAAGATCAACTCTCAGACTCTCTCTTAATTTTTCTTTCCGAACTGATCTGCTCAAAATTTCTCAGATAGCACTCAGTTTCTTTTCTCCTCTTCTTCTTCTTCTTCTATCCTGCTCTTTGTGCTTTATCTATTCTCCCTCGACTTCTCTTCGAAAGAGGCAAACGAGCGTATATATATCACCCTAGAATTTGGGGATTTTCTCCTTTTTAATTTAATCCTCGGATCTTATTCTTCATTAGTCCGGGTGTCCATGGGAGAAGTCTTTAGAACTAAATTCCATTAGCCCAGGTGGCTATCAGAATATTCTTTAGGAGACATCATCCTGAACGGTTGCCATGTGGCCTGAGATCACATGCCAGACGACTGAAGTCAAGATCACATGGCTTCACTGAAGTCCTCACGTGCAAGGTTAACAGGTCGAGGCAACTTTCAGATGTGCAGACGTAACTAACTCTTAGAGTTGATTCTGAGCTGGATGATTTGAGGCATGAGGTTGATGCGTCGGTGCATCATTGAACTGCTTCAATGATTTTGCCTATCAAATCCAAGTAGAGAGCTGAATGCGTAGGTGCAGTCTTCCGATGCATCAGTGTAGTTGAAGACACGGCCTTTAGTGCAGAAGGCTTGAAAGAGATTTTGGCTTGATGCGTCGAGGCATCACTTCTGATGCGTCGATGAAACATCCTGATGCTTGAGGCATACCTTCAATTTTGCTCTAATGCTTCGACATGCTAAGTCTAAGCACAATCTTGGATTGTGTGTGTCGATGAATCTATCTTTTGCGTTGATGTAGTGGTGACTCTTCCTTCTGATACATCGATGCATCGCTTCTTATGCGTCGATCCATCTATCTTTTGTGTTGATGCAGTGATGACCTTTCTCTTGCTGCATCTTTGCAGTGTACTTAGTTTCTCCTGATGCGTCGATGCATCACTCCTGATGCGTCGATGCATTGTAGTTGTGCATCAACTTGAATTTTTGTGATCCATTTGTTGTCAATGGATCAATGTACATGTTCACTACAAGTGAGACTTAGTCCATCACATCTCCTCAAGATCAATAATATGTCATCATCAAAACCAGAGATCCAACAGTCTCCCCCTTTTTGATGATGGTAACTATTCATTATTTGTTCCGTTCCTAGTTACAGGATCATTTATTCACATCAAAATTTTTAAGATAAAAAATAATCATTAGGTGAACACTGAAAGAGTAAGATGAATTTTCATTGATCATAAAGCACAGTTTAGAGTACATAATGCAGTATGCATATGCTGTGCAGGACAGACCAAGACTTCTTCCAAAAAAATCTTTCAAACTTCAAAAAAAAATTTCATTTTGATGATTGGCAACAATACATTTTGTTTTCAGCTCTTGGTTTTTGATAATAATGATATTCTGAATCCATTTTTATTCTATCAACACTATTAGCATTTTAAAGCTTCATGTGCATGCATCATTTACTAAGGTCGATGCACATCGTCCCTTAGTCATACTAAGGTCGATGCACATCATCCCTTAGTCATACTAAGGTCGATTCACATCTGTGTTAGTCATACATAAGGTCAAAGCACATTGTGTCTATAATGCATATGAAGATCGATGCATGTTCACTATATTGCATTTGAAGGTTGATGCTTGTTGCATAGTGAGACAGAGGCAAGTTGGTGCACATTTGTGTTCTATGCATAAAGGTCAATGCACATCTTCTTTAGTCATAACTAAGGTCGATGCATGTTTTGCATATAGCATGTACTTGGTGTGTATGCAGGTTTGTGCACATCACTGTAGCTAACTAAGGTCGATGCACATCCTCTCTTAGTCTAACTAAGGTCGATGCACATCCTTCCTTAGTCTAACTAAGGTCGGTGCACATTCTTCTTTAGCCTTACTAAGGTCGATACATATCTACCTTAGTCTCATACAAGGTCTAAGCACATTGCGTTTGACAGTGCAACAGGTCTGCGCACGTACAAGTCATTGCATACTTGAGGTCTGTGCACTTTTGCATATGGCATATAAGGTCGATGCACATGTGTTAGCGATAGTATGTAAGGTCGATGCACATTCTGCATCTTGCCTTCAAAGGTCGAAGCACATTGTATATCTTGCCTTCTATAGTCTGAGCACTTTTCTTCAAGTCAGTGCACATGCATTGTAAGGTCTATACATATTTAAATCAAGTCTATGCATGTACTGTAGCATGCATCTTTAAAGTCTGAGCATATGTGCATAATGCCTAAGACAAGTCTGCGCATATTTCACTCGAGTCTATGAGATCCATGCATTTCCTGCTATGATTAAAATAATGATCATGCATTTGAGTCTACTCTATTTCTCATATCATGACTCAATTCTCATTAAGTCAATGCATATTGAACATTCCATTCATGCTTACAAAATGTTTAATGAAATGTTCTTTGTCTTGACAGGAACTTAAGTGTGAAGAGCCCCAGAGCTACTGAAAGAACTAGGATCGAATACCTGGGTTGCACAAAGGCGAACTTCACCCTCTGCTCATGCAAGTTAAGTTAGGCATGTGTCCCAAGATGCTAGTGAGGGGCATCTGAACCAAGGAGACTTATGATTGGACACGTGATCCAAGGTAATCCTCTGATCAGAATTATTCTACCACGGGGACTCTGCACTTTCATCTCCTGACATAAATTAACTAAGAAGAAAAGTACAACTGGTTGGAAGGATACGTGGAAGCTTGGGAACGTGTTGGACTTGAGGAATTCCCCCGTACTGTCGCTTTGTGCTCCATGCCCACGTGTCGACTTCTCGTATTGGTACGGCACACGAACCGCATCGTAGGACCATAAATCGGATGAACCGGGGCTCAGTGGGGTCATGGGACCATCGGACTGGAGGGAGGGCATGACCCCCTAGGAGGTTCGCCCTCCTTGGGGTGCGCAGCCGCCCCTGGGGTGAACTGGCCCTGAGCTGACCGTAACCCCGGGGGATGGCCCATGAGGGTCTTCTTGTGTTGCTTGGAGGTGTCCTTTGATAGACTCTGAACTCTGGGAGGCTGGAATGAGCCCGTGGGGGCCGTCGTTCTTTGGGTTATCACAGTCACTCACAAGGTGTTAGGGTAAATGCCTGACACACCCCGGATTGCCGAACGGCTTGAGTAGGTGGCTGAGGGGCCGCATGACAGGCCTTGGGTTGATGATGGGAGCTCGTGGGAGCTAAGGGGAAGCACTTTGTGGATGTGAGCCACACCTCGGGTTGTGTGTCACGTTGTTCTGCTACTTGGCAGGGTAGCCTCGGGTTGGCCCGAATGCTATGATTAAATGGCTTATTGTCACGTGTGTGAGTGTCGGGGTTGGCCCCGACTTGTCGGGGGGTCGTTGTAGGACCCAATTGAGGTGCCAGAGCCACGGGTCGGCCCGTGGTTTGGTGTAGAAGGGCTGGAACATACGCGCCCACAAGGTGTTGGACGGAATGCCGAACACACCCGTATGAGCCGTATATGTGTGCGGCGCCTGTGGTTGACTTAGTTAGGTCTCCCTTTGACCTTAGAGTGTTAAAAGACGTGTCTCTGGGTGGGCCCTTGGCCCCTTTTGCTGAGTGCCACATGGCGTGGCTCGACGTCGGGGGCGCCCCCAGGTGGCTCTGGGCGATGGGGCCGGATACGAGCAAAGCCCGCATGTGAGTGACCGGGCTTGACCCTGGGGAATTATTTGTGTCGCCGTGTGTCACGAAAAGCTGGTCAGGGCCCTTGTTGGGACCCGCAGGATTGTAGAAAGGGCTGGATAGCCCATGCCTAGAAGGTGTTCGATGATATGCCCGAACCCTTATTTCTCGTGATTTTGCCAAAAAATAGTCCGGGTATAACACTTATCCAAGAAGCTTGTGTCTTCTAGTTGCAATTACTGTGGGATATCAAGGCATAGCATGAATGATTGTTGTCTAATGGAACTTGATGATTTTCATGCTCAAAATATGTGGAAACCACCCTTTAGTGGTGGAACTAACTTTTCAGGACCCTTTGGTAGATTTTCCCGGGCGCTTGTCATGTCGGTGCGGGAATCTCACCACGGGCTGATGCACTCCCCTCGTCCTCATGATCATGCGATAGTGAAGTGGCTCAATTACATTGATGCAATGGAGCCAGATGTCCAGTCCTCGGTAGGCTAGGGAAGCCTCAACCCACGGCTGCCCCGCATGGTCCTCGTCCCTATACGGTGTCCAACGCACCTGAAAGGGCCATTCATAGCATATGTCAGCATTTTACAGCATATAAAAGCAGATAGAAACATATAGAAGCATATAGAAGCATGTAGGAGTTCAGGCTTTTTACCGATGCGTGAGGGAATGAGTCAAGGTCCTCTTGAACCGCCTGAGTCGGCCGCTGAATTGACCCTGTGCTTCGGGCTATGTTCCACCACCTCGCGATGGGAAACCGCCCCGGATGTAGCTCAACACCTCGGCCGATCCCAGGCAGGTATAAAAAAGCCCAGAACTGCATTTTTTAAGAGATGTCAGCATTTTAGTTAATTAAAAGCATAATAGAGGCATAATAGAAGCATTTAGGCAATTTACCTACAGGAAAGGTGAGAAGCTGCCTAGCATTGTCACCCGATCAGTCGCACTGAGCGAGTGGAACAAGAAGGCCAGCACCGCTGCTCCCCACGCTTATTTCCTCACTCTGCTCAGATCTGCTAGCAGAGGTAAGAGCCGGCAGCTGATCACATCTACTCGCGTCGCGAATAGAAGCTTCCTGAACAGCAGCATCAAGAAGCGTCTAAGGACCCTATCTCCTTCTGGTCCCGACTCCGCCGCCACGCTTGGACGTGCCTGCTTGACCACCCAGTCGATGTGCTACTCCGGGAGTTCTCCCACTGCCGCGGCTGCTCTCCGGAGTCCCAAGCTTTCTTGGAGCACCGACGACGATAGTTGGGACGATGGACGCCCCGGCCTCATCAAATCCAAACTGATTAGCTCTTGAGCAAGCTCCCGGTAGTCCACATACGCCCACCCGGTCGCAGCCTTGCCGTGCACTCGCAAGCCGCTAATCCGGGCCATGTCTTCCAAAGTCGGTATCATATGTCCCCACGGGAATATGAAAGCTCTGCTGACCGAGTCCCATCTTTCGTGCAAAGCCAATAAGAGGGCTGTGTCGACTCTGGTAACTTCAATGCTTAGGACTTCCCCGAAGCCCATGGCAGCTAATCTTTCTCGTTGGTACTCTGGCAGTGCGAGATAGACCGCCTGGACTTGTAACCATGTAATCCGCGTTCGTCTTTTCCCCTGCATGTTTAAGTCATAGGGTTAGTCATAGAGTCCGAGCGATTAATTGCATTGCATTTACGCTGCCTCAACAGATAGTTTTGGGAAACGTGCCCTGGCTGATCACAACGATAACAAACAACCGGTAGAGAGCATGGCACACCCGGATGACTACCACCACATCTGGAACATAACCTCGGCTGAAAAGTAACAAAATCTGGACGCGGCCAAACAAACAAACCAGACTGCTGACTCGGCTCAGAAAACATCGGCTGATCAAACCTCTTCCTCTTCTTCTTATGACGGAAACCTCTGCCTTGAGATTACTGGAAAGGAACACTATCGGCAGGAGAGAAGGCGGAAGAAACTCCTGGAGCAGACGACTGGTGGGGCGACTGATGCTACACGGCTGACGGCACCATCCCAGTCTGAGCAAAACCTCGAGTCCTCGCCAACTCCAACTCCAATGCGACAGCAGCTTGATAAGCAGAATCTAGCTCAGCGACACAAGTAGCGAGCAACGGCAGGCTCAATTGTGCTCTCAGTCCGCGCAGAAACTGCTGAGTCCTCACCGTCTCAATGGCAAAAATATGCGGTGCATACCGGCCCAACTCGATGAATTTATCGTGATATTGCAGCACCGACATCTTGCCCTGTGTCAGCTTGAGAAACTGATACATCTTGTCTAACTTCAGGTAGGCTGGAGTATAGACACGCTCAAATGCAGCAACAAACTCAGCCCATGAGATCTGTCAAAGCGGATGAGAATGGAAGGTGACTTCCCATTCTGAGGTCCACCACGTGCGTGCAGTACCATGCAGTTGATAAGAGGCCAACATAACACATTCATCCTCGGCGCAATCCATGCATTGGAAGACGCACTCGGTAGCATCCAACCACTCCCTCGCTGCCTCGAAATCTGATTAACCCTCGAAAGTCGGTGGATGGAACAACAGGAACTCTTTCAATGCCCGTCCATGACCACTAGGTAACTCCACAGGTGGAATAGGAATAGGTGCAGCCTGGGTAGGAATCGGTACAGCAGGAGCAGCTGAACCACTAGCCTCATTCCGATGAACTGGAGTTCTTCGCCTTCGAGGCGGCATCTTGAATCTAAGAAAACACGACAGTGGAAAACACATTAGCATCGCAAGAAGCACCCTAAGCCAGCAACGAACGACTCAAAGGGGACTTGCTCTGGACCAATACGGATTTCAATTCCTGATACAATTCCCCAACTCCACTCTGAAATCAACTGTAACGACCCAGAGCCCATGGCACCGATAACCCAGTACAAGTGCCGAATTACCGCTACCATGAACTGGGGACGCCACCCAGGAGGCTGATGAGGCCCCAGAAGGGTTAGTGGGGGTTGTTGAGGGATTGCATTAGAAATTAGAATACACAGTTAGCTCTTGGACGGCCCAGGGTGGACCGCCTATTGGCATTGTGCTTGCCGTGACCGTTTGAGCATTGTGTTGGCCTCTGGTTGACCCGATTGTGACCCAGTGGTCAACTTTCGGTCTCGTGAGTGTCCCAGACACCCAGGAGGTTTCGTGTCCGTGTTTTGAGGTGTCCGTAGGTTCCGTGTTACCATGGTTTCAGACCTAGGGACTATGCTAGATTGACGGTGTCGTGTCATCACGTTCAATAGTCTTGACCCCGAGTCTCATGACTCAAGGACCGTTGAGGTTAGTAGGTCTAGTGGGTCACCTGTTACTTTGCGTTACTCGAGATGGGCGCGTGCCTGATTTTCTGTGTCCACGTTCTGTGAGCCCTCACTAGTCATAGCCTTCTTACGGCACGCGTGTGCTGACCCACCCGGGAGTGGTGGAGCGGCTGACCTGAGAGAGACGGTTGTTAGGCTGGTTATCGTAGGGCCCCACGTACAGTCGAGTCCGGGCTTAGGGGGAATAACCATCTAGAGGATAGGCCTAGGGCATATGGTCTGAGTGTGCATATGAGGTTGGGGGTGTCAGACAGCGCTGACGAGTGTGACCCCAGCTAGTCTTTGTTTGTGGTACTGGCTACTTTTAGTGTCTCTATCTCCGCCTAGAGCATCGTAGCTAGACACGGAGGTGCGGTGTAAGACGTCAAGGGACGCATTCAGCCTGTTCTTCTGGTGGGCGGTACTCCCATCACGTGACATGAGTTGTTATGTCTCATGTTTCTATTTTCTCATCTGCGAGACGAGACTTCGCGTGTTGTTTCGGGAGCGTTCTCGTAGTCGAGTTCTATGGTTCCGGTGAGCATCACTGAGGGCTTTTTCCCTAGACATTATTTGGTTCACGACAGTGAGATCGCGATTGTGTTTCCAGACCGTGTGGTTTCGGCTTGGGCCCTTCTGCGAGGGCAGACCTCCGCAACTGGGGTGTCGTGACATTTTTCTAGTAGCGTGGCTAGGGCGATTCGTGTCTGATGGTCCCCCGATCGTGGAATCGGGATGTCGGGTGCGTGACTTGGTTGTCCCCCGATGGGAGACCGGGTCATGTTTTCGGGTACAGTAGGAGTAGCTGTAGAGTCGAGGTTTTACCGGCCACAGTAGTTATTTTCCTGCTTTCATAGTTACTACTTTTTGTACCGTTGTTATTTTCAGTTGGGGTTCCGCGGGACCCCTACTGAGCCAGTGATAGGAGGCTCACCCGTGATTTTCAAGTGCGGTGGTTCTTCCTCGAGGTTCGAGGGCGTAGCGTGGAGGTTCTTAGTTGCCAGCTTATCGAGCCGAGTGTTCACTCGGTGCCTAATTCAAAAGGGCCACCCACTATCTTCTATGTAGCCGGGGAAAAGCCAATCAGAGAGGATGACGATTGCCGACTCCCCAATGAGCTGCATGACCCACATGTCTTGATCATGGGGCTCCCCAACATGACTGACCATGTAGTTAGATTGGCTAGAAAATAAGGGATCCCCTTTTACTAGCCCTCCAGCCAGAAGGAAATGTTCAAAAGAATGTGGAACCCGCCGAACCTGGACCGGAGGCTATTACAAATTACCAAGCACCCAGGTTTGGGCTTCTCGATGGAGGACCATTATGAAGCTGACGCGATATCAATTTCAGCTCTGTCTGAGGTGACTCAGCCGAAGCTACAGATCCGCGGGAAGCCCGCCGCAATAATTATCTTGCGCCCTCAACTGAGGAAGTGCAAGATGAAGAAGTGTTCCTCTGGAACCCTCCTCACCGCAGGGGCACAGGGAAAATCTCCCCCTCTTCTGAGGGGTCGACTTCAAAAGACTGCAACACTGGGGTACCCTCGCCCCCGCTCGTTGGCGAAGCGAGGAGCGGTGATATGGACTGTGCTCTGGGTTTTCCCCGATACGACCCCATTATGTTTGCTCTATATCAGAGGCAACAATGGGAGATCGAGATGTTGAAGGCACGGTTGGCCGAAATAGCTGCACTCGTGGCCAGTCTGATTCAAGTTTCTCTCCGCTTACGAGATGAAGGCACACCTCAGTCTCGAAACACCTGTCCCGACACCTCTGTGCAGTCAAGGAGGGAGGCAAAGAATATAGCCCGCCCTTCAGCCAGACAGCCGACTAGACGAAGTCACACACTACAGGACAAGCTATAGAAGCCCTACTCTTTCCCAAGAGAGAAGACTCGAGGGATCTTTGACTGGGCCCCAGGAGCTCCGAAGAAGTGGTGACCCCTTGTTCTGCCCCTATCATCAGATACTGGGTCACCCTATCGAAGATAGTTACGTCTTCAAAGATATCACTCAGGACCTGATTGACAGGGATGAGCTCAGAATGGGAGATTACGTGGTGGCCCTGCCACGCCCCCATGTTACGAGCAGCCCCAAAAGGGGAATATATACAATATAAGTCTAGTACCAGGCTCCTGAAGATGCAGTAAAAAATGAACAACCCTGGCCGTCAGTGGCGGAGCAACCCCGAGCATGGACAGCAACTGCTTCGGCCCCCGTCGAAGCTATCAATGATGACTACTTTGAAGATTCTGGAGCGGCCCTGTGCCTCCCCAGGCTAGGGAGCCCCTCGGGCCCGCCGACCGCAACCCCAAGCGAGTGTGAAGCAAATGCGGCCTCTGCACCCAGTGAGGCCGGGATAGTCGCTATTTAAGACATTTTCCAGAATATTACATCATTTTAAGTATTTTTCAGGGAGTATCACAGGAATAAAATATTGCATAATTAAATTAACGACTTTAAGCAGGGCATTATTTCATGATATGACGCCTTTTTGAAAGGGCGTTTAATTTCAATATGACGCCTTAGCTTAGGGCGTTATTTCATTTAATACAACAAATTGGTCATGGAACAGTAGTAATAATTTAACAGGAGAAAATCATGGATTCAGGAACATGGTCATGTAGAGAAAAATTACTGGATTTCAGGACTGTACTCATACAAGAATTAAACTATCATGGATTCAAGTTATTAAATTTTAATCATGCGTTGATTTATTAAATATTATGGTAAACAACGCCTTGAATGGAGTCGTCTATTAATTGACGTCTTGAAGGAAGGCGTGTAAAACAGAAATAGCGCCTGAGGTCAGGTCGTTATTTCTTTTGAAAACAGAAAAATATAAAACGTCATGAAATCCAGAGTGTCTATACCTATATGTATGCATGATTTGTTAACTATAGTTTGATCCAAAACTTGAGATTTAGAACCTATCTTTTGTTATTGACGGGTGATAACTGGAATTTGGGGGAAGAAGAACCGGTACTCTGTTCAAAACAGAGCAACATCAACTGAAGAAGAGTTCTAGGCGTTCTTCCACGGAGGAGGAAGACAGTACGACGTAGACAATAGGGATTCAGCTAGCTCCTTCTACCGACGTTCCTGCATCTCACAGGAAACAAAAAAATAAGAAGGGGTAGAAGAGAATAAATCAGAAAGGAAGACCATCTTCCTTACCGTAGCTCTGGCAGGGGTAACGAACAGAGGGTTCATAGGTTGATGGCAGGATATTTATAGGCTTAGAAAACCTGCGGTTGGTTGGAGTTCGATTGGGGTTGAGTTATCGTGGGAAGGAATCCTATCATTATTTCCCCTCTTAATCCTTTCCCAGTTTGAATCCTTACCCGTATAGTTCCGTATCTGATCTCGATTCCCTGTTCGAATAGAACACGGCAGGAGGTTTCCATTTTACGATTCCTGGTGAAATAGCGCCTTATCAGTGGGGCGCTGTTTAATTGGTGACTGGGTCAGGGGTGTCAGTTAGTAAATTGGCACCTTCGTGGAAAGTCTTCATTTTGTCTATTGGCGCCTTGGATTAGGGTGTTAATTATTTCTTTTATTTTAAGAAGGATTCTTACCATGGTTCGAAACTAATTGACACCTTAAAAAGGGTCGTTAGTTGGTTAAGGGATGCTTGTTCAAAGGGGCATTATTTAATAAAATGGTGACTTGATGTAAGTCGATATTGGAATTTATTAAAAGATGGAGAAACCTCAGTATGAGGTGTAGACGTCCCCCACACCAGGAGGACGTAGTTCAGATCTGTAAATAGAATCTAAAGAAAGAGGTCCTAGAAAGAATGATAGGCACTAAGGTCTAGTCATTTGACCGTCTGAACAACATTGTGGTAGAGATCGAGGCATTCCTTGCTAGGTACTCCTCTACTCCCGCAACGCCAAGCCAAAAAACTAGGCAAGCTGAAAAGAGACTGATGCCCCTTGAAGTGCATATTGTGGACTTCAAAACCTATAAAGAACAGAAAGGAAAAGATAAAGAGGCAGTTAAGCCTCTACTGGCTAAGCCTACCGAATGACGAGAAGGTCCCTCCCTGTAGGAGAAGATGAGAAGAAAGCTGTACTCTTTCCCCCGAGACAAGACTCGGGTTTTGTTCGAATGGGCCACCAAGTATAATAAAATCACATTGCCAGAGCCGAAGATGCCCAATGACCTGAGAAGAAAAGATGACCCTCGTTTCTACTCGTATCATCAAATGCTCGGGCACACTATCAAAGAATGTTATATCTTCAAAGACGTCATTGAGTCATTGATCAAGAAAGGGGAGCTACAAATGGGGGAGTACAAAGTCGATCCCATACAGCCACATGAGATGCCAACTCTGACAACAACAATCAACATGGTATCCTTATACCAGCAACTTCCTGAGGAAGTGTTGGAGGCTAGTACCCAGCACACTTATAAAGCCTATGTCCTGGCACCAGTCGAAGGCCAAGGGAGCTGGCAGACTGTTCTGACAAAGATAAGAAGAAGAAGACAAGCACCCCGATTCCGCTTGGGAATTCACATAAGGGGCGTCACTCCCCAGCTAGCTCTGCTGATGGTAGCTCCAGTGTGGCATGACACGGCCCCTCGGGTGGTCATAAGGAGGCCCACCAATAACAAGAAGAAGCAAACCCCAATACCAGTGCACAAAGAAGCCAGCTCTGCACTCGAGCGGCTTCAGACAATCATTGATGGGCTTGATGAATATGAGCAGCCCAAAATCCAGCCCGTGGAGTTGAAAGAATATGTCCCTTGGGAGTAGTTTGAATCTCTCGTGCTGGCTCCAGAAGCAGAAGCTGGGGCGGAAGAAGAGCCGCCCCTGTGGGGTGATTTCCCGCAGGAGCAATTGCCAGTTACTAAAGAAAAGAAGAAGAAGAAGAAGAGGAGGTCAAAGAACAAAAGAAAGGGTGGGGTTATTGTCTCCTACAATACCTTAATAACATTGTTCGACACAACTCTATCCTTGGAAGAAGATGAGGAAGAGATATGCCTTGAGCCGACAGAGGCAAATCAAGCCGAAGCTTCCACTTCCCAACATGCCACTAGATCGGGAAGAAAATGGGGATGCCTTTCCCAAGCTAATCATAGCATTTTATTTAGGGGAGAGCAGCCCTATCAAATCCCCGAGCCAAAAGTCAAAGGCATAGAGATCCCGCCCCCACCGGGGCTTTACCCTGAAGACACAGGTAGCTGAGGGGTCCCCTTATTTGCCGAATTTATGTTAGCCCAGAAGGGTGAGCGGTCGTGCCCTCAGGCGAATCCACAAGCCAACAAATCTCCTACCTTGCTTGCGGCTATCCCTCCTCTGACAAGTGAAGATCGTGATGATATCCCAAACCTTGTCGAATTTATGCAAGAGAAGGAAGCAGCTCAACAGGCGCCACAGGTCCAGGTAGCACCCGGGAGAGAAAATGAGCCGCCTTACGAGCCGGCTCCCCAAGCACCAAATGAAAACATGTGCAATAAGGCTGAAGAGATGAGGCTGGCCAATGTCAGGGCTGGTAACAGAATAGTGAAGTAGCTGAAGAGGATCCTGGCAAGGTTAACTGTCTGGGAGATGCTCTCACTAGATGAAGAGACAAGATAGGCCGTCATTGCAGCACTGTGGACTCTGGCATACTTTGAGAGTTGTTTCGCGGAGATGCAACCGAGGGTGGCCGTGACCTTCATGGAGGAGGATATGCTCCTACCCACCTGCAATCACAACAAACTGCTCTACATGAGGTGGCAGCTGAATGGATAACCCATTAATAGAATCTTGGTTGGCCCGAGGGTAGTAGTCAACATACTTCCTTACCGGGTGTACCAGAAATATTATTTTGATGTACACCTGATTGAGGTTAGGGACATGAAGATTGCTGGCTTCAATCAAAAATTCGAGGTCCTGATGGGCATAGCAGAGTTCAACCTCTCCTTCAGTGACTTTACAACCACGGTCCAATTTCATGTAATTAACTCTGCCACCTCATACAAGGTGCTGCTGGGCCGACCTTGGTTGCATCAGAACCGGGTGTTACCTTCCACTCTACATTAATGTATAAAGTACCCCTGTAACGGGAAAGAAGAAAGAATATTTGCTGATCTACATCCCTTCGATGTGTTCGAGTGTCATCTGTTGGACACCTCACTATACTTGGAGAAGCCAAAGCAAGCTCCCCGTGCACCTTAGGACAAGGGGAGGAAGAAGGTAGAGCCTAGTGACTGGTTCCCTCCTCCGCCGCCAGCCTATGTGGCTCCTCCAGAAGTGTCACTCATTTCTAAAGCAGAAGGGGTGCTCAGAGTGATCCCCTCTACTATTCACCCCGCACCAGGGGCATCACGTCTCGAAGACCTGCTAGAGGATGTCAAGGTCCTGCATGGGATTGTCAAGCCCATAGCAGAAGCCGACTGTCAAACAGTTGAATCACTGAAAATCTTGGAGGTGCCCAACCCTGAAGGTCAGCCCACTATCTTCTATGCGACTGAAGAACAACCAGTCAAGGGGGATGATGATTGCAGATTCCCTGATGAAGTACATGATCCCCTCGTCCCAATCATGGGACTTCCTCACATAACCGGCCGTGTTGCTAAAATGGCCAGGAAATAAAGAATTCCCTTTTGCCAGTCCTCCAACCAGAATAAAATGATCAAAGAAATGTGGTATCTGCCAAACATGGATCGAGAGCTACTGCATATCACCCAGCACCTAGGGTTGGGCTTTTCTATGGAGGACTTTCATGGAGTCAACATGCTCTCCATCTCTGATACAGCGAAAGAAGACTCTCAGGGGGCAATCTATGATGAATATCTGGGAGACTACGAGCCTGTAGAAGCATCCGCCAAATGGAAGGACTCGACTCCACCTCAACTATAGGTGCAAGATGATCAAGAACCTGCCACCCCATGTCGGTGCTGGGAGTCCATCTCCACAGAAGTTGTTGAAACATCTGATGGCGGCTCATCGGCGCTGGAGGTGCAAGAACACTCCCTTGCCCCTCAGGGCATTACATTTGATGACAGGAGTCCGAAACATGCGGAGGTCGCAACATTAATCTCAAGGTCTCTTCCTCAGTAAGCCAGGTGCCGAGAGTCCATCTCCGTAGAAGTTGATGAAACACCTGATGGCAGCCCATCGGTGCCGGAAGTGCAAGAACACTCTCTTGTCGCCAAGGGCACTACTTCTGATGACCAGTGTCTAGACTATCTGGAGGCTATATCACCAACCCCAAGGTCTCCTCCCCGGCAAATCTGAGTGCTAAGCAGCACAGAGGGAGCGAACCTCGGAGCCCCACCATCGGGTGAAGCAGAACAAGAGGGTGCCTATGATGTCTTTGAAGCACCGAGTAGTGCGGAGGGTGGTGGTGAGCCACCCGGGGACAAGTGGTGGGTGCCGGTTTCAACCCGGCAAACCGATACCGAGGGGATCGGTTCTGGTGTGCACTCACTCACCGGCAGCAAGATCTCTCGTATCATGGAAATTTGGGCCAGGCACTCCTCACGCGGCACGGCAGTCGGAGCTAATACTAAGCAAGCAGGTGGAGTGACGAACGCACGTACCTAGCAGTCTGAAGGATCGGCGCCGGTCGGAGACGATGGCGAGCCAGGGAGCGTGGGCACCCGGGGGACACGCTGCATCGGGGAGGCTTGATGTCGTCCCTGCTATTACATGCACTACACTCCACGCAGGGAGGGGGATCACAGGGGTTGGGCGATCAATCACACACACTACCCTCGCACAGGAGGGGGGATCGCGGGGAGGGGTGAGCAATAGTTGCCCATATGCCGAGCTCGGGCGTCCGCTCTAGATGCAGCCAGCTCCTAGACGAAGGCCGAGGGATGCTGACGGACGCCTAAAAGTCTGGTGTCGAGCTGACGACGCGGGATGGGGACGGATGCCGCTGCAACAGGCCGGTGCAGTTCTGCTCAGCTGGACTGGTTGGCGCAGAAGTGGCGCGACACCCGGTATAGGCACTGTAGAACTCCGAACGTGGCGGGACCAAGTCAGGGACGCTATTGACTGGGAGGTCTACGAGCCCTCAGAAGATGGCGGCCATCTGATCAGACTTGAAACGGAGAGGAAGAGGGGAATTCGGGGCCGATTTGACAGTAGCTTGTCCTGGGTGAGTAGGGGACTCTAGGTCTGGCGCGACTGAGGGAGAATGGCCGCCCTAGATGGAGACGATGTCAAAACTAGGCGAGACCACCTCTGGTGCGTTGGCACTTCGGAGGAGCAGAACTCTCATGAAGAGAACTATAGCTGAATCACACAGGGGCATGTGGTGGAACTGCTACCAGATGGTGCTCTTGTTCAGACCTAAGTCTGGTGTAGTTGCACGAGAACGGGCGGCGCAAACGGTGCTGAGGTCGGATCGCCACAGGATCACTTTTGGTATGAAGCTGACTCAATGATGTACGAATCCACAGAAGGAAGCTTTCGCTGGTTCACACCGTGGACGCCGGGGTAGTCTCTGCAAGCTTGACCTCAGCTACAGACTAGTTGCAGAAGACAACAGCGAGGCCTTCTCGATCCACGGGAGGGCGTAGTGAGGACGGGGAGGCTCCGAGATGCCATGGACGCTTGGATCTGTGGAGGGAGGACCTAAGTTGCAGTAGGAGAGGGGGGCTGGGGCGTGGGATGCAGGGGCTAGGGTTAGGGTTGATGGGGGCATTCTATGACCGCTTAAGTCTCCTCGCGGCCCACTCTTTGACCGCCACTTGTCTGGGTTCTCTGGGTAGTGTAGCGGCCCATCAATTGACCGCTTATGTTGTCTAGCGGCCAAGAGATAGACCGCTTATGCCCTTGGGTGTTATTTTTCATTTTCTTTGTTTCTAATTGCGTTGGCTTAACCTTTTGGTTTGCCCATTGTCCCATTGATGTCTCTTGACATCCGATGAGGGCTGAGACCATGTTATAAGGTAGCCAGGAGTGCCTTTGTGTTAATTTGTGTCCTGTTCTGCTTTAGAGTCATTATTGGTTTTCGGTCAACCTGGTATGATCCAGTGGTTGACACGTGACCTCGTGAGTGCCTCATCTATCTTGTCCAGATTGAGACATAGTTTTGGACACCTTGAGGTGTTGTGTTACCTCGATTTGCATGTCCATGTGCTATGACGGTCTTTGTGATCCCTTAGGTATCCATGATTCGTTTTATGCGGATGTTTGGATCCAGCTGTCTTGTGTCATTTCCTTTCTCAGTGTTTAGGCTGATTGGCGGCTTATTACTGCTTGTGCAACGATCTTGACCCGAGTCTTGTGACTCAAGGATCATTGTGTCAGTAGGTCTAGTTGTCTGTCCTGAGTTTGGTGGCAGTCTTGCGTGCTGCCTTGTGCTTAGTGCTTTGTAGTACATGTGATAGTGAATTCTTAGCCTGTCCGTACTTCAGCTCTCTTGTTTTCGAAGTCTTTGTGTCTAGTGAGCCTCCACTAATCATAGCCTGATGACACTTTCCTGTGTGTCGGCCCACCTGGGAGTGGTGGTGGGGCAGAGTTCCCGACTCAGATGGCTTTTAGGCTAGTTTTCATGTGATCCCTTGCTTGACAGTAGTGTCCTACTGGGGGAGAAAACTAGCTAGAGTCCCACCTCAAGGTAATGAGCTTGTGTATGCACACGTGGTTAGGGGCAGTTGGATGAGCACCGACGGGCGTAACCCTTACTAGTCACTCATTACTATTGTTCCTCGTACTTGGTTGAGTATCTCAGTTACCACCGTTCCAAACATGTGGAAGATACTTGTGGTGTAGTGTAAGACGTCAGTGGACGCATCTGGCTGTTCTTCTAGTGAGGAGGTGCTTCCATCACTTGATTCATGACTCTAGTATTCCTCAGAGTTGTGTCCTTCCAGGGTTAGTTTTTTCTTGGCTTTACTCGTGGTCAACTTCGTATACTGTGCACGACACTCTAGTCGTGTATACGCTAGTGTTTCTTGTCTGTGTAGGTTGTTTGTAGGGCTTTTGCTTATCTTCATAGGCCTTAGCTTTAGAGCTAGTGCATTTTCAAGCTCAAGCTCCTTTCCAACCTCCTCCTCCTCAACCTCCACAGCCTAATTTTGATGAAAAATTTGACCAACTCTAACAACTCATTCTCTCTCAACAACAATCCATTGCTAAGTTAGAAGGTCAAATAGGGCAATTAGCAGCGAGTAATGTAAGGAGAGAGGTGGGTCAACTTCCTAGTCAGCCCATGGCTAATCCTAGGAGCCAACCTCCGGGCTTTTCCCAAAGAGTTCCTATTCTTCCTCAACCAAACCAACCTCAACCACCCCCTCCCACAGGGCCCCAGTTTGAGAATGCTAAGGCAATCTCTTCTCTTAGGAGTGGGAGAGTTTTAGATGATCCTTACAAAGCCAGGGGAGTTGACAGTAGTTCGGGCCAAGAGGGCCACAAGGAGAGTGATGAGGAAGAGGAGCCCGTAATTGTTAAAGAAATAAAAAGGTCAGAAGGTGGGGAGAAGAAGCTTGATAAAGGGAAGGCAAAAGTTGATGAAGGACCCCAAGAATATGTGCCTAAGGCTCCTTTTCTCGATGCCCTAAAGTCGAAGGCTCACAAAAAAATACCGGTGCAACAGGAAGAATTAGTGGAATTGTTTAAACAAGTGAATATCAATATTCCACTCTTGGAAGCAATCAAGCATGTGCCGACATATGCAAAGTTTTTGAAAGAGCTTTGTACTCCAAAGAGGGAGCCAAAGGCGGTAACTCAAAAGATCTGCTTGTCTGAGGATGTGAGTGCTGTTTTAATGAATCATTTACCAAAGAAATTAAAGGACCCTGGAGCCCCGTTAATCTCATGTGATATAGGTGGAGTCACTTTTTATAGAGCATTGCTAGACTTAGGTGCTAGCGTGAATCTTTTGCCCACTTTTATTTATGAGCAGTTTGATCTGGGGGAGTTAAAACCCACTTCAATAATCGTTCAATTGGCAAATAGATCAGTGAAAACTCTACGGGGTCTGTTGGAGGATGTTATTGTCAAGGTGCATGAATGTTATTTCTCAGTGGATTTTCTTATTTTGGATATGGCCTCATCTCAGGATCTAAAACACACACCTATTATCTTAGGACGTCCCTTTTTAGCTACGGCTAAGGCCAATATAAATTGTGCCACGGGAATGATGGATATATCATTTGGAGGAGAGAAGATTGGATTGAATGTTTTTAAGGCTTCTCAATATCCGGACCTTGAAGAAGAATGCAATATTGTTGATATCTTTGAGATGAGTGATGAAAGTCCGGATGACATCAATGACACCCTAGAAGAGGGTAGCATGCTTCAGGGTTCTCCTCTCTCTATCACACCCTGGTCTAGGGTAGAGTCACTTCCCCACTCAGTGCGTGGGGCGGCCCAAGGCCAACCGTGCAGGACCTGTCGGTGGTAAATCAAACGAAATTGATGGGTATGAAGCTCAGATTCAGAAGGGGGGTTTGAATGAATCCCCTTATAAAATTTTGCCTAATTAAAAAAACTTATAGAGAAGATAATGAAGCGGAGTAAAGAGGATGGAGTCTAGGCAGTTTAAACGCACTCTCTCAGAACAGTGAATAAACACAGACTGAGCAATAAGGGACTCGCTAGATAGAAGATCCAGATCGGCCTAAGCAAGCACCTAACGAATCACACTGAACAAACAAACCACAGAACACAGAGAATTTTTAGATGGTTCAGTCTGTAGCCCGCAGACCTACGTCCATCCCCCACTGTAAACCAGAGTGAGGCTTCCCGCTGATACACAGCTTAACATGCTGGGCATTACAACTTGCCTACAACCACTACCTAACAGCTTGACCAGAGGAACGCACTCCTCTCTTCCTCCGACTCGGAGGGTAACACACTAGTGACACTAAGTCACCAGAAATCGGAGACACCAAGTCTCCCTTCCTCAAACACTAGAGGGTAGACCACGAGAAACACCAAGTCACTCGTAACTGGAGACACCAAGTCTCCCTTCTCCTGAAGTCATAGGAGGAACCCGACTATAAAATCAGAGGATCGGAAGAACAAAGCAGAAAATGAAACAAGAAACAAAAATCAAACAAACTGAAAATGAAAAGAAATGTAGCTCTCGTAAGAGTGGTTTTGGATTGGATTTGATCCAAAGTCCAGTTGTAGTGGATCAACTTCACGAACTCTCCCTCTCTCTTTCTTCCTCTGCCTTCTTCTTCTAGCTCTCTGCCTCTGCTAAATTCTTCTATCGACTATCCTTGCTCTCGCTTCACAATAATCACCACATTTTCTTGATGAAGACTCTTCTTATTTATATGAAGCCTCAGAGCAATAGATGGATGAGTGTTTTAGCAGCAATTCCCACCCAGATTGTTATCCAAATCTGTTCACCACTTGAAACATGTCAGCATCTACGCTCGATAAGTTCCACGTGTCACGAGCACAATTAATCCTTTAATCTTAGATCTCAAGCCTTCCTTCTATTCCACGATCGATTCCCCTGACAAGAGTACACTTAATTAGCTTAACCCTATAAGGCAGGAATGGAAAGTTTGCACAGAGTTTATATACATGACTAGAACAAACATGCACAGACTCAAAAGACGGTCTGAATATATATTCATGGATTTGAATGCACGGACCTTATGTGCATGGACCTTACTTGCACGGACTTAAGAAGCATCTGTAACTCTAGTATGCAGAGATGTAGATGCATGTTCTTACGTGTTTGTGTGAGGGTGAGGTGTCTGTATCTTGTCGAGGGGGTTTTGTTTCAACGTTGCTGTTTGAGTGAATATGTAGTATATGGTGTCTGGCTATTCTTTGTTAATTCTTTTTTCATGTGGAAATAAAATTTAAGAATAGGAACCCTACTAGAATCCATTTTCTAACCCTTCTTCTATTATGATTCAGAATGGATGCCAAAACTTCTTTCAACATAAAAACAAGGGGCTTGTACACCTCAGAAATCTTAAAGAATTATCAGTATACTCCTATCTTTATGGTGTTTACCCCTGAACCCCTACAATTTCTTAACTCAAATTGTCATAACCCTAGGGCATGTCCCGTGTTGACGATGGTATCTCAGCCACCTGAGATTACCATTTTGCCCCAATTAGAAGGAGAGAGAGAGAAAGAGAGAGAGAGTGGCGGGAATCCTACCCTATAGGGGGGGGAGAGAGAGACCCTTATCCGACTACTCCCATCAGCAATTCCACCTACGTCCACCTAGTCATCACCATGGGTGCCTTCGGCTGTCCTTAGAGACCCACTCCCTCCCAATGTTGGCATGTGAAGGTGTGCAACACGCTTACCATTGACGCGCTAACGACCTCCTCCCCACTGCCTGCCCTTGATTGTGCACTAATGCAGTCGGGGGCAAAGACATATGTCCACCATGGCAGCAGGCTCTCATAAATCAACAACCTCAATTAGTAGATTGACATGGTGTATGTCGTCATGGCCCACGTTGGCAAGATTTCAGGACATCCCTCTGGTCATTGTCAACACAGGGTGGCCTAATGCCATTGACTGTGACCAGATCAGAGCCAACATCAACAGCACCGCCATCTACAACTACAACCTTGCCCAACGTATGGTGGTGAAGTAGGCCATGGGCATGCTGGCATGGGCTAGGGTTGTGATCCCTACATCCCCACTGTCATCTTTACACTATTCAACAATAACCAAAAGCCCAGCCCTAAGACAGAGCAACATTGGGGGCTATTCTTCCCCCAATGAGACGATGACGTATGGGGTTGACCTGGCCGGGAGGACCCAGATGCGACGTTCGGGTAGCTGTCGATGGCGATGAACAACGATCCCTACAATCGGAAGACATAGTGCGTGGCAATGGCTGGAAAGGGGGCAAACATGACGAAGCTTGGGACGGTGGTGGTGTATGCAAGTGGGCACTTGGAGAAGGGGGTGCACAAGGCAATCCAACCATGGGGAAGGTGCTCTCTCTCTCTCTCTCTCTCTCTCTCTCTCTCTCTCTCACACACACACACACACACACACACACACACACACACAGAGTTTGTCGACCTCCAACCTGCTCCACAGGAGCTCGAAGACGATGGCCAAGCGACTGTGGACGAGTTGATTGAGATCAATCTCGGAAGCAAGGAAGACTACCAGCCAACCTTCGTAAGTGTTGTCCTCAGTGAGAAAGAAAGGTAGGCATACCAACGGCTCCGGGAAGAGTTCAAGGATTGTTTCGCTTGGACCTACAAAGAAATGCCCGGATTTGACCATTCTGTGGCTGAACATGAGCTGGCAATACTTCCCACAGTCAGGCCAATCAAGCAAGCTCAAAGGCGTATGCGCCACGAGCTGGAGTTGAAAGTCAATGCTAAGGTTGACAAGATACTTGGCGTGGACTTCATAGAGCCCTGCTAAGGGTTTTGTTGAAGGTCTCGACCAACCCGTTGGTTTGGGGATTGTAGACGGACGACGTCCTCCAGTCAATATGTAACTTAAACGCCAAAGCATAGTCGGTCTTGTTCTTGAAAAGCATGCCATTATCCGAGATAATCCGACTGGGGCTGCCAAATCTGTATATAATGTAGTGCCACACGAATCGAGCGACTATTTTCCCTGTAACTTCTCGTAAAGGCATTGCTTCTGACCATCTAGAGAAGTAATCAGTGGCGGCCAATATAAACTTGTGACCTTGAGATGATGGTGGGAATAGTCCCACAATGTCCATGCCCCACTCCGCAAACGGTCAAGTAGGCACAGTTGGGTGGAGCGGATTAGGCGGCCTTCGAGGCATTGACCCAAATGCTTGGCGCTAGTGGTATGTATGAGCATACTGGTTGCACTATTCGTACATGGTGGGCCAATAAAACCCCTTGAGCTTAATGCTATTCTTCATCTTGGCTCCTGCTTGATGAGTCCCGCACAATCCGGACTGGATCTCGTGCATGACGATCTTTGTCTCCTTAGATGAAAGACATCGTAGGAGGACCGACCGGTCCTTTTCATGGACGAGCCTGAAGAGTAGGCCGTCAATTAGTTGGTAGGATGTGGCCCTGCGTAGCAGTTGTATCCTCTGAGCCCGATCAGGAGGGAGCCAGCCGTTCTTTATCTTGATGATCGGCTCGCGCCAGTCTTCTTCCTCGGGAGCATTCTCCTCTTGAATGTTGTCGACCTCATAAATAGTGAGGCTGGACTCTTCGTCGAGCGTACTTGGCATGAGCCTTCGGTGTCTGACCGTAATATTCAGTTCTCCATCAGGTGGGAGTTTTAAAGCTGCTGCCAACTTCGCCAGAGCGTCCGCCTGGGAATTACTGCCTCTCGGGACATGACCTATTTCAAATAGGTAAAACTTCTTACTTAGCCTCATGACGGCTGCATCACTCAAGGGGCTGGCTAGGTGCCAATTGGGGCACTAGGTCGCTATCTCTCACAATTCCACAGTGACCACACGAAAGCAGGGTGCTCCGGGGTCGGGTGCTCTCTCACCGCCAACAGAGTAATTCTACGGATATTAAATGATCAAGAACTGAAGTGAGAGCAAGGAGTTAGAGCTTACCCGGTCGATTTGAGGAAGCTGACCCCGTTCGGAGACGAGGGAGAGCGGGGAAGTGTGGGTTCCCCGCACACCGCGTCGGTGATGCTTCTTCCTGTTTAATAACTTACATGCACTACTCCTCATGCAGGAGGGTTGGACAAGGGGAGGGGATTGTGGATTACAACAAACACTACCTCCACGCAGGAAGGGGCGCTAAGCCGGTCAAGCGGGGAAGGGGAAGGCTTAAATAAACGAACCGGTGAGTGACGTCAGTTCTGCTTGCCTTCTGGAATAAGGGACATGTTGTCGGAGATGTAGCAGCTGCGGCCACTCCTGAATTTTTCCGGTGACGATATTAGTTGGACACTCTTCAGGATTGCCTCTTGATGACACCTGAATTTTGTCGATTCCCCTAGGCGCCGATGCTGGTCGCGGATGGGTCACCAACAGGGCCCCAGGTTCCTGGTTCTGACAACGGGGGTACTTCAGTAGCAGGAAGGAATGGTCACCACAAACGCCCCCAAACTTGAAATCGAACGTGGCTGGAGTCATTGAAACCGTCTTGAAGTCCTCTTCGAAACAGCACCTGCGGGGACGTCGGTGGAGGTCGGAGCAGGTCGGAGCAATCTCAGAGGTGAACATGTGTCTGTTTAGTCTAGGAACAGACAGAAAAGGAGCACCTGAAGGAGAAAAATCAGAAAATATCCCCCCAGATGCCAAACGGGATGCTTATTTTTGATGATGGACTTCAACTGGTGGTAGAAGCTCTCGGCCAAGCGGCGCCTCCAGAAGCCGTGGGATGTGGCCGTGGGAGCTCTAGGAAGTCACCTCAGGTCACTGGCTGGGCCTGATCTATGCAGTCAGGGGAGAATGGGTCTCCGAGCAGTAGGAACGTCGGATGCCAGCGGGACCACCACGGCTGTGAAGCTGTCTCGACGAGCTTTCCGGTGATGTATGGTATGCCTCCTGAAGATGCCAGGTGGCTCTGGGGTAGACTCTCCAATTTGTGCCTCTATTGTTGCCTGCGAGCTGGACTGTGAAAGGTGGTGTAGGTGGAGATAAGGTGGCAAGGGGCGGAGGTGCAACAAGGGAAAATAAGGGGCTAATGGCTATGAGGGTGGAGGGGATGTTGGGGGTGATGAGGGCTAGTGGAGGACCAGAGAGGGGAGGTGGGCCCATCCTCCCATGGTCCCCTTGACCCATCGAAAGAACAGGCTAATCTCATCGTGTAGCAATGCCGATAAGTTATAAGAATAAAATTTATAAATAAATTAAATGTAAGAAAAATTCTCGACTAGGCTCAACCCACAACCATATAACGGATAAAAGGGTTAATGGCCCTTAAGGCACACGTGAAGCGGCCAAAACTCAGTTAAAGCTACATACAGGAGATGTGTAAACGAGAAAAGGAAAAGAGCACCCCTTGCCAAGGCGCTATTTAGAAAAGTGACCTTCTGATGGGCGCTATTTCCAAAACAGGAAATAAAGGTCTTTACGTCTGGTGGAAGGATAAGATAACTCCAAAAGAAAAATTTACCCCTCGAATGGAGCCTGCATGCGTTAGGGTTTATGGCCATCCTAGAAAGTGGCTGCGGTTTGGGAAGGTCTTAATTGAGAAGGATTAATTCATGGGAAGTCTAAGACTTCTAGGATTTGTACTAGAGAACTTTGGAGCCCGATAGGATTCTGTATCCCATAATCTCTCTCTCCCTATACATACAAACCCCATCGATCGAGCAAGCCTGTCGGTGCTTTCTCTTCGACGTCGACCTGCTACCATTCTTCCTCCTTCATCTCATGTAGTTGAAGCTACTATCACCGACTGCTACCTACGACGTGAAGAAGTCTTCCTGGTTCTTCCTGCAGCTATTGCGTTCAGTGCAGTTGTTGCGATTGCATCTCCTTTTCTCCTTGGAGTGAAGCTACCACGGTTATCTGTTTGAAGTGTCGTAGCACACGTTTCTCATCCTCCTGCTGCTGTGAACGGAAGCAAGGGCATCTTCTTCCTCATAATATAGTACCTGCTATTGCAGTTGCAGTTGTTCTTACTTGCTTTCTGTTTTGTCTCAACCCTCAAACAAGGTAGGTGTTCTCAAGTTACAAAGCCCAACATGATACTTAGAACGAAAATCATGCATATAGGGTTGTAGTATTGATTCCATGGTTTCTAGTTGGATTTTTCTGAGTTTCAGTAACTGGCGACCCTATCTTGGGCGCTATATAGATGAGCGACCCTACACTCGGTCGCTATTACCTTAAGTATTTAATAAATACCCATGTTTAAAGTTTAATAACTATGTAACCTGAATATTAGAATTAATACATGGTTATAGTTCAGAACTCCTGATATTTTTCTCTACATGTTCATATCTGTAAATCTCTTTTTCTGTCTACTTTAAAATTGTGAACAGTGATTTGTGCCTAGAAACGCACCTGCTCAGTGCAAATCAAACCAATTTAATGGGCAACAGTTACCTGGTCGCTATATCTTGAATAAATGCCCTCGTACATGGGCGCTAAATTGAAAGATAGCCAGTAAATAGTATATATATTAAAAGTTTTGAATCAACGACTAAGATCAGGGCGTTATTTAAAGAATAAATGCCACTGCACCCTGTCGCTAATTGAAGGATACAGTCTCCCTCTTTGCTCTCTTTCTTCCATAAACACATCAAAAGTTTTCTCTTCTGTGTCGCTGTTTCCTCTCTTTCACCTGATGATAAGGAGTAGAGTATTCCAACTGTAGGGAGTAGAGTATTACAGGTATCTTTGTTCTAGACAAATCAAGGAAAACCCCATGATTTTTTCTCTTGTTCTTGCATTCGCTTACACTGTTATCTCTGTCTTTCTTTCTCTCTCTCTCTCTCAAAAAAAAAAAAACCCACCTTTTCTCTTCCTACGGGAGCTTCTTTGAGCTGGAAAGGTTAAGGGCCGGCGAACACACCAGAACCCATTTCGGTGTAAGCTCTCCCTTCAACTGTAGATCCTAGTAAATGTTATCTTTATTTGATTTTTCTTGATCTGCGCAGACAAAGGAGAAATTCCTCCATCAGCATAATAACACCCAGATATCTATCTTTTGCTTGGTGTAGAACCGGAGCCATCGAAAACGGTAACACATACATTTATATATATACCTGTTATTCCTGAGAAAATGGTTCACAACATGAAAAGAAAGCCATGTTTGCTTTGGACGGTGCTGTGGAGAAGGGAGTTCTGCCACTGTGCAACGCGGCCTGTGCTCCAGTACTGTCTCCTGTTCTTGCTCGGCCAAGCACGCACCAACCAATCTCTGCGTTCTTGCAAGCTCCTACCTTGCTACGTTCCGTTGCTGTCTGCCCACCTTCCTCCCACAGTAGCAGCGATCCTCTCTTTCTCTCTCTCTCTTGGATCCCCCAACAGGTTAACAAGATCTGAGCAGGTGGGAGAGGAGGAGCAACATCAACTGCAGTTGTGTTTCCCCCATCTCTTTTCTTCTTCTCCCAGTCTCCATCTGATAGCTAGGATCGTTGTTTGTGGTTTTATTCCTTCTTGCACCTGTTGGGAGAGAGAGAGTGTGTGTGTGGGGGGGGGGGGAGGGAGAAGAGGAGAGAGGATCGAAGAGCTGGTCCCCGGGGGACCTGAAGTCCGAGAATCCTGTGCATAATATTTACCTCCCCCGCACGTGTGCTTCCTCCACTGATAAGGCCTAGTTCGTTGCTGCTCGCCGAGGCTTTCACCTGGTGGAGGCGACAGATGGTTGCAGAGATTTTGGGTCCTCCAGGCAAACCCCCGCCCCCCTTCTTCCCCATCTCCGGTACAGTAACACAATGAAGTCACTGTTCATCCCCTTTTCTTTCTTTCTCTGTGAGGTAATAATGTAAGGAAAGACTTCAACTCATGGCAGCAGGCACAACCTTAGTGAGAGAGGAAAAACGACGCCATTTGCTTGCAGAGCTTTCCTTCGCTGGTTTTGTAGCAGTAATAATAATTTTGCCTCTCCATGTTCTGCTCCCCTGGTGGCGAAGCAAAAGCTTTCCCTTCGATTTTTCGGGATCGACGTTCAACAGCGGCCCACCACATCAATCCGATATCTGTAGGACATCTTTCCTTCCCCCACGCAATTTTTGACTACTTGCACTTGACTCTCTCTCTCTCTCTCTCTCTCTCTCACACACACACACACACACATTCATATGTCATCTCGTGCCTTCTCCGCCATTGCTCGTCGTTTCACCGAAGTTGGCAGAGACATCTAGCTCTGGTTGCCCGCTTCCTTTTTTCCTCTTTTGCCGCTACCGTCCCTCTCAGGTTGCCTCTTTGACACGAGGGCACACCGTTTGGTTCAAAAGCAGCTGCGCTCAAATGCTCAAATCTGCTGTTCTTCTCCTTTTACCATGGGTTTCTGGGTTTCCTGTCTTGTCTACTTGCATCTAATCCAAAAGTGTGAAAATGAGAGGGAAGAAGAAAAGAGAACAACTGTTCATCTCTCTCTCTCTCTCTTCCCCCCTACCCCATGTAGCCATGTTTCCATACATGTAGATAGAGGGGTAGAGTAGCCGTTCACGTATGCATGGTAATTAGAAGTACATGGATTTTGCGTAAATTGTGGCAACAGTACTGTTCTTATGCTGTTTATTATTACAGCAGGTATGCGTAGCTGCAACGCAAAGGCGACTGCAGATCTTTCCGGGACCTCCTCATTCCTTGTCATTAATGGAGGCCGCATCAACCTCGTTGCAACGGTAACGGATTGAGCTAGGAATCAGCTGTTCAAGGGGCTGCTTGTTCTGTGATAAGAAGGCTGTGAAGGGTTGAAGATATCATCACTTTCGGGGGTCCCGGAGAGTGTTTTGTGGTTACGCGGGTTTTTCCTCTATCGACCCTTCGGAACGCTATATAGGGTGAACCGTTGCGTTCTCCGACTCTGGGACATTACCTGTGCGTTGTGTATTTTTCGAGGATTGTGGGGAGTATTTTTTCCTATTTTTGGTATTTTTTAAAATTTCTAGATTTTCTATTTAAGCCCTACCCTTTTTCTCCCTCTCCCCTTCTCTCATTTCTCTCCCTTTCCCCCTCTATTCTCTCACATTCTCCCTGCTCGCCCTCTCTTACTCTGGGCAGCCAACGGAGGCAGCGGGGGTGAGGCGGTGATGCTCATGGGGCGAGGAGCATCGGGCATGGGACGAGGATAGCGATGGTGGTGGTGGTTTGTGGGTTCACGAGTCAGCGAGGGTTTAAATGACATTTTCTTGGCGGATCAGCATCCTCGGCGTGTGGAATCTTCAATGCTGGTAGTGGGACGATTCCCTAGCTCGTGTAGTTTATTTTTCACGAGTTGGGTAGGCCAAGGTGAGCCGAGTGGGTTTATTTCTCCGTCGGGGTGAAATTACATGATTTTGGGGTGTAAACCAGATCGAGTGTTTTGATCACATTTTTGGGGTTTAAATGGGCCCTCTCGGTGCTAGAGAGGTTGGGGAATGATTTTCCCTTGTTTTTCCCTGCACATGAATGTGAATGGGGCGTGGAATGAATTTTTTCGTGATTTTTGCCATTTTCAGTCTCGGGTCGAGATCGTGGTCGCCATAGTGGCCGCGTTCTTCTTAGAAGGCGACGTATCGTGCCACCGCGTTCATCGAGGAAGATGAACAGTATGGCAGTTAGGGTCGCGGTGGTGAGACCAACCGCGACTGGGTCACGGTCGCCAGCTCCATCGCGTTCAGCTGTTGTCGCGATCGGGGGACCCGCCGCGTTGATTGGGATCGCACCCCTCGTGATAGGCGCATTCTCCTTTGATCGCGCCCATGGTGGGGGTCGCGTTAATGAACGCGCCCAGGGCGGGGTGCGCGTTCACGTGGGTGACTAGTCTTGCGGGCCTGAGGGCAGGAAGGCAGCTTGGCGTGCCTTCCTTGGCCCCTCTGCGTCCCAGACACCCCCTGGGGACCGTGACCGTGTTTTCGGACCATGTGGTCTCGTTGTGGGCCTTCGTGTATGAGCACAGGCCTCCACGACAGAGACGTCGTGATGTTTTCCTAGTAGCTTGGCTAGGGTGGTTGGTGGTTTGTAGTCTAGTGGTCCCCCGACTATGGGATCAGGGTGTTAGTTTCCTTTTCGGTAGGAGTAGCTGTAGAGCCGTGGTTTAATCGACTGCCAACCCCTGGTTTAGGCGGACCAGCTCAGCCCCCTGGGCTGTTCCGCCTAAACCCATCCTCTCTATAAAAAAAGGTTTTTTAATTAAAAAACCCCTCCATGAGGGGTTTAGGTGGACCAGACCAGACCAGCCCCTTGGGCTGGTCCGCCTAAACCCTCCCTCCCCCACTCCGTAACACTTTCCCTAGGGTTTACCCGGACCAACCTCACCCCTCAACCTGGTCCGCCTAAACCCTTATAACCCTTCACCTTCCCCTATAAAATCTCCCCCTTTGGAAGCCCAAGAGGAAGCATCAAAGCATCGAAGCATTAAGCATTAAGGAGCTTACTCCCGAACTACAAGGGCGAGCTAAGGAGATTTGTGTGTGTGTTTGCTACGCTTATGCCGAGGGCATGCTGCATGGTCATCCCTCAAATGGCGTCTAGCCTAAACACCAACCTCTTAAAAGGTGGCCCCATATTTTGATGAACATATGTCATCTCGATAATTATGCACGACCGCAGATCTTGCTTGGTGAAAACGCTCTGCCCGGGTCTTCTCTTGATATTCATGCATGACCCTGATGTCGCTTGGTGAAAACACTCTGCCCGGGTATTACCTCGATATTCATGCACGACCCTGATGTCGCTTGGTGAAAGCGCTCTGTCCGAGCCCTGTCTCAATCATCATGCACCCCCAGACGTTGCTCGATGGGAACACCCTGCTCGGCCCGAACATCCTGCTCTACCCTGCCTCGATGTTCATGCATGACCTCTGATGCTACTCCATGGAGGTGCCCCTGTCCAGTCCCTGCCTCGATAATCATGCGCGACCCTCAAACGCTACTCGATTGAAGCGCCCTACCTACTCTCTACCTCGATGATCGTGCACCATCAAATATTACTCGATCAAGGCACCCTGCCTGGTCCATGCCTCGACATTCGTGTACCACACGGACCTTGCTCGATGAGGGCACTCTGCCCAGTCTCTGTTTCGATGATTGGGTACCACCAGACATGGCTCAAATGAAGCGCCCAGCCTGGCTCCCCGTCTCGATGATCGTGTGCCACTTTGGTGTCACCTCATAAGCATGCCCTTAGTGCTGTTACCCGGACAATGGGCATACTTCACAAGTCCTAGCGCAAGATGAAGTGTCAGGCCCCTACCTTTGTCAACGGGCATCGAGCACAGCCATCGATGTCTCACGGCGCCCAGCCACTCCAGTCACATCGGGGCCATTGGCACCCGGTCGCTCGATAATTTAGTTACAATGGTGCCCCAGGCACCCGACTGCCAGTCACCCGAGCCACATCAAGCCCCCCCACACTCGATCACTCAACAATTCAGTCCTCTCTCCCTCTCATTCTCTCTCCTCTCTTCTCCTCACTCTGCGGGGCGTGCGACCGTGGCGAGATGGGTGAGACAGGAACACTGTGGAGTGATCGTGGAGTGTGCTGGCGTGAAGGATGGAGCGTGGCGTTGGCGCGATCCCTCGGTGGATTCAAAGCCGGTGTAGTTTGGTCATCGTGACGTTATCGGCGTGGTTTAGTCACTTCAGCGCGCGATAACTTTGGTGGAGGTAGGGAGATGGATCACCTGCTTCTCTTCTATGTTCCCTCACTATTTGGAGCCGAACGGTGTAAGTATGAGCATTTTTTGCTTCGTTTGGGTAAAATCATGCTTCGGGGGTGTGAAACGGGTTCACCATTTCCATGACGATTTTCAGTTTAAATGGTATCATTAGAACCCCTGCCATGTTAGCATTCCATTGCCGCTAGTTTCGTCACGATTAGTTGTCGTTTGGGACCGATATGAGCCCGGAAACCCATGTGACTCGTGTTGGGTCGATTCGGTGGAATCGCCTATTTCTTGTTGTTTATGCATCTATTTGATCCCTTTCGGAGTGTGGAAGATTAAATTGGTCGTTAGGATTGTTTCCCCTTCATTTTCGGGCGAACGGGGCATGGAAAGGCCAGGTTTCGGCTAATCCTCTATTTTTCCCACTGTAATGCCTTAGCGGTGTCACTCGTTACGGTTGTTCCTTGTACTTGGTTCTGTGAGTGTCTCAGTTACCGCCATTCCAGGCATGTGGGAGATACTTGTGGTGTAGTGTAAGATGTCAGTGGACGAATTTGGCTATTCTTCTAGTGAGCAGGTGCTTCTGTCACTTGACACGATGACTTGTGTTTTCGTGACTTTTTCGGATAGTCTATTCTTGGCTTTGCCCAAGATCAGCTTAGTGTAGCATGCACGATGATCTAGTTGTGCATGCATTAGTGTTTCTTGACCGTGTAGGTCTTTTCTAGGGCTTTTGCCTATTTTGGTAGGCCTTTGCTTTGGAGCTAGTGCTTTGTCGAGGGATCAGCAACGCCCGACTTTGTGAGATCGGGGTTCACCTTTCTGTTGCCGTTTAGAGTAGCTTAGAGAGCCAAGATTCGTTTGGCAACCGTGTTTCTGATCGGTACGGCTTTACTCGTTCCTGTAGCTATTCTTACTCCTATTTTTATAGCTTTACTGTTGTAGTTTAGCACTACTGTTACTCCTGCTCTTTCTGTTCTTCCTGCTTTACTGTTTAGCTCTGTTGTCTTGTGTGTTACTACGTTGTTTCCAGTGGGGATCTGTGTGACCCCTACTGAGCCAGTGACACGAGGCTCACCCCTGCTTTTCAGGTGTGGTCATTTTCATGCTGAAATTTACGTAACCCCAATTCTCGTCTTAAGTATTTAAATCTTTCATTTCCAAGAGGTTTAGTAAATATGTCAGTAATTTATTTTTCTGTTTCAACAAAGTTCAATTCAATTTCATTCTTGCTTACTGCATCTCTAAGAAAATAGTGTTTTATTTCTATATGCTTAGTCCTAAAGTGATGAACGGGATTTTTAGTCAAGTATGTAGCACTAGTATTATCACATTGTTCGGTCCCGGGGTAGGCGAGCAGACGAGAATGGGGGTTGAATTGTCCCCCACACTAGATGGTAAATTAAAATACTATGCAGCGGAATTAACACCTTTTAACAAGATTAAGGAAATTAACTAAACAAGTTAACTAAGTTCCCTCAATCTCTCTGATCATACACGATCACACAAATGGATATAGCATGTAAACTACACACTCTTGCTCACTGATCACACATTCATAGATACAAATCATAAATTAACAAATCACAAGGCACACCACAATGCACAAGAATTTTTAAGGTAGTTCGGGACCACGACGGACTCCCTACGTTCACCCCTCACCAAACCTAGTGAGACTTCACTCGGGGATAAATCTCCAAACAAAGACGATGGTCCAAACAACATACGAGGACACGCCCCAACACACACACACACACACGGAGATAGAGTCTCCAACACGATCTGACCACAGATCAAACACATGTACAAACCGCAACAACCGCGGCACAATAAACCACATGACCGTATATAAACGGTCACACACACAAATATCTCTAATATTTGGAAGATAAACACAAAAGATCAAATCATGTCAAACTCAAAGTAGAGAATATGAAGCACATCCCAAAGAACAAATAAAAGATATAGAAATGACCCCCCTTTGTCTTCAATGGCCAGAAGACAATGTTCTTTGAACCACAAGTTGGAGGGAAGCTGGATGAAGATGATTCTTGCGTCCTCTTGTTCCTCTCCTCGAGCTGCTTCTTTTCTTCTTCTACCACGAGCTCCAAATCTTCATGGATGTAGATGAAAATCACCTTGCAAGAGCTCCTCTTCCTTTTCCCCATTTTCTTCTCCTATAAGAAAGAACAAATAGGCATTAGGGTTCATCACTTCCCAAATTTGGAGCACACATTGATATATATAGAGGACTGACCAAATGACCCAAATATCCCTTCTAAAATGTGTTAAAAATACCCTAATATGTTTAGGAACCATTGGGGGTATTTTTGTAAAGTTTCATGGGGTTTAGATCGAGTTTTAACCCTTCACGCAAGACCCGACCCTTGAGGTCAACCCTCGGGCAACCAAAGGGCAGACAAAGCAAAACTCAAACGTACTCTCACCAGGACTCCCTATCACCCCCCATCTCTACCACCTTAAGCCCCTTTTATAGGGCTAAACTTACCCATTAGATATTTTATTTTCCCCTTGTGACCGACAAATTAAGACCTCCTTTCGGTGCAACCACTTTTGTTTACTCATTTAATCAAGCATTAAAGCTGCCATGTGAAACTCAGTCCAACCACCGTGTTGCCAACCACCGTCTTCATCTCTCTCTCCTTCTCCTCTTTATAAGCCGTCCGTCACATGAAGGGGGCCTCGCATGGGCCTTCGGCCATGTGAGGAGGCAGCCAGCCGCGAGACACGGGGGCACGTGGGCGATGGCAGAAGGGACCCGCGAATGGGGAAACCATGTGGGCTCGCGTGGTTGTGCATGGCACATTGCGATGGTTGAAGGGGAAGTGAGGTGTGAGATGGTGGTGTGAAGTGGGTTAGAGAGAGAAAGGAGAGAGAGTGGGGGCGACGACATGGGGAGTGCATGGGGTTGCTTGGCATTGTGCATGGCCGTGGTGGTGTTTGAAGGGGGCCTGAGTGTGGCTGGCGTGGAGGGGCCGTTGGCCATGTGAGGGAGGGCGAAGCCCACGTGAAGATTTCCAAGGGGCGTGTATGGCATTTAAGAGAGGGAGAGGAGAAAAGAGAAATGCGGCCGTGTATGGGATGCTATATGTGCATGGGAGAGTGTTATGACGGTGGGAGAGGCGAGGGAGATGGCCACGGGTGTGCGTGGATAGAGAGATGAGAGGCAAGAGGAGCGGGTACTGTCAATTTGGGTTGTTAGAGTGAGAAGGAGGGAGACGGTGCCATGTGTAGGTGGTGAAGGGAGGAGAGGCACAACACCGGTGGAGGGGGGTGTTGTGGTGGCGAACGCCGTGGCCATGGCGATGGTGAGAGAGAAGGTGGAGAGGAGGTGAGCGCGGTGGGGAGGGGTCTGTGTCGGGGTTGGCCATGCGAAGGGGGGCCTTGCGGCGTGTAGAGAAGGGAGAGGAAGAGAGCGGCAGGGTAACAGGGAGGCGACGTCGGTGTTTATGATATGTGAGAGGATGCACGGAGGGGAGTGGAGGCCGCGGTGATGTGGGTTGGCACAGTGATGATGGTGGCGGGCGGAGTGGAGAGAGGTGCATAGGAGAGGAGAGAGGGGGTTGCCGGACGCCAGATGCCGTGTTCCTCCATGGGAAGCCCACCACCCATCGCGAATGCCTGCTACGGTCGCGAGTGATCAGTGAGGAAGACGATAACTGTTCACAAAAAAAAACTTTGGTGAGAGATTGTGTGATGTAAAAAAGTATATGTAAACCCCTTAATATATTTACAGTCGACAGAAAAGAAAAGATGTACCAGAGAGTCGGGGGAAGCCCGACGAGGGTACCAACTGGCCACAACAAGACGTTACGAGCACGTGCCCCAGGTACACATGGAAGCCGAACGAACAACCATCACCTATAGGGCAGGGGTGAGCCTCGTGCCACTGGCTCAGTAGGGGTCACGTGGATCCCCATTGGAAAACACACAGTAACACGCTAAAAATAGCAGGCAAGCAATAGTAGTAGTAAAGCAGGAAAGCAACACTACAAAGCTGTAAAGGAAACAGAATAGGAAGCAGGAGTAGGGAACAAGCTAAGGAAGAGGGGAAGGAAGAAGCCGCACCAGACAACAGCTATCGAACTAACCTCGGTACCCTAAACTACTCCAAGCAAGGGCAAGAGAGCGACTCGGAGCTGACAGAGTCAGGAGTTACCGAACTGTCGATGCAAGGAACTTGTAAAACAGACAAAAGAAACCTAGAAAAAGGCTAGACAGACGATCGACACGGATGACGGACAACACGACAAGGACGTCGTGCACACTGCCCCATACACAACAAGAACGCCGTGCAGGCGACAGACACTGACCTCGAGTATAGCCACAAAAGGGCTAACCTAGAAGGTCACGATGCACGAGAAATGTCGAGAGTCACACAACACGTGACTCGAAAGAGGAGCGGTCAGTTGTGTCCACTGACGTCTTACACTACACCACAACTAGCTCCATAATTGCCTCGACTACCAGCCGAACGTGGTCTACCACAGCTAAGGCCGAGTCGCAGGCCCACACGGAAACCACCACAGCAAGGACCAGTCAGGGTCACACCTGTCGACGTGAGTCCAAGCCTCGGACCCCGTGTGTACACACTAGCTGTAGACCATTAAGCCAGGCCTCTAACTAGTATTCTCCCCCGCAGACACTACGATAAGGTCGGGAGCCCATGGAACTAGCTTAAAAATCATGTCTCGGGAAAAGTGTCGTGCTACAAGAGCCGTCACACCGATGCATGTCATAAGGCACCAACCAAAGAGGAGCCACAAAACCTAAAGACTCTAAAACACAAGTGCTGGAGTACAGACAGGCCATACTACGCGCACCATGGTAGTACAGGAAACTACTGACCACTCAGGGCAAGGCAAACTAGACCTACAACTACAACAGTCCCTGAGTCCTACGACTCTGAGTCAGGATCATCGTACACAGCGGAACAAAGCCACCAATCGGTCTAATCCTAAGCCAAGGAAAATAACGCTCTGCGAGAACCAAAACACGGAGACCTGAGGAGACACTGAGAACCCTCAACACACCTAGACACGTAAATCGAGGTTGAATCCCACACCGTCACGACGAGCGCCCGGGAAAATCTGCCAAAGGGATCGGCAGTGACATTGACTAGAGTGGCCGAGCCCGAAAATATGTTCAAGATTGGAAGCACAAAGGCAAGGCCGTGACAGAGCGGGCGGACAGTGACGAGGCGTATCTGAAGGCCTTCACCCACCGACACGGTATCCAGGTTTACCGTGGGGCCCGACGACCGGTATGAAAATGCTAAACTTGACTTTTCTTGTTCTATATGAAATGAATGAATGCTATGTATGGCACTTACTTTCTAAATGCAGCTGGACCCACAAGGTTGCATAGCCGAGCTTGAGGGACTCCTCCACGCTACGGTGCAGCAGCGGGATGAGTACCGATGGGCTTTAGAGTTTCTGGTGAGTTTTCTAGACTTAAAACTGCAAGGCTTTATACAAAACCTGACTGACCTCTTTAAAATGCAGCGGGTTGAGGGAGCCCAGAGGACCAGACCAGATGCGTCGTCCTCCTCCTCACAGCCAGCTGGGGGACGAGCTGAGCGGGACGCGGAGTTTACCCGAGCTGTGGCCCGAGCTGAGGAGGCCGACGCTACCCTCGCGGGGCGGGTAAGAAACTAAACTTTCTTAAAATGCTTCATGATTATGCATGTAAATGCCTAGACTGACCAATATACAATGTAATGTGTAGGCAAAGGACCTAGCTACAGCTTTGGCGGAAGCGGCCGAGGCACCTCGTCTCCGGGGAGAGGTCGACCGACTCCATGGGGAGGTGACCCGACTGAGCGGCGAGGTGACCCGTCTGAGTGGGAAGGCAGCGGACATTGAGCGATACCGTGTCGAGGCTCGTGAGGCACGACTCAAGATTTTTGAATTGAATATTGAGCTTCGGACGATGGAGCGGATCGTCCGGCTGATGGGTCGGGCACCCGAGCGGACAGTGTCGTGGAGTGGCGCAGCGGGAGGCTCACGGAGCACGGCACCGAGCGCATCGGTGAGGGATATCCTGGCTAGCTCCTCCACCCACCGGAGGAATGAGGAGGCGGAGAGAAGACGCCCGAGGGAAGAAGAGGAGCACAGTGCCATGGAGCCACCGTCGAAGTGACACGAGGGCACCGGAGATAGCGACAGATTGGCGGAGTGATATTTTTTGTTGTTTTGTAGCTTTTGGGGTTTTCTAGTTTTTTTTGGTTTACACACATTATGTGACACTTGATAGACGTTAAAATGGAGAAAATTTTTATTTTATGAAAATGTGAAAATGTGATTGTGGATGATTGTGCATGAATGAATGTGATTGTATGAATGGATGGAATGGATGAACGCGAGGAAGGGAAGATGTATGTGTGGAAGTTTAGTATCACGGCACCTTACAAGAGCTATGATAACAAGAAGCGGTCCAAGAGTGGGAACAATGAAATTTCCTAGAAGAACAAGAAAGTTAAGGAAGAGGAGAAGCAGGTCATGGCGGCCTGCACATTCTGTGAAAAATTTGGTTATTCGATGGAAGAATGCTGGAAGCGCCTCGGCGCTTATTTGCGTTGTGGAAGCAGGGAGCATCGCATGCCAGATTGCCCCCTTATGAAATAATAGACAGTTAGAGGAGGACGTGGGAGGCAAGCTTGCCTCAATGCTGTTCTAAAAGAAGAGGAAGAAGTGCCCAGGGATGGTGGGCTCATGGAAGGTATACTTTAAATTTACTCTCGTTCTGCATTTGTGCTATTTGATACTGGTACTTCTCATTCTTTTATATCTACTTATTTTGTAAAAACTTTACCTGTTGCATTAGTTCCTTTACCTTCGGACCTTACTATAACTACACCCTTAGGTTCTGGAACAAAACTTACCAAATAATATCCCGATAGCGAAGTGATCGTAGAAGGGCACAATCTTCCCACAAACTTAGTATGCATTGACATGAAAGGATACGATGCTATTTCAGGGGTAGATTGGTTGGTAGATCATGATGCCGATATTAATTGCCAGAATAGGATTATATCTTTCTGTAAGCCAGGTCTTCCGAGATTTTCTTTCCTTGGCATCAAGTATAGGAAACATCCTACAATCATTTCTTCTCTTCACGTTTGTAAACTTATCTCGCAAGGATGTGAAGCGTTTCTTACTTCTGTCATAGTTACGGAGTCTAAGGAGATCATCCTAGCAGGCATCCCCATTGTAAATGAGTTTCCAGATGTTATCCCATCCGAGTTACCTAGTTTACCACTCGAGAGGGAAGTAAACTTCACAATTGAACTCATTCCTGGAGATGCACCTGTTTTTATAGCCCCTTACAGAATGTCCCCCACAGAGCTTAAGGAATTGAAAAGGCAGTTGTAGGAATTATCAGACAATGGCTTCATCAGACCTAGCACATCCCCTTGGGGTACGTCAGTTTTATTTGTCAAGAAGAAGGATGGCTCTCTCAGGCTATGCATTGATTATCGACGGCTAAATCAACTTACAATTAAAAATAAGTACTCGTTGCCACGTATTGATGAACTCTTTGATCAACTATCTAGAGCAGAGTACTTTTCCAAAATAGATCTCAGGTCAGACTATCATCAGCTCAAGATTAAAGAAGAAGACATCTATAAATCAGCTTTTCGAAGTCGTTATGGCCATTATGAATTTGTGGTAATGCCATTCGGGTTAACCAATGCCCCAGCCGCATTCATGAAGGTGCTTTGCCATACGGATGCCAGATAATAGTGCTTCATACTTGACCACATTGTTTGTGGCCATGAAATTGAATCGCAAGGTGTACTGCAGCTCGACTTTGTCAGGTGATAAGAGAACCGACCCTGCCCCGCTTTCGCTCACATAAGTGGATCCGTCCACATATAGTTCCCAGGCAGGTCTAGAGGAGTGTGTGGCCCCTTCCTTGTTGGGAAGCATGCACTCTGCGATGAAATCAGCTAAAGCCTAGGCCTTAATGGTAGTCCTCGGGTGGAAGCTTATGTCGAACTCTCACAACTCTATGGCCCACTTCACCAGTCTCCCTGAGGTGTTAGGATTCTAGAAGATCTGACGTAGGGGATGGTCAGTTAGGACCACAATCGTATGGGAGTGGAAATACAGTTGCAACTTGTGTGCGATCATGACTAAGGCTAATGCGAACTTTTCAGCCTGTAAATACTGAAACTCTACCCCTTGGAGAGCTTCACTTATAGTAGACTGACTTCATGCTCCTCCCGTCATCTCTGGCGAGCACAACGCTAAGCGTGCTCGATGTCACAGACAAGTAGAGGAGTAGCTGCTCGCCGAGGAGGGGTTTAGAGAGAATCAGTGGTGATGAAAGATACCTTTTGAGGTCTTCGAAAGCTTGCTCGCACTCTTGGTCTCAGTTGATGTTCCCTCTTTTCTCTGGTGACTTGTTGGCTTGTCTGATTTACCAAAAGAATGGGAGGTACCTTTCAACTGCTCTCGATAAGAACCGAGTGAGGGTGACGATGTGGCCGGTGAGGACTACACATCCCTCACACGTTTTGGTCATTTCATCTCCAATACGGCTTTGATTTGGTCAGGTTTAGCTTCAATGCCTCGATGGGTTACCAGGAACCCTAGGAACTTGTCCGACTTTACCCCAAATCCACACTTGTTTAGGTTGAGTTTCATGTTGTATCGTCGTAAAGTGGCGAATGTCTCTGCTAGGTCCTCCAGGTGGTCAGTCACGTGCAGACTTTTGATGAGTATATCGTCAATATATACCTCAATATTACAGTTAATTTGCTAGTCGAACATGTGATTGACGAGACGTTAGTACGTCACTCCTGCATTTTTTAATCTGAACAGCATCCTTGTGTAGCGAAATAAGTTGTGGTTGGTGATGAAAGCCATTTTGTCCCAGTTGGGCTCATGCATGCTGATTAGATGGTATTCGGAGTAGACGTTCAGGAAACTCGGCATCTTATGCCCAGTTGTCACATTGACGAGTTGGTCGATCTGTAGCATTGGGAAGCTATCCTTGGGAGTGATCTTGTTAAGGTCGGTGTAGTCAACACACCATGGATGTATCGTAGAATAGTTGACCGGGTGGTGTCGGATGACTTTAAGCATGGAGTTGAGAGTTTCATTCAATTTGCATTGGGGAATCCAAATGCAGCAATAGACCGCGACAGTCACATTCGATGCCCTTGTTCAAGTTGTAGAAACTTGAGGTGGCGTTCACCATGAGATGTGCAACATCATTTGTATAACAAAGGGTTCTTGGATGGTTATACGAATTGCACATGTCATAGTGAGGAATTCTTGAGGTATGAGCCCGACAATATTGTAGGCACAAGTGAGTACGTGGATATGGTTGTAGATGCTGCTTGTCCTAGTTTTAATATTCATGAGGAACATGCATACATGGAAGAAGTGCCGAATAAGACAGCCGGAAGATTTTATCAACTACTAAGGGATGCTGATGAGCCGTTGTGGGATGGTTGTGAAAAATACACTCGGTTGTCTGTAGTGTCACAATTGTTGAACTTGAAATTTGAATTTCACATCAGTGAGACTTGTTTTGACCGTCTCCTCCTCTTGATCAAGAGCATGTTACCTTGAGATGAAAAGTTACCTGAAATTTTTTACCGTGTAAAAAAGATGGCCAATGAGCTAGGGCTTGGATATGTAAAAATAGATGCATGTCCGAATCACTGTATGTTATATTACAAAGAGAATGTAGGTAAGATATCATACTCTATTTGTCATCATGATAGATTCAAACCTAAGAGAGGAAAAAATTCAAAGTAAAAAGATGTACCTTACAAGGCATTGTGATACTTTTCTCTTACGCCTAGACTGCAACGACTGTATATGTCCTCAAAGATGGCTCGACATATGACATGGCACACTGGAAGAGTACACTGTGTCGATGATATAATCAGTCATCCTGTTGATGGTGAAGCTTGAACTCACTTCAACTGTACTCATTTTACTTTCTCAAGGGAGCCACGTAATGTTAGGCTTTATCCTTCGATGGTTCAGTGACGTCTTACTCTTGTTGGCCAGTGTTTATGACACTGTACAACCTTCCGCCAGACATGTACATGAAGTGAGAAAATATATTTTTATCATTAGTAATTCCTGGTCCAAAAAGTTCAAAAAAAAGTTAGACATATATCTCAGATCGTTGATTAATGAACTAAAATTTTTATGGATTGATGGAGTTATTACTTATGATGCATGTAGGAAGTAAAATTTTATTATGAATGTTGCAATGATGTGGACAATAAGTGACTTCCCTACATATGGAATGCTATCTAGTTAGAGCACACATGGGAGGTTAGCATGTCCTTACTGTATGGAAGATACCAAATCATTTGTATTGAAACATGGTGGGAAAGCGTTCGCTCATCCAGTTTTATTCCAACATTTTTCAGGTAATCAGGTGGCTAGCGAGACCGAGACTCACACGGGAGGGGCAAGTGTGCAAGCGAGCTCTGAAAATTAGTGAACTCGAGTCTTTTATCTTTCTTGAGTCTAGATAGTGTTGGGTTCGTGGCTCTCCCTCTCTGTCTTTGATAATGGTTTTGATGATAACAATATATTGTGTGCGTTGGACGTGTATAGAATGACATTCGTATGGACAAGTGTGGGCACAAATGAGCTAACATGTTGTCACCTTCGTTTGCAGGTTGCCTTATTGTGGTAAGTAGCAATGGTACTTCATGAATATATCTTTGATGGTCTCTCATGCATTCTGTTCATGAGACTGTGGAGCTATATGTTAAATCTGTGTTCTTCAATGGTTTGTCATATGGGTTGTGTTCTTCAATTTCTTGCCAATGTAACCTTAATTTTGGATGACGAACAGTTGAATGAAAAAATTGCATTGGCCGCTGATAGCTTTCCTCCCGTTAAGGGAATCTTGTGGGGCATGAAGCCCTAGGGTGTGAAGCCCCTCTCCTTTCATTCCTCCTCTCCCACATCTTCTTCCTCTACTCATTCTTCTTCCTCTTCAACCCCTTCTTCTTCTATGTAAAACACAAACAAGGGGCATCGGCCCACTCGCGAACCCACTGCAGCAAGGGAGCCCCACACAACCCCTTTGGCTGGATCACGTCGCCGCGCCAACGACCATTGCGCCCTCGTGGCCTCACCAGCGACAGTCATCGCATGTCGGCCGTAATTAGCGGCATGCCCTCCAGAGCTCCGCCGTGCTCAACCGCCCGCAAGACCCCTGCGCTACCCCTACTAGTGGCTCTTGTGGCCCTCGACGACACTGCGCCCGGTCACAACCGCACCGACCTCGCAGAATACCACCGGCCTTTCTCCCTCTCCAGTTTGTCAGCCAGCCAACCACACCTCCACCGGTCCTCCATCTTCCTCCCGCCAGCACCTTCATCGGCCTCCCCTCCTACCGCCCTCCTCCCTCCGCCGTCGGCAACAACAGTAGTAACAACCCTAGCTTTCACTGTCGCCATCTTATTCTCTTCCCCCAGCGCATTCGCCCTCCCCCCTCTTGTCGTGCCGCACCGCCGCAGCCGTCGGCGTCCCCTGCGCTAGTCGATGGCACCTCTGCTGCCACCGGTTGGGTCAGGCGACGCGTCCCCTCTCCCCCCTGCCCCCTCCAACTTCAGCAAAAGCTAACCATGTCGGCCCCGCCAATCACAATCACCTATCGAATCTCTGTTCTCCCTCTCTCTTTCTCTCTCTCTCTCCCTCTCTCCCAAACAAACAATATCAAAATGGGGTTCAAAAAAAATAGAGATATCCCGGCGGCCTCAGTCGGCTCCCATTGCGGGACTGCTGGGGCCAAAAATCGCCATCAACCCAACTAAGGTGAAGACCCGAAAGGGCACCTCAGGTAAAATCAGGTAACCCCTCGGTACGAAAACCCGTAAGGGCGTACCGGAAAAAGCTAAAGGGGGCCAGATCTGGCGAAAACCCGAAAGGGCGGTAGAGCTGGTAAAGAGAAAAGTAAAATACTTCTCTTTCTCTACTCCTCACCGACAGGGGCCGTCGATTTCAACATTCTGTCGATGGCTATCTCCAGATCACTCCACAGTGAGGGCGACCACTACTCCCTCAATGGCCGGACAAGGCCCAGCCCCAATCCTCAGTCCCAGCCTCGTGGCCTCCACGCCTTCATAGGCTGGTCACCCAGCCCCAGCACTAGTCCTCAGTCCCAGCCTCATGGCCTCAACGCCTTCACAGGATGGCCACCCAGCTCCAGTTCCAATCCTCAGTTCCAGCCTTGTGGCTTCAACGCCTTTCTAGGCCAGTCACCCAACTCCAGTATCAATTGCCAGTCCCAACCTCGCTGCCTCAACTCCTCTACAGGCCAGCCACCCAGCTCTAGTTCTAGTCCTCAGTTCCAGCCCTGTGCCTTCAATGCCTTTCCAGGCCAGCCACCCAGCTTCAGTATCAATTGTCAGTCCCAGCGATGTGGCTTCAACGCCTCCATAGGCCGGCCACCCAGCTCCAAGTCTAGTCCTCAGTTCCAGCCCCGTGGCTTCAACGCCTTCCCAGGCCAGCCACCCAGCTCCAGTACCGATTGCCAGTTTTAGCAACGTGGCTTCAACGCCTTCATGGGCCAGCCACCCAGTTCCAGTACCAACCTCTAGTCCTAGCACCGTGGCTTCAACGCCTCTATAGGCCAGCCCCCCAGTTCCAGTCCCAGCTTCTAATTCCAGTATCACGGCTACAACACCTCTATAGGCTAGCCACTCAACACCAGTTCCAGTGCCAATTTAGTAATCCGGTCATTCCATGAGCCAGTTACCCAGACCCAGCGCCAACATCTAACTCCCGCATTTCAGCTACCATCTCCTTACGAAGTAGTTGGCCAGTCCCAACCCTAGTTCTAGCCTTTGGCCGTCATGTCTCTCAGGGCCATTCAACCATCACAACCTCAGCTCCTTAGCCAAATATAAACCACATTTCTGGCTAAGAACATGAAGACAACCAACACCTAGGCCTATGACCGACGCCTCCCAGAACCAGCCCCCAATCTTCACCCCGTAGGTTGCCACATCCCGATAAACCTACGCTAACCTTGCTATGTCATTCATGGCCAGTATGTTTCGGAATGTGGGGGTAGCATTAGAGATTGACAATTTGACCTTTTCTTCCTCCGGAATATGACCCGACACACGGGTGGCCATCTGCCTCCATCTGTCGGCATATGTAGCAAAGTCTTCATCTACCTTCATTTTCTCGGCCACTAAATCTGTAAAGGCATATTCCGGGCCAACCCGGTCTTGGAACCTCTGAATAAACTTTTCTTTCACCATCTTAAAACTCTCGGCATCTTCCAATGGTAAAGCATAAAATCACTCAAGGGCCACTCCCTCTAATGATCGGTAGAATAGGTACGCCATAAGGCGATCATCATACTGAAATTGCGCGAACTCATACATAAAGTCCCTTACATGAATAAAGGGATTGGTGTTCCCATCATATTTGTGGTATGTGGGGAGTTTGGACTGCGGAGGGAATCGGATATTATGAAAACTAGGAATTGGAACATCTGCTAGCGACTGTGGGCCAACCCGCTTCTGAAGGAAATCGAGTTGTTGTTGCATAGAGGCCCATTTGTCAAGTAATTCCTGCTCCCTGGATGGAGTAGGTGGAATGACGGGAGTGGGCTCAAGACGAGGAGCTGAAGGGTAGACAGATGGAGGGGGAGGCCCATAAGAAGGATATTGGGCCAGAGGATGATCCAAACTAGAATGGACTTGGGTCGTCCCTTACTGAGGGTGCATGAAATCGGATGGGCCGACAAGAACTTGCGGCATTGATGGGATAGACCTGTAGGAATCAACCTGAGTGGATGGGGGAAGAACCGACTTCCCTTTGTCAAGACCTGGATGGGCCGAACTAGAGGACTGGCCCGCCTCTAGGTTAGAAAAATGAAGGATTCTAGGCTCAACCGGGGTAAGATCAATCGGGATGGGCGAAACCCCGGGCCCATCAACCCTAGGTTGAGCAATAGAAGCTGGAGACAGACCTTGAGCAATCGTGGGTAACGGGGCACCGGACCCCTGCAAGTTGTGATAAACGGCTTGGAGTTGGGCTGGATCCAATTGGGCCATCATTTGAAGGACATGACTGGCAGAATTGGTGGAAGAAAGGGAGGGCGGCGTGCCTTCCATAGAGACGGAGGATGGAGGAGGTGCGGACCCTTCTCTAGACTGGAAAGAGATGACCCGAGATGGGTCTTCTAGAAGCCCTAGAGGAAGAGACTCCTCCTGGGAATGGGAAAGATCAAAGGAAGACATGTTTGACTCAAACAAAGGATTGGAATAAAAGGTGGAAAAAGAATTGCCCCTAGGAGATGACTCTATGGATTAGAAGCAACTCCACATGCACTATGGTGCCTTAAAAACATATTTGAAAAATACAAAGTCATAGAAGCTTTAATATGTAATTGGCATTCTTGAATCTTCTACATGCTCAGTAACAAGAAACTTCAAGTGAGGGATATTCATTTACATATGAATGAGCACTCTCATTGAACATTTTAAGCCTTTCCAAAAATATAAAGCTCACATAGAAATAATCGCTCACACAATCAAATATGCTTCATTTGCTCATCACAAGGTAACTAACAATATTGACCATGACCCAAATCATATGCATCCAAATCAATGACTTTTACTTCATGAATCATCAATCTCCTTTTTGAGATAGCCACACTTATCAATCTTCACAACCATATATCAATTTCATATTTCTTAGCAAAAGTAATGGAGATGATCAAGCACCATTGACATTAACATTCTATGTGAAAACACATATATAGGGAGCCACACTAAGTCACAAATGCATCCACATGATGAAATCACAATAACAATATTTTGTAATAATCAAAATCACACACACAACACATTTGCCTTGATGGACAAGGGTGTTCAGGTGCGTGACCGCACAGGGGTTTTTGGTCCCGGGGCCCACGGAGAATTGTACGACCTGGCAGCGAGAGTCGCTAGGGTTTTTGGTTTGTGGAGGTATCACTTTACCAGGATCTCTTAGCAGCTAGCTGCTAGCTAGGCCTTGCAGAAGGAGCTGGAGGCATAGTTCGCCAAGTTTCGGGAGCTCCAGGCGGCACAGGAAGCTCAGTGCTCCAAGCTCTAGGAGAGGCTTGAGTCATAGGAACGGACCTTGGAAGAGGCCATGGGAGACCGGGATGCCTTCCAAGTTCGGATCTTGGCGTTAGAGGGGTCGCTCCATGATGTGACTAGGCGAGCTGATGTTGTAAATGCTCGGGCGGATGCTGCTAAAGAGAGGGCCCGGGAAGCGAAGGCAGAGACTAAGCGGCTGAAGGAAATGATGACCACTATCGGGCTACAGGCCATGGAGTGCTACCGCTTGTCTTCAGATTATCGAGACGTGTTGAATGCAGAGGCCGTCAAGATATACGGCCCGGTCAGTGACTGCGGCTTCCATGAAGGCTGGACGACTGCCCTCTAGGCCGCGGGAGATAGCTTGGGCATCTCGGTGCTGACCCTGCCACCTCCGCTAACGCCATTCGGACCGAAGGCCAATGATGGCGAGGAGGAACCAAGGGCGGAGGAGGGGTCGGAAGGGCCAAGCACAAAGGAACGACTTGCCAGGGTCGGCACATCGATGGTGTTGTGCCCTAGTTCTGATGATGGTTTTGATGTTGACAATCAATGAGTCATGACTAAAATCAAACATGCATAAACACTCCCTCTCACTCTCGAAACCCTCTCTCTCTCTCTCTCTCTCTCTCTCTCTCTCATTTTCACTCTCTCTCACTCCCTCCCTCTCCCAAACATCTCTCTCTCTCCCTCTCTCTCAGTTCTGGACCAAACGAGGCCGGATCGGGACACAGGAGGTGCCGACGGAACTGGTGCGTCACGAGGATCGCGTTGACGCCCAGCATTCCTTGGTTCACGGGACGTGGGAGCGAGGCGGGGTGAGAGGGGCGCAGCACCTCCGGGCGTTGCATGCGGCGTTTTTGACGTTTCCAGCTTAAACCAGGTAGGGGGTGGATTCCCACTCGCCATAGGAGTGTTTCCATCACACATGCACGCCGATCCCCGTCTGATTAGCATGCCTAGTGTTTGCTTTGGATTTTTGCCTCAAAATATTGAAATTCATGCTTGTAATCCACCATGGGCATTGTAATTGCATTTTATAGTTGTTAAATTGTGTTATGGATGCTTGGGATGGCAGGTAAATAGGTTTAGACGCGAACCACATCAATTTCGGTCGACCGGGGGGTGTCCCAATTTCAAACCGGACCTGTTCATAACCCAGCTCATATAACGGTCATCCTAGTGACTGTTATGTGTTTAACACCCCTCATAGGGTGCGTTATATCATCTTAACGGACCACTCTCAGTCCGTTATGGTTCTGTAGGATGTAATTAGGACTGTGGACATAGCGGTCTATCGTGCGACCGTTATATCCCTTTAACACGCCATAGCAGATGTGTTATAGTTTTTGAAAACTATAGATTTTTCCATGTTCGGGTAACTATAGCGGACCAACCCTAATCCGTTATAGTCTGTAGGTTTTGAATTTTTATGAAAAATAGCTCTGGTGACCATAGCAGACCTGATGGGCACGTTATATCACTTTAGCGCACCATACCTGATCCGTTATATCATATAATGAGGTAGAACCAGTCCGTTAAATCATCTGCTATTTTAAAAGTCACAATTTCATGTTCTAATGCATTCCATTATGCATACTCACCATGTTTAAGGTATTTTAAGATTCAAAAGCATACTTTTATGTCCCCATAGAGTTACTTCTCTTTCCTCGTGATGGAGCCACTAGTCGTAGCCCAGTGACCTCTAGTGTCGGCCTACCCAGGAGAGGTGAAGGGGTGTTCCCATTGAGCAGTTCTTAAGCTAGTTGTCGTGGGCCCCCGGCAGTTACCGTAGCGTCCTACCAGGGGGGAACTAGCAAGAGGCTTGGCCCTAGTCAGGGGTCAGTGTGTGCACACGTGGTCAGAGGCTTGGACTGACACTGACGAGTGTTACTCTGACTAGTTCTTGATTCGGTGGGTCGACCATCCATGAAGTCTAGGGCTACGTCTAGTGGTTCCATCACATGGAAAGTCTAAGCACTCCATTGGGGTTGTAGGAGCAAGCCAATAAGCATAAAATAACACAATTACAGTATAGACGTAGCACAGAATGCATAAGATGGAAGTTAAACATGCATTTCCTAACTTACCAAACTAGCAGAGTGTAACGGATCAGGGACAGAGCGTTATGCGACTATAACGTGCCTCCCATAGGCCGTTATGCTCACCCGTGCACGAAGAAAACCCAGACCTGTAGACCATAACGCACCACCTCAGGGGCGTCATGTAATGTATGACGCCTCTTAGCCTACGCGTTATACTCTCCAGAGAACCTTCTGAGAACACACAGACCATAACACACCAGGACGAGTGCGCCATGTGACTATAACGCACCAGGAGTGGTCCATTAAAGCTACCCGACCGTTAGAAACTCAGAAAAACTCCATAGTTTACCACATAGCATAACGCACCAGGAGTGGGGCGTTATACTGGCCATGGCAGACTGGACCCAATCCGTAATGCCCCACAACCTATAGACCTACAGAAACCTCGACTGACATAATGGCCCAAGAGTGGTCCGCCATGCAATGCATAACACACCCCCTAGGGTCAGTTAAGCATATAACGGCCTCTAGCAGGCGCGTTATATCGACTAGGAAATGAGAGGGACGAGTTCAGAACCGAACTACCCTCTGGTCAAGCCAGATCGGCACGAAACAAAAGAAAAGGGGTAGAGGAAGTTGAATAACAAGATTTTTACAACTACGGCATGCTTCAAAATGTAAATACAACAGCCCTAACCAATTTTTCAAGCATTTTTAACCTAAAAACTCTAAAAATAGACCTTACACGGAAAGCGATGCAAACGCCTACACATGGGCATGCATGTGGTACCAAAATGTTCCTAGCGAAGTAAGGAGTACATCTCCCTACCTCGATCGCGACGATGACCTTGAAAAGCGCGCGAACGGATGACAAAGCTCTGGAACACCTCACGAACTGACCCGATCCCACACCCCTCGAACCGCGGAAAGAAAGACACTGGCACGATCCTCGTGACGAGCCGGTTCCAACGGTACCTCCTACGCCTCGATCTGGGGTCGACACGGTCCAAAACGGGTGAGTAAGGGGGTGGATGAGAGAGAAAGAGTGAGAGGGTGAGAGAACCGTGAGAGAGAGAGTGATCAAGTGGAGAGAGAGAGAGGGCGGCGACGTGAGTTAAAAAATCTGATTTTTATTATTTTTTGTTTTTAAAACTAAAATAACAGTTTAAACCCTCATTTCACCAAAATTGTAAATGTGAGCGAGTACCCGTGCCCTCGGCACCGGGTCGGCCTCTAGGATTGGACTAGCCTAACCCCTTTGGGAGACCCTCTAGCCTTGCTGGCCCTCTACCAGCAAGGGACCAACCCCCACATCCTCCACTCAGCATCGCCGAGTCACCCAGGGTTTTAGGTTGAGTGTCCGATGAGTTGGCCGTCGTTATCGGCCCGTTCGGTTGCGAATTGTGGTTGTTACCTAAGTCCAAGGTCGTGTCACATCAAGTAGAAGGATAAATCGGAAGAAAGATGGGAAAGAATGGGCGTGATGCCCGAAAATGATGGTGTAGTAGAAAGAAGAGTCCAGAGGTTCCGGAGGAAGGAGATAGAAAGGGGCGCGATGCCCAAATAGGATTTCTGGAGGTTCCAGAGGAGGAAGGTATAAAAGGGTGTGATGCCCTAGGGGAAGAGAGAGAGAATGAGACGAAGAATCTGGAGGTTCTGGGGAATGGGATGAGAAGGGATGCGATGCCCCAAGAGGAAGTCCAGAGGAGGAAGGTATAAAAGGGCCCGATGCCCTATGAGGAGAGAAAAATTCAGAGGATCTAGAAATGGAGTGGAGGGGCGCGATGCCCAAAGGGGGAGGTCTGGAGGTTTTGAAGAAATAGAATCAAAAAGGGCACAATACCCAAGAAGGAAATTGGAGGGGGCGTGATGCCCGACCAGTGTTAGGGGTCCCAGAGACCCCAAAGATAGAGATGAAAGAGATGGGAAATGCAGAGGATCCAGAGGTTTCAGAAGGCGGGAAAGATACAGGCCTGGAAATCCAGAAAAGAAGAGATGCAAATGCATGTGAATGCAATGCAATGGATGCGATGGATGCGTGGAATGTGATGAGTGCAAAGAATGCATGTGATGAGAGAATGAATCCTCCTCCTCACCTGTGGAGTAGCCCATGAAGAGATATTGGTAATAGATAGGAGTATGAATTAAGTTGAGCGGAAGACAGAAGGCCCCTTAGCGAAAGAATGCCCGTCCCTCCACAGCAATGAAAGTGTGTGGTCAAACGGCCCAGTGAATAAAATTAATGCCTGTGACGAAGTTTTAACAATAAATGACAACTCCCTTGGAGGGCGAAGAGCAATAATGTGGGGGAGTTGGAAAGTTGGAATGGGAAGCATCGTCTTGCCCAGGGATTATGGCGTATAAGGAATGTTGAACAAAATGGGCATTCGCCCCTTAAACAAAAGAATGGGTTTGATATTGGAGGGTTGGAACAAGGGGTGCCCTACCTGACCCTTGGGCATGGACTTATACGCAAGCATGAGAAGGATTTCCTGACTTTCAGCTCTCATGAATTTCATTTGATTGGTTGGAATCGCCCCGATTTCACATTTTAGTGCATGCATGTGGTGTTTTTAGCCTCCAGGGGTTATTTTTCATCGCGTGGCATTGTTTCCCTGTGCTTCAGCGTGAATGGGGCGTGGAACGGGCCGATTCAACTGTTCCCCTATTTTGCTCACCAGATTCGTGTAGCAGTCACTCCAGTGACCATCATACTATGTGATGGTCCCCCAATAGACCGTCACGTCTGTGGTCATTTCACGTTCTTCGAGGTTGAGGTTGTGTGATGGACCAGTACTGGACCGTCACATGACTGTAACGCACCCGTATTGGTGCATTACGTTCTGGGTGTGATGGACCATAGTGGGGCCATCACATGGATATAGCGCGCCTGACTTGGTGCGTTACGTGCTGTGGTTTTCGAGGTCTGCTGCTGTGTTAGACCCTCGACGACCATATCTACCTCGAAGATCATGACAGTCGGCTCACTGTAACAGATCTCTCCTCGTGCGTTATGGTAGGTAACGCACATGTGTGGGTCTGTTACATTGTGTTTGACTGACGTTTGCCTGGCCATGGTGGCTGGTGTGACGCGCCTACCCCCATGCGCCATGTGTCTGTGGTGGAGTCAGCCTGGTCCGTTACATGCCTCTTGTCTGTGTTAGTGTTTTTGGGTCTGCTGGCCTTAACGCCCCTATCGTGGTGCATTAAGCTCGTGTAACGTGCCTATGTAGGTCCGTTACATGCCCTTTTATTTGAGTTTTGGTCCGTTGGACATAACGCCCCTGTCCGGGTGCGTTATGCTAATGTGGCGCGCCTGTCTTGGTGTGTTACATGGTCTGCATTGGATTTCAGGTCTGTTTGCCCCGACACCCCTACCCTGGTGCATCAGAGCAGTGTAACACCCCTATAGAGGTGCGTTACGGTCCTGTTGTGGCCGTGATGGCCATTGTTCGGCTCTATGTCCGTTCTGTGTGTCTGTCTATCTTAGGCTTGTGTTTTAGGGTAGTGTCTAGTGTCGGTGGTTTCTGGATCGATCGGTTTAGGTGGCTGGGTGTGGTCTTTTCTTTGACTATGACAGTACCCTAACGACTCACTCTAGAACTGCCAGTGTCATTGTCTCTGGTTTCATAGTGGCTGTTCCTTGACTGTCGGGTTCACCTAGCGGTTGAGTGATGGTTCGCTTTGCCCAGAGTGTTGTTGTTATCCACCGCTCTAGTTTCTGCTTGTCTTGGCTTAATCTCGTGGTTTGCCCGTGACCCGTGGGTGTTTATTGACATCCTATGAGGGCAGTGACCATGATGGGACGGCCAGGAGTGCTTGTGCATGCAGTGTGTGTGTCTGTGTGTAGAACGAGGCAATTCCAATTGACCTTGTCATATGCTTTCTTGAAGTCCAATTTGAGAACCACTCCCCTCTTTCTCTGGTGTTTCATAGCATGTAAACACGTATGAGCAACAAAAAAATTCTTCTGGATGCATCTTCCCCTCGATGAAAGCCCCCTTGGTATCCTTTGGCATCTCACGTTTGACTGTACCTGTTGGCTCCTGGTATGCACATTGATTAGTGACTTTGCACTTGGCAGGCAGTGTCTGGACTCAGTTTGACACACATCCAAAAGGGTTTGGATTAATGGTCCCCTTGCAGCTGGTGGCTCCATGCTTTGCAGCCCAGGTTAGGGCAAAGATCCACTTGAGTGGCTGAATGATGAAAGGGTGGAATATTCCCTTTGTATCCCTGAAAAGAAAGGTCGTGTAAATTTGTGATGTTATATCTGGAAAATGGGGGATCAAGAATTTGATATGGTGGTTCTAGTGAAGAGGCATTTTTTCCCTCATATTAGACATTGAGATTTGATGTGTAGGCTTGTCTCTAAAGATAGGCATTCTTTGTTTGGTCGGAAATAGGCCACTGGTTATCTGTTGTGGATGAAGCTGCTGCAGAGATCTGCTTCGAGCTGGATTTGCCGCCGTGCAGTTGAACGCGGACAGAACAGGGGATCGTCCTGGTGATGAGTTTAGGAAGAAAAACTGAGAAGAACGGCGCAGAAGAAGAGGAAGAGCGAAGAAGAAGAAGTGGTGGGCTTCGAGGGCCACTGTCCTCCAGTAACGACAGGAAATTGCAGGGAAACGACATTACAATATTCTCGTATGCCTTCTCCATTGCTCCATGTCCCTCTATGTAGCAGAAACATGGGAAGGAAACAGAGTTCTGAAGTGACATTTAATTGGGAACTCATTTTTACATCCTTATAGCAAGAAGACCCTCACCTTTTCCCAATTGCATTTATATCCACAATCCTCTCACTACCTAACACTACTCCCCCCTTAAAATCGACCTTGTCCTCAGGGTCAAGCAAAATGAAAGAAAATTGGAGCATCATCAAGGACAGGCCTGCATGCCTCTTCAGTTATCCACTCTGTACGACAACTGTTGATTCCTTGACTGCTTTGAAACAGCAAAGCTATGCATGCGTTGAGCTCTATTCAGCTAGGTGATACTGGTGACAAGCAAGAATCTGGGAAGAGTCATCGCTTTTCCATTTGTGGAAGTGTCTCTGGAGTTTGGTAACCAACAGAGAGATCTGCTGCCCATTTCATATAACCGATAACCATCATATGGTGGAGCAATATGCAGAGTTACTACCCCCTATGGTTGTGACTGAATTTAAATGGTGGGGTTGCAAATGCTGTTTGCATAGGGCCTATATTACCAAGGCTGCTATAGAGAGTGGAACAGCCAAGAATAACCAAAATTCTGAAAATATAAGACTTAGAGTTAACAGAACTTCTTTGGATGGAAGCCCTGTAGTTGCGGCACATGCACATCCACCAAACTCATTGTCTGGTTTTCAAATAGCATCTGGAGAGACAATTCTTGGAGGAAGTTCTGTTGAGACAGATAGTTCCATCAATGGGAAGGATGGCCATCTTCAACCATCAGTAAGCTGTTGCGAGAAGGATAAAGAGTCAATAAATGCAGGTATACATAGCAGTGGAGTCCATTTTGACACACATGGAGAAGCTCCCTAGGGCTTGTTTATTCACCATCTCCGAAGGCTTCTGCTCTCCTGTGTAGTGTCTTCTGTAAAGCAGAAGCCCTGCAAGCATAAATGCAAGTACAGGCCATCCTTCTCTCTCGCTATGTGTCAACAATACATTTTGCTACCCTTCCAAGAATAGCTGGCTTTCACTTGACTTGAAGAAATGGTGGGCCATCTCCAGTGGGAGCAAGGGACAGCGTTCATACTGCCGAGGGTAATCCATGACTGTCATATTTCAGAAATTTGACTTCTCTTAGTCCCTTCTCTGAAGTTGAACACCATGAAGGAGGCTTCAGGAAATTGTACTTGCGGCATTGACATAATATCACCTATATAACCCTTGTACTCATTTTCCTCTAGAGTACCCGTTGAGAAACAACAATCAAACAATGTAAAGTCTGCTCAATAGTTATTCAAATCATTTGCAATCAATGTATAGTCTGCTCAATAGTTATTCAAAACATTTGACACTGGAACTCATTGGATGCAAATGTGAGCTGCAGCCTTGTGTAAAGGGGCGGTGGCTTGGGTGGTGGGCGAGGTTCATGACGAAGAACAAGACATAAGTAGTGAGCCAAAAAAGGTGGTAATGGTCTGATTATCAGAATCTGACGTAAGAGAAAGCTTGATGCCAGGGGCGTCATACTAGCTGAACTCCATGACCAGGGGCATCGTATGGGGCATTTCGTCGATCAGCTGGTGATCAAAATTGAAACAGGGCATGGCAGGAGATCCACCGCGCACCGCTAGGGCTAGGAATTCAGAACTGACAAAGTGGTTTCTCTGGCCGATTTTGGGGGCTTTGCATCAACAAGAACATCAGCGACGGGAACAGATGAAACAATCAACTTTTGTTCGAGTTCTTGAATGGTCGAGCCAGAAGATAAAGAGAAACTGGTGATATCTGAAACAAAAGTCGATGTGGAATGGGAATTTAGAACAGAAGAGCCAAGAACAATAGAACCTAGAATGCTTTCCGATTGTTTGGCTGCACTTGAAATTGTGGCACATGGGTTTTGTGGCCAGACCACAGGAGAAACACCGAAGTGGTCTTCAAGGGCTTGGATTCTTGATTTCAGATCCAAGAATTTCTCATGGAGAGTGGTGATGACCAGATCTGTGAGCCAGATCTTGAAGGAGGCGAGATCTGCGGACTCCATGGAACAAAAAGGCTAGGTGGTGCTCAGAGTGGGCTCTCAGACACCATTTGTTGTGGACGAAGCTGCTGCAGAGATCTGCTCCAAGCTGTATCCGCCGCCGCACAGTCGAACGCAGACAGAACAGGGGATCGTCCTGTTGATGAGTTGAGGAAGAAGAACCGAGAAGAACAGAGCAGAAGAAGAGGAAGAGCGAAGAAGAAGTGATGGGATTCGAGGGCCAGTCCTCCAGTAACAACAAGAAATTACAGGGAAACAGCATTACAATATTTTCGTCTGCCTTCCCCATTACTCCTTTTCCCTCTATATGGCAGAAACAGGGGGAGGAAACAGAGTTCCGAAGTGACATCTAATTGGGAACTCGTTTTTACATCCTTGTAGGAAGAAGACCCTCACCTTTACCCAATTGCATTTATATCCACAACCCTCTCACTACTTAACATTATCCAATGATTTTCAATTGCCGTTTACATTGTTTTTTCGTTGGACAGACCATGCATGTCTTTGTTATAAAGGTCATTGGATTTGATCACTATATCTTTGGTGTTTGCACATACAGAGACAACTAGCAATCCTGGGATGTAAGAGGTGCTAGTTGTGGTGAGCTTGCTTGAGGTGTACTGGGGATGCCAGGTTCTTTCTAAGGCTCAAGGAGTCAGTTCTTGGCAACTGCTCTCAACATCAGAAGTGAGTTGGAATCTATATAGCATAGGTAATCCACAAAGTCAAACTGTTCATCCTATTTGCCTGATAATAATTTTCTTCAGAATGGAGACAGCAAACCGAGGACCTGTGACTTAGCAGGGTGCCACCCAAGGGGCGTCGAAGTGTATCCCTGACATCAACAGTGTCAAGGTCGGGGTAGTAGGGGTGTCGTAGGCACCATTATGCTAGAGCAGTAGGGCGTCACCATGGCCGAGGCGACCGAATGACGTAGGCATCACTTGTCACTGGGGCGACCGGGCACTGTTGGGACTGGAGCGGTTGGACGGCGTGAGTATCGCCATGACTGGAGTGACCAAAATTCGTTGAGCTCGAAATTGTCAGGTGCCATGGGCCCCGGTGGGACTGGAGTTGTCGAGTGATCGGGGGTCACAGATCTTGATGTGATTACAGTAGTTGGGAGTCGGGCACCGAGGGCGCCGCTATGACTGAGTTGTTGAGCGATCAGGTGTCGGGGGCACCATTGCAGCTGGAGTGCTTGACAGTCGGGTGCCGAGGGCACCGTTGTGACTGAAGTGGCTGGCAGTCGGGTGCCGGGGGCACCGTTGTGACTGAGTGGCTGGAAGTCGGGTGCCGGGGGCACCGTTGTGACCGTTGTGACTGTAGTTGATGGGCGACACTAGACCTTGATCCACATGCTCGAGGCCCGTTGATAGAGGCAGGGGCCTGACGCTTCATCTTACGCCGGGACTTGTGAAGTACACCCATTGTCTGGGTAACAACACTTAGGGCACGCTTATCAAGGTGGCATCGAAGTGACACACGATCATCGAGTCGGGGAACCAGGCTGGATGCCTCGATTGAGCATTGTCTGATGATGTGCGACCACTAGGACAGAGACTGGATCAGGTGCTCTCATCGAACAATGCTCGTGTCGTGTGCGAATGTTGAGGCAGAGACCGGGCAGGGTGCCTCGATTGAGTGACGACTAAGAGTGCACGATTATTGAGGCAGAGATTGGTAGGGGTGCTCTCATGAAGCGGCATCTAGGTCATGCATGAATGCCAAGGTAGGGCCGAGTCGGGTGTTCCCGTAGAGCGGCGTCTGGGAGCGCATGACTATCCGGGCAGGGCTCGGGCAGAGTGCTTTCACCGAGCGGCATTAGGGTCATGCATGACTATCGAGGTAGGACCCGTGCAGAGTGCTTTCACCAAGCAAGATCTGGAGTCGTGCACAATTATCGAGCTAACATACGTCCATCACAAAAAGGGGCTGGAGGTGGGTGTTGGGCTAGACGCCGTAGGAGGGATGCTCATGTGGTATGTCCTCGGCGTGAGCCTAGAAAACACACACACAAATCTCCTTAGTGCGTCTTTGCTCCTTGATGCTTGAGGCTGGCTGGTTGTTGATGTTCGTCCATGATTTGAGCTTCCAAAGGGGGGGATTTTAGTTTCAGAAAGCCACCTTCCGACCTCTTAGCCCATCTTAGCCATATCCAAACCACATGAAATTTTAACTGGAGCTTCTGTCCACCAAGATCCACCCCTCAGAAATTTTCCATGAATTTAAGAATTTTCTAGCCCATAAAATCTCACATAAAAGGTATCCCTATTCTCCTGACCTCTAGATCTACAACTCTTGTGAAGGCCTCATCACCTAGATCCATCATAAACCCCTCGGTCAAACCACATTCTCAGGAAACCCCTTTTTCTATCCAGTCAGATCTAGATCTGAGAACTAGCAGTTTCTAAAATCAGCTACGGCCAGCACAAGGAGTTTTAAATTTCAGCTCTAGGCTGGGATCGTAGCTCTTCAAGAGAGATTTTCAACACCACCAGTCTCGTGTCGATCCGACATCAGGGCTGATCGCAGCAATCATTCTCGCCGGGTCGCGCACTGTAAAATAGCAAGTTACAGCTCGTGGACAGCAAACCCAAAGCTTGAAGACCGGAGCCGCCTCGCCTCCCACGAGGCGAACTAGTGCGGCGCCTTCCGAGGGAGCATCTCTCCAGATGCCCCCATCACAGCGGTGTCACTCTGGGCCCACTCGGCCCCACTAAGCAGCACACGGGCCCCACAACCAGCAGTAAGCGTCTTCCGAACGGCACCAACGAAGCGGATCCAAGTGCTGCCCGTCAACCCAAGAACGGTCCTCCCGGGCCCACTGTAGCCCTTTGTCTCCCTACGTAGAGTGGGCAAATAGTTCATTGCTGTAATATTGTGTAATTAAACTTCACCAGGAGTTGCCGACTTGGTCGGGATCGTCTTCCCCATGCCCCGAGCATGGAGGTACACTCGACACCCTCTTGTACTCGTACTTACTTTCTTAGTATATGCTTGTTTGCTGCTACTAGAGAGCATGTGTTAGGGCCATTAGCTCGGTATATTCATTTCACCGCTGCGAGAGTGAGCAAGATCGTCCCGTGACCCGACCCGGGCACGAGAGAGTGAGCTGACCACCATTGACTCGCTGTCGGTTTCTCAATCGTGTAGGTCCGAACACTTCCCTCGTTAGGGATGAGTGCGAGCTTGCTAGAGTCTCAGGTTGCATATCCAACTTGGCGTCGAGTCCTTGTCTCTGTCCCGCATCAACCCGTGACCCGACCTGGGCATGAGAGTTGTGAGGTGGCCACCCCGTGACCCGACCCGAGCACGAGAGTTGTGAGGTGGCCACCCTTGACTCGCTGTCAGTTTCTTAACCGTGCAGGTCTGAATGCTTCCCTCGCTAGGGATGAGTGTGAGCTTGCTAGAGTCCCAGGTTGCATCCCCATTTGGCTTGAGCAAGGTCGGTGCACATCTTATACTTTGATCATTCAAGGTCAGTGCACATCTTAAGGTCGGTGCAAGTTTCTATTGCAAGCAGATGAAGGTTGGTGCAAACTGCACTGGCTTACAGCCAATGTCGGTGCAAGCCTCCTGTTTGAGCCATATGAAGGTCGGTGCAACTTACGACTGACTTCATGCAAGTCAGTGCACACTACTTGTTGCCGCCCTATGGACATGCAAAATTGCACGCCCATGTCACCCGTCCGGTCTCACATCAGCAACAACTTCAAGCAAAGAAACCCCCGGAGAAGATGGACCATCCAGATTCTCTGAATACACACACACTGCCGTGAAGCTGCTTCCGGAGTCACGACAACGAAGAGAAACCAACCCCCAGGAAGCCTACAACCCATGGGCCCCGAAGAAAATTAAATAGACCATGCTCATAACAGGCTTGGGCATGTCCCAACGGCACGCCTTTCTACCGCCCCACGGGACACTCCCAATGCCTCCAGCGGCACACTGTCGGGTGCCCCAAGCGGCACACCCCCAGGCATCCTACCTAGCACGCCCCCAAGCTCGTCCAGCTCCCTCACCCAGCACACCCCACTGGCACCCCTTCAACGGTACGCCCGGGCTAGTGTCTTCACCGTCACGCCTCCTCTCTGGGTTATTCAGTGGCACACCGGTTACCCTCTCCAACGGCATGCTTTTGCAGGCTTCTAGTGACACGCCTCCTTCAGGACCCTTCGGCGGCACGCTCTGGTAGCCCTTCAACGACCCACTCGCTGTGTCTTCCAGTGGTACAGTGTTCTGGCTCTTTAGCGGCACACCGTGACCAGTCCTCACCCGGTGCAACTGGCAGAAGGGACTAATACCCATCCCCTACAATACATTGGCACGCAGTGGGGCTAGCTGAGGTGTCATTTCCTCCTGAAGGCACGCAAGCTACTCCCTGCCATCAAGGACGACGAAGTCAAATCTCATTTAATGCTGGTCACGTTCCCGCCATCAACGGCTTGGCCCGGGCGATCCCACTGCCGGGATATTAAAGGCCCCTCCTCCACTGTGAACGACAGAGAGAAGAACAGAGATAGAGGCAGAGAGCCACCACTATGACGTGGCCAAGTGGAAGAGAAGAGAAGAAGAAGAAGAGAGGAAGAAGGAGGGCTCTCCGACAGCCACCGAAGGAGAGAGAGTAAGGGAGAGGCAGAGAGAGAGAGAGAGATTATGTAGCGGGGAGGTGTTGGGGGGGAGCAGGGAGTAGTCACCTTAACCCCAACACTCCCCCCATTCCTTCTTTCCCCCCATTCTTATGTTCTTCTTCTTCTTCCTACATTTTCTCTTCTCCTTCCTCTCTCCTCTTCCACCGTGATCGCGCCCCCTCTCCCTCTCTCACTCTCGTTTGATCGCCTGGCGAGCTCCCTCCGGCTGCAGACGGTGCGGGGCGACGACGTGGCGACGACGGCGACGGTGAGGTGGTCGTGGCGGCGTGAAAAGCGTGAGATTTCATGGAGGAACGGGATTTCTAAAAAGCTTCAATCGTGATTTCGACGTCGATTCGACGGAGCATTCGCTCCATTGAGGTAGGGTGACGTCCCCTAGCTCCATGCATTTCATTTTCGTGGTTTATAGGCCGTCGTGAGGCCGAGAGGGGTGTTTTTGAGCGGGTTAGGGCATTTTCATGATTTGAGGAGTGATCGCCTGATCTAGTGTTTCGTCACGTTTTTGGCCGATCCGAGACCGTAGATGCATGCCTAGGACCTTCGGGGAGCTTCCCCCTTGTTTTCCCCCTCTCCAGTGGAGGTACGGGGGCGTGGTCATGATTTTTGGTTGAGTTCACCGTTTTCACCGTCGGACCGTCATAGCGGTCCTTCCAGTGACCGTTATGAGCATGGCGCACCCGGTGGGGCGCGTTATACTTCGTAGGTTTTACGTTCTGTCCGCGTGGGCATAGCGGTCTCGTGATAGACCGCCATGCTCAGCACGACGCCCCTGCGCAGACGCGTCATGCTTTATGACCGTTGGATTTGACAGTTACTTTGTGACCGTTGGGGCCCTGGTCATATAACGATCCTCAGGAAGACTGTTAGGTAAGCATGGCGCCCCAGGGGAGGCGCGTTATGTGTGACGCCCTCGCCCACCACTTAACGTGCCTGAGAGGGTCCATTAAGGGGACCGTAATGCACCTTGAGGAGCGCGTTATGGTCTGTTTTCACCGTGAGGCATAACGCACCAGCGGTGGTCTGTTATGTGCATAACGCCCCTCGAGGAGTGCGTTATGCTGTTCCTGCGATTTGGGACATAACGCACCTCATTCGGTCCGTTATGCACTATAACGCACCTGGGCAGGCGCGTTATCGTCTGTGACCCGTCGGGAGTGGCGAGCGGCCGAGTGGGACCGTCCCTTCTCCCCCGTACGACTGTGAGTCAGACGTGCATCCGTGAATGGCCAATGATGGATCGTTCATCGTCTGAGGCTTAACCGGTGGTTTCCCGTGCCGATGCGAGTCCCAGGTGAGTAGACCTCGATCCACGTGCAGACCCGTGCTCCGACTGATGCTGGGCATCATATGGGGACCAGGCGTGGGCGCCGTGCGGGGTCCCGGGACGTGACGTCTTCGACCTGTGTCACCGAGAGTCGGTGTTGGTACGAGGGGCAGCCTGGCATCACCAAACCTCCAAAGTTTGAGAAGTTTAATGGGCAAGGGTCTCCCAGGGAGCACATTGCCTACTATGTAAACGCCATGGGCGATCTCGCCAAAGACGAGTCCTACCTCCTGAAGTTTTTCGGGTCTACATTGACGGGCCTCGCCTTCGAGTGGTACTTAGGCTTGCCCACAGGGTCCATCGTCGACTGGCTCGACATGCAGAAGAAATTTAAAGAGATGTTTTACATAGCTGAATGAGAAGTCACAATGGCAGAGCTTTACGCCACCAGACAGAGAGCCGATGAGTCCGCACTCGACTACATTAGAAGATGGAGGAACCTCAGTATGAGGTGCAAGCGCCCACTGCATCAGGAGGATGCGGTGCAGATATGTAAACAGAACCTGAAGAAAGAGGTCCTGAAAAGGATGATTGGAGCTGAGGTGAAGTCATTTGATCGCCTGAACAACATCGTGGCAGAGATCGAGGCCCTCTTGGCCCGGTACTCCTCCACCCCGGCCACATCCAGCCAGAAAGCCCAGCAAGTTGAGAAGAGGCTAGTGCCACAGGAGGTTCATGCAGTGGACTTTAAGGCATTTGAAAGGCAGAATGAGAAAGATAAAGAAGCTACCAAATCCCTTCCGGCCAAGTCCACCGACCGGCGAGAAGGGCCCTCCTTGCGAGAGAAAATGAGAAGCAAACTCTACTCCTTCCCCCGGGACAAAACTCGGCTATTGTTCGAGTGGGCTACTAAGTACAATAAGGTCACACTCCCGGAGCCGAAGAGACCAGGGGACCTGAGGAAGAAAGATGACCCCCGCTTTTGTCCATATCACCAGATGATCGAACATGGCATTGAAGACTACGACATCTTCAAAGATGTCATGGAGTCTTTGATTAAGAAGGGAGAGCTCGACATGGGGGAACTTAGGGTCGATCCCCTGCAGCCGCACGAGATGCCAAACCTGACCCCTACTGTCAATATGGTGTCACTGTATCAGCAGCTGCCCGAAGAGGTGTCAGAAGCCAGCACCTTGCACACCTATGAAGCTTTCATCTGGGGACCGGTCGAAGGATAGGGAGGTTGGCAATCCACCCCGACGAAGACTAGAAGAAGAAGGCAACGACCCCGGCCCAGTCCGGGAGTTCATATGAAGGGCGTCACACCTAGACCTCTGCCGCCACCAGCAAACCCAGTATGGCATGACACAGCCCCGCAGCTAGTCGTGAGGCGTCTGACCTACAACAAGAAGGAGCTCGTCCCAATGCGAACGCACAAGGAGGCCAGCCCCGCAGTCAAGCGGCTGTAGGCCCAGATTGAGGAAATGGAAGAGTACAAACAGATCATGTGCACCGTGCGAGTGAGCCGCTAGCGTGAGTCCATATTATTCCATGTATGTTTGTGGATCTAGGTCCCAAGGTCATTGAGTCATCCAACATCATCGTTGGGCTGTGCCACATCACTTAGGTGCTATCCGAGTAGCAATAAGGGAAACCATAGGAGCATTTAGGGAACCAGTAAAGGTTGAGGGTCTCTCATCACTATTGGCACATGCTTATTTCCTCAAATTAATTGAGGATTAAGTGTAGGAAGACACTTCCTAAATAGAGCAAAATGGCACAATGCCAAAAGTGCTCTGCCAGTTGAGTTCAGCTCGAAAATCAAGACACTTCATTAGGTTAAATGGCACACCATACCAAGCGGGGATCGTTCTTGAGCAAAGGACACTATATCGTCCAGTTTCTCTGACAACTGAGTCGGGTCCAAGATTTGGGAAAACCTGCCATATCGAGCGACACTCTGAAGAGATTCGGGGATCACCACCGAATACCCTACCTATGGTTTTACACCATCAACATCTCAATAATTGGGTCAACTCGGGACTAAGAACAGCCTGCCGCATCATACGACTCGTCGCCAAGGAGCAAGGGTCACTCTGACCCCCAGACAAATGACATTATCAGGTCGACGCCCCAGTCACTAGGCCCAACCAAGGGTCCTAAACAGCTAGCCGTGACCCGTGACAACATCAACAATCGATCGGGCCCGCCCCGATCACTCAGTTTACGGGTTTACCCGCGCTCAACACAGCTACCCGAGCCGACCCGGGGGCACCCTAACTACAAGCCACGTCATGTGGCACCCAGCAACGAGGCCGGTGTCTATCCCCTGAGTCGCCTCCCTCCAGCCCTCTGAAGTCAAAGGAAGACCCATCTGGGCCGACCGCAAGCTTCAAGAGCTCACAGCAGCCTCATACGGCCCCACACGCGCGTGTCAGGAATTTCCCCGAGCGCCTGGTGGGCGTGTATGCTCCAGCCACTCTACAGCAAGTCAGAGTCTGACTCAGGACTCCCAACAACCCATCGCATCATGCACCTCCATCGTGTGCCCTCGCGCGCGGATTGACCTTAACCCCCAATCAAACCCCCAGTCAAACTCACAGTCAAATCCTCAGTCAAACCCATGGTCAAATCTTTGATCAAATCCATCTAAACCCCCCAGGGGGAGGGGTTTAGGTGGACCAGCCTCACCCCCCAGCCTGGTCTACCTAAGCCCCATCCAACAAAAAAAGGGAGTTTTTTTATGAAAGAAAAAAGGCCTCCGCCAGCCCACCTAAACCCCCCTGGGGTGGGGTTTAGGCGGACCAGTCTGGACCCCCAGGCTGGTCTCTCTTTCTTGGTGGTCGTCCGGGGGGAAGGGACTTCATGGCAGAGCTCCCTCCTTCTTCTTCTTCTCTTCTTCTTCTTCTCTTCCTCTGCTCTCTCTCAGTCTGTGTCTGCATCTCTGTGTGTCTGTCTGTGTGTTCATTCGTCGGAGAAGATGGCCCTTTATACTCCCAGTGGCGGGAGCCTTCGAACACGAACGGTAGATGCGGGAACGTGAGGCATTGAACCGGATTTGACTTGGGCATCCTTGGTGGCAGAGGAGTAGCCCCCGTGTCTCCATCTCTGGTCGACACCTCAGCTAAACCCATTACGCGCCAAGAATCCATAGGGGGATGGCGTGAGATTTCTTCTGCCGGACATGCCGGATGGCATGGTCCGGGGCGTGCCGTCGAAGGCCATTTGCAGGCGTGCCGCTAGAGCGATTACAAGCCTGCCGCTGAAGACGCATCAGGGTTCGCGTGCCGGGGAAGGCCATTAGGGGTGCGCCGGCGAAGGGCAGCCAGGGTGTGCCGGGGAAGGGCCACTCCAAGGCGTGCCACTGAAGGCACTTGGGGGTGTGCCGCTGAAGGGGCTTCAGGGCGTGCAGTTGAAGAGCCTGGGGGCACGTCGCTGAAGGGGCTTCTGGGCGTGCCGTTGAAGGGCCTGGGGGCGTGCCGCTAAAGGGGCTTTAGGGCATGCCGTTGAAGAGCCTAGGGGTGCGCCACTGGAGGGGCTTCAGGGCATGCCGTTGAAGGGCCTGGGGGCATGCCGCTGAAGGGCCTTCAGGGCGTACCACTAAAGGCACTGGAGGGGCGTGCTGCTGAAGGGCCTCAGGGCATGCTGTTGAAGGGCCTTAGGGCGTGCACCGTTGAGGGCGGCAAGAGTGTGCCATTGAGGTGGACTTAGGCCCGTTTTGAGCCCAATCATCGGTCCACTTAGTTTTTTCTTCTGGGCCCACAAGTTGCGGGCTTCCTGGGAGTTGATTTCTCTTCGCTGACGTGACTCCGGGGCGGCTCCACGAAAGTGTATTGTTTATTCAGAGAGTGCGGATGGCCCGCCCTTTCCGCGATTTCTTCAGTTGAAGTTGTTCGTGGTTGCTAGACTGGCCGGGACACGCAGACGTGTAATTTTACACGTCCACACCACCCAGCTGGCCGCCCACTAGGATTGGGCAGCCCTAGAGTTGGCCACCCACCAATGCACTTTCCCTAGGTGGCCACCAAGTTGGTTGCCCTCCCGTGCTGGGGGGTCACACATCTAGCCGCCCACTTGGGCAATTCCTGGCTGGCCAGCCAGAGAGTTAGCCACCCACCAGAGTTGGGTGGCTAGGTTTCTGGCCGCCCAGCAGAGGCTGATCGTGTCCTTCGGTATATTGCGGCATTGAAGCATCGGCATGAGGATATGGATACGATGGGAAGAATGAACTACTGCTATCTGAATCGCCATGATACATCGGCTGGTGTGGCCATGACCGTCCATACTCGCTTCCAGATCCCTGAGAGTCATGTGTGCTCATCCTCTCAAAATAAGACAGCATGCCTTGATAGCTGGTACTGTCTGCAACAGAACTTCCATAGTAGGGATCTCAATGATCAGCTGCCCGCCTCGGCCCTGACAGTGGAACACCGTAGTCCTCATCTTACGTGGCATGTGTGAAGTGCTGCTCCTCTGTCCATGCGACATGTTCGCGGCTCCTATGACCTCTACATTGACCACTGCTATACTCTCTGCCACTAACATTAGTATCCCCACGACGATCCGTTGACCACCTTGAGAACCGCCACCTCCATCGGATGAAGACCCTGTCGGTGTACTATTATCATCGGAGTCATGGCTCCCACTGATGCGGGGCTCAATAGAGGGCTCGGGAGTGTTGTCATTTACATTGGGATCTAATGTCTCCAAGTCTGTAATATCTATCGAATTTAATGGTGGTTACGTGTCCTTCTTGCTTCTGAATAATATGATCCATAATGATTTTTTCTTCTGTGGAGCAGACGGCGGCTTATCTGCTGCATGTTGTGTCCCTCTTGATGTCTGAGAAGCGGAAACTTTGTTAGATAATCATTCAATTTACTTTGTACTGTGTAAGTCTATACGTATACCTGAGACGATTGACTAGGCGCCTTAGATGTTGAGCGTCGTGGCGCAACAGATTGAGATAGTTGTTTCGATGCTACCAAAGGTTACACAATTGAAAGGATAATATATTCAATTACTAATGAAATACAACATATAAATGTAAATATGACAATATAATTTCACCCCTCTAAATGATGAACTCCCCCTATCCTCTCTAGAAGTGGATAACCTTCTGGGTTCCGTAGATATCGAATGTCGCGGTGCAGCAACCCGGGACCACTGTTCATTTGTCGGCTCGCCCTGCAATATATTTCTTACATCATCATACAGAGATATATGCCTACGCTCTCTAATCAAATATGCGATTTGATTTTTATATATTATTTCACCTGAGCTGGCGGTGGACGCTGAATTACTGAAGGTTGCATCAATCGCTCCCATGTTGTATCATCGTACGCATACGATGTGTCTCCACCCCCAATGACGAGGTCTTCATCCAAATTAACTTCCTCATCATGTCCCGTTGCTGACTCGTCACCACCTAACTGCACATGGATGTCATCTCCCTCCCCCACTGTCTCTTGTACAGCTGCTATAAAACATGGAATCCGATATCCGGAGGTATTACACTTCATTTGTGAACATCTGCTATTGTCCTTGAGTCCTTTTTGAATCCATCAAAATTCTGCTCTATTTATTTAAAAAATGTCCTGAAAATCATTTTGATTGCAGGATAGGTCGACCTACTAATCACTTTGTGTCGACCTAGCCTTGTAAGGAGCCACTTCTATCTGCTTCCGGCTTGAAGAACAAGTCGACCTACTTTCCATCTTGTGTCGACCTAAGTTTGGTGAAAGCTTATCTTTGATTTCAACTTAGGCATTCTGTTTGAAGAACAAGTCGACTCAATTTGCTGCATGTGTCGACACAATACTTTGGTTGATTTGTCATAGTCTGCTAAGCTGACTTTGTCGACCTAACTTTCTTAATCATGTTGACATAACTCTCTAGTCAATCTGTCCCTTAAGCTTGAATGGTCTATATTTCTGCTCATTTCTTGGTATGCTTTTTCTCAAGGAGGAGGCTGCAATAAATCTCCTTGCTACATTTTTTCCTATTCCATTAAGTTTGTTAGACATCTGATCATGAACATTTAAGTGCATTCTACATACTCATGCATACAGGGCATTAGATGCATTAAATGGTGATTGCATCTCAATCATGCATGTCAAAATTTAAAAAATTGCATTTGTCAAGTGTAATTCTTGCATTCTGCATTTTAGGTATAGATTGAAGTCTGCTTGTCTCATAGGTCGACCCATTGCACACTCTAGGTCGACCTAGTTTGTCTAATGCTTTTCCTTGGCTTCTATCTGGCATTCTGCTTGAAGAGCATGTTGACTCACTTTGCTGCTTGTGTCGACCTAACTTGTTGTCTGCTTTGTCAGCATTCCCAATGTCAAACACAACACTTGATATTCTATTAAATCATTTTGTGTCTGTGTATTTCCTAAGATGTGCTGAAATTACTATTCTGACAGATATCAGTGTGTCGACACACTCAAAAATGGTGTCGACACAATAGTTGTTTCTTCAAGAAATTAGTGTTCTGTCTGCCTTGTGTGATGACACACTGTGCTTCTTGTGTCGACACACCAGTTCATATTTATTGTTCTTGTTCGTTTCTTAAATCCTTCTTTTCAAATTGAACTATGCTCACTATTTCCTCTTTTGCATAATGTCTTTTGTCCCTTTTTTTGACACTCTTGTAAATCATTTCTCGAGGAGTAGTAGTCCTATTAAATCTGATTAAGTTCCTGATTAAGTTCATATACTTAAGGGGAGCTTAAATTCAATATTCTCTTTTTAGAGCTCTTTGTCGATATTTCAGACCAACCCTAAATAAATTGATGGTTTAGAGGAAGTAGTGGAAGTACGTGGCGGTGGATGTGGAGGTAGCACTAGCCTGAGCAGAGGCTTGGGTTTGTGGAGGTTATGGAGACAAGGTAGGAGATGACAAAGGTAATGGGGTAGGTGGAGATAGAGATGAAGGTGATGGAGTGAGTGAAATACTAGATACAGGATCATGGGGGTGCCCGAAGTCTTGAAGTGACTGAGACGGCTAACTGGGCGGCTCTTGCTGCTGCTGCTTGCTGCAAAGATGTAAAATGACCTTGCGAACCGCAGCCCAATTGATCCTCTTCTGATCTTCCAAGCTGTAAACATAATCCTAGAATTCGGGGCAATCTTCGACCAAATGCCCCTGCTACTGATGATATTCACAAAATTGAAGCAAATTCCAGACTGCGGGTCGATAAGCCACAACCGGAGGTAGCGACAGTGCGTGAGTGTCCATCAAAGCCCTGAAAATATCCGTGAAAGGCTCTAGCAATGGAAAACGAGGAGCCCGCTTCAGGTAAGGTAGATGCCGAGGGGTATGAGATGAAGGAAGTTGTGGAGGTGGCATAGGTAATGGTGCGTGGTGACTGGTGGAGGGACTAGGCAATAGAGTATGTAGGGATAGAGAAGGTGGTATGTAGTGGATGGCGTCCACCTACTCGGGGTGTGATGTTCCCTTCACTGGAGGTGAAGACACAGGCTGGTATGCGAAAGCAGAAGGTTGACTCGTGTAAGATTGACTCATGGAGGGTTGATATGTAGAAGGTTAATATGGGGAGGGGGAATATGTGGTGGAAGGCTGACTCGTGGAGGTCGAGTGGGTGGTGGAAGGCTGACTCATGGAAGGTGGATAAGGGGTGTACGTGGATGGCGAAGTGTGTGTGGGTGTGGAAGGTGAAGACTCGGGGTCAAAGGAATCTTGGAGTTGTTGGTGAACAAAGTGGGCTCGGCTGTACAATTATTGCTAGGAGGTAATGTCGTTGAGGGCTAAGATGAAGCGGTACTCGGGCGTTGCATTGGAAATTAACATCTTAATCTGCTCCTGCTCCGAAATGTGCCGCGGGACTTGCACAGCGAGGCGACGCCAGCGGTCAGCAAAGGTGGAGAACTCCTCATCGGGCTTCATCTTCTCATGGGTCAGATCCACCATAGAATACTTGGGCCCAACCTGGTCTTGATACTGTTGAAGGAACTTGTCTTGCACAATTTAGAAATTCACAATCTGCTCTTGCAACAAAGAGAAGAACCAATCCCGAGCTGGGCCTTCCAATGACAGGCCAAATAAATAGGCCATCAAGTGCTGGTCATGTCTAAACTAGGCCGACTCATAAAGAAACTCCTTCAAGTGCCCAATTAACAAATAACCGGAACAACAGCTAGCAACGGGAACTAGTGGTAAAAACTACATCTACCAATAGAATAAACTCAAACATTCCAGTGACAGGAGAAGGATGGGGAACTCCACAAGAAGAGAGAGACCAGATGCGCCCCCTGACGACTTACACTGCATCTCAAGCAACTCGCGATTCTGAACGTGACCAACGAGAGACATAACCAAACCGTACCAACTGAGAACTAGTCAGAGTAACACTCGTCAGTGTCAGCTCTTACCTCTGACCACGTGTGCACACACCGACCCCTACCTAGGGCCAGACCTCCAGCTAGATTTCCTTCCCTATAGAGTGCTACAGTCGAGCCGAGGGCCCACGATACTAGCTTAAACCATTTTGACGGGTCTGCCCCTCCACCTCTCCTAGGTGGGTCGACCATCCGTGAAGTCTAGGGCTATGTCTAGTGGTTCCATCACACGGAAAGTCCAAACACTCCATTGGGATTCTAGGAGCAAGCCATTAATCATAAAATAACGTGATTATAACATAGACGTAGCATGGAATGCATTAGACGGGAATTAAACATGCTTTCCCTAAATTACCAAAACAGCAGAGTGTAATGGACCAGGGTCGGGGTGTTATGCGACTATAACGCGCCTCCCCCAGGCCATTATGCTCACCCGTGCGATCATTAAAACCCAGACATGTAGACCATAACACGCCACCTCTAGGGCGTTATGCATAGTATAACGCACCTCCACCAGTGTGTTATACTCACCAGTAAACCATCCAAAACCACACAGATCATGGCGGGCCACTACTGGTGTGCCATGAGACTATAACGCAATGGGACTGGTCCATTAAAGTCACCCGAATGTATGAAACTCAAAATAATCCACAGTTTGTCGCACCATATAACGCACTAGGAGCAGGGTGTTACATTGGCTATGGCGGACTGGCCGTAGTCCGTCATGCCCCACAACCTATAGACTTACGAAAACCACGATCACATAACGGTCCAAGGGTGGTCTGCCATGCATTGCATAACGCACCCCCTAGGGTCCGTTAAGCATATAACAGTCTCTGGCAGGCGCGTTATATCCTCTGGGAAATGAGAGGGACGAGTTCGGAATCGAACTCCCCTCCGGTCAAGCCGGATCGGCACGAAACAAAAGAAAAGGGGTAGGAGAAGCTAAATAGTAACTTTTCTACAACTACAGCATGCATCAAAATGCAAATACAATGGCCCTAATGAATTTTATAAGCATTTTAGCCTAAAAATCCCCAAAATATACATTGCACAGAAAATGATGAAAACACCTACGCATGGACATGCAAGTGGTACCTCCACACAGGGAGGGGCGCTAAGCCGGCCAGGCGGGGTGAGGGAGAAGAGCACTAGGCTATCGAAAAGCCACTCGATCGGTTCTGCCAGCTTCTGGAATGGACTGACCAGCAGTCGATGTTGATGCCGCCACAGACAGTAACTAACTTGGATGATGTCGAAACCAATGCTAATACTCCGCTGACTGGTCCAGGAAGGCTCCAGAATTTTTGGGGAATAGCCCGCTGTCTTGGCTGGTCGTGGCTGGCTCTGGAACTGTGCTGCTCTGCTCAGACTGGGACTGCTCAAAAGTCGTAGCAGCAGGAAGTCAATGCCGTCGCGAGCACTCCCGAAGTCGAATTGGTACGGGATGAAAATAATCGTATCCGTGGCTGAGTCTCCTTCGATCTCCAACTGGGGAGGACACCAGAGGAGGTCGAGGCAGGGAGATATGTCCAGAGAAGTGGGAGGGGGTCTGAATGGATCCTGACTGACCTGATCTGCTACCTTGGGGTAGAAAAATCAGAACGGGCTGCTCCGAGCTCCAATTGACACCCCGCTTGTTGCATTGGACAGATGACTTGTGGGGCTCCACTCAGGATAAGTGGCGTGCCAAGGAGAGCTGTGGTGTGGTTGCTGGAGCCTCTGTAAGCTGCCTCAGGTAGTAGGCCGGACTAGTTCTGTGCAGTCTGGGGAGAACAATTCTCAAGAAGGCAGTGCCATCACGATCACTCCCACTGTTGGAATGGTGCTGGACCAAAACAGACGCATCCGTGGATGAGTTCTCTTCGATCTCCAACCAGGAAGCATACCAGGGGAGGTCGGGGCAGAGAGATAGAGGACTTAGAATGGAGGGGTGTCTGCTCTGCTCCTGAATGGACTGACCTACGCATCCGAGGTAGAAAAATTGGAACGGACAGCTCCGGACTCCAAATGAGGCTCCGCCGGTTGCGTTGGATAGAAGACTGGTAGAGGAACGTCCCGGCCAAATGGGGCACCAAGTGGAGGTGGGGTGTGGATGGAACATCTTCTGCACCAGGGCTCTGGTCTTCCCTTAGATGCCAGATGTGCGATCTGACGAGAACGGACCTCCAAGGCAGCCCTGAACTCGGATGATGGCGGGATCACCTCGACGTCGAAGCTAACTGGGAGAGATTTCCATCTATGTATGGTACACCTCCTGAAGTGGCAGAATGACCCCGTTGGAGACTCTGCAAGTCGGGCTTCTACTGCTGCCTGTGAACTGGGTAGGGTATATTGGTGGAAGGGGGGGATAGTGGGGAGATGAGGAGAGGGGAATGGGGTGGAATTGAGTTGGGACGCCCCCTGATGGTTGGGGGGGTCAATGCGAACCAAGTACTAGTCAGAGTAACACTCGTCAGTGTCAGTCTAAGCCTCTGACCACGTGTGCACACACTGACTCCTGTCTAGAGCCAGGTCTCTAGCTAGTATTCCCCCCCTACGGACGCTGCAGTACAAAGCCGGGGGCCCACAGAACTAGCTTAAAAATCGTCTAGCGGGAAGTACCCCTCCACCTTTCCCAGGTGGGTAGACACTGAATGTCCAGGGCTACAACTAGTGACTCCATCACGAGGGACGAGGAGGCTAATCTATCAGGATCTAAGGTAGTATTACACAAAACCATAAACACAGCGCATATGCCAAGTGAAATGTGCTAAAGACTGAACAGGCTGCACCTGATGCGCCTGAAGATGAAACGGTCACAGAACACCACGTCATAATACGTGACAGACCAGGGTTGGGGCATTACACCCATGGTGACGTGCCTACAAGAAATCGTTACAGTCACCAGAACACATAGAAATCCACCGGTCACATAGAATGTAACGGACCCATATTGCTCCGTCACAATATAACGCACTAGCCAAGGTACGTTACACAACTAGATGACGATAACGCACAGACACACACACAAACAGACTCGATGCACGAGCACACCTGGATACCTCGTCACAGTCCTAGCCCTCATAGGATATCAAAAGACATCCACGGGTCAACGGGCAAACCCTGAGGCCAAGCCAAGACAAATAAAAATTAGAGCGGTAGACGACAACAACATTCTGGGCAAAGCGAACCATCACTCAACTACTAGGCAAACCCGACAGTCAAGGCACAGCCACTACGTAACCAGAGACAAGGACACTGGTAGTTCTAGATTGAGTCATTAGGGTACTATCATAGTCAAGGAAAAGACCACACCCAGTCACCTAAACCGACCGATCCAGACAACCACCAATAGACAGACATCACCCTAGAACATGACCTAAGACTGACCAATACACAAAACAGAACAAGGACCATCACGGCCAATAACAAGACTATAACGCACCAGTATAGGGGAGTTACCTGCTATAACGGACCACAGAAGGGACGTTATGGCAGACAGATCCAAAACATCAATACAAACAATATAACGCACCAAGATAGGGGCCTTATATCAGCATAACGCACCAGGACGGGTGCGTTATGGCCAACGGACCAAAACTCAAACCAAGGGGAATATAACAGACCTCCATAGGCGCATTATAAAAGCTTAACGCACCACAACAAGCGCGTCAAAGCCAACGGACCCAAAACACCAACATAGATAAGAGGCATATAATGGACCAGATTGAGTTCGCCATAGCCACATGGCGCACAGGGTTAGGCGCGTTGCAGGAGGGTTGTGAGGTAGGTTCTGGTTTGGTGGTGGAGGTGGAGGTCAGAAAGCTTGAGCGGGTTGTTGCGGTGGAGGCTGGAAGGCTTGAGCCGATGGTGGCCGTTGAAGCGGAGGCGGTGCGATAAAAGGGGCTTGTTGTTGGGTCCTGGGATTATATGGATGGAAGAAGGGCGGAGGGTTGCCTACTGCTCCCACCTGTTCGTTTATGACTGTTCCCTCGGTGGTGGCACTATTTAGATTTGCAGCGTTGGTCTTTCTTATGAGCCTTGGCCTTGGTTCAAACATGCCCATAATGGGCGAATCCTTCATTTGAGTCTGGATATAGTAGGCCCTTTCATATAACTCCTCCATTGTAGTAAGTCTATTCATAGCCAGAATGTGCGAGAACTGTGGAGTTGCATTTGCAATAATCAGCTTTACTTGTTCCTGCTCCGACAATGTATCTTTTAATTTCTCAGCCATTGCTCTCCATCTATCGGCAAATAGAATGAAGTCCTCCTCGGACTTCATTTTTTCAGCAACCAAATCTGTCACGGACAAAGAGGGGCCAACACGGTCCTTATATTTCTGCAGGAATTTTCGCTGAACTATATCGAAGTCGCTGGCTTTAGCCGGTTCCAAGGAATAGAACCATTCAAGTGAGGGGCCGTCCAGTGACCTCCTAAAGAGGTATGCCAAGGAGATCTTGTTGTCTTGCCAGAATGACGTCTCATACATGAAATCTTTCAAATGAATGAACGGATTACCCGTCCCGTTATAGCACCGAAAGTTTGGAACCTCAGATGGTGGTAAATGGAATACCGGCAAGGTAGGTAAAGCAATCTCCAGAGCATTCTTCGGCGCCGTTACCTTCTTGAGCTGCTCCTCCATGTTAGCAATCTTCTGGAGGAGAGCAATATTAGGATCCGACTCGACCAGGGCCGGATAGGAAGGGAATGCACTCGGCATAGGCCTCCTTAGAATTTGAGGAGGTGGGGGATATTGGGGCCTAGCCGTCGAATGGCTTGCAATTTGGGGCGGTGTGACCATGACAGGGGTTGGGGGGCGTGAACGAGGCTTATGCAAGACCGCCGGGTCATGAAGAGGTGAATGGCCACCCGCGGCCGGTGGAGGGTTGGAAGATGAAGGGACAGATTTCCCTTTCAAAGCTGCTTGGATAGCCTGTCGTTGAGAATTGTCCAACTGAGACAGGGCTTGAATTAGATCCTGGACATTAAGCGATGGGGAAGCAGCCCCAGATGATTCTTGCATAGTAGGTTGAGATTGGGAGGGAAGTTCACTCTCTTGGATAGTGGTGTCTACCATGTGAACTTGGGGGTAATGGACACCCTCGTCGACCTGATGAGGACCCAAGTGGCCAGGGAAGGAAGGTCACTACCGCCTCGGGTGAGTCCCCCCCGTGCAAAAGCCTCTCAACAAATGGCTGGAGGCTGCTTCACCCTCCAAGGTGGGCGGCTCATTCGCCACGTGCTAGGCGAGCCCTCACAAGCCTCGCTTCTAGAGCAAGAAGCCTCCTCCAGTTCGAGAGTGAAGAAACCTAGGCTGCCCTGTCACCCCTCAGAAATAGAAGCTCCCACTGAAGAACGACAGGATGACTGCCAGAGCCGAGCTGGTAGCCTTCAGGCTACATGCCAGCCAGAGCTGTCTCTCTGCCCATGGGACTTTGAATGATGTTTTATCAAGCAAGAGCGTGCCCTCTATGCCCTACAGAAGGACTCCGCCTTAGAGGACGAGGAGCAATCCCCATTCTCCGACCAGATCTTGAGGGCTAAAGTCTCATCGAGAGTAACCCTCCCAACCTTCAAGCCCTACGACGGCCAGGGCAACCCAACCGACCATTTCGACAACTTCTACGCTCTGATGACACTGCATGGAGCTACTGACACTGTCAAGTGCCGCGTGTTTGTAACCACCCCGGTGTATAGGGCCCAAGCCTGGTTCCGCGCACTCACCCCCGGCAGCATCACCAACTTCCGGTAATTTGGGTGACTGTTCAAGGAGACCTTCGCCAGCAGTAGCCCTCCAAGGTCGATAGCAGGATTACTAGCCCTCAAGCAGGCACAGGGGGAGAAATTGTGACCTTATATCAACTGTTTCAAGATGGAAGCCCTACGCATCCCCGCCAGGATGTGGCCTCTACCATCACCGCACTGACCCGGGGCACCCACAACGAGAATCTCTGATGCAAATTGATGCTCCACCCTCCCTCCTCCCTTGCTGATCTCGTGACCTTGGCTCTACGCCATGTGGAGTGCGGGGAGGTCCTCATTGCCTATCAAGATCCCACAAGCTTGGGACAGGAGGGGGAGAGAACGAGGTCATCTGACTAGCCTTCCGGGTTGGGGAAGAGGAGGAACTGAGAGGGCAACCAAAAGGAACCCCCGTGTAAGTTTGAGCGCTACACTCCTCTGACTGCACCTGTCTACTAAATTTATGAAGAGATAAAGGATTCAGGACTACTTTGCCACCCCGAGCCGATGAAGATCGACCCAAAGTGATGAAGTCATCGAAAGCACTGTCAGTTCCATGATGACAACGGCCACCATAATGGGGACTGCCAATGCCTCAAGGATGAGATCAAAAGTCTCATCCGCCAAGGCCACTTATCCCAATATGTGGTCGAGTGACAAGAAGACCGCGGATTCCCCCATACAAGAAGGAGAAAAGAAAGTCAGGTACATCGGGCCTCTGCCCCATCCTAAGGCTCGAAAGTTGAAGGCCCAGAAGGTCTACCCCCGGCATCCTCGGCGATTGCCGACCCTGCCATTGACCCCATCGGTGTGGGAACTGTCTCCGTTAGGTGCCCTCCCGAGGCATCTGGAGTTGGCGATCCCTCGAACGAAGATGAGTCCCTTTGGTCCTCCTCTTCCCCCGATGCCGAGCTAGAAGATTCTAAGGTCTCTAGGTCCGAGTCGTAACGTTGACCAGAGGGGAAAATAATCATCTCTGGCGCCTATTCCTCTGCCCAGGAGATGGCCCGGCCATAGCCGTGCTTGAACCCCCTGTGGATACCTCGACGAAGCGCTGACTTATAGTAGGGGAGGGCCGCCTCCTTGAGGTCGACCCTGCAGGCCTCCGAGCATTTATACTGCTCGAGTGCCTCCCCCCCGATCGATCCCACCCTACTAGCGAGCTCGGCCTTTTCCCATTCCTCCTCGGCCAACCGCCGATCTGCCTCAGCCATCTGCTTCTCTGCCTCGGCCCAATTAGCCTCGGCCTCCAACCGAAGGCACACGGCTTCCTCTGCTCGGTCTAGTAGCTCTGTACACTCGGCCTCCCACTGACCATCTCACTCGGCATGGGCCACGCGCTCCTCCTCTAGAAGCTTGCTCTTCCTCTCGAGCGACTCACGTGCCCGAGCCAGTTGCTCGGTCAAGGCCTCGGCCTCCGCCCGACTCACCCTCGCCAGCTCTTTAAATGAGGAGAGCTCCCACCAAAGCCCATCGCGCTCCTCAATGAGCCGAGCTATATTCCCGTTGGACGTATCGAGAGTCTAGGCAAGGTTCGCCCAGTCCAACTCTCACTGAGCGTAAGCTTCAGCCAGGGAGGCCCCCATCTGGGCCAGGATCAGGCCACCCTCCATGACGATTTTGAGGACTGCGATCGGGGAGCGCTGCATGTCTAGTCCTCGCACCACCTTAGTGGCTATACTGCAACACTTCTGGTATAGAGGGCCCTGGATGCCCAACCTCTCCAGAGCAGTCGGAATAGGGGCTCCCCCTTTGAGCGACACCCCCTCGGGAACCCCACCGGCTGGCCCGGATTGAGCTACTGCTTCCTCCACCCCTCTTGCCTCGGTTGGTTGGGGCTGTGTCGCCTCTTCTAGCAACCCCCCGGCCTCCATCGGCTTGGCCCCAGTGTCTCCTCCCTGAACGCCACCTGCCTTGCTCGATGCTCTAGTCTCGGCCACAGTCCTAGAGCCGCCCGCTTCGGCCCCAGCCTCCTCGGCCCCCTCTTGCCCAGCGGACGGGAAAGTTGATATGTGACCAGGGCCCCTCTACGTCTAGAATGGCCAGATGAGGGGCCATCCTCCTCGGGGACTGAATTGAGGTTGTCTGGAGGAGGGATTGCAGCCATGTTGCATGAGAAACTTTGGAGCATCTCCTCTAGCTTCTCGATAGTGATTTCTTCATCTTAGTAGAAGAAAGAAAGCTCTTCCGGGATCAGGAGTTTCTCGCCTTCTTTCGCCCGCCTATACATCTGACAGAGCCAGTTCCTTAAGCGGGTCTTGAGCTCCATTTCCTCCCAGGGGATATACTTGTCCAACGAGACTACTTGAGTAAGACGAAAGGGAGTGTACTCTTCCAACTCGTCAATAAGCTTCTGTAGCCTTTGCACAGGGGTTAACTCCCATGGGACCTCCATGGCCGCAGCTTGTTCCGCCTGTTTCTTCAACCTCCTTTTAAGATTCTTCTTCCTATTCCTTTCTTGTTTCTTGGCATGCATCATCTCTTGAGCAGAGAGTCGAGTAGGCCTTGAAGCCGCGATAGATGTACCCCCGGAGCAATGTCTCGCAACAGGCAATAAGGCTTTTGAGGTCCTTCGCCTGGCGGGCTTTTTTGAGTTGACCTTAATCTAGGCCCCCTTTTCTTGTTGCCTTTGAAATGTGGCCTGGATGGCTTGCTCAATAACTTCTGGTGGCAAATCTTGGTATTCCGCAGTGCCATGTCAAGGCACATAAGGCCTTTGGGCCATTTGAGTCCTCGTGGCAACCTTTCGCTTGTCAGTGTCGGCATTTACTTGGGGTTACATCTGCAATTTTCTTCTTAGCCTCACTCCGCTGGCCTTGCTTCGCAACATGCCTAGAACTCTCCCCACTAGTTTGCCCTTCATGGCCTCATTGGAGGACTTTGGCAGTGGCCTCCCTGAGACGTCGCCGCGTCACAGGGTTACCTTGCGTATCAATTTCTCCCCTCCGGATAAGGATTTTAATGTAATCCTGAACCTCCCAGCATTCCGGGGTGGGATGCGACACCCTTGCATGAAATTTGCCATAAAGGGGGTGTTTCTTAGCCTCTTCAGGCAGTTCATGCGTCACTATCCGCCCATCCCCTAAGAGACCATCGAATATCTTTTCAGTGTCTTCCTTTCGGAAAGAGCATTGGTGAGAAGGCCGCCAACCGGGGTACCATAACATTGACTCCCCTAGGCTGGTGTCCCCCCTTTCTGCCCCAGGCTCAGGCAATGTGAAGGAAGCAGATGTGTGTATCACATCCACAGAGAAGCTTAATCTTCTCCGCACATGGGGTTGTGGCGAAGCGACCCGATGATTGCCCACATCGAGTATTCCTCGATTGATCAGGCCGAGTACATTGAACATAAGAAGGGAGAAGAAGAAAGAAAAAGAAGGAAAAGGGAGGAACGGGGGGTTGAGCAGGGGTGACGGCTCCCTGCTCTTCCCCCTATTCCCTGCTACATTTCTCTCTCCCACTCTCTTACTCTCTTCTTCTGGTGGCTGCCGGAAGGGGGAGCCTCTTTCTTCTCTTCTTCTTTTTCTTCTTCTCTTCTCTCTATCTGCCTTTTGCGCTCCGTCTCTCTGTGTTTCCTATCTCTGTGTCTCTTCTCTTCTCTTCTGTCTTGCGTGTTCGTTCATCGGGGAAGAGGAAGCATCTTATACTCCAACGGCAGGGCTTTTGAACGTGAGATGGCAGAGGCGGGAACGTGGTCGGCATTAATGAGGATTTGAGCTCGGTCGTCCTCGGTGGCGGGATGGTAGCCAGCGTGCCACCCTCTCCATTCGACACCTCAGCACACTCACTGCGTACTAAAAATCCGTAGGGGAATGGCATAAGATCTTCCCTGCCGGACGTGCCGTTGAAGAAGCATGCCGCTGAAGGCATTTTCAGCGTGCCGTTGAAGAGCGTTGGAAGTGTGCCGGTGAACATGCCGCTGAAGGCAGCACGGAGCATGCTGCTGAGTGGGCTTCAAGGGTGTGCTGTTGAAGGGCCCCTGCAGGTGTGCTGGCGAAGGCACCATGGTGGGTGTGCCGGTGAAGACCTGCCAGGGTGTGCCGCTAGAGCGCCGGCTGGGGTGTCCCGCTGAGGGCACCCCTGGGGTGTGCCGGGGAAGACTCGCCAGGGTGTGCCACTGGAGCGCGGGCTAGGGTGTGCCGCTGAGCGGTAGCCAGGCTGGGTGTGCCACTAAAAAGGCACCAAAGTGTGCCGTTGAGGGCTGACCGGGGCACCATTTGTGACGCATTTAAGCTCGTCACGATCACAAGTTGTGATTTATTAGATTTTCTTCGGGGCGCATAGATTGTGGACTTCCCGGGGGTTGATTTCTCTTCGCTGTCGTGACTCTAGAGACAACTTCACGGCAGTGTATGTTTGTTTGGAGAGTCCGGATGGCCCGCCTTCTCCGCAGTTTCTTCCATTGATGTTGTTGTTGATACTGGATGGGTCGGGACATATGGACGTGTAATTGTATGCGTCCACAAAAGCCCCCCACCCACGGGTAGCGCGGGCGAAGGATAAGCCAGGCGGTGCCCGTGGGTGTACTTGACCATCCGGGATTGCAGTCAAGACCTCGACATCTAGAGAAGACGGTGCCTTGGTCTTGTGATTCTATTGCTTGTACTTGCGTGTCATGGCGCGCCACTATTACGTATGCGGGTATATGTATCATACTCACATTCACCCCCACTCTAGATCCGCATTCTTCCATTTTCACTCACATCACACCCCATTTCAGGGCTCACCAGGCAAATATATGGGCCTACCCCACATAGTAAAGTCTGTCAAACTATCCCATTCAGCAAGAAGTGCCTGCTCGGCCTTTCGAAAAAGGAACATGTCCCGCTTCCCCTAAAGATTGAATCTCCATAGAAAAGATATCAAGTGCTTATCTTTGGGATGATCTGCCTTGTAGCCCTCATGGCGTTCATACTTGAAGGAATCACTCCCAATGATCAATAGACGACTACTGTCCACTGTGTCAGTATCTGAATCAGAAGACTCGGTGACTATAGCCAGTCAGTCATGGCCTCGATCCAAAGAATGAAAGTCTCCCCAAGTAACCACAGCATGGGAAGAGGATGGAGAGTCAGACGCCATGATGTCTTCATCCAAAGAAGGAAAGAACAGAAAACAATGAAAGATTAGAATATGACTTTTCAAGCAAGATTTTGACAAAATTTTGGTGGAGTCTCCCCTAGCCGGGGAGCATGTCAGAAGAAAGTGGGAACATGTCCATTAAGAGACGGTCCCTAAACCAAGCCGTGGGTATCACACTAAGGCTAAATAGGACACCCGGGGGTGTAGTTCTTAGGACTAGCCTACTAGGAGCCTCCTAGGGCCTGTAATCAAAAGGTTTAAATCCCCTGAATCAAGCAAAACAGGGCCTCATGTCACCCAGAGCTCCGCCGCTACCGCCGTCTTCAATGTTTCTGGAAGAGAAGAGGGTGAGGGGAAGAAGACTCCCGTCGCTACCGCCTTCACTACCGCTACCTTCGTTGTCCCCAGAGGACAGGGCAAGGATAGAGGGCCACCACCGTGGGCTCGTTTGGAGAAGGAGGAGAAGGAAGAAAGCCCTGTTGTTGTCGTCTCGATGGCCAAAGAGGGGGAGGAGAGGAGCCCGCCGCTGCCACAGCCGTGAGTGCAGAAGGGGGCTGAGGGTGGTTTGGGTTTGAACGGGAATTGAATGGGGAAGAGGAGGAAGAAAAGGGGTTTAAGAAGGGGCTTCTTTGGTCTAATCCGGCGTGGGAGAGGGCACCCCGTTTTAGCGTCCTCCCATGCCGATTTAAGGTCATTTGTCATGCTAGTTTAAGGCCATTTATCGTGCCAATTTAAGATTATTAGGGCCGCACCGTTCTAAGGCTGCACAACCACCCTCCACGCCATTTTTATGGCATCCTTGCTCTCCCACACCGGTTCAATCATTTCACGCGCCGTATTAAGGCCCCACCAGTTTAAGGCCACTGTGGCACCCCTCCATGCCATTTTTATGGCATCCCTGCTCTCCCTTGGTGGTTCAATCATTTCACATGTCGTATTAGGGCCGCGTCAGTTTAAGGCCACTGTGGCACCCCTCCACGCAGTTTTACGGCATTTACAGCTCTCACGCTATTTTAAGGACTTTGAACATCCCACACTGTTTTAACATGGCTTATTATCTCCCCATGCCACTTTGACGGCGCTACGGCTGCGCTGAATCAATGGTCCATGGGGATCAAAATGAAGAGTATGCTCAATAAAAGTACATCTGTTGACCCCGTGTCTCTCGTTCCTCACCCGCGACACCTGCTGTTGGAGGGCATTTGTTGGCACACAAAATATAATCAGATGGCAATCATGCCTGAATGACGAAGAGATGTGGCCCCCCAAAGTGCCAAAGCCAAAAAAAATCAACAAAGAAGGGCCCTCTCAGACTACTGAAGGTCACCTGACAAGAGCATCAGGGACTTCGCAACTCATCACCTCGGGATCTTCGGAAGAAGTCTATAACAAACTAGCAATACTGTACGGCCTGTCGAAATCAACAAACCAAACAAACTGGCATCAACTCGGTCATACCAAACAAACCCCATACTTCGTTTGATCAGGATGAGAATATACCTGGTGGTCCGTCATTTGATAAGAAACCCTCCCGACATGAAGGAACGTCCCTGGATCCTCAAAACAAGGTGCTGACGGCCATGTCAGTAGAAAGGTCAAGTGACCTGACTCGGGTATATCTGCTTACCGGATAGGTCCATAAGTGACTGAATAGCTGCTCAGTCAGGGCGAAAGTGCTCCGAGTGGTGACCCACTCGATGACGAATCTGTGCATATGCACAAAATAGGCCTGGTAGTACGAATCACACTGTCAAGGGCCATGTCAGCGAAAAACTCGAGTGGCCAAATTAAATGCACGGCTTGCACCAGAAGTTATTATTCACAAGTCTGATGGTCCGCAGGGTGTTTTTCCATCATAGTCCAATAAGGTTAAGTTAATATGAGTTCCAAATAGCCCCTGATGCCAGTCTAGAACTCATAGATAGGCTCGACCCGATCAAATGGCATAAAATGAGGTTTAAAATGGCATGACCAGCATTGGCCTGGTGCCACTTAAATCGGCATGCACCGCATTAAACCGGCAGCATCAAGAACGATGCGTAAAAATAATTCTCGGCAAGCTAATAATGGTGCGCCAATCGCCGTGCCAGAATAGAGGAAGAGAAATACTCCTCTATAAAATGCCCAAATCCATTGAAGAAAGAGGAGGATTGGAGAAGAAGAAAGTCATCCCGAAGAAGAAGCCCTTCAGAGCGACGGCCACCCGACTCTTCTCCAGAAGAGAGCATGAGAGCGAAGAGAGAGAGGAGATTTTTTGATACCCTATTTTTGCTCTGAGAGCACAGGTGGGTTCTCATGTCGTCGAAGGCTCGATCATCTCTCTACTTTCACCTTTCCGAATTTTCCTGTAGTTCTAAATATGTAAAAGGGGCAAGGATATGAGCCCATGGTTCCCTTCTCCATTTAATCTCTTTTCATTTTAGCATTTTCTACTTAGTAACCCCTATAATCTCGACATATAATACAATGTCGTTGGCCCCTGAGTGAATGGTGCCTGGGTCCGTCTGATAACTTTGATATTGAATCAGTTCATGTAAGACGAAACTCAACCACTTTGAGCACTAAGTGAATAACAAACTATGCAGTACACAGGGTTCACTCAGAACCAACTTCAAACACTTAAGGCAGAACACTTATTTAGACCTCGCAACTCCAAGTGCTTATAAGACAATCACTTCACCCAAGAATGCTAAAACAGCAGAACAGCGAGGTAACACTTAATCACCCGCATAGTCTGTGGTTCTACTAAACATTTGGACAACATATAGATGCAGTGACAGTTTCAAACAGATATCATCAATGGGAACTTCAGATATCAAATAGTAAGCCAACCTGCGAAGGGGGATGGAGGATATGGAATTGAATGCAAGACAAACCATTGTGCATTGGGATTTTTAGATGGTTTGGTCTGCTACCCACAAACCTACGTCCATCCCCCACTCAAAACTGAGTGAGGCTTTCCGCTGACAAATAGCTTGAACCGCTAAGCATCACAGCTTGCTTACACAGCTGAGTAACATAGCTTGCTTCTGCTAAGCATCACAGCTTACTACAGCTGAGCGTCACAGCTTACTGTCCAAAGGAACCAATCCTCTGCAACGCTGACACATAGCTTGATGTATGAATAAGAAACAAGAAAAATGCAACATAGGAAAACAAGAAATGAAAGAAGGAAAGATATAGCTCTCGCAGGAGCGAATTGGCTTGGATCTCGGGGTTTGGCTAGCTTGAGGCTGAACCCCTAAGGGTCCGGGATGCCCAATTTCACGGGCGGCCAGCACGCCGAGGGCGTGGGTTGTAGGGTTGCTCTCTCAACTCACTCCGCAATGGTCACACAATTTGATGGACAGTTGGAACGAGCACTCTCCTCACCACCGACGATGCAACTTAGAAACAATACTAAGCTAAATAGAGTTAAGCCAGCAAGGAGAGGGGGCCAGAAGCTCACCTGATTAGCGTGAAGATGCCGATCCTGACCGAAGATGAAGACGAGTGGGGAGACGTGGGTATGTACCCGCATGTCACGCCGATGTAGATTTGGAAGGCGACCTGTTGTTACATGTACTACACCTCACGCAGGAGGGTTAGACAAGGGGTGGGGAACTTAAGGATTACATCAAAACTACATCCGCACAGGGAGGGGCGCTAAGCCAGCCAGGCGGGGAGGAGATTTTGCTAAATTAGCTTCGAATGGGTACTTCGCTCAATCTTGTCTAGTTCTGGAATGACAGGACAGGGCGTCGATGCATATGCCGCTACACAGTCCTCGAACTCAGAAGTCGCCAAAATTGGTGCCGCTTCGTCGCTAACAGACCCTGGTATACTGGAGAATTTTTGCGGAGGAGCCTGTTGTCATCACTGGCTAGGGTGGCTCCTGGAACAGGACCTTTGCACTCTGGTTCACACTTACCCCAAGGTACAACAGCAGATGGATGTGGGTGCCACGGCCGCTCCCAAAGTCCAATCGAGACAGAACCAAGTCTAGGACGACCGTGGATGAGTCTTCTTCGATCAGAAACCAGGGGGAGCTCCAGATGATGTCGGGGCGGGGAGGAGGAACCCGTTGAGTGAAGGGGGGTTGGGTCTGATCCTGGGTGACCTGTTCTACGCACCTGGGGGAAGAAAATTGGTAGATGCTCCTCCGGATGCCAAACGGGATGTCACCTTTTGCTGATGGAAGCCGATTGGTTGTAGAAGACCTCGGCCGAACGGTGCCTTCAGCAGTGGTGGGGTGCGACCGTGGGAGCTCTAGGAAATCACCTCAGGTTGCCCACTAGTCTGGATCTGTGCAGTTGAGGGACATCGGACCTCCCGGACAGCTGGGAAGTTGAATGCTAGTGAGACCACCACAGCGACAAAGCTATCTCAACGAGATTTCCGTCGATATATGGTACGTCTTCAGATGATGCCGAATGACTCCGAGACAAGATCTACAACTTAGGCCTTTGCTGCTGCCTGTGAACTGGACATGGTATAGTGGTGGAAGGGGGTGATAGTGGGGAGATAAGGAGAGGGAAATGGGGTGGGAATGAGCTGGGAAAATCTACCGTTTTCCCTCTAGTCAACCCACGTTTTCAGGCAGATCCACTTTCTGCCCTGTCAGCTCTAGATTTGTGATCCAGCGTGTTCTAAATTCAACCACGGCAAGTACAGAGAGATTAAAATTCCTTCCATAGCCTGGGGTTGTATATCTCTGAGAGAGCTTTCCAACGATGCCAGTCTCACGTCCTTCTGAGCTCATATCTGAGCACAGTAGCTGTTCTCGACGAGTCACGCAGTGTTGTGACAGCAGAACAGGCTCATGGACAGCACGTCGTAACGACCCCAAGGCTGGCTGCCTCGCCTTCCACAAGGCGATCCAACGCGTCTCCCTCTAAGGGATTGTCCCTCCAGGAGTCCCCGTCATAGCGATACCACTCACGACCCACTCGGTCCATCGACCAGGACGTGGACCCCACACTTGCCGACGCGCGACACCACCAGAGCTGCCCAAGAAGCTGCCTGTCAACCCAAGGCGATACTCCCGGGTCCCATTGTATCCCTTTACCTCCCTGCATGGAGTGGGCAATAAATTTCACTTCTTTAATATTTGGCTAATTACTGTACTAGGAGTTCAAATCTCGATTGGGAACATCTTCCCCACGCCCGATAGCGTGGAGGTATCGTGTCCATTTCCCCTCGCTCGGCATTATGCTTTACTTGTATATATTTTATATGCCGCTGCTAGAGTGATAGGTTAATTTGCTTGATACATTTTTATCGCCACTGTGAGAGTGAGCGCATGACCATCCCGTGTCTCGATCCGAGCACGTGAGAGAGCCGACAACCTCGACTCATTGTCGGTTTCTCAACCGCGCAGATCCGTGTTTCCCTCGCTATGGACGTTTGCGAGCTAGATTCCCAGGTTCACGTTGCCATCCCGCATCACAAAGCGATCCTATAGGCAACCTCACCAATTCTTTCTAGTGCCTCGAATGGTCCGATATACCTTAATGTAAGCTTGCCCTTAACACCAAATCTTCTAATGCCTCGTCCAGGGGAAACCTTAAGGAAGACGTGGTCTCTGACTTGGAACTCGAGGTCTCTCCTTCTAGTATCATCGTAAGATTTTTGTCTAGACTGAGCCGTCAGAAGTCTTTCTCTGATTACTTGTATCTTCTCGGTGGTATCTCGTACCATCTCCGGGCCTAGTAGTTACTTTTCACCAACTTTGTCCCAGCATACAATTGGCTCATATAATAACAGTTACTTTTCACCAACTATATGTATCTTTAATTCCTAGATCATACAATTGGCTCATAATGCTCTTGACTTTCGACTGAGGGTATCAGCTACGGGATTACCCTTTCTAAGATGGTATTGTATTAGCAGGGGTGTTCTCCTCAGAACCCCCCTCAATATCGACGAGCTCCTCATCGCCTCCAGTGGAAGATGCAACAACAGGCTCATTCCCTGCTACCCCGACCGCGTCACGGGGAAGCTATCCTTCCTCCAGAGGGGAAGAGGTACTTGCAATCAACACCAATAGAAGCTCAACATGGGTTGATAAAGCAAACGAATCCCCCATAAAATCACTGAGTGCTCAGTTACATACCAGATGGTCCCACACTAGAGGACTCCACCAGCCCCACCGTGCAAGCCGATACCATGGTAGGCACGGGTGGGCGAGGAAGCTTTCCTAGTAGCCGTGGCAGTCCACCCAGCAGGCCTTCAACAGTGAGTGGGGGCACGGACCCCACTTGCTCGGACTCACCCTTAAAGGATGGCAGGGCCACCGAGGGGCCGACGTTCACCAGCTCCTCAATCATCTCCAAGGCCGCGACTGCCTCCTCACCTGCCAAGCGAGTAACGCAAACCTAGTTAGTAATGCTAGCTCACCAAGAAGTGCAACAACAATGGGGGGATCCCCTCAACAGCAATTGGACACTTACCCTGGCAACCGCTAGTCACCGTGGGTGCTTGCTCTCCAGCCTATCCAAGCGCTTCACCCAGTGCCTCAGTAGGTGCCCTGGCCCCTGATGTCCCTGCCTCCCCTGCATAATCCAGATGGTCATGTTAACAGCCAGAGTCAAACCAAAGCCGCGGTGTCACGGCCCGAGCACGGAAGATTACCCGGGGGTGTCGCGACGAGTCTATATCAATCATGTCAATCAAAGCTTTAGTGTATTTGACACAAAGACAGAGCGCACAATATAGCAATAAACCCAATCCTTTATTCATCATAATCCTCCACAATTACATTCTCTAATAGTTTGACTCAAATAGGAAGAAAATTACAAGATAGACTCAAGAAATATAAAGATAGACAAAACTATGAAACTCTCGACACTTAGAAGGCTCTATGACTCTTACTCTTCCCCATCCGTTTTCATTTCTTCCTCATCGGACCTACCTGAAAAAGAGGGGAAAAACTATATGAGCGAGAGCTCAGTAGGTACTAGATCTCAAATACTAGCAGTGCTTTAAGTAGATTACCAATTATTATGGAATGTAATAAGCTATGCAAGTTCGTATGAAACGACTCTATAGAGAGAATGTGTATACTCATAATCAAGAGTTGATATCAATAGATGTTTGATGAACAAGTATATCAAGCATGTATTCAAGATAATGTTGTCAAAGCATTCAAGCAAGTAATATATATCAAGTCGTGAATTGGCTATCAATTTCAAGCAAGTAACATGTATATACCCGCTGCGTGAGTTCATGGAGTTGACCCAGGGTGACATGTCAGTGATGCAGTACCGTGCCAGGTTCGTCGAGTTGGGCCATTATGCGTCTCACATCATGGCAGATGAGGAAGTGAAGACCAATCAGTTCATTGGTGGTCTGAGGGTCGAGCTGAGGCACCATCTTCTTGCGTCAGGTTTGACCACTTTGGATGGGACATGCAAGGTAGCATCGACGTTGGAGAGAGATTTGCAGAAGATTCGAGGGTAGGGCAGTGTTGGTCAGGTTCGGGTAGGTTTTGGTCAGCCGATGGAGGTTCAGCAGTAGAGTACTGTCCAGCTCTCCGGAGGTGGTTCCGTGGCAGTGCAGTCTGTGGCTCCCGTGCCAGAGTCATTGTCCTTTAGCTCGAGGCTCAAGAAGCTGCTCAAGGATGCGGACTTTAACAAGAAGCGTCGGGGTCGTAAGGGGCAGCCGCAGCAGGAGTTGATAGGTAGTTTCCAGCAGTCGGTAACTTTGCAACATCAGAATTCGGTGAGTGGTGCTCGGGATGGGTGTCCCAGGTGCGGTGGCTCTCATCCCGGTAGGCCGTGTTCAACGCCCGTGGTTTACTTCAGGTGTGACCAACCAGGGCACATGGCACGTGACTGTCCACAGAGATCGAGTCAACCGCCTGGGTTTCAGCAGCAACAGCAGTTTCAGCCCTAGCAAGTGCCAGCACAGTCGCAGTAGTACCAACGATAGGAGTAGTTTCCTCAGTTGTCTCGGTCAGCCACTATAGGGAGGTAGAGATCCCGAGACAAAGTGACCTACATGACCAGAGCGAAGGTTGAGGCGTCGTAGTTGGTGGAAGGTACTCTTTCGATTTTGGGTTGTGCGGCTCGTGTTTTGTTCAAATCGGGTGCTTCTCATTCGTTCATTTCGGAAGATTTTGCTCTGAGCGTGGAGGACTCGGTGATCGAGGTGTCCTGTGACATGGCGGTGGAGTTACCTACTGGCGATTTTGTGCACATTCCGTATTGCTTCAAGAAGGTGCCCATGTGGGTGGAAGGGCGGAACTTGCCAGCCAGGCTCTACGCGTTACCGCTTCAGGACTTTGATGCCATCTTGGGTATGGATTGTCTCAAGGCTCGCCATGCTTTGGGGGACTACGGCTCGAAGAAGGTCTACTTCTTGCAGCTTTGTGGACCCACCTTCTGTTATCGAGGTATTCAGTCTTCCTCTTTTCGCTTGCTTATTTCGACTATTAGGGCTCGTCGTATGTTAGATGAGGGTTGTCATGGTTTTCTTGCTTCTGTGGTTTTGGTGGATCGGTAGTGTCCAGATGTGGGAGGTTCTATTTGTGAGATTAAAGAGGTTGGTCCTTGAGATTCCAAGGGCTTGGATAGCTTGGGATTGAACCCCCCAAGGGTCCAGGGATGCCCACTTTCCCAGGTGGCTAGTACGCCGAGGGCATGGGATGTAATGGCTCTCTCGCAACTCGCTCACGGTAATCACTCAAATATAAGCCAATTCGGGATCGAGCACTCCCTTACCACCGACGGCACTAAGATGCAATACTAATTAAGCAAAGGAAATCAGAAAAGAGAAGTGTTCAGTAGCTCACCTGATCGGTGTGAATACACCGATCCCAATCGGAGACGAGGCGAGCGGGGAAGCGTGGGTACGCGCCCGCATGCTGGCCAGTGTAGCTCTAGCCTGAAAATTAGAGAAGTATAACACTAAACCTCTCACAGGAGAGGGATCTCAGGGTGGGGATTAATTAAAATTACATCCAAAACTACCTCCACATAGGGAGGAGTGGTAAGACGGCCAGGCGGGGGAGGGAAGAGACGAACTAGGAGCTAAACGAATGGCCGACGTCAGTTCTACCCGCTCTCTGGAACAAGGGACAGATGGGAAATGTTGTCACTACTACAGTTGCTCCCAAACTCCTTTTTCAACGAGACCAGTTGGAAATCTTCCCCAACTGACCCAGGAAGAATTCTGATTTTTGGCGGGAGCTCTGGTGGCCGGCGTTGGTCGGGGCAGGGCCGTGAATAGTGACTCTGCTCGCTGGTTCAGACTATCTCAGCACCAATGCAGCAGGAAGATGAGATCACCACGGGCATTCCTGAGCTCCAATTTGGGCGTGGCTGGTACCGATGGATTAGTCATCAAGTCCTCTTTGAATGGAGACCCACGGCGATGTCAACGGAGGTCAGGGTCGGCAGTGAGGTCTCGAAAAGTGACTAGGTGTCTTCCTAGTCCCAGAGGGGACAGAACAGCACAGCCAGGGGAGGAAAATGAGAAATGGCTGCTCCAGATGTCAAACGGAGTGCCGCTTCTTGGAGATGATAGAGGACTGGTGGAGGAATCTCTCAGCGAAGATTCACACCCAGATCTGCAAAGGAGTAGCTGTGGTCGAACTTTCTCTGGGTCTCTAGTTCGCTACCTGAGTGGTCTTGGCAGTCGGGGAAGAATCACTCTCACGGGCAGCTCGAAGCTCTTATGGAGGCGAGACCATCACTCTTGGAAAGCTCTTTGGATGGCCTTTCCAACGGTGTATGGTGCATCTCCTGAAGCCTCAAGATGTCACCGTGGCCCCCTCTGCAAGCTGAGGGTTCTCTGCTGCCTGCGACCCAGAACCAGGGATGGATGTGGAGTGGGGGGTTATGGAAGGGGGAATGGGTGAGGGATGGTGGGCCCCGATGAGACTGGAGTTATTGAGCGATCGGGCGTTACGAATCCTGATGTAATTGTTATAGTTGGCAGTCAGGTGCCGGGGGCACCGTTGCGACTGGATTGTTGAGCGATCAGGTGTCGGGGGCACCGTTGTGACTGAAGTGGCTGGCAGTCAGGTGCCGGGGGTGCCGTTGTGACTGAAGTGGCTAACAGTGGGGTGCCGGGGGCACCGTTGTGGCTGAAGTGGTTAGCAGCGGGGTGCCGGGGGCACCGTTGCGGCTGAAGTGGTTGGCAACCGGGTGCCGGGGGCACCGTTGTGGCTGGAGTGGTTGGCAGCTGGGTGCCGGGGGCATCGTTGTGACTGTAGTTAATGACAGTCTGGTGCCGGGGGCACCGCTGTGGCTGGAGTGGCTGGCAGTCGGGTGCCGGAGGCACCGTTGTGACTGGAGTGGCTGGCAGTCGGGTGCCAGGGGCACCGTTGTGACTGTAGTTGATGACAATCAGGTGCCACGGGCCCTGATGTGACCAGAGTGGCTTGCGGTCAGAGGCTGGGAGCACCGTTGTGACCAAGGTATTGAGTGACAGGGTGCCGCGGGCCCCGATGTGACCAGAGTGACTGGCAATCGGGTGCTGGGGGCACCATTGTGACTGAGTAGATGGGCACTACTGGACCTTGATGGTCGTGCTCGGGGCCCATTGATAGAGGCAGGGGCCTGGCACTTGATCTTGCGCCGAGACTTGTGAAGTATGCCCATTGTCTGGATAACGGTGTTGAGGGCATGCTTATCGAGACAGAGAACCAAGCTGGGCGCTTCGATTGAGCCGCATACGACGGCACACGATCATTGAGACAGAGACTGGGTAGGGGCTCTCATCAAGCAATGACTGTGTCGTGCATGAATGTCAAGGTAGAGACAAGGTAGGGTGCCTCGATTGAGCAACGTTGGATAGTGCACGCTCGTTGAGGCAAGGACTGGGCAGGGCGCTCTCATGAAGTGGCATCTGGGTCATGCACGAAGGTCGAGGTAGGGCCGAGAGGGCCATCCCTATCGAGCAATGTTTGGGGGCGCATGATTATCGAGACAAAGCTCAGGCAGAGTGCTTTCACCAAGCAACATCAGGGTCATGCGTGACCATCGAGACAAGACCCAAGTAGAGTGCTTTCACCAAGTAAGATCTGAGGTCGCGCACGATTATCGAGACAATATATGTTCATCACCACTGGGGGCCACCTTTTCAGAGGTGGGTGTTTGGGCTCAACGCCGTATGAGGGATGCCCATGCGGCATGCCCTCAGCGTGAGCCTAGCACACGCACACACAAATCTCCCGGAGCTGGGTGTTACTCCACCAGCAAATTACGACCCTCAACAGCCCAGAAGACCAGTAGGCCCTAAAAGGGCCCATTATCCTCCATTACCCAAAAGCCTTCCCGACATATTTAATGCACTTATGGCCGCCAACCTGCTTGTCTTGACAAAAGAAAGAACGGCTTGGCCCCCAAATGTGGGTACCACTCGGTACTGTGTCTTCCATCGATAGCCAGGGCACAACATAGATCATTGTTTTCATTTCTAAGATTACATATATGATTTGAATGATTAGGGAGGTATCGATTGGGACGAGATGAGGAAGTTCATCACTTCAATGAAAGCAAGGAGGCCACTACATCAGCAGGCATCATAGCAGGCTCAACAGCCGGTCCAACAAGTTCAGCAACAGCAAGACCAAGTAGTGTAGCCGAAATAGGGATTGTCCAGATCCCTTTGCCGGAGCACCAGAACCAACAAGTAAACCCCATCACCATTTTTCACGAGGTGGAGAGAGGACAGGGGTGGCATATAGAAAGTGCCTTCATCACTTCAATCAACCAAAACTCCAATTAGTTTCCCCAGCTGTTGAGAACCATTCAACCTTCTCCAGCTCCACAACTTTCCCAACCACTTATACTCACCATTAACCAAACCCCCTCCAGCACCAACTCCTCGCCGTAAAGGCCTTTTCTTAATCGCCCTTCCCCTTCCTTACCCACACCACAGGCTCAGACTACCTCCACCACCCCTTTACCATCCCGGCCACTCCTTCTCCGTCCTTCACCAACATCGCCATCCACTCAAAACGCTAAGCCTCCCAGGCCTTTGACGCTTCATCTTTCACCAAGTCCTCACGCACCTCCTACCACCAACCTTGCACCTTCAGTGCACCGTTCTGTCCATCCTTCACCTGTCCCTTTTACCATAATTCCTGCCAACCCACCTACCACTACACCGACCATTGCAGTTCCTACCAAGCCTCAGCCGGAAAGGCCCCTCATCAGGGCTCCCCAACCGGTTGTTCTTGTCCAGCTTGTCAATCCTAACATCCCGTCATCCTCCACCAACCCTCCAACCACCAATAACCCAACGGAGGCGCAGGGATCTCATACTATGGTGCTCCGCAGTGGGTGGATATTCCATCACGTGTTCCCATAGCAACGACAACAAGAGCCCGTGCAGGGGCAAGAAGAGTAGTTGTAGGAGCCAGAGTCCATATCGAGGACTCAATATGATCTGTTGAAACATTTAGACAAAACTCCGGCCAGGACTTTCATCCTATAGTTGATAAAGAGATCGACCACTCACCAAGAAGCTCTTAAGCAATACTTGCAAAAGGTGATGGTCAATGAGGACATTCACAAATATTATTGATCATTGTTTTGAGCTGAGAAAAAGTTTTGAGCTCATGAAAGGGTTGACCAATGCTTTGGTTCCTAGCTTGCAGACTATTTATGACAAAGTGAATACTCTCTTGGCCGAGCTCACTTCACTCAGCGATAGGTCTGAGAATTTTCAAGCAGGACAAGAAGATGTGACATCTCAGGTGGCAACTGTGCGTAGCACAGTCTAATACTGGCTTGCAGAGCTTTCAAATGATTTTAAAGAACTTCAGTCGACTGTCCTCCCTGGCACTACTACTACTCCTGGAGCATCATCTAGTGCCAGACCAGCAGACCTGCCTCATATGCCACCTCCCGTCCAGCCACCACCAAGAACTCAACCTTCTCCAGCTCAACCCAGCTCCGCTCCAAGTTCCAGTTCCCGAGCTCCACAACCTCTAGCCAGACGGAGAGGAGCATCTTCCAGATATCAGCGCTACTTTCAATGACCTGTGCTCACATGTTCCTACTTTGCTCATTTTATTTGTGCTGATGTGCTTCTGATGAACTATTTTTTTTCTTGCCTTCCACCCCTTTTTGCTGTTGACAAAGGGGGAGACATACTGACATGTTCATTGCTCATTGCATAATTTAGTCATTGCTCATAGCACATTTGTGCTTTCATTGCACATTTACTCATAGTGTTCATATGACTCATAGACTCATAGTGTTGTCATCATCAAAAATGGGGAGATTGTTGTGTCCCTGTGTTTTGATATTAGCAATACTATGAGTCAATGATGTTTTGCTTGCATACAATGTTTCAAAGTTTCTGTTCTGTAGCTCAAGCATGTTGTTGATCTCCAAACACTTCTTCGTCATGTCTTGCATACCCCGTGCATATTTGTCTTGCATACCCCGTGCATATTTTGTTTAACCCTAAACAGGTCTTGCCTCCTTCTAAGTCTAAGTCTGAACACTGTAGCACCTCGTGCTGATTCTTCCATGTTATGGTTCGTGTAGTTTTGGTTGTTTCACCAAGTCCATTCTTCGTGTCATTTTCACCTCGTGCAGGTTTCAGCTTAAAAAGGTACATGCTTGTCCAAGTGAATCTCGTGTATGAATAGTGTTCATACCTCGTGTTGCTTTCCCAAGTTTCTTACCTCGAGTAGGTTTTTCCTTCTGCATCTATTTTGACTTAGCTAAACTCGAGTAGTCTTGTCTTTTGAAGAACGTACCTCGTGTCATTTTCAGAAACATACTTCGAGCACTTTTTCGATAAGGTTTTCTTTTGTGCTTCTTTTTACTTCGAGCAGGCTTGCTTTCGAAAAATGTTTCTCGTGCAGTTTTTCGAAAGGCATACCGACTACCAGTCACCATCGGCACCCCACCTAAAATTGTCATAGTTATGGCAGACTTCATCGTGATTAGGGGAATGACGACTTATAATGCCATCTTCGGCCGAGGCATCCTCAGCCGAACGAAGGCGGTGCCCTTGACCTATCCCCAAAAAATGAAGTTCCCCACCAAAAATGGTGTGGGGGAAGTTCGAGATAACTAGGAAATGGCTAGAAGGTGCTATATAATCTCGGTTGAAGCCATAAAGTCAGAAGGGAAAAATAAAGGGATTAGGGGAACCGAAGAGGGATAGACAACATTTGAGCCTGGCGGTGAGTTACTAACGATCTTCCTCAAAGGTGACCCAACCCTAGGAGTCAAGATTAGAGCCGACCTACCATCTGATGTTCAAGAACAATATAAAAAGTTCCTTGCCGAATATATCTAAGTCTTCGCATGGTCTGATGATCAACTTCCTGGGATCCCTGGGGAGATAGTGATGCACAAGCTTAACCTCGATCCGATAGTGAAGCCTGTCCAGCAACGCAGGAGAAAACACGCCCCGGAGAAGCAGGCGATCATCAAAGAGCAAATCATCAAGGGGAAAGAGACCGGCCTTTTTCGTCTGGTCTTTTATCCGACATGGCTCGCCAATGTCATCCTAGTGCCAAAAGCTTCGGGGAAATGGCGAATGTGTGTGGACTTCATCGACCTTAACAAGGCCACTCTAAAGGACTGCTACCCACTGCCGAGCATCAACCAGCTTGTCGACTTGACTTCTGGCAATGAGTTACTCAGTTTCCTAGACGCCTACTCTGGCTACCACCAGATCAAGATGGACCCAGAGGATGTTGAGAAGATCACCTTCATCACTGACTTCGGCGTACACTTCTACACCCGAATGCCCTTTGGGTTGAAGAACACTGGGGCAACATAACAAAGGGTGATCAACCACATCTTCGAGGGACAACTCAGTCGGAACAACCACATCTTCGAGGGACAACTCGGTCAGAACATCGAGGCCTACATTGACGAAATGCTCGTCAAAATGTCAAAGGCCGAGGATCACTTCGTTGACCTAGTAGAGACCTTCGACACCCTCTTCAAGTACAACATGAAGCTCAACCCCGCCAAATGTGCCTTCGGAGTCAGGTCTGGGAGATTCCTAGGTTTCCTGGTAACTCAGCACAAGATCAAGGCCAACCACGATAAGGCTCAAGCCATCCTGAACATGCGGCCACCGACCTTCATCAAGGACGTCCAGCACCTTACAGGGTGCATCGCTGCGCTAAATCATTTCCTATCTTGGGTGATCGAACGATGCCAGCCCTTCTTCAAATTGTTAAGAGGGCCCAAAATGGCATCTGCTATGTTTGACTAGCATGACGAATGTCAGAGGGCATTTGAAGAACTCAAAGAATTCATGGCCTCACCCCCGGTATTATCCAAGCTGGTCCCAGGCAAAGCACTACACATCTACCTCTCGGTGACCCCTTCCATAGTGAGCTCAATCCTAGCCCGAGATGACTCGGGAGTCGAGAGATCAGTCTACTACACCAGCAAAGTGCTTAATGAGGCCGAAAGAAGGTACCCTGCAATCGAGAAACTCGTGCAAGCATTGGTAACCTCAGTCAAGTCCCTCTGACCCTATTTCCAAGGGCACTCCATTATCGTGTTAACCGGTGAACCCTTGAAGAAGATCCTCTCTCACCCTGAAGCCTCGGGACACCTCATTAAGTTGGCCATCATGCTCGGGTCCTACGATATCTCTTACCGCCCCTGCTCGGCCATCAAGGGACAAGCCCTCGCAGACTTCATCACAGAAAGCACCATCCCGACCGAGGAAACACTTTCTTGCACTCACGGACCCGCTTGGGACCTGTTCGTTGACGAGTCTTCCAACTCGGCTAGAAGCGACACTGGTGTCCTCCTCAAATCCCCCGAAGGGGTGGAGCTGTAGTACACTTTGAAGTTCAATTTCTTGACATCCAATAATGCCTCTGAGTACGAGGCCCTCATTTCGGGAGCTAAGATGGCACGTCGGCTGGGGGGCGAGTGAGTCAGAATCCACACCGACTCCCAACTGGCCGCCAGTCAGGTCAACGGTGACTACGAGGCTCTGGAAGCGCCAATGATCAAGTACCTCCAAATGGTCAAAGGGTTGGCCCAACTATTCAAGAGTTTTGAGGTAGTCTGGATAGCTCGGGAGGAAAACTCTTGGGCAGATGCCCTCTCTCGTCTGGCCTCCTCTCTTGGCCCCGAAGGTACTCGGTCAGTCCTCCTCGAGGAGCTAGAACGACCGAGCATCGAATCCAAACTCATGACCATCGACCTGGCACCCCCAAGCAACTAGCGGACACCTTACGTATCCTAGCTTCAGGACTCTCAAAAGCCCCCCGACCCTCGGGAAGCTCAGAGATTGAAGTACCATGCCTGGCGCTTCGTCATCCTGGATGACACCCTTTATCGTAGGTCTTACTCCGACCCCCTCTTCAAGTGCCTCGGCGCCGATGAAGCCAGCCAAGCAATTCAAGAAGTTCACAAAGGCATCTGCGGCGTGCATCAAGGAGAAAGATCACTCGCCAGGATCTTGCTCCGATAGGGTTACTGGTGGCCCATGCTCCAACGTGACTGCTCAACCTACTTTCAAAGATGCGATCGATGCCAGCATTTTGACCATCTGGTCCACCAGTCTGCCTCAGAGCTCGTCACCCTTACCGAGCTATATCCCTTCGCTCGGTGGGAAATCGACATCCTGGGGCCATTCCCTATGGCTCAGGCCCAGAAGAAGTTCGCCATCATCACCATCGACTACTTCACGAAGTGGATTGAAGCCAAAGCCACTGCCAAGATTATCGAGTCAGTGATATGGAGCTTCGTTTGGAAGTCAATCATTTGTCATTTTGATATCTCCCAGGTGATTGTGAGCGAGAATGGTCGGTAATTTGATTCTCACTACTTTAGAGACAGATGTGCCAATCTAAATCTTCACAACCACTTCACCTCGTGAGCCCACCCTCAAGCCAACGGACTGGTTGAATATGCCAATAAGGCTATATTAAAAGGCATTAAAATCAGTCTCGGCAAGGCCAAGGGAAGCTGGACTGAGGAATTACCGAGCATACTATGGTCACACCAAACTACTCCAAGAACGACCATCGGTGAAACCCCATTCCAGTTACTGTATGGCACAAAAGCTGTGATTCCACTGGAGATCGGCAACCCCTCTCTCCGAGTCACCAACTTCTCACCCGAGGTGAACGAGTAGAAATTGCTAGAGAACCTTGATTTGGCGAGTGAGATCCGAGAGATCGCAAGCATCCGAGCCACGGAATACTAGCGATGCTTCACTCGATACTACAACGCCAGAGTCTGAGGTAGACACTTCCAGCCAGGAGACTTCGTCCTAAGAAAAATCGAAGCCTCTCGACCACTGGAGGCGGAGGGAAAGCTGGCCTCTAATTGGGAAGGTCCCTACCGAGTGGTCGAGACACTCGGGAAAGGGACATACGGACTGTCCACCATGGAAGGAACACCTATCCCTCAGACGTGGAACACAATAACACTATGCAAGTTCTATTTTTGAGCCTCTCTCAAAATCACACATGTAAGCAATATAGAGTAAAAAAATAATTTCTCTTCTTCTTATTAATACTTCTTGAGCCGCATAAAGGTACTAGGAGCGTTGGTCAAGCCAAAGGGCATAACCAACCACTCGTATATCCCATCCTAGGTTTTGAAGGCAATCTTCCACTCATCTCCAGGCCTAATCCTCACCTGGTGATAGCCACTTTTAAGGTCTATCTTGGAGAAAACAGTTGCTCTCGACATCATATCAAGCATGTCATCAAGTTGGGGGAAATCGATACTTCATGGTGATCTTATTAATGGCACGACTATCGACACACATTCTCCACGTGCCATCCTTCTTCGGGGCGAGTAATGCAGGTACAGCACAAGGACTCATGCTCTCCCGAAGTGATCCTCTTTGTAGTAGCTCATCAACCTGACGTTGTAGCTCAGCGTGATCAGTGGGACTCATACGGTAGTGGGGAAGGTTGGGTAATGAGGACCCCGGAACCAAGTCAATGGCACGCTGAACATCCCGTATAGGCGGGAGCCCCTCGGGAAGCTCCTCCGAGAACACATCAACGAACTCCTGCAGGATCGGGGCAACATCAGGTGGGAGTGCCCCTTTAGAGTCTCGTTCCACCTCTCAGACTGCGACAACAAACACAAGGCGGCCCCTACTAACCTCCCGCTCCATCTCACGAGTACTAATCATCATCAATCTACTAGTCGGTGGCTATCCTGCGATAGGGGAAATAGTTGTGGCCTAGACTATGGGTGGGGTACCAGTCCCAGGGGTAGAGGTGCCCGAGGTGGATGGGCCGACAGGACCCCTAATCGATGGACTCTTCGGTGGGGAGGGGTGAAGAGTTATCCGCTGGCCACCATGGTCGAAGGTGCAAGTGTTCGACCGACCATGGAGTGTGGCATCCCCATCAAATAGCCAGGGCCTACCAAGAATAATGCTGCCCACCTCCATGGGTAGGACATCACACCAAATGTGGTCACGGTAGGCATGGAAATGCAGTGGGACTAGGCACCGCAGCCTGATTGGGATGGAGGTGGAGTCCACCCACAATACTCGATAGGGGAGGGGATGGTCTACAGGGGTAAGACCAAGGCGTGAAACAGTGCTTGTAGAGATGGCATTGATACTGCTACCACTATCGATAATCACTTTGCACGCCTTCCCATTCAGTCGACAGTATGTATGAAAGATAGTAGTCTGACGCCAATCATCACTGGCCTACGACTGGGTCAAGGTGTACCTAACGACCCCTAGTTGAGCACTATGCTAGTATTGAGCATCACCCTGATCATCCTCAACCTCGCCAAAGAACTCGTCAGCGAGCTACTACTCTGCCTCGTAGCTGACAGACACAATCTCAGAGGGTGGAACCTCACTAGCCGTTGTATCTTCCGAAGGGGACGCCCCAGCTAGTGGGCTTCTTGCCTAGCACGTTTGACTAGGGAGCTATCTTCATGCGAGGCTGGGCTCGATAGTAGTCTAGCTTAGCTTCTCGATGCATAGGGGCTTCTGATTTGCCCGAAGCCAAGGGTTCACCAGTAACCTCGTCTGGTTCTTCAGGCAGTGGCAGTGCAACGACGGAGACTGGTGAGAGATCAAGCTTGAGCTCTTCTTCCTCCGAGGCCTCTTCTACCAGGGACGTCGAGATGGAGGCAATGTTGGAAGGTATATACAGCTCCTTCTCTCCTCCTCATTGGCTTTGATGCAGAGTTTATGGCAGGGTGCTGACATTTTGTGTTATGTTTAGGCCTGGAGTCTGAGGAGGAGAACATGTCGGCTCCTGTCGAGGAGGATCAGGGAGAGCCCTTCGTCTCCCCCATGGCCACTGAGGATGACCAGATCACAGGGGAGCCTCTACCCTCTCTGACTCCAGCAGGGGATACTACCGAGGTGGAGGAGAGGTTACCCTCACCGACCCTGAACGGGGATGCTGCAGGCACGGCGGGAGCCACACCAGGTGAGAGTTAGGACCTTTCTCAAGTTTTTCACCTTGTCTTGTCATAGGGAAGTCTAGAATGTTGCTGACCCATTTTGTGTTTGGTGGGCTTGTGCAAGTTCTTCCGGTGTGGTGGGTCACTCCTCCCTAGAGCTGGGGATCGAGTGGCTTACGTCTGTTTCAACACCGGAGCCACTGCTGGACGCCAGCGTCGGTGTAGCCTTGCTCCAGTAAGCCCGGGGCTATGTAGGAGGTGATCCCCTACCTTCTCCGGACGAGCTTTGGCAGTGGCTGAGGGACTGCACACAAGGCTACCACGGCCTTGGATTCCCTCACGAGCTCTGGATGTCTGGCTTGGCCGACATCTGGGCGGAGTACTTGTGACTCCTAGAGGCTCAGGAGCAGAGGGCTCGGTGGCTAGCGGCCATCCGGGAGGTGCGGGAGCAGAGGGCTCGGCTAACATTGGCGACTGTTGAGTAGAGGAGGTGTGCAGATGTGATCGTGTCACTTGCTTCGAACCGTGCCGTGCGGCTGAGCGAGGCAGAGAGTAGGGTGGAGGCCTTGGAAAAAGCCCTAGAGGAGCAGCGACGAGACGTGGAGCTCGCTAGGGCCGAGTGGCGGACTGCCGAGATAGGGGCCGAGGCGAGCGTGTAGCTTGCGTCGACCTTGGAGGTGGAACTGGCTACTACGGAGCCTCGCCTGGCGGCGCTTTAGGGGAGTAGGCCTAGGCTGTGACTATTTCACTTCTTCCCCTCTTTTTTGATATCCGGACTGTACATCATAACGCCCCTAGAGGTGTGCGTTATGTTCCCTTTTGTCGTGTCTTCTAACGCACCAGTCTTGGTCCGTTAGAGGCTATGACGCCCTAAGGTGGGTGCGCCACAGCCAGTGTTGCCCTTTTCATCTAACGCTCCTAAGTTGGACCATTAGGGGGCTGTGGCGGCATAGCTTTGGACCGTTACAGGCTGTGACGGCCCAAAGATAGACCGTCAGGCATCGTTTTGCACTGAAGTGGGTCTTCGTGCTTGCCGCATTCGTTTCGTGTTGTATGAATCTTTGGTCGACCCGGTTGTGACCCAGTGGTCGACTTGTGGTCTCGTGAGCATCCCAGTCACCCCGAGGGTTTTGGTGTCCGTGTTTTGGGGGTGTCGGAGGACCGTGCTACCTCATTTAGCGTGTTACCGTAGTTTCAGACCTAGGGACTAGACTAGATTGACTATGTGGTGTCGTCGCGTTCGACGGTCTTGACCCCGAGTCTCGTGACTCAAGGACCGTTGGATTAATAGGTCTAGTGGACTATCCAGAGTTGGTGGCCTCGAGCCACCAGTTACTTCGCGTTACTCGCGATGGTTGCGTGCGTGGTTTTCTGTGTTCACGTCAGTGACCCATCCACTAGTTGTAGCTTCCACGGCACACGTGTGTCGGCCCACCGGGAGCATTGGTGTGGCGTACCCGTGTTAGACGGTGAGTAGGCTAGTTATCGTAGGGCCCCCGTGTACTGCCGAGTCTGGGCCGATGGGGGAAATATCAGCTAGAGGATAGGCCTAGGGCGTATGATCTGAGTGTGGACATGAGGCTGAGGGTTCGGACCCATGCTGACGAGCGCGACCTCAGCTAGTCCTTATTTTGTGGTACTTTTGGTTACTTGGTGTGTCCTTGTCTCCGCCTGGGGTGTGGTAGCTGGATACTTGTGACGCAGTGTAAGACGTCAAGGGATGCATCCGGTCATTCTTCTAGTGGACGGTGCTCCCGTCACGTGACATGAGTGGTTGTGTTCCGGGTTTCCGTTTCTCGTCTGCGAGATGGGATTTCGGGTGTCATTTTTGGAGCGTTCCCGTAGCCAAGGTCTGGGGTTCTGGTGAGCGTCACCGAGGGTTCTCCCTAGTCGGCATAGAGTTCACGACAACGAGGTCGTGACTGTGTTTTCAGACCGTGTGGTTTTGGCTCAGGCCCTGCTGTGAGGGCGGGTTTCCGCGACCGAGGCGTCGTGGTGTTTCCTAGTAGTGTGGCTAGGGCGGTTCGTGTCTGGGAGTCTCTCGATCGTGGAATCGAGATGTCGGGTGCGTGACTTGGTTGTCCCCCGATGGGAGACCAGGTCGTGTTTTTCCCCCAAGTGGATTGTCTAGCACCCTGAGCTGAGGATTCTCCATGATAGAACTGTGGTGGAGGAGGCACCTCTGGATCTACATGATGGGGTGAAGGTGGGAGAAACTGATCCTCTGCCTGAACCGGAGGGGGGGCTTCCCCTTGATCCTACTGTTGCTCTTGCTCTTCTTCACTTTTTGATTCGTCCCCATAAGTTGGTACATCACGACGTAGCTCACTATTGGGACCCCAGTAATATCCAAAATCTGAGAAGATTTTATGTTCGTTGTAGATATCATCCTGTCTAACTCGAACAAATGTTTCATCTCCTAAGTTAATCCCAGCATATACAAACATGCATGTCAGCTGTGAAGCATAAGGCAGTGATCTCCTCATTTGGGTTTGGCATATTCCTATCAAATCTGTCATGAGCCTATCCATGTTGATTACATTTCCATTCATAGCATGATAAAACAGGAATCTATGAACCTCTGTCACTTCATTCCGACTCCCACCCTTCGGATAGATGAGTGAAGTAAACATGTGGTGTAGAATCCACTGTAGTGGTAGAAAATAGTTGGCACTCAATTGAATCAAGTCACTGACACCACGCACATAATCACAGCCTATCATGGCAATAAAAGTAGCCTCAACTTCACCATGGCCAAAGGTCATGTCAGTACCCCTGGTTGAGACTCCTAAAGCACGTTCAAAAAGATCCGGAGTTATATGAATCTCAATGCCCTGAACCACCGTATACAACTCTCCATTTCTGTCAACCAAATTTTCATAAAATTGCTGCACTAGATGTGGGTAATATCTGGTATATCTAGTGACAAAATTGGTCCAACCTGGTTGAATCTCAAAGACAGCACATAAATCGGGCAGGATCTCGTTCACCTCATTGAAGTCGACCAATCGAGGGTCGATAATGGGTCGTGGAGGCAACCGAGGTGCATGAGGAGGTGCAGGAGCCTACTGTGGTGGAGGTGCCGGAGCCTCACGTCTCCGAGCGCTAGAGTCCCCTTGGGTAGAATGCTGAGAACTACTTCTAGGCGGCATCTTAGACTAGGAAACCTACTGTGGAACCCTTTGAAGGGATAGATCTCAACCTTGGGGATGAAGATGGACAAGGAGACACGCTGAAGGCTAAAATCACCTTCTCTACACTCTGGAACGTAGGGAAGGGCTTGAAGAGTGCACGAACAGCCGCGGAGATTTCGTCCCGAAATCGTGACGAATCTGTCGGATCTTGTGCGGATGGAAAGATGATGAGGTTTTGGGGCTGGAAAAATGGTGGTTTGGTGTTCTAGGGTTTGGTAAGAGTATGGGATAGAGAATGGGTGTGATTTCCCGGGACTGCGAGAAACATAAGTTTTATTATTTGCAGTTTTGCCCTGTAAACTTTTATAATTGGGGCTATGTTCCTACATCCTGCGTTTGTGCGGAAACTCCTCATGTACCGTCGACAACTCGCCAACCACCCTTGTACTCACTTGGACCATATACGTATTCAATGTGCTCTGTAGATTTTTTTTCATTGCGCACCGATCAAGGAAAATTATAAGAGAACCCCCGACTTTCGAGAAATTATATACATATCTCTCCCTTTGTGAATCAACGCACGTGTGCCTTCTATGAAGCCCCTCATTGTTCTTTCCGCTTAGGGACGTTGTCGGCTCAGTCCTACACTTAAGTGTCACCTCAGGCTTAGGTCTGCGTAGAATTTGGTAAAATTATCAAAATACCCCTATGACCTATAAATAGCTTAGTAGCCTCCAAAACTCTTCAGCTACTGGAATTGGCCCTCTGCATTGACAGTCGGTCGAGTCCGATCGGACACCAAACCAACTGCTGGGGGTGTTAGGCCCTCTGCTCCGGCAACCAGCCGGGCTTGCCCGGCCAACTCTCCACTGACCAAGGGTGTCAGGCCCTTCGCCTCAGCAACCGGCCGAGTTCGCTCAGCTGCCATGACAATAGCCGAAGGTGTCAGGCCTTCCGCCCAAGCAAATGGCCGACTTTTCTCGGTCAACCAAGTTTCTATCGATGTCGCCATTGCTCAACGGGGGCAGCGTTGTCGCCGTAACGGCACAAGCTCCCCTGCGGCCACTCTCAGAGGCACTGCTCTTGTTCAATGGGGGCAGCGTCGCCGCCATAACGATGCCATGACTATAGCAGGCGTCACCAGCGCCACTCCTGCTCAACGGGGGCAACATCATAGCCGCAAAGGCACAAAGTCTGCAGTGGCGACATCTAGCTCTGACAAGACGATAATTGTCGGAGATCTTTGCATCCGACTCAATGGAGGCGAGCCGATTATGTCTCAGGACCGGCACATTCCAACTATCTACACCTCCAACCACTTCGAGCTTCTTTGGCAAGCCCGGGAGGGTGGAGCGAAGTTGAGGAAGCCCGCCTTACCGGCGGCGAACCAGGGTCCGATGCAACGACTTAGACCAGTAGCTCCCTATTCGCGGGCGACGGGGTTTCGCCGGCGCGCCGTGTGTGTGGTGACCGGAGTGAGGGGTAGGATATAGCTACGGGAGAGGTGCCAGAATGCGATGCGTTCCGAGCACTCCCTCTCATGATCGTATCTTTCTCGGAGCGGCGCCGTGCACTCGCCTTTTACGGAGAGTCGAGGGGAGAGCGAGTGACACGGGAAGTTTCCGGGTTTGGAACGTGGCAGGTGATTTGGACTCCTTATGTGACGGAGGACACCACCCCTCAGCCGTGGGTGAGGGAGGGGCGAGCTTGGTTCCATAGAGATACATTGTTGTTTTGCATGAACCTGAGAGAGCCGCTCTTCCTTCGCCTAGTGCAGAGGACGCTGGGATGGCATCAGTCGCCAGTGGCGATTCCAGCCGAACATGAATCAGATCGGGGATGCCGACAGACTTCGATGAGTGATCAGGACTGGGCCTCTCGCTACCATGCTGAGGCAGAGGCGCTATAGAGAGGGCCCTCACTAGAGCATGACCAGACCGTGAGGAGTAGCAAGGCTTACTTGGCAGACTATCGAGACCGGTATGCTGGACAGCTTTATCTCGACACCTGAGTGGTGAGTTACTCTTTAGCTTTGTGATGTTTACATTTAAATACTTGAGTTAAGTGAGCTTGTGAATTGATGTGCAGATGCCCGAGACTGAGGCCGTGAGGATTCTCAAGGATCAAATAGTCATCCTTAACTAGACGATAGTGAACCTACGGCACGATATCCGAGAGATGGTAAGCCAAACAAATTGATTGATTTTGCATTTTGGGACTTGTTAAATTTGACTAACCATTTGCCCCTTGTGTTGACAGCGAGGGGAGTTGGCCTATGTGCGGGTGAGGACAGGTGCAGGTGGAGAGGTCGGTCCTTCTTCCCGAGTTGATGTTGTAGATGAGCTGGAGGATTGCCTAGCTGGAGCTATTGAGCGAGGCGAGGAGCGAGAGGCCGACTTGGCCGAGGCCGTGAGAGCCTAGCACTCAAGTTGAAAGTAATTCATTTATTATCTTTGCCTGTTTTACATGATGGTTCATTTTCTGCAGAGGAAGGAGCTGGCGGCCAGCCTGGCCGTTCGTCGGGAGCAGGAGGCCCCCATAGAGGAGCTAACATGCCGACTGGGAGAGACGAGCACGATCGAGAGACTCGAGGGTCGCCTTGTTGAGGCGAAGGAGAGGGAGGCTAAGGCACATGCTCAAGAGATGGCGATGGCGGTGAGGGAGCAGCGAGCCCTCGATCAGCTGGAGGTCTTACGGCGGTGAGTGTTGCGGAGGTACTAGGGCAGGGGTGCCCCAAGAGGTGGAGTCAGACCTGTGACTCCTTCCGAGTCACTGCAGACCCTAGGAGACGTGCATTTCACGATGGATGAACTTCTAGGCCTGACACAGTCTCCTATAAGAGAGGAGGTGATCCAGCTAGCTGCCTCAGGTTCAAGGGCTTTGCGACCATCATGGCTACGAGATAGAGATGGTGGTGACGGAGACAAGGCTGACAGTTGGCGTAGCCGACTTCGCATTATCTTGGGTTAATTATATTTTACGCACTCTGTCTGTATGTGTTGAATGCACTACGCTCTGATTGACATGATCGTTATATAGACTCCGTCACGCCACTTCCGAGTTATCTTCCGTGCTCGGGGCGTGACACTCAAGCTTGCAACGATTGCCTCCATAGACCCGGCCCGCTCGCCTAGGAGTGGACCAGATGGCCCAAAGCCGCTGCATGCCAGCCGGGGTGGACTAAAAGTTGCATAATCACTTTCATAAGCTGAAGACTCCCCGGCATCGTCAATCTCTATCTCAGTAGGTGGGAACTCCTCGTCCCTGGAGTCACTGCCATAGTCAACCTGCTCTGAGGAGGAAGGGCTCTCTGCCAGTTCCAAATGCTCCATTGTCGGAACAAGTGCCTCTCCGGTAGGAACATCCCCCTCGGTAAGGACTTCCCTAGTCGAGTTTGCAGTGGAAGCATCGCCCGAATGGATCGCGGGAGTAGACTCACCTCTTGGAATAGTTCTATCCCCAGTAGCGGCTTCCTCAACGGCCCCGGCCACAGGAAGCGAGGGTAGCTGCATCTAAACTAAAATTCAAGCAAGGAACTGTCAAGCCGACTGAAGACATAATGGGTCAGGAAAGCCTTGTGAATAAATTGTAAATTACCTTCCATCTCATGGCTGGGCATCAGAGAAGGCAAGTCTCCCTCCACTGCAGTTATGGGTCTTGCCCCCTCTCTCTCTCCAGTCACGGCACCAGCTATTGGCTCTAGTCCAACTATTGCCGCAATAGTGCCAACAACTGCAAAGAAAAATTAGCCAAGGCAGCCATAACAAGTAATGAATCAAAGAAGAATGAAGAATATACCTTAAGCTACATACCCCTGCACATGAGAAGCCTCGAATTCTTCAAAAGATACTATTGGAGGAGGGACGAACGCTGGTTCCTACTCCGCAGCCTTCTTCTAGCGTGCCCGTGTCACCCGGGTCAAGGCCTTCTTGGCTTTGCCGATAGCCTCTTTCACCTGAGACTTGGTCCACTTTCGTAAATCACCAGGAGGTAATGGCGTTGTGGTCGGGGCCTGCTCGGGGGTCCCAAAGTATGTCGGCTTCTGAGCTTTTATTATCAGCTCCCTAAAGTGTCGAGTCTCCTCTAAAGAGAGTCGAACTGCACAAGCATAAAGGTGAGAATGCATACGCTGCAATAGAAAGGAAATAGCTTGAAAAGCTGAAATAAGGAAATGAAAGATACCTACTGGCCCTGTGTACAAAGGAGAAAGAGGCCAATGGAATAGCAAAGGTGCTTTGTCTCTTGAGGCCGCCTCGCGAACAAGCCAGCATACATCTCCTATCTTCACTTCATTGACTTACTCCTGGCGTCACCAAAAATTGAAGATGGTTGCCAGGTCACCATTGATGAACTCATCGAAGTCAACCTCGGCACGAAGAGCGATCCCAGGCCAACCTTTTTAAGCGCCTTCCTATCTCTCCAGGAGAGAGAACAATATATGAAACTACTCCAGGAATTCTGGGAGTGCTTCGCCTGGAATTATAAAGAGATGCCCGACCTTAGTGCCACCGTGGCTCAGTACATTTTGGCCATTTATCCCAAGATCGAGCTAGTGAAGTAGCCCCCCCAGTGTATGAGGTCAGAATTGATTAGCCAAATCTACAATGAGGTCGACAAACTCATTGACGTCAACTTTGTATCTGAGAACCAATATACCACTTGGTTGGCCAACATTGTGCTAGTGAAGAAGAAGAACGGGCAGATCAAGATTTGCGTGGACTTCCGCGACCTGAACAAGGCATGCCGAAAGGTTGATTTTTCGATGCCCATCACTGAAGTGATGATCGATGTAACTACTGGCCATGAGGCCTTGTCTTTTGTGGACGGGTCCTCCGGCTATAGCCAGATTTGGATAGCGGAGCACGACCGATTTCACACGGCCTTCCAGTCACCCAAGGGGATATTCCACTACAAAAGGATGCCCTTTGGTCTCAAGAATGCTGGTGCCACGTACCAGTGAGCAATGACCAAGATATTCGATGAGCTGCTGTACAGCAAAGTTGAGTGTTACATTGATGATCTAGTCATCAAGACTAAACAAAGAGACGATCATCTCAACGACCTCAGGGTCATCTTCGAAAGGCTCTGACTCTATGAGTTGAAGATGAATCCGATAAAGTGTGCCTTCGACATCTCCAGCGGGAAGTTCCTCAGCTTCATTGTCTTCTACAAAGGGATCGAGATCGATCCTGCCAAAATAAAAGCCATCCAGGAGATGCCTCCCCCGAAGAATTTAGGAGAAATGAGGTCTCTACAAGGCCGGCTAGCCTACATACGTAGATTTATCTCTAACCTGTCAGGATGTTGCCAGCCGTTTCACAAGTTGATGACGAAGAATGCACCATTCCACTGGGATCATGAGTGTTAGAGGGCTCTCGACTATCTGAAAGAATATTTGAAGACTCCGCCCATGCTGGGGGCGCCGGTCAAGGGAAGGCCGCTTATTTTGTATATAGCTGCCACTGAATGCTCATTAGGGACAATGCTCACCCAGAACAATGATGAGGGAAAAGAGCAAGCTCTCTACTACCTCATCCGAAGACTGGTGGGGGCAGAAGTCAACTACACCCCCATCGAAAAGGTCTGTCTCTCCCTGGTCTTCGCGGCCAAGAAAAAATATCCTCTCACCTTTTTTTTTGCTATAGTAAAGAAAATGAAATGCTACAGTAAATAAATTAAAACGTGAGATACAATAGAGAGAGAGAGAACACGGGGAGGGTGGAACGACGGCAGCAGAGGGAGGGACGTATGCACCATTGGGTCATGCTGGGGAGCTCATCGACATGTTGGGGCGATGGACAGTGACGATGGCGGTTGCGTGTCATATGGAGGTGGGCCGCGGTGGTGATGCTGGGGAAGTAGGAAGGGTGCTACTAGCAGGGACCGGCTCTCCCTTCGACGGTGTTGTAGGTGGCGACCGACAGGGAGTGGGGCACCACGATGGCGTTGTTGTGGCTGGCTTGATGGCTGGCGAGATGGGCTTGAGCTGCTGGGAACGTCGCCACCGTGCTTCAGTTCCGGTGAAGACGACGTGGGGGTGCTGGATGTGAGGGAGGTCGGGGGAGCCGCGGTGGGACTGCTGGCTTGGTGGCTGTGGAAGAAGGGTCCTGCGACGATGACGATACCCGATGTGTGTTCCACAAGTGGTGCAGTCACTGCCGAAGGGAAGCTTTGTCACTGGCGTAGCAGAGACCATGTTTGTGTGTCGATGGAGGTCTACTCGGAGTCGACAGATGGTGAACAACTGGGCAAGGTTCTCAGACGTGGTAGTGGCGTGCCAGTGGTGGCAGACTGCTTGCTCAGAGTAGGTGGCAGTCCACTCGTGCGGCAGCAATCCTGCAGGTCTGTTCAATGGTGAGCATGCATGCCGGGGACGTCGCTGGCATGCTCTCACCCTCGGAGCTGGGAAGGGTGGCCCCGTTGTTGGTAGGGCGATGTCAGCTGCGGGCTCGTGGCAGTCGGGTTGTGAGGGACTGGTTTCTCCGCCTAGCCGATGCATGGCGAGGAGCAGGCTACATGGAGGTTACAGGTGAGGGGGGCTGGGGAGCGAGATCTGTAGGGTGAGGGTAGAGAGGGCTATGCTGAATAGACAGGGTGTGGGTTGGCAGGAGTGCAGGTTACGTGGAGGTTGGGTCGTCTGCATGGGGGGTGGGGTCACAGTGGCATTTGTAGGTGGAGGGATAGGCTGCTGGGAGGCTCCAGGTCGGGGTGTGGGGTATGTCAGTGGAGTGCATGGTGGTGGCGGGTAGTAAAGTGAGGGAGAGGGAGAGGACGTCGATGCTGCGGGTGTGCAAGTGGTGCTGATGTGTGCGGTGTGGCAGGAACTAAGAGAAGGAGGGGGGGAGAGGAATGAGAGGCCACGATGTGCAGAATAGAGAGAGAGGGAGGGGAGCTGCTTCGTGAAGGAGGGGAGGCTGCCTGGTGTAATCTGTGTGTAAGTTACTGCTATCACCCCGGGAAGGTCTTCATCACCCCTAGACAGCAGACTGCTGTTTCACCTCATTGAGTGATAGTTCACCCTACATGTAGGTAGGCAAAAAAATTTGCTGCCAACAAATGCCCCCCACGAAACGTTCGTTGAAGCCGAAGGCGGAGGCGGACAGTTCGTGCCCTCCGTCGTCGCTTCTTTTTTGCTCCTCGACGAGACACTTCGTCCTGAAGTTGATGATGTTGACCAACCCTTAGGGCATACTGGTCAAAGCTACTGTACACCATCCCCTAGGACGTATTAGCCTGAAATTAGATGTTGGCCAATCTTTGGGGGTGTATTAGCCAAAGTTGATGCGGACCAGTCCTTAGGGCATATTGATCCGAAGTTGATGCAAGCCTGCCTCAGAGAGGCTTGCTGGCCTGTAGTTGATGAAGACCTGCTTCTGAGAGACTTGTTGGCCTAGAGTTGATGTAGGCCTGCTTCTGAGAGACTCGTTGGCCTAGAGTTGATGTGAACCAGCCCTTAGGGCATATTGATCCGAAGTTGATGCGGCCTGCCTCGGCGAGGCTTGTTGACCGGAGTTGATGTAGGCCTGCTTCTGAGAGACTTGTTGGCCTAGAGTTGACATAGGCCTGTCTCGACGAGACTTGTTGGTCCAGAGTTGACGCGGACCAACCCTCAAGGTATATTGATCCGAAGTTAATGCAAGTTTGTCTTAGAGAGACACAACAGTCTAAGTCATCGTTGATTGACTGTTGAGCTGTGATAACTGGAAATTGACATTGGCCGACCCTTGGGGGCGCGTTGGCCAAAAGTCGTCATGTCGATTGACTGCTGAGGTATCATTGAAGATGTGTCGGCTAACCACTGAGGTGTCGCCAAGAATATTGAAGCTGGCTAATTGTTGACTTGTGATAGCCAGAGTTGATGTAGACCAGCCCTTAGGGCGTGTTGGTCTGGGTTGATGTCGGTTGTACACGAGCTGAGGCAGACACCATCCAATGCAGACTTGAGCATATCACTACCCTCAAAGTTTCTCGGCCCTTGGGATGGAGTGACCGAATGGTCTTCAACTTGGGGTAGCATTGCTAGATGCATGCGTTTGCTCTCCCTCGGGACGCTTGGATGACTGAGTTTGCGTCTTTATGGGAGGAGTTTGCCCGCCTCCACACTGTTCAGGAGCAGAGGCGGGGGACTCATCTAATGATGCAGCAGGAGGAGCAGCAACTTTACAAACTTCGGGTGACCCAAGCTGAGGTGGGCGCCCAGGTTGAGGCCGCTTACGAGTGCGAGTAGGTGGCCTCCCATAGAGTGGAGGAGTTTTTATGAAAGGTCCAAACTGAAATAACGTCCTGACCTAAGGCGTTAATTTCAAATTAAACACCCTGATACAAGGCGTCATATGATAGAATAACGCCATGATAATTGTCGTCATTTATCTGTGATATTTCCTGGAAATTATTGAAACGTAATATTCTGAAAAATGTATTAAACAGTGACTGATTACATAGTCGTCAAAACTTGAATTAGCGACCCAGACTAGGGCGCTGTTTCTGAAAATACTGAAATAACACTGTGATAATATTGAATTAGCGACAGAATGGCCAGGTAGGGGTTGTGGGACGCAACGGGTTGGGAGGTCTTCTGGGCAATGGGCCAAAAGCTTGGCATTGATGGCATGTACGGGCGTACTGGACGCAGTCCGCGTACATGGTTGGCCAGTAGAAGCCTTTGAGCTTGATGTTGTGTTTCATTCGATCTCCGGCCTGGTGTGCGCCGCACAACCCGGAGTGAACTTCCTGTATGATGGCCCGAGCTTCGACTGGGGAGACACATCTTAGGAGAATCGACTTGTCCTTCTCGTTGACAAGTCGGTACAGGGAGTCGCCAATCAACTCATATGACGTTGCTCGGAGGAGTAGCTGAACCCTTTGAGCTCGGTCAGAAGGGAGCCACCCTTTCTTGAATTTGATGATGGGCGCCCGCCAATCTTCATCTTCTGGGAGAGTGTTCTGGCCGGGGTCATGGACCTCGTAGACCGTGAGGCCGGAGTTGCCCTCGAGTGAGGTCGGCATCAATCTTCTGTGCTTGACGGTGATGTCGACTTCGCCCTCAGGCAGGAGCTTAATGGCCGCGGCCAATTTTGCCAGGGAGCTTCTAGGAACATGATCTATTTCGAAGAAATAGAACTTCTGAATTAGCCTGGTGACGGCGGCGTGGTACGGAATCAACTCTTGTTTCCGCACGTCATAGATGCCGAGGACTTGCCAGACAATTAGTTGGGAGTCCCCGTAGGCTTTGAGGCATTTGATACCCATGTCGAGAGCCATCTGAAGCCCAATGATTAGAGCTTCATATTCGGCTTTATTATTGGTCAGGGATTTCATGAGGGGGCAAGAGTCATACAAAACCCCGCCCTGAGGAGTCAGGAAGACAATACCGGCACCCGCCATGACGGATGAGTTTTGATTGCTTCGGGTAATCCCCCGGGAGGCGCCGTCGAAGTAGAGCTCCCAGCAGGGCATGTGGACTATATGGGCGTCTTGCCACTGATAATGCAAGACATCTCTAGCCTTTTCACCTGTAACTGGGGTCTGGGAAGTAAGGGACTCCTCGTCAGGGAGCTCCTTGTTGAGTGGCAAATCATCCGGTACTAGATGGGCTGCCAAGAATTCAGCCATGTCTTGTCCTCTGATTACTTTTCTAGGGATGTAGGTGATATCGTACTCCATCAGCAGGAGAGCCCATTTCCCTCGTCGACCTGAGAGAATGGGCTGCCGGAGGAGGTACTTCTGGGGGTCGTGCTTGGATATAAGCTTGACCTGATGGGTGAGGAGGTAATGATGTAGCTTCTTGATGGCGAATACCAGTGCCCAGCAAACTTTCTCCATAGGGGAGTAGTGATACTCGGCACCGATCAGCTTCTAGCTGAGGTAGTAGAGCAGCTTCTCCTTGCCTTCCTCATTGATTTGTGCCAATAGAGCACCCAATGAGGCATCCATGGTGGCAATGTAGAGTATCAGGGGTTTACCCTTGACTGGTGCCCCTAAGACTAGAGGAGTGAGGAGGTGCTCCTTGATTTGCTCGAAAGTCGCCTAGCCTTTCGAGTCCCATATGAACGGGGCGTCTTTCTTCATCAGCTTATTGAAAGGCACACATCGACTAGAAAGGTTGGAGATAAACCTCCGAATGTAGGTCAATCTCCCTTGAAACGACCTGAGCTCAGTAAGGTGGTTGGGTGGCGGATGCTCCTGAATCGCCTTGATCTTGCTGGGGTCCACTTCGATTCCTCGGTATTGAATGATGAAACTGAGAAACTTGCCATTGGATATGCCAAAGGCACATTTCATAGGGTTCATCCTGAGCCCATATTGTCAGAGATGTTCAAAAATTTAGCGTAGATCATGTAGATGGTCTTCCCGCCTTTTAGTCTTGACGACGAAGTTGTCGACGTAGTATTCGATGATGTTGTGCAGCATCTCGTCAAATATTTTGGTCATGGCCCTATGGTATGTAGCACCGACATTCTTCAAATCGAAGGACATGCACTTGTAGTTGATAATCCCATCGGGGGATCTAAAGGCGGTGTGGCATTTGTCATTGAGGGACATCTGGATCTAGTTATAACCTGATGACCCGTCCATGAAAGATAAAGCTTCATGTCTGGTGGTCATGTCGACTATCGTTTCTGTGATCGAGACTGGGAAGTCGTCCTTCAGATAGGCTTTATTGAGGTCCCGAAAGTCGACACAAATGCGGACTTGACCACTTTTCTTCTTGACTGGGACAATGTTGGTGAGCCAAATTGGGTAGATGCATGGCTCGATGAAGTTGACCTCCATCATTTTATTGACCTCGACTGACACCTGGAGTTCTAGCTCATGGCGCATGCACCGCCATGGCTATTTGACTGGAGTTGCTGAGGGAGAGATGGCTAGCTCATGTTCCACTACAAAGGGATCTAGCCCTGACATCTCTTTATATGTCCAGGCAAAGCAGTCTTTGTATTTGAGAAGGAGTTGCTTGTAGTCCTGCCTTTCTACATCGGTGGGAAGTGCACTGTTGAACATTGGTTGAGGGGCTTCATCTTGGCCCAAGTTGATTTCCAAGAGTTCGTCAACAATTGATTGGTCACCGTCCTCCAGCTTGGGAGGAGCGGGTTGGAAGTCATTGAAGTCTTCATTGTCAGTATTGGCTTCATGCACTTCAGGGTCTTCGAAGTCACCAGATGAAGTTGATGGAGCTGTGAGCTTGTTGTTGAGCTCGGACTGAGATTGTTCCAGACTGCCGGCACTTGGCTGATGGTGATCAGCTGGTGCCATTGAAGCTTGGCTGGGGTTGCCTACTAAAGCTGATGGTGCTTCATGGCCGCTGCTCTACAAACCTTCCTCACCAAGAAGGTTTGCCTTCCTCTATCCTGGTGTCCTTGCAGGCAGACGGTAAAGATTTAGTGAGTGCTTGAACTGGGGTACTAGTTCTGGCGGGGAGCGAGATTAAGATGTCCTCTTCCTCATCCCCAGAGCTGTCAAACTTGGTGTCGACAGTAACTGAGTTACCGATTAGTTCTACTAGGCCTATGGTGTTGACTGCATAGTAGACATAGAAATCTAGGTCTTGGTCATAGCCGAGTCCCCTGGTATCTTTGTGGGAGAGCATGGGTTGCCCCTGGACTTGAGAAAGGGTCCACAAGTTGTGGAAGTATCTTCGTTGTGCAGAACCTTGCCATTGGGGAACATGCTGCTTGAGGCAGATCTCCCTGATATGTGATGGCAAGTCGTCCAATGCTTGGACGGCTTCTGGAGTGTTGTCGACCTTACTCAGACCAGCCGAAGTCGTCTTCTAGTGCAGCTGGAGGGATCTTGTCTCCCTTATAGAAGACAATGGGCCTGTCCCTGTTAGCCTTCTTCTTGCTTCTGAGTTACCGTTTGTAGGTAACGACAAATGTTGTGAGCTACTCGACCTTGTGCTCAAACCCACATTTTACAATAAGCCCCTGACTTTTGACACACTGACAAAGACCCAAAGGGAAGGGGGCGCCCCTGGGCCTAGCCCAATGAATTGGGCCCAATAGTTACATCAAACCACATAATGACACTCAAACATAGGGAAATAAACTAAAGACCTAGGGACATGACTCAAATAAAATGAAAAATACCATGATAAGACTCAAATAAAATATAAAAACTACATGCTATGACTTAAAGAAATGTGAAGGACACGATGGTACATGATGACTATCCATCCGAGCTCTGAAAAGTGTGGGGGGGTAAATGATGCCCTCATCAGTTTTAGCCACTGATAGTCTCAAAAAAAATGCAGCGTGCTTAGTATGGAGTGGTAGCTGGAGGTGCTGGAGGTGCGTCTGGCTCAAGGGGTTCGACTGCTGAGACCACTGCCCTAGAGGAGCGACTTGCAGGGGCAGTAGCATGGGCTGAGGTGGTGAAGCACAACTTAGCTGAGCGGGTAAGGTTTTAAATAATGTTTGAGTTATTTCAACAATGAATAATACTAAGACATGGCAACTAATAATGACGAGTAATGCATGTGGCTGAGTTACAGGAGGCACCTACTCAGGCTATGCATGCTGATGCCAAGCTAGAGGCCTGCAATCAATGGATCGTGGAGTTAGAGGAGGAGGAGTGACGCCGCCAGACAAAGGTAAGTGATCCCCCTGCTTCTTAATCCTTAGAAATTCCCTACCTCATGATGCTCATAAAACGTGTGAAATGATGCAGGCTACCGAGCTACAAGATGCTCTTACTCGGGCTGCGCTGGCCGGCACTGAGCTTGCGATCTGTGACCAATGGGTCATAGAGCTAGAGGAGGTGCTGAGGCGGTGAGAGGAGCTGTCGAGTGATGTGATGGAGCTAAGGATCCTCCTTGAGGTAGAGAGGAGGGTGCTCGCCAGAGAGAGAGAGGATCATCTGAGGGAGCGGGAGGAGCGGCTCGTGCGAGACCGAGAGCCTGCAGATTTGAGGGCACAGCTGGCCATCTTACAAGAGCAGCTGTGGATTACAGAGGAGCTCCTTCAGAGAGGCCGAGAGCGGGCGTGAGCTGTGGGTCACTCGAGTGCCTTCGCCAGTATGACATACTTAGCAAGTTCCTCATCTCGCCAGAGGAACGAGACTGAGGTGGAGGCTCGAGGCGGAGGCCCCGCTACTTCCCGAGGGTCCATGCTCCCACCACGTTCCTATGGTCGAGACGTGGCAGAGAGTAGGGAGAGACCAGAGGAGAGTGGTGGTGAGAGTTAGAGGGATCGTTTGTACACCTCCTTGCTTTTATGCATACACACACACAAGAGAGAGAGAGAGAGAGAGAGAGAGAGAGAGAGAGAGAGAGAGAGAGAGAGAGAGAGAGAGAGAGAGATGTAGCAGGGAGAGTGGGGAAGAGCAAGGTGCCGTCGCCCCTGCTCGACCCCAGCTCCTCCCTCTCCTTCTTCCCCTTCCTTTCTTCCTCCTTCCCCGTCCGTTGTAATTCTTACCCCGTGTTCTTCATGGATGAAAGTTTTGTTTGCTTGGCTTCCTTTGTCATCTTCGTTCGTGGGGATTCACGCGTGTGTTTAATGGTTTCTCCCTATCCCCCTGGCAGTGTCTTCTTCTTCCCCGTCAATGGTCCCGTCACCTTGGGTGCGGGCCTTTCCATCTTCGCCTTGCTGTGCCTCCTCGATCTCTCGAATATCCAGTCCCCACCTCTCTCCTCCCTCATTGAAACTCCCCCCCAGCTGGGCCAAGCTCGAGAACCCCATGGCCTTCCCCCTCACTCGTTCAACTCATTCCGCCTAGCCAGCATCCGGCCTTCATGCCCCTGAGCCAGCCCTTGCCGGTGCACTCCTCTAGCGGTACACCCTTGGCTCTTTTCCCTCAGCGGCACACCTTGGCCCCTCTTCGCCGGTACAGCCCCTGGCCGATGCACCCTCAGCTTCTTAGCCCCACCGCCGGCACAGCCTCCTTTGCTGGTACACCTCTTCTACCCTTGCCCGGCATACCCTTGGTCCCCCTAGCCCGACACGCCCGTCCAGCCCCCTCAGCACTTGTGCTTCCTTGCCCGGTACACTTAATGCCCCTCATCCCCTTCACCGGCACAGCCCTTCGCCGGTACAGCCTAACTCCCCCCCCAGCCGGCCTAGCCCGGCACACCTTTGGGTCCCTTGGCCTGTGCACCAGTCCTTGCCCCTTAACCCCAGTGTCCACAGCTAGCCTTGTAGTCCTCCCCTCGCTACTCCCTCCGAGTTTCCCGAGGTTTGTCCATGGTGTTGTCGTCTCCGGATGCCCACCTCCAGTAGACGGGTTCTGCCACTCCTTGTGGGCGCGTTTCCCGTACTTCCCTTACGTCCTGAGTCAAGGGGAGATGCTACCAAAATTTTGACAGGAATTGTAATGCGTTAAAAGGCCGGGAAGAACAACAGATAGACTAAGTAATCACCTAAGGAATGTTCTAACCAAGTTAAAAAGACTGAGAACAACATGGAAAGAAAGATAATAACAAACATGATTAAAGACAGGAAGGGGGAGAGGGTCCATTGATCAGCCACGCAGACCAGATGATGAGAATCGAGCCCATGCGTCTATAGTTTATTTTGCATTTATGTCCTTTTCATTTGTGTTCATATCCTTGGGAAAGTATGCGTTGCTCACAGCGGAACAACCGCCAATCGGTCTAATCCTATGCCAGGGAAAATGACTCACCGTAGGAAACGACTCACGAAGACCTGAGGGAAACACCGAGAACTCTCAACAGGCCTGGATATGCAGACCGAGCTAAGACGACACCTCACTGCATCCAGAACCATGTCTTGAACTGGACAGAACTGCCGAGACACACACAAGGTTACCTGTCAACCACTGGGTCACACCGGGTTGACCAGAACCAAACAAAGACATTAAAAGTAGTGCAAAAGACTGCTCACAGCAAGAACACTCCTGACCACCCCATAACGTAGTCTTAGCCCTCATAGGATGTCAAGAGACATCTACAGGACAGCGGGCAGACCACAAGGTCACGCCAAGATGCACAGAAACCAGTACGTCAGGAAATGACGCTCAGACACCGTCCTAGAATACAAACCTAAGACAGACCGACACGAAACAAACCAATACAGCCAACCAAAAACACTAAAGGGATGGGTGGTTACAAGGGGGCCGCCCAAGGGATGAATGGTCCAGGGAGGGCCGCTCAAGGGTCATACGAAGGAGGATGGACGGTCAGGAGAGAATCGCCCAAGGGGATGAGCGGTCAGGTCTTGGCCGCTCAAGCCAACGACCCAGTCTAGTTCTTAGTCAAAATGGTCTTGACCGGACCGCTGAATGGAACCGACGTACTACAGTGCCAGTCAAAATGGTCTTGACTGGACCGCCTAACGCGACCAACACCAGAGGATAAATGGTCAAAAGACTACCATTCAAAGGGATGAGCGGACCAGACTGGGCCACTCAACCCAGACAGAATGATAGACGGTCAGATGCTGGCCGCCCAAGGGGAGATAGACGGTCCTTGCGAGGCCGCCCATACCATGTGCGGTCTATCGTGTGGCCGTACAGGCCCCAGGACTCCACGAGGATAAACGGTCCAGAGCTAGCCGCCCATACCTTGGGCGGTCTCTGGTGCGACCGCTCAATCGTCATGGCCAGCAAGCCATGGGTTTCGTCCTATCGTGGCCTTTCTACGCCCCATTCGCGCCGAAACGCAGGGGATACAGCCGCAACCACCCTGGCAATCACATGGACTCCGACCGGAGTCAAAACGACGCACGAATCGCAAGAAATGGGCGATTCTAACGAAATCACCCAAATGGGGTCGCCGGACTTCCCGGGCTCCCCACGGTCAAACAGGACCGCCAATCGACGTGAAATTGGTATCAATGGAACGCTGACGTTCCCAGGAGTCCATTGACTCCAACCGATCGCAGAATCGTAGCTGTTTTCCTACGAAGTCTACCAAACTCACGAAACCCCCACACAGGGAGGGGCTGTAAGCCGGCCAGGCGGGGAGGGGAACTAGGGAGCTAGAAAGCCGAACGGAATGACGACGCTAAATCTGCCCGCTCTCTAGATCAGGGGACAGCAAGCCAAAGATGATGCCGCTGTAGTCACTCCCGAGCTCTGTTGTTGATGGGACCAGCGACAAAACCTCCCTGATTGGTCCAGGACGGCCTCTGAATTTTTGCAGGACTATTGGAGGACAGCGTTGGTCGGGGCAGGACTATGATCAGGGACTCTATTTCCTACTCCTGGGTGTCTCAGAACTGTTGTAGCAGGAAGGCGAGGCCGCCACGGGTGCTCCCGAACTTGGATTAGAGCGAGGCCAGAGTCGTTGGAGCCATCGTCGAGTCCTCTTCAGAATGGCACTGGTGGGAATGCCGGTGGTGATCGGAGATGACCGGAGCAGCCACAAAGGTGGGTGGGGGTCTGTTCAGTCCAGGAACAGTCAGAACAGAGCACCTGAGGGAGTAAATTAAGAAAATACTCTTCTGGATGCCGAACGGGACGCCGCCTTTTGCTGATAGACGCTGACTGGTTGTAGTAGCTCTCGGCCAAGCGGCGACTTCAGAAGCTATCGGATGTGACCGTGGGAGCTCCAGTAAGTCATCTCAGGTCACTAGCAGGTCCTGATCTGTGCAGTACAACAACAACTGGATGTAGACGCCACAACCACTCCCGAAGTCCAATTGAGACGGGACCAAGTCGAGGATGACCGTGGATGAGTCTTCTTCGAGCAGGAATTAGGGGGAGCTCCAGACGATGTCGTAGCATGGAGGAGGAACCCGTTGAGTGAGGGGGGGTCAGATCAGACTGATAGGAAGCAGAGCCGCGCGCTAGGAGGAAGAAAATGAGAACTCTTAGTTCCGAGCACCAAACAGAGCTCCGTTTCTTGATTATGGAAGTAGACTTGCCGAAGAAGCTTCTGGCCAAGCCTCGTCTCCAGATATTCAAGGGAGTGGTCGTGGTAGCCTTAGGAGTCAGCTTCAGGTTTCTCTTTAGGGTGGAGATGCGTAGTCGGGGAAGATCGACTGCTCAGGACCGCCCCGAACTCAGAACATGATGAGATCACCTCCGTTGTGAAGTAGACTGGGAGACGCTTCCGACGGTATATGGTATGCCCTCTGAAGCCTCCAGGTGAAGATGTGGCAGCCTCTGCAACTGGGTGCTCCTCTGCTGCCTGCGGACTGAGATCTGTAGATTGAAGATGATGGGGGGAAAATGGAGTTTATGGTAGGGAAAGTGGGGTGGATGGGTATGGGGGTGGCTCCTAGCTGTGAGAGGGTCTGGGAGGGGGTGTTCCCACTTAATGGGTCTAAAACATATATTATATATTTGTTGGTTACTACTGTTAATACAATGTTATATAAAGCCTAAACCCACGTGTATATATATACATATTTCTATCTAAATACCGAAGTGCCATGTGGCCAACCCATTGGATTTTGCCTTAAAAACAAGGCCCAATGCACATGTACGTGACCCACAAGACCTAACCACACATTTGCAAGACCCATGCACATGACCATCGAACCATACCCAACCCAAAGACCCACGTGAGCTTCCCTCTAGGCCAAACAAACACAACCCAACCCATTCATCCTGTAGGAACCGAACCCGTGTAGGCCACACATAAAAGCTCACAACCCCATTGCATGTTCGGACGTGCATCTTGTTAGTCGTTGGGTTTTGCAAGGAGAATATAGCAGTCGGCTGCTAACCGGGAAGGGGGGAGCATCGATCGGGAAGGATTTCAAAAGCTTGCTCCCATATAACATTAGAACCTGCCAAAATCTTTACTCCCTATAAAAACCACTCTCAACCACGAAGCTTTTCCTTTCCTTCTTGCGCATCCTCGTCCTGCCGTGACTGAACATGGAGCTCTTCCTACTGCCGCATGCATCTCTTCTTCTTCCTTCCTGTTGCCGCGGTAGTGGCAGATGTTCCTTCCCCTTCTTCCTGTTAAGAATGTGAAGCCTCCTCCTGTCTTCCTCCTGCGGACGACAAGCAGCAAGGGGCTGGCCGTACCACCTTCTTCCTCTTCCCCTCCTTCATCCTGTTGATCACCAGTACAAGAGGGAGCGCCCTTCTTCACCCTCTGTTTCAAAGTGCAAGAAACAGGGTACTATATCAACGTGAAAGTTTCCACTGTTCAGCATCCCAATCGATCCAAAGGTAGGTGTTCTCTCCCAAGTCAAAATAGTTATTAAGTAAATCTTACATGCACGTTCTGTTGATTTCACGTAGCTTATACCAAACCTAAACAATGCATGTATAAAGTTTTACGTTGTTTTGTTTAGAATTAACACACTACTAAAAATTTATAATCACCTAACCATGCATCTAAAAATCTGGAGAAATATATTTATGAAATCCTCACATTTTACTCTTAATTTTCATGTATTTAGATGCATAAAAAGATTTAAAATTGGAGAGCGACCATGTTCATGCGGTTAACAACCTGTACTATCGTTGTTGATTTTTATCTTTTTATCCTCGTGCCATAAAATCGTGATATTTCAGGGTTAAGATCCTCAATTTTTTCTCCTATTTATCATGTAATTAGTTTCTAAAAAATCTCAATAAATAAAAAATGTCACTATTCATCCATGGGATGAACAGTAACGTGCGGTTTCAAAAGGTCTTAAGTGATTTGATGATGCCTCTCCATGTCCAGTGAGCGAATTGATTGCATGTTCAGTGCTTGAGTGAGGTCATCCTTGTTCTTCAGTCTCGTTAGAGTCTAGGTTGTTCTAATTCCGCATTTCTAATTGTTAGAGTTTTTAATTGGGAGAAAATTTTATAAGGGGATTCATTCCCCCCCCACTGAATCCATCACACCTAACCCAACACCAGGGGCACCGTCGTGACTAAAGTGGTTGACAATTGGGTGCTAGGGGCACCATTGTGACTGGCAGTCAGGTGCCAGGGGCACCGTTGTGACTGGGTGCTTGATAGTCGGGTGTCGGGGGCACCGTTGTGGCTGGAGTGGCTGGCAGTGGGGTGCCGGGGGCACCGTTGTGACTAAGGTTGTCAAGTGGTCGGGCACCGGGGGCCCCGATGTGACTGGAGGAGCTGACAGTCGGGTGTCGAAGGCACTATTGTGACTGAGGTTGTCAAGTGGTCGAGCGCCCGGGGCACCATTGCGGCTGAGGTGGCTGGGTGCCACGAGACCTTGATGGTCGTGCTCGGGGCCAGTTGACAGAGGCAGGGGCCTGACGCTTCATCTTGCACCAGAACTTGTGAAGTATGCCCATTGTCTGGATAATAGCGCTGAGGGCACGCTTATCAAGGTGACATCGAAGTGACACACGATCATCGGTGCGTGTAACCAGGCTGGGCATCTCGATTGAGCCATGTCTGATGGTGTGCGACCATTAGGATAGAGACTAGACAGGGTGCTCTCATCGAACAATGTCCATGTTGTGCACGAACGTCGAGATAAAGATCTGGCAGGGTTCCTTGATCGAGTAATTGCTAAGGGTGCACGATTATCGAGGTAGGGATAGGTAGGGGCGCTCTCATGAAGCGGCATCTGGGTCATGCACAAATGCCAAGGTAGGGCCGAACCGAGTGTTCCCATAGAGTGACTTCTTGGGGCACGTGACTATCTCGACAGGGGTCAGGTAGAATGCTTTCATCGATCAACGTCAGGGTCATGCACAAATATCGAGACATGACTCAGGCAGAGTGTCATCGCCAAGTAAGATCTGGGGTCACGCATGATTATCGAGATGATATACATCCATCACAACAGGGGGCCGGAGGTGGGTGTTTGGGCTAGACGTCTTATGAGGGATGGCCATGCGGCATGCCCTCGGCGTAAGCCTAGCAAACACATGCACAAATCTCCTTAGCGCACCATTGTAGTCTGAGGCTAAGCTCCTTGCCTTGATTGTTCATTCATTCCTCCATTGTTCATGGTTTATGGGCTCCCAAAGGGGGGAATTTATAGGGTCACCTCGTACCACTTGACGATCAGGGTCGCTACCTCCATCCTAGGTCATGTCACATAAGAGTATCTAGTTATTTTGGTGCATCTCTAGTGATGCTCAGGGTTTCTTCGATGGCTTGTCGAAGTCTCACAAGTGCCATGGAGTTTCCCTCAACATTAATCTGCTCCCACTGGATCTATTCCTGGATGAGGTGCTGAACTTCTTCGCAAGACTCGATCGCAAGGTAGATTCTGGCATGGAAAGGGCAGTATTGGGGGTGACTGAAGTCCCAGTGAGTGTAATCTACCGGTGGATCATGGGGCAGAATTTAACCCCTCTCGACGAGGACATCGAAGAGTAGCCAGGTCCTCTCCTCAGGAAGAGAAAGAGGTCTGCGATCATGCCAGGGCCTCCACCCCAGATACCAGAGTGAATGCTCACCCAGGCTGGTACTGGGCTTCTCTACTTCGACGTTAGGGAGAGAGAACGCAGCTATCATGTGGATCACGTTAGCTAAGTAGTGAACTACACGGGCTGCCTTAGCTAGCCTGGACCACGTATGTGGCTGCAGAGGGTCGACGAGACCACTCTTCATTTGGATGAGTCCATCTCGGATCAGCTTCTACGCCTGAGTCTTGAGGATGTAGCAATCTTCAATTGAGTAACCCAGCATGCAATGATATGGGCAATAGCTGGGATCATCGGTCTTCTGGGCCTCATTTGGCTTGCAGACATTTGGCAACTCAACGATCATCTGGGCCATGTAGAGGTCAAAGAGCATCTTCGTATGTTCCTTCTTGAAGGAGAAGGGTGTCTTCATACGCTCTGAGAAAGAGGGAGCGGCCAGCTTATCTACTAGCTTCTTGTTGGGGCCGCTCGTCCCAGCCTCTTTGCTGGCTTTGGCAGTGGAGGTGAACTCAATGATGTTCACCTCCTTCCCGGGCTGGTGTTCTCGCGTTTGTTTACCCTTTGCTGAAGTGTAGCTCGGGTTATCGGTGAAGAACATCTCGATTTCAGTGACTGCCGAGTTGAGTTGGTTGAAGCCTTTAATGTTGGTGCTGAGGAGCTTTTTGCTAACCTCGGCCGTCAAGCCTCGGTGATAGATGGTAAAGCTGTCCTCTTGGACTAGCAGATTAATGCACCTCATGCTGAGGTCTCACCATTTCTTGATAAAGTCAAGGGTGCTCTCACCCATCTTTTGCCGGAGAGAGCAGAGCTTGTTGTGCACCCCTAGTTTTGATGATGACAAGTCACAACTCATTGAGATATAACTCTTCAATCTGTGAATTAACATGAAGTTTATTTCTCCATATATCCAGGTGCTAAGTACAGGAAATGGCAAAGTGAAAAGGCTATCCTCTGCAGGGGTGGGTTGTTACGCTCACCGTGCTCGGGAGGGACAGTGCACGGGGAGGCCGATGTGCTCAGAGAGAATGCTGTGCTTGGAGGAGGGGGTGCAGGGCTCACCCACATGCGCCTGAGATGTCATCGTGCTCGGTGCCATGCTCGGATAGAGGCAGAGCTGCTAGCCTCTGCGTGCTCAGAACGGTGGTGGCTTCGAGCCCGTGGAGGCGATGAGCCTGCTCGGTGCGACTGGGCTCACGTGCGGCCTTCGCGGTGGGGGTGGTGCGGCAAGTGACGGGAATGACAATGGCACCTCGGGGCCCATCTGTTATGCTGGAGGACTTTCCATCATGCTGAGTGGTCCGCCTTGGTGCTCGGAGGGCAGGGTTGCCATGCTCAGACGCGAAGGATGCGCGATCGATTTTCGTGCTCGCCATGCTCTCAATGCTTGGAGGGGACCGAGCTCAGAACGATGACTGGCACAAGGCTTCGTGGCTGTTAACAGCGCAGGTGGGGACTGGAAGGGAAGCTCCACGTGGGCATTGCCAGGGAAGGGTGCTACCAGTGACACTCTACTTTCCCTTCGACGTGCTACATGCTGCCTTTCTGCTTGGAATGGGCTGGAGAAGATGGCCGCATGCTGTGTGGAAGAGGGGGGAGCGTTGTGGCATTTGCAGGTGGAGGGGCAGACCACAGGGAGGTTGCAGGTGATGGTATTGGGGTATGAGAGTTGGGTAGCAGCGTGTATCCATGATGACCTGGAGGCAATGGGGCAGCATCGTGTATCCATGGCAGCTGCTCCGCCAACGACGACGACGTGCTGGCGTGGTGGTCTATGTGCCTGGGTGGTGGCGAGCGGCCTGCTTGCTGTGGCTGGGTACGATGCCGACGTGGTGGCTTGCAGGGGGGCTGGGCTGGATAGTACATGGTTGGCAAGCGGTGCATGGAAGCAATGGGAAGAGCAGGGAAAGCTGCCACAGTGAGCATGTGGGTAGCATCCCTAGGTGACGACACTGCTCTTAGACGTTGGGGATGGTGCACCGTCAGCAACTGGGCGGTGGGCTGGGCTGACAGGGTGACTATTGCACCATGGCGATGTCCTCGTTGGTGATGAGTGTAGGCGAGAGCGGGTGACGGCTTGACTAATAGCAGGCAGCGGTGGTGGCAGGTGCGATGGATGGCTTGCTGGGTCATGTGGCTGTGGTGTAGGTCGCATGGGTGGGCAGGAGCTACTTGTGAGGGTGGCAAGGGGAATAGCTACGTGCATGAGAGGGGGGGTCGGGTCCTCATGCGAGGCAGGCAGATGGTGTGGGGGGTGGGTTATTTGATGAGTTTCGCAGCGTGCATGTGGTGTTTTTGGAATCCTTGAAGGATTTCCCACCATTTGGATGTATTTCCCCTGCGCTACGGCGTCCATGGGGCGTGGAACGGGTCGATTTGGCCGTTTCATCATTTTAACCGTCGGATTGGCATAATGGTCCTACCAGAGGCCGTTATGTGCATAATGGTCCCCCGATAGACCATTATGCTTCGTTCATCGGTTTTCATCTTTGGAGGTCTTGGAGCATAACGGACCAAGATAGGTCCATTATGTTGAGTATAACGCCCCTGTCTAGGTGTGTTATGGTCGGGTGGTTTTCGAGGCTGACTGTCATGTCAGTCCTCTCGACGACCGTGTCTACCTCGAAGACTGTGTCAGTCAATTTACATGACGGATTTCACCCCATGCGTTATGATTAAGATAATGCTCAGGTGCAGATCCGTTATGGTCCGTTGACCGATGCTTTGACTGGGAATGGCGATTGATATAACGCGCCTCACCCCATGCGTTTTGTGGCTATAATGGATTGGGTGTGGTCCGTTATATGCCCTTGGTCTGTGGAAGTGTGCTTTTGTGTCTGTTGGGTATAACGCACCTATCCTTGTGCGTTATACTAGTATAACGTGCCTGTTCTGGTCCGTTATACTTCGTGTTGTTAGTGCGTTGGTTTGTTGAGCATAACTCACATTCTCTAGTGCGTTATGTTGATATAACACCCCTATACTGGCGCGTTATATCATCGGTATGTGGTTTTCGGTCTGGTTGGCATAACGCCCCTCTTGAGGCACGTTATGTTTGTATAGCGCCCCTATGCCAATGCGTTACAGTCCTATTTACTGTATTGACTGTTTGTTTGTTCTGTGTTGTGTGTCTGTCTGTCATAGGTCCTTGTTTAGGGCGATGTCTGTCTGGCGGTGGTTGTCTGGATCGGTCGATTTAGGTGACTGGCTGTGGTCTTTTCCTAGACTACGATAGTACCCTAACGACTCAACCTAGAAGCTGCCATTGTCTGCATCTCTGGTTGCGTAGCGGCTATCTCTTGACTGTTGGGTTTCCCCCTAGCAGTTGACTGACAAGTTACTCTGCCTGGAGTGTTGTCATCTTCCGCCGCTCATGTTCTTGGTGGTTCTGTTTATTTGTGTTGTTGTGGCGGTGGATGTGTTAGTGTGTCGGTGTCGTGTCTTGTTTCGGTCAACCCGGGGTACAATCTCACCGGGTACTTGTAAGATAACGGACAAGGAGAACTCAATCTAGGACTTAAACTTAATGACCTAGGGATTTAGAAAGCCTAGGCTCTGATACCACAAACTGTCACGCCCCGAACCGATAGCAGCGGAATAAGGAACAGTTAATCCAATATCTAACCTCATCGCTGTCATATTTTCCAAAAAGTAGTCTGACATTACTACACCAAGTAGAAAAGAAATTTTTCTTCAAAAATGCATCGAAGGAAAGAGAAAAAAAAAAGGGGGGGAAAGAAAGTAAAGATACATCAGGCCTCGGGTCCATCCCGAGACTCGAGGATCGAAGGCTCTTCGGCATCAGGCCATCCGCCCCCGACACCCTCGACGATGGCCAACCCAGGTACTGACCCCACTGGTGTGGGAACTGCCTCGGTCGTGCGCCCTCCCGAGGCAGTCGGAGTTGGTGATCCCTCGAACGAGGTAGAGTCCCCCCTGCTTCCCTCCTCACTTGACGCCGAACCAGAAGGTTTGGAAGATGCCGAATCCGAGTCGTAGCGCTACCTGGACGGGAAGATGCCTGCCCCTGGCGCCTGCCCCTCTGCCCAAATGCCGGCCCGATGATAGCCTTGGGCGAACCCCTTTCAGACGCCTTGATGGAAGCCCGACTGGTAATAAGGGAAGGCAGCCCTTTGGAGATCAGCCTGGTAGTCCTCCGAGCTTTTGTACCGCTCGAGCGCCTCTATCGCGGTCGACTCCACCCTACCAGCAAGCTCGGTTGACCTCTTCTCCACCTCGACCAGTGCAGCCTCAACTTCTGCCCGAAGTCGCTCGGCCTCCTTGGCTCGGCCCTCGAGCTCTGCTCGCTCGGACTCCCATTGCCCATCAAGCTTGACCTGAGTCGCGCGCTCCTGCTCTAGGAGCCTACTCTTCAACTCGAGCAAACTACGGGCTTGAGCCAGCTGCTCGGCTGATGCCTGGCCTCCGCCTGGCTCGACTTCGCCTGTTCCCAGAGTGAAGTGACCTCTTGTCGAAGCCCCTCGAGATCGGCAGTGAGCCGAGCGATCTTCCGATCGGATGTGCTGATAGCCCAAGTAAGATTCGATCGCTCCGACTCCGCCCGAGTGTAGGCATCGGCTATGTCGGCCCCCATCTGGGCCAGCAACAAATCACCCTCCATGATCATTTTGAGGATCACGGATGGAGGCTTCTGCCTAATTCCTCCTCACACCACCCCCGAGGCTATGTTATGGCATCACTGGTACAGGGGCCCCCGGATGCCGGGAGGAGGGCCAGTCCTCTTCGAAGTGACCGGAATGGGGGCTCCCCCCTCAAGCGATACCCCCTCGGGAGCCCCACCGGTTCACTCAGACTGGGCCGCCTTATCCTGCGTCTCTCCTGCCTCGGCTGGTTGGGATGGAGTCGTGTCCCCTCGCGACCCGCCGGCCCCGACCAGCTCGCCCCCGGCACCTCCACCTTGCACTCAAATTTGTACGGAAGTGGACAAGCTTATTGACGTGGGATTTTTTGAAGAAAATCAATATACCACGTGGCTGGCAAATATCATGCCCGTGAAGAAGAAGAATGGACAGATTTGGATATGTGTCAACTTCCGAGACATGAATAAAGCCTACCCCAAGGATGACTTTCCAGTGCCAATCACGAAAGTCATGATTGATCCTACAACTGGCCATGAGACCCTATCATTCATGGATGGGTCATCCGGCTACAACCAAATTTGGATTGCGGAGCATGACCGGGTCCACACTGCCTTCCGAACCCCTAAGGGCATCTATCACTACCAGAGGATGCCATTCGGACTAAAGAATGCTGGCACAACGTATCAGTGGTCAATGACCAGAATATTTGATGAGCTGCTCTACCACAAGGTTGAGTGCTACATAGATGACCTAGTAGTCAAGACCAGAAGGAAAGAAGACCATCTGCAGGACCTCCGAGTCATTTTTCAGAGGCTGAGGTAGTATGAATTAAAGATGAACCCTATGAAGTGTGCGTTCAGAGTATCGAGCAGAAAATTCTTGGGTTTCATTGTCAAATACTGGGGAATTGAGATAGACCCTACAAAGATTAAAGCAATACAAGAGCTACCCTCACCGAGGAACCTCTCCGAGCTGAGATCTCTATAAGGCCGCTTGGCATATATCTGACGGTTCATTTCCAATTTGTCAAGGAGATGCCAGCCTTTCCACAAATTAATGATGAAGGATGGTCCCTTTTACTGGGATGAAAACTGCCGGATGGGTTTTGACAAACTGAAAGACTATCTAAAGAGTCCTCCAGTGTTGGGCGCACCGATGAAAGGGCGGCCACTGATATTGTATATAGCAGCCACTCACAACTCCCTGGGGGCAGTACTGGCCCAGAATAATGAAGAAGGGAAAGAACAAGCCCTCTACTACCTCAGTCGGAGATTGGTCAGAACTGAGGAGAAATACACTTATATTGAGAGGATCTGCTTGGCACTGGTCTTTGCAGTTAAAAAGCTTCGACACTACATGTTGTCGCATGAAATCAATTTGATATCCAAGGAAGATCCTCTGAAGTATATTATGACCCAACCGGCACTCAAAGGTCGCCTGGGCAAATGGGCGGTGATCCTTGTGGAGTTTGATATCTCCTGTGTGCCGTGAAAGGCTGTCAAGGGCCAAGCTATTGCAGATTTCTTTGCCGAGCATCTAGTACCAGAAGACTACCCGCTGGAACCAGAGCTTCCTAAAGATAAAACCCTAGAAGTCAGTTAGGTGCAGCCTTCCCTATGACAACTATACTTTGATGGCGCTTCCAGAGTTGACACCTCGGCTACTGGGTCAGCCAGAGTTAGGGCAGGGGCAGGTATAGTCCTAAAATCTCCGGAAGGAGAAGTCGTTCACACATCTTGCTCAATAAACAAGTCGTGCATGAACAATGAAGCTGAATATGAAGCCCTGATAATCAGGTTGTAGATTGCTCTATCCATGGGAATTCAGATGTTGGAAGCATTCGAGGACTCCATGCTAGTTATAAAACAGCTGAAAGGAGAATTCGACGTGTGAAAGCAAAAGCTTCTCCCTTACCATCAGCTGGCAATTCACTTGATGTCAAAGTTCTACTTCATCAGCATCAAGCATATTAACCGAGGACAGAATGCCCAGGTAGATGCCCTCGCTAAGCTGGCTAGTTCTTTAGCAATCCTGCTAGATACAAGCCTGAACATAACAGTGGTCATAGGTCCCCAGTGTAACAGAGGTCTTGGTCGATGAGCAAGAAAATGAAGTGGCAGCTGTGGAAGAGGTTCAACAGCCTGATTGGCGAGAACATCTCCTACGTTGGTTCCAGCACCAACAGCTCCCGAAGGAAAAAGAATAAAGAATGAAGCTCCTGAGGGTCAAAGACTCTTACGAGATGAGGAACAGAACTCTGTTCCGAATAATGGCAGATGCCCAAAGAAAAGTCTTACTGCGTTGTTTGACTTCAGCAGAAGCCGGGCAGGTGATGCGAGAAATCCATGCGGGTTCAGCTAGAGCACACCAGGCTAGCCCCAAAATGAAAATCGTGATAAAGAAATTGGGCTACTATTGGCCCTCTATGTTCGATGATTGCTACAAGTTCGCAAAGGCTTGTCAGAAATGTCAGGAGTACGCCAACGTGTCGAGAAGACCCCCAGTGCCTCTGCATCCGACCATACCAAGCTGGCCATTCGCTCAATGGGGCACGAACGTGGTAGAGCCGCTACCGTCATCTTCATCAGGATGCAAATATATTCTGGCAGCTACAGATTACTTCTCCAGATGGGCAGAAGCAGCAGCACTAAGAGAAGTGACGGGAGAATTGGTTGCAAGATTCTTCCGACAGAATATAATATTCCGGTTCGGGGTTCCCAGCCGAATTATCTCTGACAACGGCAGCCATTTCAGAAACCAGAACGTTTATCAGCTAGTTGATAAATATAAGATTGACTGGAGGACGTCATCCCCCTACAACCCTCAAGCCAATGGACTTGCGAAAGCCTTCAACAAAATGCTATGCACACTGCTGGCGAAGACTATCAAGTCCAACAAGAAGGACTGGGAAGAGAAGATGTATGAAGCGCTCTGGGCCTATCGTACCGTCTATAAAACTCCAACCGGCTGCTCACCTTTCTCCCTCGTGTATGGGTCAAAAGCCGTGGTGCCGATTGAACTAGAGATTCCCTTACTGTGAGTCACCATTTAACACGAGCTGGCCAGCAGCGAACAAGCCAACACAGAAAGAAGACTGGAGGAGCTCACCGAGCTTGAAGGAAAGCATCTGCGCGTGCAACAAAACATCTAACTCTACCAAGCTCGCATGGCCCGTGCTTTTGATAAGCTGGTCAAACGATGAGAATTCAAGAAAGGGGACCTGGTAATGGTCAAAATAAGAGAAGTGGTGGCCTCCAACCCCAAAGGGAAGTTGGTTGAAAGCTGGGTTGGACCATATGTCATCCGCCGAGTATACGAAGGGGGTGCCTACATCTTAGTAGACCATAAAGGAGTCGTCCAGTTCTCCCCCCTCAATGGAAAGCATATGAAACAGTACCACACGGTGCAGCCGGCATTCCCTGAATGACCGAAACACCTTTTCCTTGGTCTAGCGGCACTCCGCCCTGACTGAGCTACCTTTTCCTTGGTCTAGCAGCACTCAGCCCTGATCAAGCTACCTTTTCCTTGGTCTAGCGGCACTCCGCCCTGGCCGAGCTACCCTTCTCCTTGGTCTAGTGGCATTCCGCCCTGATCAAGCTACCTTTTCCTTGGTCTAGCGGCACTCCGCCCTGGCTGAGCTACCTTTCCCTTAGTCCAGTGGCACTCCGCCCTGGCCGAGCTATCCCTACCTTGGTCTAGTGGAACTTTGTCCTGATCGAGCTATCTTTTACCTTGGTTTAGTGGCACTCCGCCCTGATCAAGCTACCTTTTCCTTGGTCTAGCGACACTCTGACCTGGCCGAGCTACCTTTCCCTTGGTCCAGTGGCACTCCGCCCTAGCCGAGCTATCCTGACCTTGGTCTAGTGACGCTCCGCCCTGATCGAGCTACCTTTTACCTTGGTCTAGTGGCACTCTGCCCTGATCAAGATACCTTTTCCTTGGTCTAGCGGCACTCTGTATCAACAAGTTAACCCTATCTCCTCGATCCGCGAGGTGGAAAGAGGGCAGGGATGGCATGAAGAAGAAAACGCCTCTGTCAGGGCTGTTAACCAAGAAACCCACCAACCACCCCGTTTGCTAAGGACTCCCCAACATACAAATCCCCAACCCTCACGTCCCCTTATTCGCCCTACTACTACTGCACGACCCTTGCTCATTCACCCACCTCCACATACACCTTCCCCTACCAACCCTACGCCAAGCAGGCCTCTCCTCATTCACCCCTTGCCGGCAACCGCTCCTCCACAATCCGCTTCCACTCCATCACAATCAATTCCACCACAACCAATGCCGCAACAACCCACTCCACCTTCTACCACTATGCCTCCGCGACCCCTTCTACTCCACACGCCACTTACCCAACCTCACCCTCCACCTTCGACGGCAAGACCTACCATAATCACCCCTCCTACTACCAACCCTCCACCAACCATCAACACACCAGCCTCCACTTCTTCCCCATCTCCATCAGCCCCGACAGAGGCGTCTGAAACTATGGTGCTCCGGAGTGGGCGCATGTTTCACAGAGTATTTCCCCAGCGGGAGTAGGAGCCCGCACAAGACTAGCCAGAGTAGGAACCAGAGTCTGTGTCGGGCACTGAATATGATTTACTGAAGCACCTTGACAGAACGTCGGCTCGGATTTCAATTTTGGAGCTTATTAAAAGATCCGCTGTACATCAGAGAGCATTAAAACAATACCTTGAAAGAGTGATGGTGAACGAAGACATAGCAGCGGAGCAGATCACTACAGTCCTAGCTCCAGTTAGTAGTCAGCCGGCAATCACTTTTTATGAACATGAACTGGCTCCGCAGCCGGCCAGGAAGTATGCTCTGTGCATTACTGTGGATATCAATAAAGTGCCAGTCAAACAATGCTTGGTATATACCGGCGCCTCTATTAATGTTTTGCCACCAAGCACCTTGAAAATGTGTGGCATTCCAGAGAATCAGATTCGGCCATCCACCATCACAGTCACTGCCTACGATAACACTAAGAAGCCGCCTCTAGGCATGATAACTTTAAAGGTGGGATTGGGTCCTGTTACCATTACAGCAGATTTTCATATCCTTGACATGGACCCAACATTCAATGGTATTCTGGGACGCCCTTACATACAAGAACTAGATGTCGTGCCCTCCACGAATCATCAATGCATCAAATTTCCACACAAGGGGCGCATCATTAAAGTGACTAGCATGCCGATTTTGCCAGTTGAAGACATTCACTCAGCAACCTCAGTCCCCTCTATATGGCCGGCTGATAGGCCATTACTGTCAGTTTTGGGACATTCAGAGAGAGCAAGTCCTCGGAGGGAAGGGAAGAAGACCACCACCTGTCCACATCCATGATCAGGAGTTCTCATCTCTTCCTCCAATATCCCTGCTGCATCCCACACCTCCCATTCTTGCATTTCCACGAACTCTAATGTCTCTAAGGATCTAAAGACATCGCCAGCTTGTTGGTGGTGGCACTGGTTTCCATCAAGAATATTACTATCATTGATGCCCAAGAATCCAGTGCCCACCTTCTTCACACGAGATGCTGACCATATCCTCAAGTGTTTAAGGTAGGGTAGCCGGCCTAGCGGTGGCAGATGCTCCCATCCTGTGCATCGGACGAGACTCAGGCTCACCAGGTTGGAGAGTGGGAGCGACGGTTCCATCATCCAGGTCGGGAGATGGATGCCACAAGTGCCTTCGATGTACAAGTCTTTGAGGTTTGGTGGAGGGCGTAGGGCTTCAAGTACCTCACTCTCTAGTGTACCGGACACTGCTTGTTGTCCACGGGGACCAAACCACGACAAGCGTAGCCCTTCTAAATGCACCTTGTCCTTCAAGCAAGCCACCTCGGCCGCTCCCTTGCTTTTCACCTCCTCGATTCCGAAAATTCTGAGAGACCCTCGAAGACGGTTCAAGCCTTTCAACTCCACTATCTTCATTCCATATGATCTGGGGACTTGGAACACCTCCAATTCTTGGAGAGAAGTCAATTTCCCGAGCCCAGGTATAGTTGAGATTAAAATTGGGTTTCCACGAATATGCCGCAAGTTAACCAGCTTGCTCACTCCCTCACTAGTTGAACGATAATAACCACTCAACTTCAGTGTCTGAAGGTTGCACAAAGTGCCCGATACCAGATCATCAGGCACACATTGGATCTTAGTTTTCCCAATGTCCAAGTACTTGAGAAGCTTCCAATAAGATTTAGTTGACTTTGGGAATTCTAAACATCCATCGCCCTCCAATTGCAGCACACGGAGGTACTTGAATTCCGCCAAGAAATCCAAGTCAATTAATGCCTCCTCCCCCCAGCAATTGAGATGCAAGGTACGTAATTTGTGGAATTTGCGGAGTTTCTTAACCTCCGTTGCTTGTAAGCTACCACATGAAAATGACAAGTGGCGGACTTGTTCCTCCTGGTCACCTGCAGATGCCATACAGTTCTCTATCCTATCATTCTCACTGATCACACGCTTTCCCCATTTAAACACTTTCTGGGCATAATCATGGATAATGTCATGCATCACATACTTTTCATTAATGAACTGAAAGAAAGAACTGCGATACAGATCTTCAAAATAATCATCCCCTGTGTCTTCCAACTCTCGAGCATGACTTGCATAAAGCATGATAAATTGTTAATCACTTAAAGCTAGCTTGCTCTTGAGATATAATTCCTACTGAGCAATTCGCTCATCCAGTTTATTTTCAATATTTTTCAGGTAATGACCTTAGTGACGATGAGACCGAACATGATGGGCAAGGGCGAGAGTGAAGAGAACTTGACATCTAGATGAACCGTCTAGTTTGGTTATCTTGCGTCTTATGATTAAGTCTAGTCGAGTGTCTCATTGTAATTTTTTCTTTATTGAGTCTTTTTCATGGGTCCAAATTGTAATAAACTTATAATTGAAAGGAAATTTCTATTTGTTCAATTATCTGAGTCTTATTCTGCTCTGATCGACACGACTGTTTAACTGCCACGTTCCAAGCAACGAACACGTTCCGCTGCTATCGGTTCGGGGCGTGACAGTTGGCGCTCAAATAGGAGCAGGGGGAGAAGCTGTAGGCCTACATTAACTGATTTAAATCAGAGGCCCTACTAATCCCCTGCCTGGTCGTAGCCTCGGCCATAACCGCACTGACTGGACGCACCCACGATGAAAACCTCTGGCGCGATCTAGTCCTGCATCCTCCCACCTCCCATGCTGAGCTAGTGACCCTGGCATTGCACCATGCTGAATGCAAGGAAGTCCTCAGCGCCTGCCGTGGCACAACCAGCTCAGGTCGAGAGGGGGACAAGAAGCGAGTGTCCGAGCCAAGCTCAGGCCAAGGAAAAAGGCAGAACCGAGACAGGGAGCACAAAGAACTGTCTTAGAGGTATGAGCAGTACACCACCCTAACCGCTCTGGCTTATGAGGTCTATGAAGACATCAAAGGCTCGGGCCTCCTCCACCAACCCGAGCCTATGAAGGTGAAACGTCTCAACCGCCGCAAGCACTACCTCTTCCACAGTGACCACGGGCACCACACCGGCGACTGCCACCAGCTCCAGGATGAGATCGAGTGTCTCGTCCGTCAAGGGCACTTGTCCCGGTACGTGGCCGGGCAGAAGGAGGACCGAGGCACCCTCGAGGAGATCGACAACATCTCTCGTGAGATCCACATCAACGTCATTGCTGGAGGAGCTGCATCAGGAGGAGATAGTAGCTGAGGAAGGAAGCGTCACGTCGAGCGGGCGAGCCGAGTCTCTGAGCCCCCTAAGGCCCCACCGGCAAGCGAACCGTAGGCCCTAGTATTCTCCGACCAGGACCTGGAAGGGTTAACAATCCTGCACGACGACGCCCTACTTGTATCGGCCACAATAAACCATTGTAATGTAGACAGAATCTTAGTCGACAATGGTAGTGCCCCTGATGTACTTTCCTACGATTGTCCCCAGTTCTTGGTAGTGGCAATTCGATATTATCAGGTTATCGGTACCCTAAGCTCTGGGTCGTTACTTTGGGTCCTCGCCTTCTACTCAAGCGGTGCTTCTTCAGGACGCCGATCACGCGTGGAGATGAGGTAGCATCTCCTGAACTCCCTTTGATCGTCTAGGACCTCCCCTACCCCTTGGGGGCTGGAGAATTTGAGTTTCTGATGATAGAAGGAAGGGACACCCCGAAGCGTGCCGAGGATCCCACGGTCGATGATGGCATTATATCTTGTCATCGCACGGACCACCGTAAAGTCGGCGAGGAAGGTTACCTCTTTTGGCGCGGTCCCAAACGTGATCGGGAGTGAGATGCGTCCCTCCGGGCGGACGGTATTGCCAGAGAATCTATACAACGGTGTATGCAACGGCGTGAGTCAGGGCATATCCACACCCACGAGTACAAGACAGTCGTATGCAATAACATCGGGTCCGCTTCCATTATCTACTAGAATGCGATGCACGGTACATTGGTTGATGGTGGCCAAGTCACATCGTCTAAGTCATGCTCAGAGAAGATAATGGGATCTCCCAGACGACCTGGGGTGGGGGTCCTACACTGGGTGTCGTCGCCTTGGTCCGCAGTGCAGACGGCCGTCGCTTATCGTCTCCTCCTACTCGCGCTATCTCCCCCTGCGACCGGCCCCCCAGAGATCATCATAATCTCCTTTCCGTTGGGCCGGTTGTCGATCGACGGGGGCGTCTTCTGCGGTCGTTCTGCGACTTTGGTGAGGAACTTGTCGAGGAGTCCCCTACGAACGAGGTCCTCGATGGCATCCCTCAAGTTGATGCAATCGACAGTGTCGTGACCATGGTCGCAGTGGTAATGACAATATTTCTTCTTGCTCCTCGTGCTCGGATCTGACTTCAATCGGGGAGGCCATTTGAGGAATGGCTCTTCACGGATCTCCATCAGGATCTGATCAAGCGGAGTCATCAGGGGGGTGTACTGGCAGTAATTGCCCCTTTCCTTTTCGGAGCAGTCGCGGTGGTCTCCGTCGCGTCGCTCCCGCTTACTATGACCCTCCCGTGGTGGGTCAGTGGATCTCTTGTGGTCGGACCGTTCGTTTCTGGTCGCACGGCCTAATGCCGTAGTGTTCTCCTCGCAGCGTGCGTGCTTCTGCGCCAGGGCGAGGAGGCCAGGAAGGGTCGTTGGGGCCTGATGCGTCACAACCTGTCGTTGATAAAAATAGCCGTGCCACACAAATTTTAAAATTTATAATAACCGCACTCACTCACTTAAATGATTAATTACAAGTACAGTGGTAAATACGGGTCGATCCCACGAATAACAGTAAGAAATTAAATTTCATTAGATCAGTTTGCTAAAGTAGCAAAAATAAAATTACTTTTTAATTAATATTTTACATTAACGATTACATACTAGAGTCTAGTCCAAAGGAGAGACAACAAGTCTAACAGTACAGTCGACAGAACAGAAAAGACGTACCAAAAAGTTGAGGGAAGCCCAACAAAGGTACCAGCTGGCAGCTACGAACTCACACACCAGGAACCACGGAAGCAGCATGAACCACGACCCACCTGAAAAGCAGGGGTGAGCCTCGTGTCACTGGCTCAGTAGGGGTCACGCGGATCCCCACTAAAAAACACGCAGTAACACGCTAAAAATAGCAGGCAAGCAATAGTAGTAGTAAAGCAGGAAAGCTAAACTACAAAGCTGTAAAGGAAACAGAACAGAAAGCAGGAGTAGGGAACAAGCTAAGGGAGAGGGGGAGGAAGAAGCCATACCAGACAACGGCTACCGAAGTAACCTCAGTACCCCAAACTACTCCAAACAAGGGCAGGAAGGTGACTCGGAGCTGATAGAGTCAGGAGTTGCCGAACTGCCGACGCAAGGAACCTGCAAAGCAGACAAAAGAAATCTAGGAAAAGGCTAGACAGATGATCGACACGGATGAAGGACAACATGACAAGGATGTCGTGCACACTGTCCCATACACAACCGAAACGTCATGCAGGCGATAGACACTGACCTCGAGTACAGCCACAAAAGGGCTAACCCAGAAGGTCATGACGCACGAGAAACGCCGGTAGTCACACAACACGTGACTCGAAAGAGGAGTGGTCAGCTACGTCCACTGACGGTCTTACACTGCACCACAACTCACTCCATAAGTGCCTCGACTACCAGCCGAACGTGGTCTACCATAGCTAAGGCCGAGTCGCAGGCCCACATGGAAAACACCACTGCAAGGACCAGTCAGGGTCACTCCCGTCGACGTGAGTCCGAAGCCCCTGACCCTGTGTGCACACACTGGCTATAGACCATTAAGCCAGGCCTCTAACTAGTATTCTCCCCTGCGGACGCTACGATAAGGTCAGGAGCCCACGAAACTAGCTTAAAAACTGTGTCTCGAAAAAAGTGTCCCGCTACAAGAGCCGTCACGTTGAAGCATCCCGTAAGGCACTAACCAAAGAGGAGCCATAGCCCAAAGACTCTGAAACACAAGTGCCAGAGTACAGACAGGCTGTACTACGCACACCACGACAGTATAAGGAACTGTCAACCACTCAGGGCAAGGCAACTAGACCTACAACTACAACGGTCCCTGAGTCCTACGACTCTGAGTCAGGATCATCGTACATAGCGGAACTGCGCAACCCAAAATCATAACAGTACCTTCCACAAGCTGCGACGACTCTGCCTCTGCCCTGGTCATGTGGGAAACCTAGCCTTGAGCTCTCGGCCTGCCCACACTCGCCGACAGTGGTAGTGGCAGATACTGCCCATGCTGCTGAAACTATTACTGTGGGTACTGCTGCTGCTGCGAAAACTGGGGTGGCTGACGCGATCACTGTGGGCAGTCACACGCCATGTGACCCAACTGGTCACACCTAAAACAGATCACCGACACCGAACACTGCCTACCTGGATGTGACTCGCCACAATGGGGACACCCCGCACAAGAAACACCGACTGACCCCTACCGCTACAAAGGTGCTGACGGTTGGACACTGCCCAAAGATGCCTGCCGCTACTCTCGGCCCTCCTTCTTCTTCTTCCAGAAACCCTTCTCGAAGAACCTCTTGATCTTAGCGACGAAGGATGCAGAACCTGCCGCCGAAGCCACCGGAGTCGAAGCTCCCGAATTACCAGAGGGAAGTTGGAATGTGCTCTGCTGCTGGGTAGTCATCTGGTGGCTGCAGCCTGACAAGGACTACCCCTGGCTAATCGGTCCTCGTGTCCTCTACATATCCAGCTCCAAAGACACCACAATACGAGAAGCCGTCTCCAAATCAGAGGCAGCGTTCACGATCAAATGGTGCCTTAACTCCTGCCTCAAGCCCTGGACGAATTTCTCAGTCTTCACCCTCTCATGCTCCATGATGTGAGGTGCATAGCGACCTAGCGTAACAAATCAGGCCCTGTACTGGAACATGGACATTTCACCATGTACCAGCTCTAGAAACTGATGCATCCTCTGCGTAGCAACATACTCTGGCAGTAAGCATGCTCGAAAGCACTGACAAAGTCACTCCACAAGATCTGCTTAAGGGGGGGAGACTAAAAAGATGTCTTCCACTCGGAAGCCCACCACTCTCATGCCGTGTCCTGCAACTGGTTGCAAGCCAACATCACTATGTCCTCCGCAGTACATTGCATGGAACTGAACACCTGCTCCATCTCGTCGAGCCATCTCCGAGCCAAATCAGGGTCTGGCTGGCCGTCATAGAAAGGTGGATGGAACTGCATGAAATCCCTCACTACTCAGCTTGGCCCACCCCTGGTCGACGAGCCCTCACTAGCCTCTCCGCCGAACTGCTGCGACATAAGCTGGTACATGCCATGAAAGAAATCCTCAGCCCTCGGAACCCTCGCAGTATCTACTACCTCGGTGGCCGCTAGTGGCACTCTGCTCTACTCCTCCTGCTCCTACTGGATCTCCTGAACCTCTACTGACTGTCCCTGCTGAGAGCGAGGCGATCACTTACTGTTAGTCTGCTTTATTCTTCTCTAATATGTACTCTGTTACGATACGGTGACCCATGGGGTTAGGGCTGGGGATTGGTTCTGGAACACGTCGATTATGAATCGTCGCCAGGGTATTGGTTGTCTTCATGTTGTTAGCCAAAAATGTAATTCATATTGGGTTGAGAAGCTGGGGCCATGATGGTCGGATGACCCTAGGGGGTATGACGGCCAACGGGTTGGGATTAGGGACTGGGACTAGGACTGGCTGACTGACCATGAAGGGATTGTAGTCAAAAGGCCAGAGCTAGACACCGATACTGGGTCTGGGTGACTGGCTCACGGATGTGTCATGGCTGGATTATTGGACTGGCAATTGGCACTGGAACTGAGCGGTTGGCCTAGGAAGGCATTGTAGCTGCGAGGCTGGAGACGAAGACTGGTACTGGGACTGAGCGGCTGGCCTAGGAAGGCGTTGTAGCCGCGAGGCAAGAGATGAAGACCGGTACTGGGACCAAGCGGCTGGCCCATGGGAGCGTTGTAGCCGTGACGTGGGAGCTGGTAACCGGTGCTGGAACTGAGCGGCTGGCTTGTAAAGGTGTTGTAGCCGTAATGCTGGGACTGGGACTGGTACTGGGGCTGAGGTGGCTGGCCTGTAGAGGCGTTAAAGCCACGATGCTAAGACTGGGAGCTGGTACTGGGACTGGGGTGGCTGGCCTGTAAAGACGTTGAAGCCACGATGGTGGGACTGGGACTGGGTGGCTGGCCTATAGAGGCGTTGAAGCCATGATGCTGGAACTGGGAACTGGTATTAAGACTAGGGTGGCTGGCCTGTAAAGGCGTTAAAGCCACGATACTGGGACTGGGACTAAGTGGTTGGCCTCTAGAGGCGTTGAAGCCACGATGCTGGGACTGGGAACTGGTACTGGGGTGGCTAGCCTAGGTGTTGAAGCCACGATACTGGGACTGGGACTGGGTGGCTGGCCTATAGAGGCGTTGAAGCCACGATGTTGGGACTGGGAACTGGTACTGGGACTGGGGTAGCTGGCCTGTAAAGGCGTTGAAGCCACGATACTGGGACTGGGACTGGGTGGCTGGCCTGTAGAGGCGTTGAAGTCATGATGCTGGGACTGAGAACTAGTATTGGGACTGGGGTGGCCCAGCTCTCGAGAGTGTAGGGGTCACCATCATCGTGGAGTGATGCCGAGGTCATTGTTGACAGGATGTCGTGGTCGGCGACCCTTGTCGATGAGGAGTAGAGAGAGAGAGGATTTTTTTATTTTTCCTCTTTACTAGCTCTGCCGCCCTTAAGGGTTTTCGCCAGAGCTGGCCCCCTTTACATATATGATAATGATCAATGAATGTACATACATATAGGTATACGCGTGCGTATGTACTTGTCCGAATAAATACCCGGCCCACACTAGGTTAGATCTGTCATCTCCTCCGGACGTCGGGATCCGTGGTCCTACCCAAGAACTAGTACACCCACGGGCACCGCCCGGCTCGTCCTTCGCCTGCGCTACTCGTGGGTGGGGGGCATTTGTGGACGTGTAAAATCGCACACCCATACGTCCCTACCAGTCCAACAACAACAACTTCAACCGAAGAAACTGTGGAGGGCACGTCCCGACCGGATCCTCCGAACAAACAACATGCTGCCGTGGAGCCATCTCCGGAATCACGACAGCGAAGAGAAGTCAACCCATGGGGAAGCTCACTACTCGTGGGCTCCCGGAGAGAATCAAACGGATTGTCAATCGGGTCCAGAATAGGCCAGGAAGTCCACTTTAAAGACATCCAAGTGCCCTTCAACAGCACGCCCCCTACTAGCCTTCAACGGCACGCTCCTGTGCCCTTCGGTGGCACACCTACGAGCCCCTTCAAGAAAACCTGGCGTAGCCTTCAACGGCACGCCTCAACGTGCCCTCCAGTGGCACACTTCAGGTGCCCCTACAACGGCACACTTCAAATGGCCTCCAACGGCACACCGATGGGTGCCTTTGATGGCACGCCCACGGGTGCCTTCTGCGGCACACCTACAGGTACCTTCAACGGCACACCCACAGGTGCCTTCAACGGCACACCCTCATGAGTGCCTTTAATGGCACACACCATCAAGCCCCTTCAACGGCACACATCAACTGCCCTGCAACGGCATCCTGTCTTCAACGACACGCTGTGAAGGCTCCTTCAGCGGCACGCTTCTAATGCCGCTCAACGGCATGGTTGCCTGGGCCTCTTCATCGGCACATCCTCATTCTTCAGCGGCACGGCCTCCCCATGACCCATCTGGCATGGGATATCTCACGCCATGCCCTATGGGGATCCTTGGCATGTAGCGAGCACACTGAGGTGTCACCCCAAGAGGAAGCCACGCTGCCTATCACCCTACCACCAAGGACGGGAGGTCAAATCCCATTTAATGGGGGCATTTCTCGCCACTCGACCACGCCAGCTACGGTGAAGGGGGTATAAAAAGCCCTTCTTCTCCATGTGAACAAAAGAGAGAGCAAAAAAAAGGGAGAAGAAGACACCCACAGAGAGACACATACAGACACAAAAGAGAGACGTAGGCAACTAACGCCAGGAAGAGAAGGAGAAGAAGAAGGAAGGAGAGCTCCGCCAGCCCCCCTCTCTGACGACCACCCCAGAGAAAGAGCAAAATTTGGAACGAGCTCTCCTCACCTTCGGCATGAACGTTGAACAGATACTAAGAAAGCAATGCCAAGAAGCAAGGGTAAGATCTATACCTTGTCGAGTCTGAAGAGACCAGTATCGATCAGAGACGAGGGCGCGCCGGGGAGCGTGCGCACCCGGCGGACACACTGCGTCGAGGAAGCTTGGCGATGATCCCTGCTAGTACATTGACTACACTCCACGTAGGGAGGGGTTCACGGGGAGGGAAAAATAGTTACATGCACTACCCTCGTGCAGGAGGGGGGATCACGGGGTGGGAAAACGAGCAGTCGACCGTACGCCGAGCTCGGGCGTCTGATCGAGGTGCAGCTGACTCCTAGATGAAGCCCAAGGGATGCCAAAGGACGCCTGAAGGTCTGGCGCCAAGCTGATGTTACTGGATGGAGACGGAGGCCGCAGCTGTGGGCCTGTGTAGTTCTGCCATGCAGGACTAGTTGGCGCGGTCGTGGTGCGTCGGTCGGTACGGGCACTGTAGACCTCCAAACACGGCGGTACCAAGTCATGGATGTTGCTAACAGGGAGATCTACGAACCTTCAGAATATGGTGGCCGTCTGATCACCTGGCTGGACGTGGTCACCGGAATGGCTGGTGTCAGGTTCCTGGGTGAACAGTAGGATAGGACGCCGATGGTCATGGTGGAACGTCCAGGGCCGATGTCAGAACGAGACAAAACCACTGGAGTTGATTTCGTATCGTCGAAAGATGCAACTTTACAGAAGACTGCATGACCTGAAACAGAGAGGAGGAGGGGGTGTCAGGGCCGACTTGGCAGTAATCTGTCCTGGGTGAACAGGGGGCTCCAGGTCTGGCGTGACTGAGGGAGATTGGACGCCCTGGATGGTGGCATTGTCGAAACCAGGCGGGACCACCTATGGTTCGTCGGTGCTTCGGAGAAGAAGAACTCTCGTGAAGAGATATCTGACTGATTTGCACAGTGGCGGGCAATGGAGCTGCTACCAAAAGGTACTCAGGTTCAGACCTGAATCTGGCGCAGTTGCACGAGAATGGACGACGCGAACGGTGCCGAGGTTGGATCGCAGCGGGACCACTTTGGGAGTGAAGCTGACTCGATGAAGAACGATTCCATAGAAGATAACTTTAGCTGGTTTGTGCGGTGGACACTGGGGTAGCCTCTGTAAACTTGTTCTCTATAGTAGGCTGGATGCAGAGAGCAGCAGGCTGGACTTCTCGAACCACGGGAGGGCGTGGCGGCGACGGGGCGACTCCGGGCTAGCTGTGGATGCACGGAGTAGGGGAGGGCGTGCCTGGGATGCAGAGGGAGAGAGGGCAGATGTTAGTGTATTTTTGTCTAATTTCCTGAAAATTACTCCATGGGCATCGTATTTAAGTTTTGATGGTTTGTACAGTTGAGGAATGGTTGCATGAACTTGACAGGCAGGATAAAAATTTGTTTCCCGTCAATTTGGGTCGACTGGGAGGGCTTTCCAGTCTAGACAACCCATTCTCACCCCTGCGTTAATGGCGCAGACAACTAGAGACTGCCCAGTTAAACACGGTCCACTTCAGACTATGTAGAACCTTGGGAAGGTCCAATATGGATCGTTCAGTCCTTAGCACGATACACTCCAAACTGTGTAGTCCCCGGCATAGTATGGCGGTGGTGTATTGAACGGCCAATCCTGGTCCATTCTACCCCACTGAGCGGCGTGTCGCGTGACCGCCCTGTGAACCCCTCATCCCATTGAGCGGCCAAGCCTGGGCCATCCTATACGTTGAACGGATTACCCTTGACCGTGCCATGCTCTGAACCCTACATAGCGTTGTAATTGAACGGCCCAGGTTGAACCGTGTAGACCCATTGAACGGCCTATCATTTGACCGCTCAGTTATTGAGCGGCCGTGGTTAAACTGTGTAATTCCTGTAGAATTTAATTTGTAGCATATTCATTCAATTATGCTTTTAATTGTTGCATTATCACCATGTTTAAAGTATTTATAAACTGTGGCATATTTCTATATCCCGATAGAGTTGCTTTCTCTATCTTTGTGATGGAACCACTAGTCATAGCCCAACGACCTCTAGTGTCAGCCCACCTGGGAGAGGTGGAGGGGTAGTCCTGCTGTACAATTTTTAAGCTAGTTTTGTGGGCCCCGGTCCAACCGTAGCGTCCTACGGAAGAGAATACTAGCTAGAGGCCTAGCTCTAGGTAGGAGTCAGTGTGTACACATGTGGTCAGAGGCTTGGACTGACACTGACGAGTGTTACTCTGACTAGTACTTGGTTTTGATACTATTATGCTTCTCGCTTGTCGTGTTCCGAGAATTGCAAGTTGCTTGAGACGTAGTATAAGCCATCAGTGGACGCATCTGGTCTCTACTTTCCAGTGGTCTCCTTCTCTCTCTCCTGTTATGTCACGCCCTGAACCGATAGCAGCGGAACGTGTAGCTCGGAATGTGGTAGTGTAACAGTCGTGAACAATCAGAGTAAACATAAGACACAAGATTTTAGGGCCCATTAATATGGCAAAATCTTTATTGATACTCCAATATTCGAATTACATGACTGGGCTTTTCTTACACATAGAAAGGAAAGGACTCACTATTATATTCTGAAAGAAAATAAAGAGACTCAAATGACCAGGTAAGACTCAAGAAATAGGAAAGCCAGAAGGGGCTATTTATAGGGTTGGAAGAGGTCTGATCCGAAGCTATCGCCATTACCTCTAGCAATGGCGTTTGTAACAAGGCAGTCGTTTCCCACTTTCATATGTTATTTCGTCGTAAATGAGGTTGGTGGCGTAGCTTTGCACCCTACGCAGTCTGAGGTTCCCTGTGCTTGTCATATTGCAAATGAATTTGGGTTGACCTCATTCACATGAGAGAGTCAATTAGAAGTTGGCATTGCCGGATTTGGTGGTAGACTCACCCATAAGAAGAAAGGACTAAAGGACGTTGTAACTAAATTTGGGGTTAACTTATCCACATGGGAAAAGACGATCAGAGGATGATGCCATCAAGTTTGGAGGTAGGCTCATCTACATGATTACGACGACCAAAGGACGGCGTCCTAAAATTTGGGATGAGCTCATCTACATGGGAAAAGACAACTAGAGATCTGGGGACATTGAATTTTGTGGTGGATTCTCCCCAAAGGAACGCACAACAAGTCTAAGACACGATCCGTTATTTCAGGGTGTGATTCCGCCAAACACGTCACGTGGGAGCATCATTGAGAAAAGAGGCGTAGAAGAGAAGGAGCACGAAAATAAGTCATTCCTTTTATGTGTCTATATAAGCTGTCATGTACATCACAAGCGAAGGGGCGGGTGTACATGCAACTCACCAAATCCAACCACCACCCTCTTGGTCATCTCTCCTCCCTCCTAAGTCGGATGCCCCTAGGAAGCCTCATAGAGCTCTACGAGGTAGTGCTCGCCTCACCCCGCAGCGCCCGCCTAGCCTTGGCGGCATGGTGCTCCTCTGCTAAGGAAGTGAAGAGGCTACAAATAGAGAAGGAGCTAGGCTGATGGAGAGGCACCCTCGTTTCCTCTGGTAGCATTCCTCGTCGTTCTTCGACCGCTGCATCGTGACCCTGAGGATCAACCGAAGCTCTACCACGTGGGTCGCTAGTGCCCTCCTCTCATCCCAGCCTCGATGCTGTTCCGCCCTCCTCCCCTCTCCTTTCCCTCTCTCTTTTTGCCCTCTCGTAGTCTATCTCACCCCATCGTGTAGAGATAAAACCATCAGTTCCAAGACGTCTCGGGACAACTCCCTGTGACGTCGCTCCTCCTCCTCCAGCTTTATTATCCGGGCATCGCGCTCTACCACCTGAGCAACACGCTCCTCCTCGACCCACACTACGTGAGTCAGGGCATCTCAGATCTCCACTGCCAGCCAGAGCCGACCATTTCACAACGTCAAAAGGGGGTGAAATGCGTAGTTGAATTTCAAACCAAATCACACTCACACAAGCTGTGAGCTCTCTGGACCCGATTGACGACCCGTTTGATTCTCTTTGGGGGCCCACGAGCAGTGAGCTTCCCCAGGGGTTGGCTTCTCTTTGCTGCTGTGATTTCGGGGATGGCTTCACGTAGGCATGGTGTCTCTTCGGAGGGTCCGAATGGGACGTGTCCTCCAGGGTCTCTTCGGTCGAAATCGTTATTATTGCTGGACTGTCGGGGACATATGGGCGTGCGATTTTGCACGTCCACAAACACCCGAAATCTCGTCTCGCAGACGAGAAACGAAAACCCGGGACACGACAACTCACGTCACGTGACGGGAGCACTGCCCACTAGAAGAACGACCGGATGCGTCCCCTGACGTCTTACACCGCGTCACAAGTGTCCAGCTACCACGTCCCAGGCGGAGACAAGGACACACCAAGTAACCAGAAGTACCACGAACAAGGACTAGCTGAGGTCGCGCTCGTCAGCACGGATCTGAACTCTCAGCCTCGTGTGCACACTCAGACCATATGCCCTAGGCCTATCCTCTAGCTGGTATTTCCCCCACCGTCCCGGACTCAGCGGTACGTGGGGGCCCAATGGTAACCAGCCTACTCACCATCTAACTCGGGTCAGCCGCTCCACCACTCCCGGGTGGGTCAGCACACGCGTGTCATAAGAAGGCTATGACTAGTGGACGTGTCACAGACGTGAACACGAAAAACCACGCACGCACCCATCCCGGGTAACGCGAAGTAGCCGGTGGCTCGAGGCCACCAAACTCTAGACAGCCCACTAGACCTATTAACCCAACGGTCCTTAAGTCACGAGACTCAGGGTCAAGACCGTTGAACGCGACGGCACAACGTCGTCAATCTAGTATAGTCCCTAGGTCTGAAACCACGGTAACACGGAACCCACGGACACCTCAAAACACGACCACAAAATCTCCGGGGTGTCCGGGACACTCACGAAACTGAAAGTCAACCACTGGGTCGCAATTGGGTCGACCGGAGTCCAACACGACACTCGAACGGTCACGGGACAACCCACTAAAGTAAACCGATAACACACAAGGATGGGCGGCTCTGGGCTGACCGCACAAGGGCATGTGCAGTTAGGGACAGCCCGCTCAAAGGGGATAGGCGACCAAGGACAGCCCGCCCAAAAGGGGGGATGTGCGGACCCTACTGGGCAGCACAAACAGGTGCGGTCTACGTTGCGACCGCACAAGCCCCAAACCCAGAGGGGATGAATGGATTGCTCGTAGCCGCTCAGGGAGATGAACGGCTCAGGGCAGTCTGCTCAAAGGAATGGATGCAAAAATGCTGCGGGGGATGGACGGTCAAGGGTCAGACTGCCCACCTCGCCTTAGGGCCACTTTTTCTTGTTCCCCTCTTACACCCATGAGCCCTGGTTGGCGTCTTTCCTCCTTGGCTCGCCCACTATCCTCCTGGCGGAGGAACCTCCCCTGGCACCTTGGCTATGGGCCCATTCAACTTAATGGATGGTGTCCCTGAATTAATCCTGCAGGGAAGACCCCTCTCGTTTGGCTATCAAGGCGTCTCCTCCTCTAGGCCACTTCTCATCGGCACACCCAATTCACCCTTACCCGGTGCACTTGCACTTCCTCTCTGCCGGCACACTCCCCTGGCACGTCTAGCCTGGCTTCGCCCGGCACACACCTCTATCCATCCTTGCCCGGCACGCCCTCAGCCTTGTCCCTGCCGGCACACCCCAACGTGCCTTGCCTGGCACACTTCACCTCCTTTCTAATCCGGCACGCTCCAAGCCATCCCTTCTTACCCGGTGCACTCCCAGCTTGGCTTAATTCGGGGCCTCCCATTTGTTGATTTCCCCCCGAGTCTTCCGAAGCTTTATTAAAGGTGTCGTTGCCCTTGGCACGCACCTCAAATTGTTGGGTCATGCCACTCCTTGTGGGCATGTTCCCCTTTTACTCCCTTGCCATCCGAGTCAAGGGGAGATGCTACTGAATTTTTGCCAGAAAAGATAGCATGTTAAAAGATAAAAGGGACCAACAAATAAATGAGATAAACAATGATAAGATGCTTCAACTACAACAGATGAACTGCAGGTGACGCGAAGAGAACTAGACCGGACGTTAACCAAATGAACCATGTAAATAAGAAAGAAAGGGAAAAGACTGAAGAGAAAGGGGAAGAATGCCCACGTGCATTGCATAAGACTAAGGAGGGAAAGAGAAGAAGAGATCTAAGAAGAGGAAGGGAAAACCATGCCGGGCCTTACCTGGTACACCTTCCCCGACCTACCCAGCACACCCTACCCAAGCCTTCCCCGGCACACACACTTGGCCCCACCCTAGCCCGGCACAGCCTACCCGCGCCTCACCCGGCACACCAGCCCAGCCTCTATCCGGCACAGTCCAAACACCCTTCTGTCCGGTGCACTCCCTTGGCCCTTGCATTCACCGACCTTATGGTGTACATACACCAACCCATCCCAGCCCGGTACACCCTAACCGTGCCGTTCCCAGCACACCTTTCCCAGACATTGCACTGACTTCGCCCACTGGCCCAACAGAACCCGCACAGACCCTGCCCATGTGCACCGACTTCAAGGCTTATTTTGCACGGACCCCAGCCCTTTGTGTGGCCTGACCCTGCATAGACCTAACTCCTAGCTGCACAGACCTTAAACTCCCAGTTGCATCATGCATTCCATGAATAAAGGAAAATTCCTTGCATGCATTTCATGAATAAAAGAAAACTCCTCGAGTGCATCTCACACAGAGAGAGTGAGAGAGAGAAACCTCCCCTACCAAGCCACAGCTACATGGCCCTTTGAGCAAACCTCGGCCCAGCCCGGCACACCCTAGCCTAACCCTTCCCGGCACAACCCAGCTCAGCCCCAGCCCGACACACCTTAGCCTAACCTTGCCCAGAACACTACCTCATCTGCACCTCAGCCCGGCACACCCTACCGTGCCTTGCCCGACACACTTGCACCCCCTGCCTGGCATGCACGGGCCTTAGGCCAGGCTCGCATAGACCTCAGGCCCCAATGTGCACAAACCTCAACTTCAACATGCATAGACCTTGGCCAGCTGGCCCTTCACACAACCCCAATATGCTCAGACCCTGCTCACACGCATGAAACCCAGGCTCAAAACCTACACAGACCTCGCCCCAAGCTGGCTTAGACTCAGCCCCGTGTGCACTGACCCCAAGCCCCGCTAGCACTGACCTCAGCCTGCTTGCACACCGACCTCGGCTGCACTCTAGCACTGACCTCAGCTGCACCTACACCGACCTGGTTGCATACACGCACCAACCTCACCTGCACCTGCACTGACCTCAGCCTGCGTGTGCACCGACCTGGCTGTACGCATGCACTGAACTCGACTGTACGCTAGCACTGACCTCAGTTGCACCTGCATTAACCTGGCTGCATGCACGCACTGACCTCAGCTGCACCTGCACCGACCTGGCTGCACGTATGCACCGACCTTAGCTGCACCTTCACCAACCTCCAGCTACACCTGCACTGACCTGGCTGCACGGATGCACTGACCTTAGTTGCACCTGCACCGACCTCAGCCGCACCTGCACCGACCTAGCTGCACGTATGCACCGACCTCAGCTGCACTTGCACTGACCTCCAGCCTCACCCCGCACCGACCCAGCCCCTAGCTGCACCGACCTCTTCCCCCCATCTGCACCGACCTTGCCCTCACCCCAGCTCCCACATGCACCGACCTGACCAGCATCTCCACCGACCTCGTCCCTTGCATGGCTAAAGGCTGCACTGAACCTATCTAGGCTTGCACCGACCTTGCCCTCACCCCAGCTCCCACATGCACCGACCTGGCCTGTGCCTGCACCGACCTCATCCCCCCCTAGCCAGGCAAACATGCACCGACCTTCCCCTTGGCCCAGGTGAACCTGCACCGACCTTCCTTCAGCCTCTGGCCTACGTGCACCGACCTCAGGCCATACATGCACCGACCTTAGCCCTCGCTGCACCGACCTCCAGCCCTATAACTTACATATACATATCCTCCCCTCCTCCCTTCCCAGCCCTATCTTATAGCTGACTCCTCCTTTCTCCATTCTCTCACCTAGTCGGCTTCGCCCTCTGCTTCCTCCTCCCTTCTCCACCATGGAAACTCCTCTCACCCGCGTGGCTAAGCAGAAGGCCTCAGCAGAGCCTGCGCCAGAGGTGCCCAGGCAAGAGAAGTGCACCAAGCATCAGCACGATCCTCACCCGCCCAGTGCTATTGTTCCGGTCCAGCATGTTGCGGTGCCCGCCTCGTCGTCATCCAAACAGAAGATGGCACACGCTTCACCTTCCTCCAAACAAAAGACGACAGCGCCACTGCTATCCCCATCCTCCAAGAAGTCAACGGCACCGGCAACGAGATCCTCATCCGCCAAATTGAGAAAAATGGAGGCACCGGCATCCCCATCCACCAGAGGAACGAAGGCGTAGGCCAAAGCAGCAACATCAGCCAAAGAGCACAAGGGGCTCCGAGGTGGCTCCAAGGAGCGATCCAAAGCTAAGATTGCCGAGTCAGTTGAAGAGTCCACCATGCATCCTGTCTCCGGTATCGTGAAGCCTCAGACTATCATGCCACCTAGAATAGTTGACTTCACTGATTCTAAGTTGCTGGAACTATTTCCTAGCCTTACGGATGTCATGGAAGTCCAAGGGTGGACTTCATTCATGTCTTCACACACACGGTACTATCCATGCCTTGTTCACGAATTCTTCCACAATCTGCAAGTCATAGATGGCCAGGTGTTTACAGTGGTCAAGGATGTGGTGATTGGCATCAACAAGCCACTGCTTCACAAAGCCCTGACGCTACCCAAATCAGGGTCTATCTTCAAATAGTCCACCTTTGATGACAAAGCGGCCTTCACTCTGGTGACCGGCTCCCCAGCCCCCTCTAAACTTCCACCGTCTCTAAATGCCAACACCTTCCCTTCCTTTCACTGCCTCCTTCACCATATGATCACAACAATCATTCATCCACAGGGAGGGGGCAGGGGACAGGTTAGTCGCCTCCACATGTTTCTCCTCCATGGGTTACTCACTCGGCAACGCATTTGCCTACCTCAGTTGCTCCTCAATGCCTTCACCTCCATCCTACATTATCCCTCCAACTCGCTACCATTTGCTGCCCACATCACGGCCATTCTGGAACTAGCTAAAATTCCATTGGTTGGTGAAGAATGTTTCGTGGTTCCTAAACGACACATTTACAACTTTCAATATGTGACCACATTTATGGGCTACAAAAAGGTAGGTGACCAAGTCACCAGGACCTTACCCTCTGAAAAAGGCCAATCCTCTGCACCATCTGGCCCCTCTTAGACCCCCTAACAGCCAAGGGCTTCCTCCACACCCATCCACCCCTTTCCCCTCCCATTTACCTCCTTTCCCTTCTCCCATCTTCAACCTGCACCTTCAGATCATAGGCAGCAGAGAATCAGCAGCTTGCAGAGGTGACTGTGACTTCATCTCAACGTTCCTGAAGCCTAAAGAGCTACCGATAGAAGCATGTCTGAGTCATATTCGTAACGGTGGCAGTCTCATCCTCATCCGAGCTCCGAGCTAGCCATGAGAGTCACTCTTTCCCGACTGCGCAGAAGAGGTCTGGCCAGCAATCTGAGGCTATTTATAGAAGCTGCCATGACCAGTCACCAGAAGATCTGGAGGGGAGGTTTGGCTGGGACCCTCTACAATGAGTTTTCTTCCATCACCAAGAAGCGAAACTCCATTCGGCCTTCGGAGTAGTGATTTCTCAATTTTCTCCCTAGGGTGTGCTATTTTATCCCCTCTTAGACTGAATAGACCACCTGTCACTGTTTGGGATGCTTTGGTCAACTCTGACATCTGCTGCTATTCCCATGGGTCACGTTTTGAAGTAGACGTGACAACGATTCCATCAATTCTAGCCACACTCGATTCTGAGTCCAGGAGTGTTCGTGGCGGCCTCGACTTCCTACTGCTGTGGCTCTGTAGCAGGCAGAACCCAGGAGCAGAGGCTCTATTCGAGGCTCTTCCCCGACCGGCACCAACGACCTGGAGTTTCCCTAAAATTCAGGCGACATCCCTAACCAAGTACGGAGAGTTTGCTACTGGTCTCATCAAAAGAGGAGTTTGGGAGTGGTCACAGCGGCACCGACATCGCCTGCCTGTCCCCTATTCCAGAAAGAGGACAGAACTGACTCCGCCGTTCGTTGAAGCTCCTCGCTCTATTCTTTCCCTCCCCGCTTGGTCGGCTGAAGGCCCCTCCCTGCGTGGAGCTAGTTTTGGTTGTACTAAATTAACCCCCACCTTAAGATCCCCCCACCTATGAAAGGCGTAGTGGTGTAAACGTTTGAGCAGGTTGAAGCTTCCTTGCCGTGGCGTGTGGCAAACCCCACACTTCCCCATTCGCCCACGTCTCCGGTCGGGGCCGGTTTCTTCAAACCGATCGAGTAAGCATTCTTCCCTTGCTCTTATTTTAGTACTTTTCAATCAATATTAGCTCTTAGCTACGCTGGCTGGTGAGAGAGAGTGCCCGATCTCGCAAGTCCCATACTTCCGAGTGACCACCGTGGGAGTGAGTGACTACCCGTGCCCTCGGCACTGGGTCGGCCCTTAGAATCAGACTAGCCATACCCTTTGGGAGACCCTCTGGCCCCCTCTCCTCATCTCCCCACTATCCCCCCTTCCACCACTATACCCTGGCTAGTTCACAGGCAGTAGCAAAGGCCCAAGTTACAGATCCTGTCCCCGAGTCATTCGACATCATCTGAAGAAGTACCATATACCAACAAAGAGCTCATTGATATAGCTTCATCGCTGTGGTGGTCTCGCCTGCATTCCACCTCCCTGCTGTCCGCGAGGTCCGATCTCCCACGACTGTGTAGATCCAGACCAGTGGGCAACTTGAGGCGACTTCCTGGAGCTCCCACGGTCACACCCCAGCACTGCTGAAGGCACCGTTCAGCCAACGTCTTATAAAACCAATCGATTTCCATCAGAAAAAGGTGACATCCCATTCGGCATCCGTAGGAGCATCTACCAATTTTTCTCTCCCAGGTGCGTAGAGCAGGCCACTCAGGACCTAACCTGACACCCCTTCACTCAATGAGCTCCCTCTCTCTGCCCTGACCTTGTCTAGTGTTCTTCCTGGTTGCTGCTAGAAGAGGATTCATCCACAGTCATCCTCGACTTAGTCTCGCCACGATTGGACTTCGGGAGCTGCCGTGGCGACTTCATCCGTCTGCTATAGTACCCTAGGTCCAGCTCGAGCCATAGCATAGAGGTCCAGATCCAGAGTCTGCCACAACCAGCGTCGACGCTGAACGATCCCACGAAAATTCAGGAGCTTTCCTGGGTTAGTCAGTAAAGGATTGGCACTGGTTTTGGCATCTGCTGAGTCCGATACAGCCTGTGGCGGCATCAACAGTGACTCACTATCCTGTAGTCCCAGACCTAGACAGAACTAGAGAGGTGCCCTTCCGGCACTGACTTAGCTAATCTCCCATCCCCGCCTGGCTGGCTTAGTGCCCCTCCCTGTGCGGAGGTAGTTTTGATGTAAATCTAAGTTCCCCACCCCTTGTCCAACCCTCATGCGTGAGGTGTAGTTCATGTAACAACAGGGCGCCATCCAAAGCTACATCAGCGCGACGTGCGGGGGCATACCCACGTCTCCCCGCTCGCCTTCGTCTCCGGCCGGGATCGGCATTTTCACATTGATCAGGTGAGCCTCAGATCCTCTCCTTGCTGGTTTAATTTTGTTTAACTTAGTATTGCTTATAGTTGTGCCGTCGGCGGTGAGAGAGTACTCGTTCCAACTTTTCTTCAAATTGAGTGATCACCACGGAGAGAGAGTTGAGAGAGCAATCCTACAACCCACGCCCTCGGTGTGCTGGCCGCCCGTGAAATTGGGCATCCCGGACCCTTAGGGGTTCAGCCTCAAGCTAGCCAACCCCGGAACAGCAAGGTCCCACTTCGGACCCTCGCCCTGGTTCGACCGCCCAACCGTCACGGCGAGCAACCCATGGGGTTGGCCCAACGGAGGCCTTCCCACGCCCCGTTTGTGCCGAAATGAAGGGGATGCAACGGCGATCACCCCAGCAAGCATCTAGACTCCGACTGGGGTCAAAACGACACATGAATCGCAAGAAACGGGCGATTCCAACGAAATCACCCAAAAGGGTCACCGGACTTCCCAGGCTCCCCACGGTCAAACGGGACCGCCAATCGACGCGAAACTGGTATCAAAGGAATGATGACGTTCCCAGGAGTCCGTTGACTCCATCCGATCGCAGAACCGTCACCATTTTTCGGCAAAGCCTACGATCCTCGAAAAATTACAACGGGTCAAAACTCGCTCGTTCTTGCACCGTAAAACGTGAAACTGTGGGAAAATGAAGTACACACGCTAGGGAACCGTCCCTCTACCTCCACCGAAGATCTCGCATGCCGAAGCGACTAAACCACGCTGAAATCGTCAAAACACGAACCGCGCCGATTCTCAGAATCCACCAAGGGATCGCGCCACGCCACGCTTAATCCGCAGCTCCATCCCACGTTCTGATCTCCCTAACGCGTCCCTGCCTCAGCCAACTCCACAAGGTCGCGCGTCCCGCGCTGAGAGGTCGAAAGACGGGAAAGAAACGAGAGAGAAGGGAGGATGAGAAAATGAGAGGGGAGAGAGAGGGTTGAGATTTAAATAGGAAAATCTTATTTTTCAGAAAAATACTAAAAAATAGAAAATCACATTTCCACGATCCTTGGAACGCACCGATCGCAGCGGTACCACTCACGCCTGGGTGAACGACCCGGTTCACCTGCTGCGGAGTTCCGTAGGATTTGTCAAAACCTGTACGCGAAAATCAGAAAAACACATGGAAAAGGCCGCGGAACGCCTCCGGGCCTCCGAAACAGCTCCGGATCGCGCTATTCCGAGCATGAAAGATGTCCGAAACGTAATTTCAGACACAACGGAGTCAGACACTCTAGGAAAATAGATCCGGGACTCGAAAATAATGAGTCAAAATCCCAAAAAAGAATCTGATAAGACCCAATAAGGATCCGGGGCATCACATCAATGCACATTCTTGGTTTGAAGAACTAAGGTCGATGCACATCGAGCCAATGCAGAATGAAGGTCGACGCACATTTGCCTTGTGCATATAGAAGGTCGATGCACATTTGCCTTCAACACAGCAAAGGCTGATGCACACTTGCCTTCAACGCAGTAAAGGTCAGTGCACATTGAGCCTGTGCAGAATGAAGGTCAGTGCACATTGAGCCTGCGTAAAATGGAGGTCAGTGCACATTGAGCCTACGTAGATTGGAGGTCGGTGCACATAGAGCTGGCGCAAGACCAAGGTCGGTGCAGGTTTTGCTTCAATGAACAAAGTTAGAGCACATGTGATCTCTAGGGTCGGTGCATGTCTGCCTTCGACGCATCAAAGTCTGAGCAATGTTTGCTTTCAACATTAGAAGGTCCATGCACGTTTTCTCGTAAGCATATCAGGTCTGTGCACATCTTGAATGAATGTCGATGCACATACGCTCTTTGCATTAGAAGGTCTATGCACATATGAAGACAAGGTCTGAGCACGTTGCAGAAGGTCTAAGCAACGTTTGCCTTTCAACATGCCAAGGTCTGTGCAATGTCTGCCATCACCTTACAAGGTCTGAGCAACATTCGCCTTTCAACATGACAAGGTCTGTGCAATGTCTACCATCACCTTACATGGTCTAAGCATGCTCCTAACCAAGGTCTGTGCATGTTTGATGAAATGCCCCAATGAAGAAGAAGGTCTACCTCTGTCCTCCCAGAAGCATTTCAAGTCGATTCTCTGTCAGATCAAGTGGGCCATCCAGAGAGAGAAAATAGGTATTGCAAGTGTCCAAATGCATGGATTTCGAGGTCTAGATGGAGTACCCAGGGTTGACTTTTGTCCCTGTCAACATATCACATCTTATCTACCTCTTTGGAGATGATTCTGTCAGAAATCCAGCTAGAGGAAGGACACATCACAGTCTGCCACCTTATTTACTGTCACCCCATGTGACTCTTGTCCTAGTAGTCCTCAGCAAGACAGAATTAACTCCAGCCAATGAGAAGACCACATGTCTAAAGGGCATGTAATGTGAAGACCTAAAATTGACTTATGGAAGATTTAGTCAGCTCCTTTCTTCTCTACCGCCACTGTCCTATCCTTGTACTTGAAGCCAGCCAGCTCAAGTCGTACTCCTGGCAGAGATCTTTCTCAAAGTCAAGAAAAGATTTTTGGAGGGAATCTTCTTTACCACATTTGCTTAAGGCTTGGCTATAAATATGAAGCTTCCTCAAGAGAAGAAGCTGCTGCTGCCCAGAGAGAGCCACGCCCTTGAGCCTCTAAGAAGAAATCCTGTGAGAAAGAAAGGAAGGGTGTGAGAGTAGCCCAGCACCTGTAGACTTCAGTCCAGTGCTGTAAAAGAAGAAGAAAAGAGAAGCCTTGAGAAAGAGAACAGTTCTGTAGTCTACCTGAGCTTGAAGAACCAGATCTTCAGATCTGAATTTTGTAGCTGCAATCACCAGCTTCCAAATCTTGATCTATAGACTCTGTTGGTGTTTATTTACATTCCACCATTCTTGTGTTTTTTGCACTGCACTTGTAGTATTTTCCTTTTACATTTTTGTCTACTTCTTGTACCGTCCCTACTGCTTTGTGTATAGGAAGACAGGCGGAGGTGTGGTCCAGTGTGTGCAGAACCGTCCCTACCGATTTTGTGTGTAGGAAGATAGATGAAGGTGTGCTCCGATCTGTGGAGAACTATCCCTACCGATTTTGTGTGTAGGAAGACAGATAGAGGGTTTTTCATTCTGTGATTTTGAGGCATGTCCCTGGTCAAGCTGTGTGTTAGTAGGAATGCCTCACTCGGTTTGGTGAGGGGTGGATGTAGGTTGTGGGTTTACAACCGAACCACTTTAAAATCCATGTGTTGTGGGTTGTGTAACTTATGTGATTGCTCTATTTTATCTATCCCATTCACAAGTTGTGTGTTTGCTATATCAACAGATTCTTGATTGCTTTCTATAGCACACATCTTCATATTGCTCACACACACACACACATACACAGAAGGTTCAAGGAGCAGCCAATCTTAATTCATGAGATTTTGGTTGATCTCTAGCATTCACACATATAGCTAGTTATCACACTTAGTTAATATGTGTTGAGTCCCTTGCTGTCTAGTGCAATAAATCACTCATAGCCCTTAACCACATTGAAGCAGCATCAACCTCGCTGTAGTGCAGCACTAACCTTAGCTCTCCACCTAGCTATGATCTGTTGAGCTTAAGCTTCTACCTGTGCAGTCCATGGATCTATTTTATCGCCATTTACACTTAAGCTATTCCATCTAAATCTGCTGTGCTTTGTCCCTAAGTGCTTTAATTGTCTTATAGGGGTGGTCTATGTTGTTGGTAGTCAAGTTTTTAAATAGGCCATTGTTCGTGAGAGGATCTATTCAACCCCCCCTTCTCGATCCCATTGCACTGCACGGGAAACAATAGGTGGTATCAGAGCCAAGCTCTGCCATTCATAGATCCCATGATCTGTAGAGAAAGATCTCAATGCATTTAATCAAATGATAAAGTTACAAATGAGAGAGTGGGGTGGCCTATTTATAGGCATCCACTTTTCACATGACAAAAGTACCCTTGACAAACCACTAAAAGACCAAGCCTATCCTAGACTCAATCCTACGGGCCCATAATTGAGGTACTAAGGCCCAATTAAGCTTAATAAGAGAAATGGACTAACAGCTTGACTCAATTAAAGGAAATTACATGAGACATGACTCAATAAAAGGAAAATTTCATATGATAACATAGTCAGACTCCTCAAAGTGATGTCGGCGATCCGAGCCAAAGAGAGCGCTGTGAGATGCCCTCATCACTTAAGGCCCATTTTTATTACTCAACTTAGACCCCAAAATATCTGTACCTATGTGGAGATGGTCCAACGGGCACATTTATGTAAAAGGACCTTGGAAAATGTCAAAAAATTTAAAGGCAAGGAAGAGGAGTCTAGCCGAAAGTCCGATCGACGAGAAAGGAAAGGAGGGAGATTTAGCATCACGGAATCCTACAAGTCCCGTGACAACAAGAAGAGATCCTGTAAAGACAACGGGAGTAGAAATGGCAAAGGAAAGAAGATCAAGGAGGAAGATAAAGCTGTTACAATTGCTTGCAGCTTCTGTGACAAGTTCGGCCATTTGGCTGAATAATGCTGGAAGCATCTTGGCACTTGTTTAAGATGTGGAAGCCAGGAGTATCGCATGCCCGACTACCCTTTGATGAAAGATCAACCCTCCAAAAATGACGGCAGACGAAGGCGTCAGGCTCATCTCAATGCTATCATAGATGAAGAAACTACTAAGGAAGGAGAACTGATAGAAGGTACTATTCAAATTTACTCACATCATGCATTCATGTTATTTCATACTGGTGCTTCTCGTTCCTTTATTTCTGGCGTTTTGCTAAGACGTTGCCAATTGCACCTATTCCGTTACCTTCGAATTTATCTACAGTTACAGCCTTAGGTTTGGGAACAAAACTTGAAACTTACCTTCCCAATAGTGAAGTTGTCATAGAAGGTCACAATCCCCCCGTAAATCTCGTATGCCTTGATATGGAGGGCTACGATGCCATATTTGGAGTAGATTGGCCTTGTGACCATTATGCCGACATTAATTGTCGCAATAGGCGGATTTCTTTTCATAAACCAGATCTCCCAAAATTTTCTTTCCTTGGCATCAAATATAGGAAGCACCCTGCCCTTATTTCTTCCCCTCACGCCTGTAAACTCATTTTGATGGGGTCATCACTATCTGATCCCACACTTGGGGCCCGTCTTCTCACCACGGGGACATCCAGCATGGTCAAATTATCTATCTTCTAGTCCTATGTAATTTTTATCATTGAGTAGAAATCATAATCATAATTGAAAAGAGTCCAAGGTTAAAGAAGTCGTACCGGTCGGTGGGCGCCCCGGAACACCTGGTCCCAGTAGTGCCGTGCATACATGGTGTAGTACGCCGCATCGCTCTCTGCCCGGACAGTCACTGCCCGCCCAAGGGCTGTCCAGTCAGCAACCTGCGTAGCATTCCTCAAAGTCCAATCGAACGTCGCGATCAGGCCTCTCACTGACCTCAAAACCCGCTCTCCTACCTTCTCTGGCACCGAAAACTTCACCGCGGGTTGGTGAACCCCGAGGGTCCTCATCACCAATCTATAATGTAGTGGCTCCACCACATTCATGTAGTGAAGTCACACGTCTCGGCTGGCAAAGGCTAGGGCCCCGACCACCCACGGCTAGTCCGCCTGGCCCTCCTCTCTATAAGGCATCCACCGCACCTGCAAAAATGAGAAAACTGCATCAGCATCATAACCATATAGGAAAGCATTTAATCAGAGAGTCTGAGTTTAGAATCATACCAAGGCGTACGGCAGAGCGTCTATGTCATCCTACAACTCCCTGACCTGTCACCTCAGGGAGCCAGTCTCTCGAGGTGCTACCCACCTCCGTGCTATCTGGAGAAGCCCAGGGTGGGCCTCCTCCCCTCTACCTAGTGCCCGTAGGTACACATATGCCCAAACTTACATTACAGTAGCGCGTCAGCATTAAGAAAGCATATAGAAGTCATAAGGATAGAACTAGGGTAAGAGTCGTACCTGGAGTAAGGGGGAGAAGACACCGAGCATGGTCCGACGCGCCGTCGAACTCAACGTGTCGAACAGGAAGGCTAGGACTGTAGCAACCCAAGCGTAGGTGCCCACGTGGTCGAGCTCCTCGAGGAAAGGGAGGAAGCGGCAGCTCATCATGTCCGCCCGCGCGGAGAAAAGGAGCCGCCCGAACATCAGCATCAGAAAGCGTCGCAGCACCTGATCGGCCTCTGCTCTCGGCTGCGCGGCTACCCTTGATCTGGCTAAGTCCACCAGGCACTGCAAGTGCTGCTCTGGCTCCTCACCAACTACTCTCCCCGTCCGTCTCAGCCCTAGGCTGTCCTGTAGATGCGCCCGAGGGAGGAGGTTCGACTGCCTCTCGGGGTGCCACAGCTCTAAGTCCAACAGCTCCCGAGCGATCCCGCGGTAGTCGGGAAAGGTAGTCCCGCTAACCGGTAGGCCGTGCACTCACAGGCCAGTGAGCCTGGCCACATCCTCCAGCGTGGGGACCATATGCCCCCACGGGAAGAGGAAAGTCTGACTCACTGGATCCCAGCGGTCGTGCAGAGCATAGAGCAGTCCTGGGTCCGTTATGTTCACTTAACGGTCTCAAGTAGGCCAGTTAAATTCTTCTGTGGCTGAGTAATGATCTGTCTGTTCTCTCTGTTTGCCCTACCGACCTTTCTTACAATTCACACATACGTCCGCTATTCTTTACTGACCTGCTCCCGTTCACATTCATGCATTCACTCACATACATCCACACGCACTCACATCCATTCACAACCATCCGCTCTCACATTCATTCCCACATTCATTCATACAATCATGCATTTTCAAAATTCCACATTCACACAATCACATACATATTCCCTTCCTCGCATTCATTCCATTCACAACCAACCATTTCATGCAATCACATTCATTCATACATATTCATCCACAATCACATTTTCACAAAACAAAAATTTTCTTCATTTCATTATATCAAGTGTCACATAATGTATGTAAACCAAAAAAATAGAAAACCCAAAAACAAACAAAAATATCACTCCGCCGGTCTGTCGCTATCCCCAGTGTCCTCGTGTCACTTCGGCGGTGGCTCCATGGCGCTGTGCTCCTCTTCTTCCCTTGGGCGCCTCCTCTCCGCCTCCTCATTCCTCCAGTGGGTGGAGGAGCTAGCCAAGATGTCTCCCACTGATGCGCTCGGCGCCATGCTCCGTGAGCCTCCGGCGGCGCCACTCTGCGACATGGTCCCCTCGAGTGCCCGGCCCATCAGCCGAATGATCCGCTCCATGGTTCGCAGCTCGATCTTCAATTCATAAATCTTAAGGCATGCCTCGCGAGCCTCGGTCCGATACTGCTCGATGTCTGCCGCCTCTCCACTCAATCGGGTCACCTCTCCCCAGAGCTGGTCAACCTCCTCTCGGAGATGGGGCACCTCGACCACTTTCGCCAATGCTATAGCTAAATCCCTTGCCTGCACATTGCATTGCATATTGGTCAGTCTAGGCATTTGCATAATCAGGAAGCATTTTTAGGAAAAGCTTGGTTTCTTACCCACTCCGCGAGGGTAGCCTCGGCCTCCTCGGCTCGAGCTATGGCCTAGGTAAACTCGGCATCCTGCTCAGCCCGTCCCCCTGCTGGCTGTGAGGAGGAGGATGGCGCATCTGGTCTAGTCTTCTGGGCTCCCTCGGCCCGCTGCATTTTAAAGAGGTCAGTCAAGGTTGCATAAAGCATTTCAATTTTTAAGTCTAGGAAAACTCACCAGAAGCTGTAAGGCTACTCGGTACTCGTCCCACTGCTGCACTGTAGCGTGGAGGAGTCCCTCGAGCTCGGCTATGCACCCTTCTGGGTCTAGCTGCATTTAGAACAAGTATCATGCATATCAGTCATTTATTCATTCGTCCGGCCAGCGACCTGTGCGCCTTCCAGAAGCTGCTCCAGCCTCATCTCCCATCTTCTGATCAAGCCCCTTGGAGAATCCTTACTAGGGTCGTCCAGATTTCAGCTAGAGGTGGTCCCGCCCCATTTGGAGTTCACCGTCGAGAGCACCGGTGTCAACAACCCACACCTATCCTGCAGTCCAAGCCTCCAGCGACTAGAACAAGCAGCTCACCACAGGGCATACCATAGTCTCGTCTGCCATCTTCAGCTAGAGCCCTTTGGAGGAATTGATCAGAGGTCAGTCAACTTTCAGTCAAGCTTGGTCTCACCTCTTTCTGATCTTCCCATTGGGAGATACGCCCACAACAAGCCTCCCCTATCCGACCGGCATCTTGCACTACGCGACTTCACAAGAATCAGCGGTACCGGCGTCTCAGACCTCAGATTGGGGCCATTCCAGCTCTGAAAGATCCCTGGGATGTCCCCCTTCGTGAAGACTTGGGCCCCGCTGCGTCCCGGCCTCAGATCAGATAGCTACGCCATCGTAGAGTCAAGTCCAGAATTCTGTCCCTGCAACCAGCCTGACCCAGTCAACATCCAGGAGCCACAACGGGCGTGATCGGGTGATTCAGGAGGTGAATTTTGGTTTAGAAGCACTAGACTGAGTAAGCTTTCAGTCAAATTGATCCCGCCTCGATCTGATATTCCATCTGGGAGTACGGCCTCGTCCAAGCCCTCTCTGGTCTGTAGCAGAGAAGCTCGGCGCAGTTCTGCGAAATCTTCTGTACCCGGTGCATCTGAGATCAGAACGAGACGACGTTTCTTCCAGGAGCAAGCTAAGACGTCAAGCTTTCCAACGCATCCAGCCCCGCCACCATCGAACGTCCCAAGAAGGTTCTACGTTCCCTGAAAACCTGCTAGTTACAGAAGGCAGAAACTACAACCTGAAGGCGAAGATTCGAGTCGGTTGGTCCCCGACCACCTCCGTTCCCCACCCCGCCTGGCCGGCTTGCAGCCCCTCCCTGCGTGGAGGTAGTTTTAGGTGTAATATCAATTAATCCCAATCCCGAGATCCCCCTCCTGCGAGAGGTGTAGTGTTGTACTAATCAGATTTTCAGGTTAGAGCGACACTGGCGCAGCGTGCGGGCGCGTACCCACGCTTCCCCGCTCGCCTCGTCCCCGACCGGGATTGGTGTATTCACACCGATCAGGTGAGCTCCGGGCCACATCCTTTGCTAGTTTTGCTATTACTTAGTTAGTATTGCTTTCTAGCTCTGTCGAACGGTGAGCGAGCGCCCTAACCAAATTTTCATCATTTGAGTGGCCACCGCGGAGTGAGGTGAGAGCGAACCGGAGGTAGGGTGACGATCCCTAGCTCATTGCCGTTCCATTCCCGCGATTTGTAGGCCGAGGCGAGGCCGAGTGGGGCTTATTTTGCGCCGGGAAGGGTGAGCACGCCATGGGGAGAGTTCACCCGATCCACCGTTTTAAGTCACTAAATCACGTTTTGGGAGTGTAGAATCATGCTAGGGGACTTTGGGGTTTGTTCCTCATCATTTTCCCCCTCCGTGGGGCATGTTTGGGGCCGGAATGGGGGACCTCGGTGGAGTTTACCGTTTCCGCACCCGCGGCATTGTGCGGTCGAACCAGAGACCGCACAAGCCTTGTGCGGCCCTGGTCTGGCTGCACAACGGCTCGGCGCGCTTCGAGTGAGGCTCGACACGCAGTGGGGGTTGTGCGGTCTATCGTGAGACCGCACATCCCTTTGGACGACCCTGTGCCGACCGTCCATCCCATGGGTTTTGACCGTTGTTTTGACAGTTATACAGTATTTTGGGATGTACGGCCAGGGGCAGGCCGCATAACCCCTTGTGCGGCCATGAGCTAACCGCAAATCCCCTATGCCTTTTTGGCTCGACGTGCAGTGGGCTTGTGCGGCCTGTTAGGGACCGCATAACCCTTGAGCGGCCCAGGATGGACCACTCATCCTGTGAGTTTCTGACCGTTGCTTGTGACCGTTACACAGTGTCGTGGGGTGTGCGGCTAGGGACTGGTCGCACATACCCTTGTGCAGCCTGAGCATGACCGCACAGCCCTTGGAGTTATGGCAGGTTGGGCGGCCACGGTTGGACCGCACCTGCCTTGTGCGGCTGGGTGCCAATCGCACATGATGGGGTTGAGCGGCCCAGAGTGGACTGCACATGCCTTGAGTGGCTAGTTCACGGCCGCCCTTCTTCTGTGTGGCCGATGATGGACCGTTCATCGTCTGAGACTTAGCCGATGGTTTTTCGTGTCGATGCGAGTTTCGGGTGAGCGGACCTCGATCCACATGCTGACCCGTGGTCTGACTGATGCTGGGCATCACGTGGGGACCGGGTGTGGGCGCCGTGTGGAGGTCCCAGAACGTGACGTCTTCGGCCTGCGCCACCGTGAGTCGGTGTTGTACGAGGAGCGATCCTTGTACTCGTTTACTTTCGGAGTCGGTTTCCGTGACGTGAGGGTCTATGCTTCTGGTGACCCACCCACTAGTCGTAGTTTCCACGGCACGCGTGTGTCGGCCCACTAGGAGCACTGGTGTGGCATACCCGAGAGAGATGGTGAGTAAGCTGGTTACCGTAGGGCCCCCGCGTACCGCCCGGGTCCGGGCTCGGTGTGGGGAATTACCAGCCAGAGGCGTTGACGCACTAGAAGAAATTGATGGCTCAACCTTCTTGTATTTCTTCTGCTGCGTCCACTCAGCCAGCAAGAGGCATTGACGCACTAGACACTTTTGTTCACTTGAGTCCACGTTACTTCAGTTATGTTTCTTGCACAACTGCATCCACGCAGCCAAGCTGGTGCATTGACCCAGTAGAAGATTTACTGGCTTCAAACAAGTTCTATGTTCAGCTACTTGCAACACTACTACATCCACACAGCCATGCTGGTGCGTTGACGCCTTTGTGTTCACAAGCTTCTATGTTCCAATAGAAACTTGTTTGAAGGCTGCGTCCACGCTGTCGTTCAGCAGCGTTGACACAGTGGATGTCTTCTTGATACTTCAGCTACTGTTGAACATTTTTGAAGGCTACGTCCACGCTTTCGTTCAGCAGCGTTGACGCAGTGGTGTCCTTCTGATGCTTTGACTGTTGCGTCCATGCTTGAGCCTACAGCGTCGACCTTTGAGCTTGCAACGTCGACCTTTTGATGCAAAGGCTTGAGGGATGGTCCTTTCTGCTCTGCTGCATCCACGCTTGAGCCTGCAGCGTGGACGCAGGCCTGATGAGTACCTTCACTTAGACTTGAAGTTTATTCAAGACTGCGTTGGCCCCTTGGAGTATGTAGCGTTGACGCTTGAAGGCTTGAAGGCTTTGGACTACACTTAACAGGCTGTTGCGTCTACGCTGCAGTGCTACAGCGTTGACGCCTTGGTGCCTTGCATCGATGTACTTTCTTTGTTGCATCTACACTGCATTGCTATAGCGTCGACGCCTCCATGCATTCAGCTTCTGTCATTCATTCCAATTAGAAGCTGGTTCTGTCAAATAATCAACCCAAGATAAGTGCTTGTGTTATTGAAAACTAATTGAGCTTATCATCTTAGTAATCAGTTTATCAATGCATTTACCTTTTGATTGTCATCATCAAAACCAGAGAGACAACAAGGAAGACCACCAGAAGAAGGAAACAAGATGTGTCCACTGACGTCTTACACTGCGTCTCAAGCCACCACGTAGTCCAGCTAACGACAAGCGAGTGACACCACAACACAAGTACCGCGCTGAGGGACTAATCAGAGTAACACCCGTTGACGTAAGTCCAAGCCTCTGATCACATGTGCACACACTGACTCATTGCCTTGAGCCAGGCCTCTAGCTAGTTTTCCCTCCCAATAGGATGCTACTGACTATGCAAGAGGGCCCACGAAAACCAGCCTAAAAATTGTATAACGGGAATGCCCCGCCACCTCTCCTAGGTGGGCCGACACGGAAGTCGTCAGGCTACGACTAGTGGCTCCATCGAACCCAATCGTTCAAAGGGTCTTGGCTGGCTTAGGCTGACCCCTAAGGGTCTGGGATTCCCAACTTGAGTGGGGGCTGGCACGCCGGGGGCGTGGGTTTGGGGTGGCACTCTCTCGCTTTCCGCGGTGGGCACACTAGAGTGGTGTGCAAGATCGGGCTCTCGGCTCACCGTCCGATGGGCATTCAAGACAATACGAAATTAGCAAAGCGGTAACCAGCCAAGGGGTAACAAGCCCTTATCTGACCGGTGTGAAAACACTGATCCTGCTCGGAGATGAGGGCGAGCGGGGAGGCGTGGGTACACACCCCACGCCGCAGTGATGGCGCTTGACCTAAAATTAGGGAAACCTACAGCACTACACCTCACATAGGAGGGAGATCTTGGGGTGGGAGTTAAATACTTACATCTAAAACTACCTCCACGCAGGGAGGGGCCTTCAGCCGGCCAAGCGAGGGGAGGGTATGGGCTAGAATCTTAACGTGCCGGACTCCTTGTCGGTGCTGCCAACTTCTGGGATTGCAAGATAGTCGGTCGAAGCGTATGCCGCTACGGATGCTCCTGAACTCCAATTGGGCCGAAACTAGAGCCAAAATAATCTGATCTAGCCCAGGAAGACGTTGTAATTTTTTGGATTAACCCTGAATCGGCTGCTGGATGGTGCAGGTCATGGAACAGTGCTAGTCTATCCTGGTGCTGGCCGCTCCCAGGGTCTTGCTACTGGAAGAAGGAGACGCCACGGGCAATCCTGAACTTGGATGGAGGCGGGGCTGGTACCGAGACGACCGCAGACGTGTCTTCTTTCAGCTGGGAGTAACGGCAACCTCAGAAGACATTGGGGTTGTTTGTACTAGCCACAAGAGTGGAGGTGGGTCCATTTAGGACTAGAGGAACCAACATGGCGTGACTTCTGTAGAAAATTCGTTAACTTCTGATGCCGGGGTCAGAACTTTGTTCTGCTTCTTGAGGATGAAAGAGGACTGGTAGAAGCTGCTCTCAGCCAAGTTGCACGTCCAGATCTGCCCGGGAGTGGTCATGGTGGATATTTTTCTGGGGCTCTAGTTCTCTACCTAAGAGATTTTGTGCAGTCGGGGGAGAATCACTCTCGCGGACAGCTCAGAGCTCGGATGTAGATGAAACTACCACGCTTGGAAGGCTCTCTGGACGTCCTTTCCAGTGGTGTATGGTTTGCCACCAGAAGAGTTGAGGAAGGGCCAGAGAAGTTGTAGTTTCTAGGACCTCTATTGTCTGCCTGTGACCTACCACTGGAGCTGCACCCTTGTGATGGCTAATGAAGCAAGAAGGAAGGGCTGCAATGCAAGGGGTTGAGAGAATCGGAAAACACACAGAGCATATGACAAAGGAAAACAACAAAAGAAAATAGAACAAACATAAAATGGAAACGACTGTAGCTCTCGCAGTAGCAGATTGGTCTGGATCTGATCCAGAAGCCAACAAAAGGCAAGACACATGTTGCTTCAATCTCGACCACTCTCTCTCTTCGTTTTCCTCTCTCGATCTTCTCTTCTTCTCTGATTACACACTGGCTCTCTCTCTCATCTCTTTTCTTCTTCTTCTTCTTCTTCTTCTTCACAGACTTCGGCTCACTCTTCTTGTCCTCAGCTGCTCACTCTCAGATTCTGCCGTCTTCTCCTTGTCAATCCTGCTCTTCTTTGAAGGAAGAACCTCTTCTTTTATACGCAAAGCAGAGCCTCCGGAAGAAGCTTGGATAAGAGGTTTCTGTATCCTTTTCTTCTATTGGTCCACGTGACAGAGGGAAGAAGAATATCGCTGACAGGGACTCCTCGGATCACGCGCCAATCATCGGTTCTGTTAACTCCCACGGACTCATGCTTCAGGCGTGACTAAGAGTTCACGTGACGGAGGGGCTGTGTCTCCGGCCCTTTACGCCACCCAGGTGTTCGATCCTTGATGCCTTAGCAAACAAGGGTTTTTTATTCCTTAAATCCTTGTCAACAAGGTAGAGGCATTTAAACCAACACCTTATCATCATTAAGTAGATCAGAGAGATATTTATAATACATGGTTTATAAAGATTATCATAATATATCAAAACCATGGAAATTAGATGACAGAATGACAAAAGGCACAGACCAAGCAACGTGCAAAGACATTATCCACAACGCGCACACACCTTGCGCGTATGTGTGATGCAAACTATGCACGAACCTTTGTATGCTCACGGCAAGAACTGCTCAGACTATGCCTATGTTTTTGCAAAACGTGCACCGACTATGACATGCACAGCCCTTGTATGCACGGGCCTGAGACGTGCTGGAAATAGATAAGCACAGACTTCATATCGTAATGTGCAAATATACACAGACTTATAATGCATATGAGGAATTGAGTACAGACCATATAAGTCTATATGCACGGACCTTGACAGCATATGAGGAGACTTGCACTGACCTAGCATATGCACGGACCTTGATAGCATATGATCAAATATGCACGGACCCTAACTGTCAACTACACAAATATGCACAGACCTTACCTACATGCAGCACCACAATTTGCACAGACCTTATGCCAGCCCACAGCAAAAATTGCACCGACCGTGAATGTGCTTAAGATAAAACTAGCACCGACTTGGATTGACATTATGCTTGACTATGCACGGACCTCATAGTCACACTAGATGAGGTGTGCAAGTGCGGGCTCTCGGCTCGCCGTCCGACGGGCATTCAAAGCAATACGAAATGAGCAAAGCAAGTAACCAGCCAAGGGGTAGCAGACTCTCACCTGACTGATGTGAAAACACTGATCCCGCTCAGAGACGAAGGCGAGCGGGGAGGCGTGGGTACGCACCCGCACACCGCGGCGATGGCGCTTGACCTGAAAATTAAAAGAGGGCTACAACAGTACACCTCGCACAGGAGGGGAATCTTGGGGTGGGGGTTAAGTGCTTACACCCAAAACTACCTCCACGTAGGGAGGGGCCTTCAGCCGGCCAAGCACGGGGAGGGGATGGTGCTAACACTAGATGCGTCGGACTCCTTGTTGGTGCTGCCAGCTTCTGGAATCGTAGGACAGTTGGTCGAAGAGTACACTGCCACTGAAGCCCCCGAACTCCAATTGGGCCAAAACCAGAGCCAAAACACTCCGATCTGGCCCAGGAAGATGCTCTAATTTTTTGGATTAACCCTGAGGTTGGCTACTAGATGGTACAGGTCATGGAACAGTGCTGGTCTGTTCTAGTACTGACCGCTCCCAGGATCTTGCTGCTGCAAGATGGAGATGCCACGGGCCGTCCTGAACTCGGATGGAGGCGGGGATAGTACCAAGACGACCGTAGACAAGTCTTCTTTCAGATGGGACTGACGGTAACCTCAGAGGATGTCAGGGTCGATCGTGCTTGTCAGAAGAGTGGAGGTGGGTCCGTTCAGGAATAGAGGAATCAACTTGGCGCGACTTCGGTAGAAAATTCGTAACCTCTGATGCCGGGGTCCAAATCTCATTCCGCTTCTTGGGGATGATAGAGGACTGGTAGAAGTTACTCTCAGCCAAGTTGCACATCCAGATCTACCAAGGAGTGGTCGTGGTGGAAGACTTTCTAGGGCTCTGGTTCTCTGCCTGGGAGCTCTTGCACAGTCAGGGGAGAATCACTCTCGCAGACAGCTCCAAGCTCGGATGAAGACGAAACCACCGCCCTTGGAAAGCCCTCTGGATGACCTTTCCAGTGGTATATGATTTGCCACCAGAAGAGTTTGGGAAGTGCCAGAGAAGCTGCAATCTTCAGGGCCCTGGCTGTCTGCCTGCGACCTGCTACCAGAGCTGCAACTTGTGGTGGCCTATGAAGCAAGAGGGGGGGATGCAATGCAAGGGGATGATGGTTGATGGCTATGGGAGTGGGAGGACGTGGTTGGGGTCCTTGGGGGGGTTGTGGGGGCAGAGGAGGAGAGGGTGGAGTGGGCTAGGGTTGTTGGGAAGAGAGGGAAGTTTGAATTTTGGCCTTGGGACGAACTGTGGGTTATGAAACCCTTCTCTGGGGGAATAATTTGTGGGGAGGCGATGCGCCTAACATTGAACCCCGTGTAGAAATATTCCGTTGGATGGTGGTACATCATAGCAACACCTCACCAAATGTGAGATTAACCTCCCGAAATTTGGTATAATAAATTATGGGTGCAACAAATGCCCCCCACGGGACATACGTCCACGTTAGAGGCGGGGGCGGGTGGCCCGTGCCTTCCACGACCTTTTGCTGTCCTCCGGGCTCATAGGCACGCCGGGGTTTTGTGTGACTTTTCATAGTCTTGTTGCTGCCCATATGCTGGTTTCATTGACTGAGCTTTCTATGATCTTGGCCTTGCAGCTCCTGCAGACATGACTCGTTCCAGACGGAGCAGAGAGACTTCCCAGAGATCCAGGACCAGCGGTGGTGATGATCACTATGTACAAAGGACGGACAGGCCTATGCCACCATTCCCCCCTCGTAGCATTAACCCTGGGGGTTTTGACGCGGTGGACCGCGGAGTTACTTGGGTCACTGAGGGCCCGATTGGGGAGGCTAGCACCGCTGAGGGTGTTGTTGACGTCTCCAGGATCACGAGGAGGCAGGGATGCTACATTTATGATCGGTCGGGCGGCTATCCATCGCACTTTCCACTGGACCGTCATCTCCTGCCTTTCATCTAGAGCTTTGTGCCACCTGGAGCAGAGGCGGACGACCCCCGGCTTCCAGACGAGAGGCGCCGCCTAGAGCGGGCCATATTGCTTGGACGGGACAGCATGCATGGCACCTGCAGTTTTTCCTATCCGAGCTTCCCAGAGGGGTTTGTGCGACAGCGACAATACCCTGATCAGAGGAGTCTAGGCTCCTTCAGGGAGTTTGACAGCTTTACTGTGAGGGCAGTGCCATCTTCACCAGCCGTTTGGCATCTGGCGGGACATCACAAGGCCGCAGACGTTGTTCTCGACGGGATGTTTCTGACTCCCTCCAGCGCAGCCTTTGCACATGATGACTATGAGACTGACTGCATGCTAGAAAGGATTTTGGCACTGAGGACCCCAAGCTGGTACGGGAGATGGGTCGTTGTTCCTTCCCATTGCTACCGCCGTGACGCCACAGAGTGGCTGTGGGGCGTACTGCTGGTTTATAAGACAGCACTTGACAGGGCCGGTATACGCCATGCAGTGACAGCGGCTTTATATTCATATCCCTGCCATACAGGACTGGTTCAGGCCTTAGCCGAGAGATTCAACAGGCGCTGGAACACGTTCATGACTGCTGAGGGGGAGACTTCACTGGACCTGTGGGCCTTCCACAGGATTTCTGGTCTCCCAAAGGGGTCAGATATAAAGTCTTGAAAGTCTTAAGGGGCATGATGTTGACAGCCGCACCGGCATCCACCAGAATCTGGTTTACTTCATGCCCATTGATTTTTTCCTTCATGTAGAGGGGCCAGTTATGGCACGGAGGAGAGAGCAAAAAGTATTTCTCCGTGAAGGTGACAATGGCTGTGAAAGCTTCATACGTGGCATCTTTTATTTCTGCCACATGCACTTCATAGACTTTCGGCTCTTGAAGTATCTTGATAAGGATTTCCCTCAGATCTTTACTCCAAGCGATGGCTTCCCAGATTGTGATACCGGCAGGGAAGCGCTTCATCTGGTGAAGGACCTTCCGGTCGGCTCGGGCTCAAGCATCCTCCAGTGACTGTAGTATGTCGGGCTGGATCTACTGTGGGCTTTCGCGTCGCTCCTCACCAGGGAGGCACACTGCCTTGCCTTTGTCACTGGGGTCAGGCTGGCTACGGCTAGCCGCAGACTCTTGGAAGAAAGAAGCCAACAATGGCTCATCTGAGGGAGACTAGAGGACTGGTTCATCCTTGCCAGATGGCCCTGCTTGTTCTGCAGGACATGATGGAGTCGGTGCTGGGACTGGGGTGCTGGTGACGATCTCCTCGGTGCCAACAGGGTTAAAAATGCTGGTTTGCCCCCAGATCTCCACTAGTGGGATCAAGGCAGGTTGTTCTCCTCGCAAGAGGATGACCCTTTCTGGATCGAAGGCAGACGGGCGGAGAGACGAGTCAGGGACTCTTCCGCGGCCTCTGCTACGTCCACGACCGCGGCCTCGGCCACGACCGGTGTGCTCTGGGGCTGGTTGTAGTCTGTGTGGATCCGCAGCCCTTTGTCTGGTTCTGGATGCTACCGGCTCACCTCGCCGAGAGGCGTTGATATTGTCTGGGGGTGGGATGGCCACCATGTTACAGGTGCAGCCACGAAACATCTGTTCCAGCTGTTCCACGGTGATCTCCTTGTCCTTATAGAACAAGGTGAGCTCTTCTGGGACGCGGAGTGTTTCACCTTCATTGACCTTCTGGATCATTTCTTGGACCCAGTCCCAGAGGCGAGCTCATTTTTGCAAGTCTTCCCACGGGATGTAGCTATCGAGTGGGATGGGCTCGGTAGGGCGAAGAGGAATGTATTCCTCCAAGTTGTCGATGAGCCATTGTAACCACTAGAGAGGCGTCAGCGCTGCTGGGGACTGCAAGGCAGGCACTTGTTCAGCTTGCTTCTTGAGCCACCTTTTGAGATTCTTCCTTCTATTCCTCTCCTGTTTCTTGGCAATGGCCGTCTCCAGGGGAGTAGGAGGAGGAGGCACGGGAACTGGAGCAGATAGGTCCGCACGGGGATACCGTCGAGCCGATGAGTTTGTAGGGCGAGGTCGGTGACTCCTCTTTGCCCGGATCTCAATCTAGGTACCTTCCGATTGCTATAGTTGAAAGGTGGCATTGATCGCCTGCTCGATAACTTTGAGTGGTAATTCCTGGCAAGCAGGGATGCTGGGACTAGTGTCCGAAGATGTAGACATGACTTGTTGCCTCTACTGCGGTTGGTGTGGGAGTTCTCGTGCTGGCGTCCAAGGATGTATGCACGGTTTGATGCCTTAGTCACAGTGGTGGGGAAGGTTTTTCCTGTTGAACTGGTGTTCTGGGGCTGGTGTCTGAAGACATGTGCGTGGTTTGATGCCTTACCCACAATGGCTGGGATTTCTACTGAGGAAGGGCCTGGGGAGCATGACCAACATCTTGCTCCAAGACCGGACCTCTGTGGTCTGGCTGAGAATAGGGTCGGACGATGATAACTTCATAATTTTGCATAGTATTTTCATATATGTTTGAGAAAAATTCTCAGTAAATTGTTGATTTTATGTGAAAATGATCACATAAATAGATTTTTGTTAAATATGAAAGCTTTCATGAAAAACAATAAATATTGGGGTGTAATTTTGGTCATAAACTCGAGTGCATATATGTGGATAAGTTTTACATTGGTTAAAATTTTGTTAACAACGTTAAAATAGTCACATATGCATTTTTCTCTCTAATGACAGATTGTTAATATAATAAACTATGCATGGGCTAGCAACTAAAGTGACTAGTGGCCGGTTTATGCATGGTGGTGGGTTCACGTAGATGGCTAGGCTACGTGAGCTACGTGAGGTGGCTGCAGTACACTTGATTTGCATTTGCATGAAAGATGCCATTTGATGGGATGATCACGTAGGAGATGGCCATGCAGGTTGCAGCAAGATGCACTACGCTGGTGGCAGTTCCATCTAGCGAACAGAGCGGAGGGCATCTCGCCTCCCATGCAAACGATCACCGCGGGCAGAGTATGGATAATTCCGTCAAGATAAACCTATTGACGATCGCGGCGGCACTCGCGGAGCATGGATAACAACGGCAAAGCGGGAAGGCGGAGATGGTTCTGTGGGGTTCTTGGCGAGGCATTTCCCTATAAAGGGAGAGGTTCAGGGAACGACGGAGAGAGGTTCATCTTTTGGTTTTCTTTTCTGGTTCTCTCTTTGGAGTTTAACCTGGTTTTTAGTTTTTGGTTTTCTTCTGCAGGAGATCGATCTGGCTCTGGAGGAGAGCACAGCAGCGTGGGCGTCGAGGTGACCAGGGTCAGGCGTCGACGCGCGTGCGGGCGGGCGTCCTTCTTCCTGGCAGTGCGAGCGGGGGCTCCTTCTCTTCCGGTTGCAAGCGTCGCAGGCGCCGAGGCAGGCGTCTTCTTCCTCGGCGGCAGCTGGTGGCCAGGTTGCAGGCGTCTCCCTTCTGCAGGTGGCGTCGCGAGCTTCCTCTTCCTCAGCTGGGTGGTGCAGCACGGCAGTCGTGAGCTTCTTCCTGGCAGTCCGGTCGTGAGCCTTCCTCAAGCGTGGAAGTGCAATCGCCTCGCGTGGGGCCTCTTCTGCCGCTTGCGTGCTTCTTCTGCTACCGGACGTTCGTGTTTGAGAGAGTGCAGCGCCGTCCCCTGCTGGCCTCGTCTGCAGCAAGCCGCGTCTCCGTGAAGCCGCACCGCAGCAAGCTCCGCCGTCGTCCGTGAAGCCGCACCGCAGCAAGCCATTGCCACAGCAAGCTCGACTGGCGTGGAGCCCTCTCAGCCGCGGTGAACTCCTCCTGCCGACCGTGGGCCTTCGTCCCCAGCTGCCGGGAGAGCCCCTCTGCGGCAACTGCACTTCCGTGGCAGGAAGAAAGGGACGCTGGCGAGTTCACTGTAGTCACCGTGGCTTTGCTTGGCTAAAACAACACCTGGGTGTTGTTAGGGACGTGATCGCGGCGTGTGGGAATGGAACAGTGTTCACATCATTTGCATAGTATTTCTTTTAGCATTCTTTTATCGACCGGAGCATTTTTAGTTTAAGTTAGTTAGTGTATTAGTCTGCTTGGGTTTGTTAATCATACTGTCAGCACATTTAACTTTCTTTAATATTGATTTAGTGCAAGAGTTTTGTTCATAATTTCTCTCTTCTCTCTTCTTTTGATGTGGTGTCTTTCTTGCAATTAATTATATTAATTGGTGTCTTAGTTACTTAAGTTCATTCATCTAAATTAGTTTAGTGTCCATCTGTCATTAATTTTCTAATTATAAAATTCAAGATTTTATAACTTAAAAATCTAAATTTCCCTGTGGTGAGCCTGAGGATTCAGCTAGTGCCGTTATCTCGGCATGCTCCCGATCCAAGTCTTCAACTATAAGCCATGTAACCGCTGGCACCGGGGGCCGGGGAGCAAGCTCGGCACCGCCAGTAGCAGGAGCAGCAGAACTACTGGGGGCGGCTATTTATCTGCAGGGCGCAATAAATACAAAGTCAGAATAAGCCACAAGAAAGGAGAAGAAAGAAAATTATGAAGGGGCTATGCTACAATTGGGATGAATAAGACGTCGACAATTTCTGACGAAATTTTGACAGAATTTTTCCTAGGCTGGAGGCGTAAGGGGAAAGCATGGGTGCTCGTCCACAAGGAGTGACGGCCCCAACAATGTCACGGTGTGCCCCAAGGGCAACACCGGAAGCTCCTTCAGCTGAAAAAGTCCTCCTCTCCCTTTGTCGGTACACTGCCTAAAGCCCCTTCGTCGGCACGCCCCTGTAGCCTTCCCTGGCACACCCTTGAGGCTGCTACCCGGCACAGCCACGGAGGCCCCTAACCCGGCACACTCCTTGGCATCGTTCTCCGGCACACTCCCCAGGACCTCTACCCGGCACAGCCTCAGCGCCTCCTCGCCAGTACACTACCGAGTGCCTTCCCCGGCACACCCCAGCAGCTGCTTTTCGGCACACCTGTGTCACGTTCCCCGGCATAGCCCCGGTGTCCCTTCCCCAACACACCCCATGGGCGGTGGACTGGCACACTCGCAGTGGCCTCCCTAGCACGCCCCTCGGCAGTCTACCCGGTGCACCCTGAGGCCTCCTCCCCCGGCACACCTGCGCCCTAACTGCCCGGCACACCCGGGACACCCTCCACTGGCACGCCTGACAAACTCCACCCCGGCACCGCCGAAAACGCTCTGCACATACCACGCCGGAGAGGGGGGAGAGTGGAGGAAGGAAGAGAATAGAGAAGAGGGGAGATAAGGAACAAGGGGAAGAGGAGCCTAGGGCTCCGCCATCCCTAAATGAAGGAGAAGAGAAGAAGAGGAGGGGGAGGAAGAAAAAGAGAGGAAGAGAGAAGAAAGGGGGGAGCCTCTCGCGGTGGCCTCCTCACCCTGGCAGGAGAACGACGACGATGACGGTGGCGTTTGTCCCGCCATAGAGGAGAAGGAGAGAAGAGGGGGAGGGCCGATTCGTCCGCTGAAGAGAGAGAGAGAGAGAGAGCGTGATTGTGGACGTCAAAAAATGACGACAAGGTTCCCACGGCATCTGCGGCACTCGCACCTACGTACGAGTCGAAGGCGGGAAGGCCGAATAAACCCATACTTCGTCCGGCCAGGACGAGAACTCACTTGGCAGCCCGCTACCTGCATACATCTAAGTCCACACACATTGTTCGATCAAGTCCGAGCACACCATTGGAAAGTCCGTGCATATTCATTGTCCTATGCACTCATTTTGTCCATGCATACACTGAGTCCGTGCACACTTAGAGTGAGTGCACGTTGCTTCTTCAAAGTCTGTGGACATTGTCCAATGTCCGTGCATGTTTGGGTTTGTGCATCACATGACTAGTCAGCGCATGCCTTTCTTACTAGAGTGTGAATGCATTAAAAGTCCGTGCACATTCTAACTCCACTACACAAAGCCCATGCACACTGTGCATCTGTGCCACATGAAGTCCATGCAGACTTTGCCATCATGCATACTTGCACTTAGCTTAAGCTAAAGTCCATGCAAACTTTCAAGTCCATGCATTTCTCAGCAAGTCCGTGCAAGTCTGGCTATCAAAGTCCATGCATGTTTTAAGTTTCTGCAAAGGTCGTGCATATGTCTTGGTGGTTTGAAAACCAAGTCTGTGCACGTTTCTGCAAAGTCCGTGCACATGGCCTTTCTGCTTAAGACCAACCATTGCAAGTCCGTGCACTCTCTACCCCGTGCATGTTTTTAAACAAGTCCGTGCAGTTCTTCAGCAATGAAGTCCGTGCACATTTGCTTATCTAACTCCATGCATAAGTCCTAGGTGTTTTGAAAACCAAGTCCGTGCACACTCTGGCCCGTGCATGTTTTCAATAAGTCCGTGTAATTTTTCAGCAACAAAGTCTGTGCACATTTCCTTGAAACTAAGTCCGTGCATCTTTTGTGTCTGAAGTCTGCACAAACTGTTACAATGTTTGAGCATATAGAAGTCAGCGCACATCTCATGTCCGTGCACTTGAAACCCCGTGTAGTTGATGTTTGTGCACATCTCTTCAAGTCTTTGAAGTCCTTGCATGGTTTTACAAATCCCGTGGAGTCCAAACCCCGTGCATATTTCTTCTGGTCTTCAAGTCCTTGCACGTCTTTGCAAACCCTGTGGAGTCTAAACTCCGTGCATATTTCTCAATGTCTTCAAAGTCCTTGCACGTTTTTATAAAACCAGTGGACATGCTACCCCGTGCAAGTTTCCCCTTGACATAAACCCCTTTTGCATTCTTTCACAGAGTCTGTGCACGTCCAACCCCATGCAGACTCTTCACTTATAAACAAGTCTGTGCTCAATATAAGTCCGAGCACATTTTGAAGACCTTGCCCTTTCTGCTTGCAAACAAGTCCGTGCACTTTGTGCACAACTCAACGTGTTAACTCTGTGCATATTTCTTTTCTCTGAATATGAACATTATGATAACTGGGTGATGGTTAAATTTGACAGGGATCGCCCGAGTCACGAGTGTGGGAGTGACCACCATTTTCCGACCGCCAGTCTCGACTGTGCGGATCCGAGCGCCTCCCCCTAGGGGCGCCGCGAGTGCGTAGCTTCTTGTTCCGAGATATAGTCCCCTTCGTGGGAACCTTAGGTGTTGAGCTTACGTCGCTCTTTAGTGTCAATTTGCTGGTCTCAATAGTCCATGTCATGAGTCTCCACCTAGAGCCCTAGGCCACCTAGCGGTCCCGCATCAAAAATGAATGAAAACTCACACTCAATATTGGCTCTTAAAGTCTACACTCTTAATTTCGGCTCTTGTAGTATGATCTCCCGATTTCGACTCTTAAAGCCTGCTCTCCCAATTTTGACTCTTACAGCCTGTTCTCTCACTATCCTTTTGACTCTCACCACCTACTCTCCCAATTTTGGCTCTCGCAGCCTACTCTCTCAGTATCGACTCTTAAAGTTCACTCTCTCGATTTCGACTCTCGCAGCCTGCTCTCTTGATTTCAGCTCTACAAAGCCTGCTCTCTCAATATTGGCTCTCAAAAGCCTAGTCTCTTGATTTCGGCACTTGTAGCCTGCTCTCCCAATTTCAGCTTTGTAAAGCCTGCTCTTGCACTATCCTTTTGGCTCTCAAGACCTGCTCTCTCAATTTTGGCTCTCACAGCCTACTCTCTGAGTATTGACTCTTAAAGCCCACTCTCTCGATTTCGACTATGCAAAGCCTGCTCACTCCATTTTCGCTCTCGCAGCCTGCTCTCTCAATTTTGTCTCTCATAGCCTGCACTCTCAATATCGACTCTCGTAGCATGCTCTCTTGATTTCGGCTCTCGTAGCCTACTCTCCCAATTTTGGCTTTACAAAGCCTTCTCTCGCACTATCCTTTTGACTCTTGCAGCTTGCTCTCTCAATTTTGGCTCTCCCGGCCTACTCTCTCAGTATCGACTCTTAAAGTCCACTCTCTCAATTTCGGCTCTCGCAGTCTGCTCTCTCGATTTTGGCTCTCGCAGCCTACTCTCTCAATTTTGGCTCTCGCAACCTGATCTCTCAATTTCGGCTCTCGAAGCCTCTCTCTCAATTTTGGTCGAAGCCCGCTCTATGACGATAATGAATGAAGGCGAAAAGAAGATACATAGATAAATGCTTTCAAACGGGCTACACCCACAGGCCCCACTCCTTCATCCCTCGTTCATGGCACCAGCGGGTGGGGGGCATTTGTTGGCACTAAAGATGACGTGGCACAACCCTATGATGTCATTGGATGCAATGACGACCCTAGGACCTAGACCAGCAAGCATATAAAGATGATCACGGACTCACGCGAACGGCTCGCCTACTGGCCGAGTCAGGTCGGCCAAACATTACAACATGGCTGGGGGCGTCAGGCCGTCAGTCTTCCTGGTTGATCAAGCCTTCTCGGTCAACCACATCTCCGCCGACGTCGCTTTGCCCCGACAGGGACCGCGTCGCTGTTGTCGCCATGACAGTCGCACAGAGATGGCCGCCCTAGCTCATCGGGGGCAACACCGTGCGAGGAACAAAGCACGCCCAGCGGCTACATCTTCACGTTCCGGCAAGACTATACTTGTTGGAGACGTTCGTATTAGGCTCGACGGAGGCGAGCTGATCATTCCTCCGGACCGACAGGTCCCCATCATTCCCACCTCCAACAGATTTGAGCTCCTCCGGAAGGTTCGGACCGGAGGAGGCGAAGGTAAAAAGTCTCGCTGCGCCCCGACCCAAGGCTGTGGCTCCCAGAGTCAGATCTGGGGGCAATCTAACTGAGGAGCGGCAGCTCCCCATGAAGAAGATTTGGGTTACAAAGGAGGAAGCTCAGGCCATAAAATGCGCCAGAGCGGAGAAAGGCCCTTGTCGGTCTAAGCTGCATTCGGTGCGGAACCATTCTACTCATCAACAAGTCGAGCCCTCCATCTCTTACAAGGCAAAGGCTCGCTAGCAGCCGAGGCAGCATTGCGGCCCGTCCAAGCCAGTGCGCCCGACTTCCCCCTGGGCCAGTCCAGGGAACTCGGGCGAGGACGATCTCCAGCAAGAGTCTACCCCCCGGGTGTCTATCTTTGACAGACTAGGGGGAACACCCACCCTGGCGCGACATCCGCTGAGGAAGAAACGAGTGGCTCAAGCACAGATGACACCGTCAGGGTGTTCACTTGTTTTGTCTCCTCCACTGACAAGCAACCAGAGGGAGTCACGGAGGACCTCAATCAGCCCCTGCAAGCCATGAGAAGGTCGAGACACGTCTCGAGGGTTGTGGCCCAGCTAGATCCAACCCCTCTGGCAGGAACATCACAGCCTGACCCAACACGGCAGGAGGAGCGTCAAGATGATGTCCACAGCACCAGTGGAGATGGTGACCCCCTCCGTGAGGAGGGACCTACCGGTGAGATTCAAGCCCTCACCCTGGAGGAACTCCGGCGCGAGAACCAGGAGCTGAAAAGTTTGTTACAAGCGCTCCTGCGTGAGAAGGAGCCTCCAGCCCAACCCTCTGCAGTACCTGCTGGTGTTGAGCAGCAACCTTCTCCTGCTCCAGTCACCATCAATGCATCAGCCATGGCGGCCAGGCCACCTGTTACTTTGGAAGTTGAGGTGCCGCAGCAGGAGCCTAACATGCGGTTCTCCGCTACCCCTGCTGAAAATTTGATTCGGCCAGCGCAGACTTAGCGGCAGCAAGGCGGCCTTCCAGCTCCTCAATCGTGCCCTTGAGGGCGTGAACATCCCGACGGCCGCCTTCCAAGGCCTTCTCGAACTGTTCCCCGCTGAGCCGGCGTTCCTCCAGGGCCTACGAGTATTCCCCCTCCTGGGCCCTGATCGCGGCAAGCTCATTGGGAACCCGAGTCTCGAGGAAGTCACGACGGCTCACGTACTTCAACAGCAACAATACGCGTCGCGACCACTCCTCCAGAGGGCATCCCAGCATTTGCAACGCGCCGGTCAGCTGCGTCGCTATCGCATGCGCCCCTCGATATGTGAGAGTGGGGTCAGCAAGTATCATGGAACGCAGCGCCACCAGCGTCTGTCGAACCGGTGCGTCCGAGGCGGTGTGGCCGATGGAAGGCACCTCCGGCGGGTTGAACTCTACCATCCCGTCTACGGCAGCCCACATCTCTGCGTCCACCGCGACAGAAGAGGAAGGAAGCGCCACCGACAGGTTACTCGGGCCTCCCGCTTCGACAAGCAGTCCCCGGCCAGCTATTGCCAAGGGAGCCGTTGGAGCCACGGCCGCACCACTTGACTCCGCAACCGCGAGAAGCTGGTCCCCCTTACTCTCGACCGGGGGCAATGCGGGAAGTGGAGCGGACTCCGTTCCCGTCACTGAAGGCTGGGCCATTCCACCCGCCGACGTCCCCTCTTCGCCCCGGACTACAATCTCAGCTAGCGTCTTCCCTAGCAGACGACTTTCCTCGGGTGTCACGAGCGACCGGGGAGGAGGAAGAGGAACCAAGAGCTTTAGTCCGCTATCCGACCGAAGGAACGACACGATTTGCGCCACCTCCTCAGTCGAAAGCATTTTCAGCTCGTCCGTCTCCCCCGGAGCCGCCGCCCCTCTCCGCTGGGCGACAGCCTCGCGAGTCCTCCTGGAGCGTGCCTCGGGGAAATCTCCCTCCTCCTGAAACACCAAAGGGAAGCAGGGGGTCAGTATTGCAATAAGCGAAGTGGGTCGCCCAGGCGTCAGGAGAAACAGGAAGGGTCCCAGGGGCCCATTTTACCTCGGCCAGGGGGACGATCCATTTGTCCGGTGCTATCTCCCCTTCCTCCATGGCCTCCTCAGTGACGGGGGTGGCCTCTGCAACCACCTCCTGTTGTAGGACCTCGACAAGGGCTGCCAGCTTCCCCAAGCCGACGCTACCACCCCCGGGTTGCTCGACCGGTACGTCAGGAAGGGGTGCCTCCGCAGCCTTTGGTCGAGCCACCTCCTGCAGGCAACCCGAAAGATGAGAAGCGGAGGACCAGAACCAATTGCAGAAGGAGTTCTCTCCGTAATCCCAATTAGCAACCAAGGGCTGTCCGTGTGGATAAAGAATATTCTGATAGTAATCAAAATTTCCATAGAGCAGCCACGTGTGCTATAGATTTTCATGCCAATTCTCTCACTATACGATCATCACGTGTTCCTTGATTGAGTGAGCACATGCCTGAGCAGATTCTTCTTTGCAGTTCAGATATTTACGGTTCAGATATTCCTTAATTACCCTTCAATGATCGAGTGACACGTAGTTACTCCAAAATTGTCAGAGGATAAGCCTTTCCAGATTAATTCTGTAAAGCATGTAACATGATTTGTGGCACATGTCTGACGGGTTGAGGCATGGAGTATAGGCATTTTGTGTTGACAGCTGAGATGTCAGAGCAGTGGCTTTCAGCTTGGTCCTTAGACATAGACTTGTACCTTGATGCGTCGATGCATGATCATGATGCATCGAGGTTGTTGCCTTTTAGAATCTGGACCTTAACTGGTGCTTTGGTGCATCGCCCTGATGCATTGTCGTGGTTGCTTTTGAAGGTTCATACCTTGTCTTGATGCACCGGTGCATCACTCTGATGCGTAGACTTCATATATAATTTGGCAGTTGATCTTCTTAGTGAGTCGAGGCAAGAAGCTTCAACGACATGTTGAATCTATATGCCGCATCCTATTGCATCAATGCATCTACTGGGAGCATCGACCTATCTAACGGACTGCATATTTTGAACTGACGATCCTTGATAGTGAAACTTGATGTGTCGAGACATCTCTTTGATTCCAGCGAGGCCGCTCTGTAAATTCTCTTCTGAGGTGTGACTACGTCGAGGCATCTGTTAGATGCATTGGTGCATCTCTTCTATAGTTAGCTGGTTGCATCGATGCATCATACTGAAGTTGCTTCGGTGATTTTGGCTGCATCGAGGTATTCCCTTGTTACGTCAATGCATCACTCCAAATTTGCTCGAAGGTTTGTGGCTGCATCGAGGTATCTGCTAGATGCGTCGATCCATCTGTCTACCGTGTCTTTCTGCTGTTCTGCTGCTTTATTTACTGTTAACGCCTCCCACCAAGGCGTTCCATTTTGTTGCGACGCCCTCCACGTGAGGCGTCTCTTTCTGGTAACGCCTCACACCAAGGCGTGTTTTTCTGCGTGTTCTTGCGCGCTTCTCTCAGAAGTCACGGCAGGCAGGCTGTCGTTTTCAGATCTGATCACGCCCTGACCCAGGGCGTGTCTTTCCTGTTCTTTGATTCCACATATATATTGTTTGATTGTTATTGCTGGATTGTTGCTTGGTTGAGAGACCTCCTCTCTCTAGCCTAGGAGCCACACACGGCTGAAGGACAACGAGGACGGGACCGTGACCCTCTGGGCCGTGGACAAGATCACCCGTGCCAAGAAGTCGGAGTAATATCCGGCTCGGTCTGACGGAGTGCCGGGGATCGCTGCAACGCGTAGGACCAGCGAGGCAACGCCCCGGCACTTTCCGTAGACTAGAAGACGGGACCGAGTTTTGGTGGACGCACTGCGACCGGTGCGACACCTTCCAGCGAGTATACGACCACCGCATGGTTCGTCACACTACGGAAGGGGTAGCGTACGATGAACACCAGCACGTACAGACCAGGGACACACGCAAAGCGGCGTGGGTTCAAGAGACTCTTGACCTTGATGGTGAAGAGGATGTTCCACCGTTCTGAACCGCGTCACTGGTCGGGTGAGTACCGGTGAGACCGGATCCCGCTGAGGGACACGTCATGCGAGACGGTAGATGCTTCTACTGTCTCCGGACGGAAGAAGAGATACAACTCATCGCGAAGATGCAGAAGTTGTATGACTACGCTGAAGGACTCCGCATTTGGGGTTCACCCGAAAGCACTGGACAGATCGCAACCGACATCCTATTTCTGATCGGAGAGAGACCGTGACGCACATCGTTGTCATCCCTAAGGCGCCCAAGATGCGCGTAGACCTTCCCGTGAGCGATGCCGCATCCGGGATGGTGTACATCGATGGTCGCCAGCGCGGGACCATCAAGGCCATCGAGTGGCCGAACGGTGCGCGGCGGAACCGTACTCAGGTTGTGTTCCGCGTCAAGTTTGGAGAGGGCGAGCGCCTTATCCGCCACGAACTCATCGGCACATTCGAGACGGAGGTCTGAACCATGGAAGGGTTCTACAGCACACAGACCATTATCGGATTCGCGCTCGTGTGGTGGGGAGCAGGAGTACTCACCGTAGCCATTGCCTGGGGCGTTGAGCAGTGGCGGCAGGAGAGGCGCGTGAAGAACCTCCTGCGAGAAGTCTCCGACATCATGACAGCGGACCTCGGACACGTCATCGACTACCACGGACACGGCCCAGAGATGATGCACGCGCACTGCATCTGCGGAGAGATGTCGCTGGACTACAAGCGGGACGACCCCACCGCAGAGCGACTCATGGAGCAGTGGGCGGACAACCACATCGACTCCCTGATGGAGAGCGCGGACGTATAACGCAGAGAACGTCCCCGGAGTATTGCTCCGGGGACGTTCCCGTGTTAGGATAAGGACATGGAAGAGACAGACAAGATCGTACTGGCGATCGACTTGGAGCGGGGAGACGTCATCCGCTTCATTGACGAGGGAGTGGTCATCGAAGGGACCAGGCACAGCCGCGTGGTCACGTGGGGGCATCATTGAGGAAAAGAGGCGTAGAAGAGAAGGAACGTGCAAAGGGCAGAAAAGTCACACCAAGTTAAGCCGTTCCATCCATGTGTCTATAAAGACCTGCCATGTACACCACGGGCAGAGGGGCGGGTGTACACACAAGTCACTAGGTCACCAAGTCTCACCACCACCCTCTTGATCATCTCTCCTCCCTCCTAAGGCAGATGTCCCTAGGAAGCCTCATAGAGCTTTGCAAGGCAGTCCTCGTCTCACCGCGCAGTATTCGCCAACCCTTGGCGACATGGCACTCCTTTGCTGAGGAAAGGAAGGAGATACTAATAGAGAAGGAGCCCGGCTAACAGAGGCACGCCATGCTCTCCTCTCCCCTCTGGTAGTACTCTTCGCCGTCCTCCGGCCTCCGCTTCGCGACGCCTAGGATCAACCGAAGCTCCACCATGTGGGTCTCTAGTGCCCTCCTCTCGTCCCAGCCTCGATGTCATTCCACCATCCTTCCTCTCTCTTTCCTCTCTCTCGCACCCTCGCCTCGCCGTATGGAGAGACAATCCTCAGTTCCAGCACGTCTCGGGATGATTTCCTGTGACGCCACTGCTCCTCTTCCAGCTCCGCCATTCGGGCACCGTGCTCTGTCGCCTGAGCAACACGTTCCTCCTCGGCCCTCGCTGCACAAGTCAAGGCATCTCAAATCTCCACCATCGGTCAGAGTCGATTGTTCCACAATGTAAAAGGGGGGGATAACGTGGGAGAATAAAAATCACGCACCAAAGCATCAAAAGCCCATTTTTGTTTGAAGCAAAAGGGACTACATCAACGGCTGGGCACTAGGGGCCTCAACTTCCCTAACTCAGTTACATAAACACTCCACAACTCTCGATCTTTCTCTACCTGCACCGTCACCTTCCATGGGACGCTTGCCTTTCACGATATCTTAATCACCTTCACCTCCTTTGCGTCACCTTCCGTGGCCAGCTCTCTTTCCTTGATCAAAGGAAGAACGGAGAGTGTGGGAAAAGAATGGCGAGGGAGGCCCATTTGTGGATGACACCGGTGCGCGTTGTAGAGGACAAATTCAGTTGCACCGATGAGTCGGAGTTCCGCAGCAGAAGACGATCTTGCGAGAAGCTCGCGAGGGAGTAAGCATGCCGGCGCGTGAGTAAACATGTCCTGAGCCATGGTATTGAAGTGAGTGCGCCAGTCTCCGCGTGTCTTCAGTCGAGGAACGCGATTCACCACGTTCCCACCAAAACCCAATGCATCAACCGTGTAGTAAAGCGGGCTTTGTTGGAAGATCCTGGAAGTAGTTCGCGCCTCCTTGCAGTGATGATTTCTCTATTGCGTTTGGTATGTTTGTTAGCGTGTATGCCTGGACTTTTAATTCGAAGATGTTTGGGATTTGTCCCTGTTGGTGTGTATTCTTTTGGGGATTTATTATTAATACCCTTCTTGTTTCGCGATTCCTATTAAGTCCATTCCTTGTGTGAATTTAACCCCATCCCCTTTGTTATGGCTTTTACCTTTTATTACTTATTATTACTTATTTATGATTACCACTTGTAGGGTTTACTTTATTGCCTTCATTTTTGTTACTGTCATTGCTTATTTATATATATATATTAATCCACCCCCCCCTCTTTATTACTTTTTTTTTTGGGCATTTTTATTACCGCTATTAATATCGTTATATGTTACATATGTGGTGTACCGGCGAGCGAGAGGAGGGACGGTGGAGGGTGTACCGGTGAGGGTGTACCGGTGAAGGAGATGAGGCGGAGGGGGGGGTGTACCGCTGAGGGTGAGACGGTGAGGGTGTACCGATGAGGGTGAGACGGTGAAGGGGAGATGGTGGAGGCTGTGATGGTGGAGGGTGTACCGGTGAGGGGAATAGACGGGGAAGGGTTGTGACGGTGGAGAGTGTACCGGCCAAGGAGTGTACCGGTGAGGGGCTAAAGGGGGAAAGGGTGTACCGGCCGAGGGGTGTGCCGGTGAAGGGAGGTGGCAGGGGTATTGAGTACTCTAGTGGAGGGCATGAAGGGTTCGTTCTTTGGTGGCCTTAAGGCCTTTCTTTTCTTCTGTCCCATAGTTGAACGTAGCTCTGTACACATCATTTTCTCCCGCTGTCGTGGTGATTATTCAGAGTATCTGCCTGCTGTCCGGTCCGATTGTTTATACAATGTTCGTGACTCAATTAATTTTATTATTACAAGTGTTAATTAATTATTGTTCCCTTCTGCTCGTTACTCCCATTTACCCTTATCGCATTCCAACGAAATTTCGGCAGCATCTCCCCTTGACTCCGGGCGTAAGGGAGGTACAGGGAACGCGCCCACATGGAGTGGCGGAACCCGACAATCGTAGGTGGGCGTCCGCAGACGGCACACCATAACCAAACCTCGGAAAACACGAAGGGAACCGGTGATAAAGGGGGGCGCAGGGTTGGTCAAGGGAGTTTTGGCCCCAACGGGAGGAAGAGCAAGTGCACCGGTCAAGGATGCCAAGGTGGGTGTGCCGCTGGGGCTGGGCAGGCTGAGTGTGCCGGCCAAGGGGTGTACCGGCGAAAGGGGTGAGGGGCAATGGGGTGCACCGGTCAAGGGCTGTACCGGTGAAGGGTTTGAGGGTTTGTGGCGAGGGCGTACCGGCCAAGGGTTGTTAAACTCTGCTAGCTCAGTTGAGTCTGATGGGTCTATGCACTCCACACACACCATCAATTGCTCACATGCATCCAGTCAACATGTTAGAAATCATGCTTCTAGGAAATCACATGCATCATGCTATTATTGTGGGAAGCATGGTCACTGTATGGATGACTGTTATTTAATGAAGAAAGATGACAAACTGGCTGAAAAATCTTTGTCAAAACATCATGACCCCAAAAGAAAAATGTCTATTTCAAACCAGCATGTTATTTGTTTTAACTGCAATAAACAAGGTCATAAAGCTGTTGACTGCTGGTTTGGGTCCTCATGGGGTAACAAAGATTTTAGAGGTAAGCACCTAACGTGCTTTAAGTGTGGAAAACTTGGCCATACAGTCAAGGACTGTTGGCATAATAAGGGAAATCATGTCAATTTTCGTTCTGCTAAATTCCCTGCCAAGAGACCTATGAACATGTCATGTTTCAATTGTGGAAAGAAAGGTCACAAATCTGCGGAATGTTATTCTTCTGGTAAATGGAAACAAACTTCTCATGCATACAACAAAACACACCACACACATTCATATAAGATTCATGCTTCTGTTGATATGCATCCTAAAAACCAGAAACCAGTCTTAACATGCAGATATTGTGGGAAGTTAGGACATTGCATGGATGATTGTTATTTGATGAAACATGATGATGCTGTTGCTAGAAAATTTGTTAGAAGTCCTGCTAGGGCTAATGCAGGACCCAAGGCTGCTTGGGTCCCTGCAGGGTCAAAATAAGTTCATCTTTGCAGGTGTGCCTTGGAGAAAGGAGAAGAGGGTCAATGAACCAAGGCACCCAAAATGAAGACCCAAGATCCTGTCCTTCAGGTCAGTTCTGAAGATTCTGTATTGATCTAATCTAATCAATTGAATCAGAACTGAATAAACTTCATGCTGCTGTGATTGTGATGACTTAGACAAATATGTTTTGAAGTGATCATCATGCACATAGTGATTCCCTTCTTGATTGAAATGCATGTTATTTAGGTCAGTTATATATTTTTGCATTCAATCAAAAATCTAAAAAGAGTCAAACTTGGCATCTAGATAGGGGGAGTGTGTCCAATTTGCTGCTGAACTTTAATATCTGTTGCTATTATTTCATCTCTGTCACATGCTGCTAAATCCCCTCTGTCTAGTATATTTTAACTGCCTTCATGAATGATGCGTTAACGCAGCCTGTAAGGTGCGTCCACGCAGCGGTGACAGCTCGTGCAGAATGGTTGTCTGCGTTGACGCTGCAGGCATTCTGCGTCAACGCCTTGGTGTTCATTGTAGAGCTGCAGTCACCTAGGATCTTTATTAGTCGTAACCATGATTGTAAAGTCTAATTAAGTAAGTCTTTTCAGTAAAAAATTACTTTAATATTCTAATCCCATCCAAATAAAGAATAACATCATGTGCCTTAACCTAGGATAAGAAGGGCAACATGGTAATTTGTCAGCATCTATTCTCATTTGTATCCCCAATTTTTACCAAGCGAAGAATATGAATATTCTCATACTTATCCCTTCGTATACCAAACATACACGAGAATAAGAATAAGAATAAATTAACCTAGAATGACTTATACCTATTCTCCTCAAAATTTATCTCGATACCAAACGCAACCTTAAGGCATAGAAGGATGAAAAGATGCCAGTTCAGCACCCGATCGACACACAAGCCTAATTTTTCAGCTACAAATCGTATGAGATCTCTGATTCACTAGCGACGACGGATATGGCAAATCATACTCAGTCAAAGGCGGTAACATGCAGTCAATTGTATTTTTGAATACTACTACCATTATATGGAAGGAGAATCATTACACTACCAAATCTAGATAGAAATTGTAAAAAAGACGATAGGAACTAACAAGGTAGGTACAAAATTTTCTAGTCTATGGAAATGGGAGAACTTTGGGAAGTCCACGGCCCCCCTTGAAGCTCGGCAGGCGGAGGACCGTCGGCGTTCAGAGATTTTTCCCCGATTCCCTCGGTGACTGTCGGCCCGGGCACTGACCCCATTTGTATGGGAACTGCCCCATCCGCGCGCCCTCCCGAGGCAGCCAGAGTTGGCGATCTCTCCTCCACCGAGACAGAAGCACCCTCGCTCCGCCTTTCATCGCTCGACATTGACGAGGGAGAGTTCGAGCCATCCTCATCGGAGTCGTAGCGTTGCCTGGGGGCGAAGACGAGCTCGTAGAGGACCTGTTCCTAGGCCAGTCCGACCGCCCGTTGAAGCCTTGGGCGAAACCCTTCCGTAGCCCCCGTCGGTAGCCTGGCTCGTAACATCCAAAGGCAGCCTACTTTAGGGCTTCATGGTACTCCTCCGAGCTCTAATATCGCTCGATCGCCTCTGCCCCAGCTCCTACTGCTTTCTCCGCAAGCTCGGCAACCCTCACGTCAGCCTCAGCCAACCTCGCTTCGACCTCAGTCAACTCTGCCTAGGCCTCGGTCAACTTTGCCTCAGCTTCGGCCCCACCACCTCGGCCTCCCCTTGGCCCACTCGGCCTCTCAAACTCGGCCCCTGAGTTCCTCTCGCTCAGTCGCCCACTGTCACGAGCACTCCACGTGAGCCTGACCCTCTTCCTCCAAGAGCTTTCTCTTAAGCTCAACAGTATACCGAGCCTGGGACAGCTACTCAGCCTGTGTTCGAGCATCCTCTTTACTCTCCCGATCACGCGCCCGGAGTGAGGCTACCTCCCTCGAAAGCACCTCAAGCTCGGAGGTCAGTCGACTGATCGTACGGTCAGACTCAGCGCTAACTTAGGACTGGGCCCTTCCTGATAGAAATACTAGAGGGTGATCTAGAAGGGGGGGATGAATAGATCACCACAATTTTAAACTTAAATCAAATGAGCACGGTAGATGTGCCCAGAGTAGAGATGCAGAACCCTTAATACACAAGAGAAAACACTCTCACAACAAAATAAATGCCCCAGAAAGCAATCTGTGATACTCAGCTAAATGATTGAGCAGAAGATGGGTCAAAGATGGCAAAGTAAACAACAACCTCCACCAATCGTAGATCTGTAATCGCACAAAGGATAGAGCAACAAACACACAAGGAGACAGAGTTTTTTAGGTGGTTCGATTGCCAATAGTAATCTACGTCCACCCCTCGTTCACACCGAATGAGGATTCCACTAGCTCAGGCTAGAAAAGAAGTAGACTTAGTCTACGATAGGACGTTGCCATACAGCTTGCCCAGAGGGAGACAAATCCCTCAACCCAGGTCCTGCACCCCACAGAACCTGAACCCTGGACTTGCTAGCTTCAAATCTAGAACCGGAGGCCAAATCCTCCCTTCCTCCACACCAGAGGGAACTCCACAAGTGACCTCCCAAGTCGCACGCAACGGGAGATAATGTCCCCCTTCCTCCACACCAGAGGGAACTCAGAAAACACAAAACAAAAATCTAGGATGAGAATAACGATGGAAAGCATAAGAAAGAAAACTAAAAACAATGCAAAATGTAGCTTCGAAGAAGCAATGTCAGATGCTCTGGCTGGCTGATCTCAAACACTCCTTTCTCTTTCTCTAGGTTTGGACTGGACTTCTCATACTCTCTCTTCCTCCTGGAGAAGCTCCCTTTTCTGGTGAAGACGATGGCAGCAATTGCGGCAGCTTTTTCAGCACTTATCTTCGAAGGGCCCGGTATTGTTTTATAGAATAGGGGCACCATATGGATGAGGCGAAGAGAACCTAGTGAAACCCCATTGGTCCACGTGGCAGGAATGAGAATGTTCCTCTGACATAGTGCCTTGGATCACGTGCCCACCTCTAGCCTTTGGGAACATATGCTTGCTTCAGTTCGAGCTCACGTGCCCATCTCAATCTTGATGCATTCTACCCCTCACGTGTTTGATAAAGTTCCTGTCAAAGCATTTCATTAAACACATTAAGTCAGATGCAGATTATCAAAATGTGCACTGACCTTACAGGCTGAACAACAGAGTGTGCACCGACCCTAGTAAGCTGTTTAGAAAATGTGCACAGACCTAGTAGATAGATGTGCACAGACCTTGTTGCTGTATGCTCAGGCCTGCACGGTGCTAGCATATAGGCTACACCAACCTTGCATGCGACGAAGGTAGGACATGCACCGACCTTGCATGCCTTGAAGGCAGGACATGCACCAACCTTGCATGCGTTGCAGGAAGGACATGCATCGACCTTGCATGTGTTGAAGGTAGGACATGCACCAACCTTGCACGCGTTGAAGGTAGGACATGCACCGACCTTGCATGCATTGAAGGCAGGACATGCACTGACCTTGCACGCATCGAAGGCAGGGCATGCACCGACCTTGCACGCGTCAAAGGCAGGACATGCACTGACCTTGTATGCCTTGAAGGCAGTACATGCACCGACCTTGCATGCATTGAAGGAAGGACATGCATCGACCTTGCATGTGTTGAAGGCAGGACATGCACTGACCTTGCACGCATTGAAGGCAGGACATGCACCGACCTTGCATGCATTGAAGGCAGGACATGCACCGACCTTGCACGCATCGAAGGCAGGACATGCACCAACCTTGAACGCGTCGAAGGCAGGACATGCACCGACCTTGCACGCGTCGAAGGTAGGACATGCACCGACCTTGCACGCATCAAGGGCAGGACATGCACCGACCTTGGTCACGCTTATGAACAGTGATGTGCACTGACCTTCTATATGCATGAATAGTAATGTGCACCGACCTTCTATATGTGTAAACAGTAAGGTGCACAGACTCTATATGGAATGAACAGTAATGTGCACCGACTCTATATGGCATGAACAGTAATGTGCACTGACCTTCTATATGTGTGAGCAGTAAAGTGCACAGACTCTATATGGCATGAATAGTAATGTGCATCGACTCTATATGGCATGAACAGTAATGTGCACCGACCTTCTATATGTGTGAACAGTAAAGTGCACAGACTCTATATGGATCCATAGTTTGATTTGTGAGAACAAGTTTTCTGATCTATCGTTTCATATTCCACAAAGCTCTTATAAGTTGATTAGTAATCGAGTAGTAATTTTTGTTTCGGGTGAAATTTTAAAACGGGATTCATTCACCCCCCCTCTGAATCCGGCGCACCTATTTTATCAGAAGCTTCAGGAAAACCTTGGCCACGTGTCAGAATCTGAGCATTGTAGCCTTCCACGTGGCAGTTCTTCTTCAGGGACGATCCACTTTGGATCACATGCCCTTCTTAATGATCACGAGTCAATGTCTTGTCAATATGTCAGACATGAAGTCAGCTTATGCCAATTAGACAGAAAGCAAAGAAATGCACAAAGTTGATAGAATATTAAACAAAATGTGCACAGCCTCAACACAGCATTTGATTACATATGCTCGGTTTTAATGTTCACGCAACACACATATGTACAGACTTGATATGTTGTCGAAGTAGAAGTGCACAGACTATGAGCGTGTAAGATGCAGATGTTGTACTGACATGGTGCGTGTGCAAGCACTGAATGCACAGACCTAGTGTACTATGAGCAACCCTGCTTAGACTTAGTTCGTGTCAGAGATACAGATTGCACAGACTCTATGCGTGCAGTAAAAAGGGTTGCACAAGCTCTGTTATGCATCACACGAGATATGCACAGACTTATATTCATGCAGCAGATAGAGTTGCACCGAGTTCGGTCGCACATACGCCAAGCATGCACCGACTTAATTCATGCATGGACAGACTTGCAAAGACTTAGTCACGTGCAGCCACTGAGATTGCATAAATTTAATGTTCACGGTGCAAGAGTTGCACTGACTTCAACAATGGTTGCAACTGAAAGTTACACCGACTTAATGTGTGCAAAGACAAGAAATGCGATGACCTTGTATTTCCTTAGACTTAACCATGCACAGACTTAATATGGACATGGACAGAGACTGCAAAGACAAAGTGTCCCTTGGACTCAACTATGCATCAACTTCGTGACCCTTGAACTCAGACATGCACGGACTTAGCTTTACCACATGACATCAATGCACGGACTTAGTTCGCTAGCGGTGCAGCATATGCACAGACCTTCAATGCAACCTAGTGGACATATGCACCGACTTTATTAAATGTAAAACTAAAACTGCATCGACTTAACCAATTCAGGTTGTGTAATAATTCAAAGTGATAGACTAAAATTAATTAAGGTGATTATTTAATTCAGTCTTAACATGATTCATAAGTTGTCATTATCAAAACTAGATTTCCAATAGTCTTTGTACGAGGTTGGGTCGTGTGTTGACGTCGTTTTCTTTGTTGATATGTAGGGGCTTCTAGTTCGACCACCCTCGGGAGCTCATCGGAGGCTTCGTCAGGCTCTCCGAGCAGCGGTAGCTTGGCCATGGAGACGAAGGAGGGTTTGAGCTCAAGCTCTTCCTCTTCTGAGGCCTCTTCCGCTGAGGAGGCTAATATGGAGATACTTCTGGTGGTACATGGGGGTCTTCCCCCTCCCTACTCAGCATTTGTTTACGCTTTGTGGTAGGGTGCTGATGCTTTCGTGTTGTATACAATGGTGGAGTCAAAAGGGGAGCACACATCGGCGCCTAATGAAAGCGGTGGGGAGGAGCCTCCCATCCCACCCATGGTTGTTGGAGACGATCGGGTCGTGGAGGAGTCACTGCCCTCTCTGACTCCAGCGGGTGACACCGCAGGCGTGGAGGAGAGATTGCCTTCCCTGACCCCAGCGGGAGACGCCACTGGCGCGGCGGGAGTTACACTAGGTAAGAGCCGAGACTTTTATCAGGTTTTCCACCTTATTTATCACGGGAAATTTGGAATGTATTGCTTATTTCCCTTTGTGTTTGCTGGGATTGTGCAGGCTTTCGTGGTGTGCTGGCCGAGATAGGCGACTCCTCCCTGAGCTTGGGGATTGAGGTGGCCTACGTCTATCTCACAGCGAGAGCCGCTGCTGGACATGAGCGTGGGTGCCTCCTTGCTCCAGCGAGCCCGAGGCTATCTACAGGGCGACCCTCTTCCTTCCCCAGAGGATCTGAGGCAACGGCTAAGAGAGTGTACCTAGGGATACCACGCTTTTGGCTTCCCCCGTGAGTTTTGGATGTCTGGGCTAGCTGGGATCTGGGTGGAGTATTTGCGACTTTGCGAGGCTCAGGAGCAGAGGACTCGACGGTTGGCAGCCATCCGAGAGGCGTGGGAGCTGTGGGCCCAGCTTGTGTAGGCCATAGCTAAGAAGAGGGGCCACGCTGAAGTGGTCGCGCCACTTTCCCGGGACCGAGCCGTGCAGTTGGGAGAGGCGGAGAGCCGGGTCAAGGCCTTGAGGAAGGCCTTGGAGGAGCAATTGTTGGCCGTGGAGCATGCCCGAGCTGAGTGGTAGGCAGCTGATACTACGGCCGAGGCTAGTGCTCAGCTCTTGTCCACCCTAGACGCGGAGCTTGCAGCTGTTGACTCTTGTCTGGCGGCACTGGAGGGGAGCAAGCCTGGGATGTGATTGTATCTCTTTTTCCCTTTTTATTGTGTTACCCAGATTGTATGGATTTTGTCACCCCAAGGGCATGTCTTGGGCTCTTTTTAACAGAGTGTTAATGACAGCTTATCAGATTTTTGTTATTTGTTGAGTTGTCCCACCTCTTCTCTTGTGGAACAGTGTTGTATGTATGGACTGGCAACCACTTACTATTAGTCGTGCTTGATTCTTCTGCTGTGTACTGGTATAGGGGGCAGAGGACTGGGCTTTGCTCAATTTCGGGCAAGGGAATAGGGGACTGAGCCTGGAGAATGGTGCAACTGGATGCTAGGTACAGGGAACTGAGTGTTGGGTGCTGGGATAGGGTGCTGGGGACTAGAGGTTGAGTACTCGGTACTGAGATAGGGTGTTGGGGGCTAATCCTCTGAAGGGTAAAAGCCTGTGTTGTCTGGGGAGGCCGGCATAGACCTATAAGGATGCTATGGCCCAAGCGGTTAAGGATACTGGGGTGATTCTGAAGTGTGTCGATCGTAGGCCGAGTGATAGAGTACTGGCTATTGACATGTTGTTAGCTGAAAATGTAATTCACATTAGCCTGGGAAATTGGAGCTGGGCTAGCCGGGTGGCCTGGGGAGGCATTGCGGCCAGGAACTAAGATTGGGATAGGGGCTAGAGGTTAGAACTGGGTCTGGGACTGGGACTGGAACTGGTGTTGAAATTGGAATTGCAACTAGAGATAGGGACTAGAATAAGAGCTGACCAGCTGGCCAACGGAGGCGTTGTAGGCAAACTACTGGGACTGGAACTGGCCGACTGGCCTGCGAAAGTGTTGTAGCTAGAATACTGGGACTGACGACTGGGACTGGAGCTAGGCAGCTGGCCTATGAAGGCGTTGTAGCTGAGATGTTGCGGCTGGAGACTGGGTGGCTGACTTGTGAAGGCATTGTAGTTGGAATACTAAGACAGGAATTGGAACTGGGGCTGGAAACGAGAGCCTGTCGATTGGCCTGCGAAGGCGTTGTAGCCAGAATACTAAAATTGGTGCTGGAACTGGAACTGGGCGGTTGGCCTGTGAAGGCGTTATAGCCGAGATGCTGGGGCTGGAGACTGGGTGGTTGGCCTATGAAGGCGTTCTAGCTGAGATATTGGGACTCGTGCTGGAACTAGAACTGGAGTTGGGAACTAGAGCTGGCCGGCTGGCCTGCGAAGGCGTTGTAGTCGAAAGCTGGATCTGGTGACCTGAGATGGCCAACCCTTGAGGGTGTATCGACCACCGTCATTGTAGGGTGGTGCCGAGTCTATCGTCGACGTGGTGTCGTGGTCGACGACTTTCATCAATGAGGAGTAGAGAGGGAGAGAGAGTTTTTTTTATTCTCTTTACGAACTCTACCGCCCTTGCGAGTTTTTGCCAGAGCTGGCCCCCTTTTACTTTTTCTAGTGCGCTCTTACGAGTTTTCACACCGTGGGGTTACCCGATCTTGCCTGAGATGCCCTTTTAGATTTTCACCTTAGTTGGGATGTTGGCCTTTTTGCCCCCAGTCGCCTCCTTATGACAAGGGCGAGTGGGTCCACTGAGTTATCACTATTTTTAACCCCATTTTTTATTTTTTTTTATTTTTTTTGAATTGCTTACCTAGGAGCCTAACGGCTGGGTTGTTGCTGGTGTCGGGCATCCTCGCACCTACTGTTGTGAGGACGATGGGAGGCCAACCCCCACAAGGGCATGGCAGTGATTTTGAGAGGGCCTGACTGACCCTATTGCTTGACTAGGACGAGAGGCTGGAAGACGTGACTGATCTCGCCCTTCGCCTGGGAAGGACGATTTTACTGGTGGTGACGGGGGTGCGTGCCTCTAATCTGGATGGCACGTGAACTCGTGTTCTGGCACGTAGTATAGCTTCATGTGTTTTCCATTGAGAGGTGGGAAGGGTTTGTGACACTTGTGGTCAACGATCGTGTATGCCACATCCTCATAGGCTTCGTGAATGATGTATGGACCTTGCCAATTCAGTTGTAGTTTTCCACTGGAGTGCCCTGCCATGACTTCTTTTTCCTTGATTATGACGAGGTCGCCTTGCTTGAAGGCTCGCTACTTGACGAGCTTGTCATAGGCTTGCGCCATGTGGGCCTGGTGTACTTGAATGTATTTGTATGCTTCGAGCTACTTGTCCTCTAGATCGATGAGCTCTTCTAACCATCTCTTGTATTCATCTTTATCAGGGCCGGCCAAGTCGGTGTGTACCGCCACGTGGTAAGAGGCTAACTAGATTTCGATGGAGATAACAGCTTTCACTCCATAAACAAGGGAGAATGGCGAGCATCCCGTAGGGGTTTTGTAAATCGTCTGGCAAGCCCATACCGACTCAAAGACCTTCTCACCCCAGTCACATTTTCGGTGGCTAACAATTTTAGCCAGGAGCTTGCAGAGGGTCTTATTGAAGACTTCAGCCAAGCCGTTAGCCTAAGGGCTGTAGACCGAAGAGGTTCTCCAGTCAATGTTGAATTTGGCTGCTAGTTGATATACGACCTTGTTCTTAAATGACGTTCCACTATCAGACACTATTCACCTAGGAGTACCAAATCGGTAGATGATGTTGTGTCGGACAAATCTGGCTATGACTTCACTAGTGACTTCCCGCAGAGGAAGGGCCTCCGCCCAGCGGGAGAAGTAGTCAGTGGTAGCCAAGATGTATTTATGGCCCTTGGAAGATGGCGGGAAAGGCCCCGCAATGTCCATGGCTCACTCTACGAATGGCCAGATGGGGGTTGTCGGATGTAGTGGATTAGGAGGTCGTATAGGTACTGGGCCAAAGGCTTGGCACTGATGACACGTACGAACATATTGGACACAGTACGCGTACATGGTAGGCCAGTAGAAGCCTTTGAGCTCGATATCGTGTTTCATTCGATCTCCGGCCTGGTGCGCGCCGCACAATCCGGAATGAACTTCGTGCATGATAGCTCGAGCCTCGGCTAAGGAGATGCACCTCAATAGAACTGACTTGTCCTTCTCGTGGATGATTCGATACAGGGAGTCTCTGATCAACTCATATGATGTTGCTCGACATAGTAGCTGGACTCTTTGAGCTCGGTCAGGAGGGAGCCACCCTTTCTTGAATCTGATAATGGGCTCACGCCAATCTTCATATTCTAGAGGAGTGTTCTGGTCGGGGTCATGGACCTCGTAGACGGTGAGATCGGAGTTACCTTCGAGTGAGGCCGGCATCAGTCTTCTGTGTTTGACTGTGATGTCGACCTCGCCCTTAGGCGGGAGCTTAATGGCCACGGCCAATTTTTCCAAGGCATCTGCCTGGGCATTGCTGCTTCTGGGAACATAGTCTATTTTGAAGAAATAGAACTTCTGGGTTAGTCTGGTGATGATGGCATGGTATAGAATCAACTCTAGCTTTCGTACGTCATAGATGCCGAGGACTTGTCAGACTATTAGCTGAGAGTCCCCGTAAGCTTTGAGGCACTTGACACCCATGTCGAGAGTAATCTGGAGCCTAATAATTAGAGCTTCGTATTCAGCTTCATTGTTGGTCAGAGATTTCATAAGGGCACAGGAGTTATATAAAACTCCACCCTAAGGAGTCAGGAAGACAATGTCGGCACCCACCATGGTGGCGGGATTTTGATTGAGGTGGGTAATCTCCCGGGAAGTGCCATCGAAGTAGAGTTCCCAGCAGGGGATGTTGGCTGTGTGGGCATCTCACTGCAGGTAATGCAAGACATCTCCGGTCTTTTCAAGTGGAGCTGGTGAGTGGGAAGCGAGGGACTCCTTGTCTGGGAGTTCTGTGTTGAGAGGTGAATTGTCCGGTACTGGATGGGCTACCAGAAATTCAGCCTTGCCCTATCCCTTGATTGCTTTCTTGGGGACATAAGTAATATCATACTCCATCAACAAGAGAGCCCATTTGCCCAGTCGACCCGAGAGAACGGGCGACCTGAGGAGAAACTTGAGGGGGTCGTGCTTGGATATGAGCTCGACCCGATGGGACAGGAGGTAATGCCGCAGCTTCTTGACGACGAATACCAATGCCATGCAGACCTTCTCCATGGGAGAGTACCGGCACTCAGCACCGATCAGTTTTCTACTGTGGTAGTAGAGTGACTGCTCTTTGCCTTCCTCATTGATTTGCACCAACAGGGCCCCCAAGGAGGCGTCCATGGCGGCAATGTAGAGTATGAGGGGCTTACCCTTGACCAGTACCCCCAGGACTGGAGGGGTGAGGAGGTACTCCTTGATTTGTTAGAAAGTCGGCTAGCATTCCTAGTCCCATATGAACGGAGCGTCTTTCTTCATAAGCTTGCTGAAAGGCGCGCATCGACCAGAGAGGTTGGAGATGAATCTCCGAATGTAGGTCAATCTTCCTTGAAATGACCTAAGCTCAGTAAGGTTGCGGGGGTGGTGGAAGCTCCTGGATCGCTTTGATCTTACTGGGGTCCACTTCGATTCCTCAGTACCGGATGATGAAATCGAGAAACTTGTCACTGGATACGCCGAAGGCGCACTTCATGGGGTTTATTTTGAGCCCATATTATCGGAGTCACTCAAAGACCTGGCATAAGTCGTGCAGATGGTCTTCCCGTCATTTGGTCTTGATGACGAGGTCGTCGACATAGCATTCGACGATATTGTGTTGCATCTCATCGAATATTTTGGTCATGACCCTCTGGTATGTAGCGCCGACATTCTTTAGACCAAAGGGCATGTGCTTGTAGTTGAAGATCCCTTTAGGGGACCTGAAGGCTGTGTGGCGCTTGTCTTTGAGGGACATCTGAATTTGATTGTAACCGGACGACCCATCCATGAAAGACAAAGCTTCATGTCCGGTGGTCATGTCGACCATTGTTTCTATAATTGGGACTGGAAATCGTCGTTCGGACAGGCTTTGTTGAGGTCCTGAAAGTCGACGCAAATGCAGACTTGACCACTTTTCTTCTTGACTGGGACAATGTTGCCAAGCCAAATCGGGTAGATACACGGCTTGATGAAGCCGACCTTCGCCATTTTATTAACTTCGGCAGAGACCTGGAGTTCCAGCTCATGGCACATGCGCCGCTGTGGATGTTTGACTGGAGTTGCTGAGGGGGATATAGCTAGTTCATGCTCTGCTACGGAGGGGTCTAGCCCTGGCATCTCCTTGTATGTCTAGGCAAACCAGTCTTTGTATTTGAGTAGGAGTTGCTTGTAGTCCTGTCTCTCTGCCTCGGTGAGGAGAGAGCTGATGAACATTGGCTGGGGGGCTTCATCTTCGCCCAAGTTGATTTTCGTGAGCTTGTCAATGGTTGCCTTGCCGTTGTCCTCCAGTTTGGGAGGAGCGGGTTTGAAGTCGCTGAAGTCTTCATCGTCAGTATCGGCTTTGTGCACCTCGAGGTCTTCGAAGCCACCAGTTGAAGCTGATGGAGCTAGAAAATTATCGTTGCAGAGCTCGGACTAGGATTGATTTGGACTGCCAGCTCCTGGTTGACAAGTGTCGGCTGGTGCCACTAAGGCTTGCACTACAAGGAAAATAGATTTTTTCGACGTCCATATTCCATTTTGAATGCGTCGGAAATACGTCGGGAAGTGAATTTTCGACAGATTCACTGCGTGTCCTGTAATGTCGCTCTGCCGCATTACGTCGACCTCGAGCTCGGGTGTCCTCACCAATTCTCCCCGGGCGGGAAGAACTCGACCCCGTCGAGTATGGGTCCCTGTCGCTCCGGTACTGCTCGAGCAAGTCTGGATCTGTCCTCGCAAGCTCTGTCCCGGTGATCCATGTATCAGTAGACGCGGGCTGTCCTCTCCAACGCACCAAGTAGTAGTGATACGCGCCACTCCTAGTGATAGTCACCTGCTCATCCAGTATAAACTCTATCCGCTCACGCTGCTGTGGTGACAAGGCTGAAAGTGGACTCTCAGGGTGTGGTTCGCTTACAAGGGGTGGAGAAGGCCCAAATAACTCACTAGGGATCACTGCCGGGTCCCTGTATGTGACTAGATCCGAGACGTTGAATGTGGAGCTAATACCATAGTCCTCTGGCAAGTCTACGACATATGCGTTGGACCCAACTCGCCTCAAGACTCTAAAGGGGCCAGCACCACGAGCCTGTAGCTTCTTCACGGCTGTAGAAGGCAACCGTTCCGGTTTGACCCGGATCATGACATAATCTCCTTCTTGGAACTCGTGAAGGTGTCTATGAGCATCAGCCAGTTCTTTATATCGCGCATTGCTAGTCTCAATATGATGATGATGATGCAGACTCCGGACTAGCGGTGTAGACTCATACCTACACGAATGCAGTGGTGGTCCTGGACATCCGAACATGGACCTGACATGTCTATGATGCCTACCTGACTGGACAACAGGGGGAGGACCTGGACAACCAAAGTTGTACCTATCATGCATAGGTGTCCTACTAGATGTGGTAGACTCTGGGGGACCAGTATGTCCAAACTCACTCACTCTATAACCCCTATATGACTGTGGATAAGATGATGCATGAGAGAGAGACTGATGTTCCTTTCTTTCCAAGCTCTGGGGTGTGGATGCATGCGGGGTGACGTGGACCTCTTTGACAATGTGGTATGGAGAATATGAGTCGAGATGCTCACTAGGAAGGGGATCAAAAGGGTCAAAAAAATGAAGACTCCTCCTAGTAGGCCCCTTCACTATGTCTGCCCATGTCGGATACTCGCCAAGGCCCATATGGTCACCTTCAGGCACAATGATAGATGGGGAATGGGGCTCACATGAGAGGTAAGGAATATAAGGTTCCCTCCTCGAGGTGGTAATGCCATAAGAGGGGAGAAAGTCAACCTCATCGAGTATGGGAAAGAAGAAAAGGACCTCAGAGGTGATATGACCTATGGTGTACGCCGAGGTAATGGACCCTAAGGCAGGGAGCATGAAGCTATGGCTATAGGGATGCCGACGGCGCACCGTCCTGGGCAAAGGCACGCATCGGCAGGATGCTGCTCAGCGCGGCAACGGCGGTGGCCGACAGGCCGTCCGCGGCGGCCGATTTGAGGATGGAGCGGCGGCTGAACATCGGCGTCGTGCCGTCGTCGTCGCGCGAAAAATCGCTCATTGAATTCTCCCTGGCTGCTTACGTCCCTCGTAAGCTGTCATGACGCTGACATACGGTATACCGTCTGTCAACATACCGGGGAGTCACGCGCGCGGAGCGTCGTCCTCGAGGTAGTTACGCACGATCTCATCGACCGACGCATCGGCGAGGAGCCCGATCCGCTGGGCTTTTTCGAGGGTGAACGCGGTGGGCCAGGTGGTGACGATGTTGCGGATGAACGGATCGGGCCTCCACTTCACCCGGTCGGCGGCACTTTGACCCACCACGCGCGCCACTGCCGCGACGAGGTCGCTGGCGGTGCAGGCGAGGCCCGCCATCATCACGCTGCGGTCCTTGCCCCAGAGCTCGGCCGCGCTGTCGTGGCCGACGATCAGCCCCTCGATGCAGCGGCGCGGCGACAGCAGATAGCCGCGGTCGCCGGGCTCGACCGGGCTCGCATAGATGTTGCCGCTGAGCGGCTCGCGCAGGATATTTGAGAAAAAGCCGGAGGCCGCTTTGTTCGGCGCGCCCGGCCGGACCGCTGTTCACGCTGGAGGGCAGTCTGTACCGGCCGGCACAGGACTGCTCCGCCACCTACGGCGGGGCAATCGTCATCAATCGCATCGAGACCCTCACACTCGAGGATTTCTCCGAGCATCCGGTCAAGCGTCTGGCGCCTGCCGCGCATGGCCCCTACCCGCACGGGCTGCATACATTGAGCTCGGCCGGTGACATCACCCTGGTGGACGGCAAACGGCACAGTGTCTCGGCCGCGGCGCTGGCACTGCGCTTGCGGGAGCTGACCAGGCGGTTGACGCGCGGGCGTAGGCGCGACTGACAGCCAACCGTGTTGCAGGCGGCGTTTGAAAGGCAACGGAAAGCAATGGCGCGTAACGTGTCCCGAGTGAGTCACAGCGGCTGCAACGCAACCCCACCGCGACGCCCGCGTATCTGAGGCGCAGCAGCAATGGCCACAGTTGCATTCGTCAGCCAGCCGCGCGATGCGGTCGCCGCGACGGATGCGCAGACCGGCTCAGTGGCCATTGTCATGTGGGAGCTGGCCAAGCGTCTGGCGCGGCAGCACGACGTGGTCGTGTTCGCGCCGCGCGCCGCCGGTCAGCCGAGTATGGAGCACACTGCGCAGGGGCCGCGCATCCGCCGTGCCGACCTCGCCTTGCGAGTGTTGCACCTGCGGCAGCTTGAGCAGCGCGGCGTAGTCGAGCTCGAACGGCGTCTTCACCGCGCCGTGCACCCGGAGCTTGAACGCGCGCACGTCGCCGCTGCCTTCGTCGCCTCCCATCGGCTTGAGGTATTCGATCACCCGCTGGCCCGGCGGCAGCCGCGGGCGTCCATCGGGTCGGGTCGCGGCGCGCGCCGAGCGCGTCAGGTCGTCGGCCGCGATGCGCACGAGCGCGCCGCCGACGGCCATGAACGTCACCCCCACCGCCGCGGACTTGATGAAGCTGCGCCGGTCCCATGCCGGCTGCAGCTCGGGATGTCGCTCGAGGTCGGGTCGCTTCACGTCATCTCCTTTGTATCCCGCTTACGCAGCGCGGCCGGTGAAGTTACGAGCCACGCGGCGGGATGGACCGAGCGCCGCGATCTCGCGGGGTTACCCGACCACTTCGTCGCCTCGGCGTGCGTGGATGCACGAGGGGGCGACAAATGGGGACGGTCCCCTTTTAGCCGCGGCCGTAGACCGGGACCAGCGTGCCGGTCGTCAGGGAGCTCTCGGGGGACGCGAGGAACACGATCGTCTGCGCCAGCTCCGCCGGCTTGGGCCACGCGGCGTGGTCGGCCTTCGGCATCGCGGCCCGGTTCGCCGGCGTGTCGATGATCGACGGCAGCACCGCGTTGACCAGGATCCCGTCGGCGAGCACCTCGGCCGCCAGCGCCTGCGTGATCGCCGCGACGCCGGCCTTCGCCGCGACGTACGCGATCATCCCGCCCACCGGCGCGACCACCGGCCGCGCGGCGACGTTGACGATGCGCCCGCCGCCGCTCTTGCGCAGCGCCTTCACCGCCTCGCGGCACGCGAGGAAGCACGTCGCCGTGTTGAGCCGCCACTGCTTCTCGAAGTCGGCGAGCGACGTCTCCTCGATCTTGGCCATCGCGAACCCGCCGACCAGATGGATCGACGCCCACAGCGGAGGTAGCCCCGCGTAGAAGGCCGTCGCCGACGCCTCGTCGCCGAAGTCCACCGCGGGGCGATCCGCGACGTGGACGGTCGCGCCCTTCGCCTCGAGGAGCTCCGCCCAACGATCGAGGTCGATGGCGTTCTCGGCGAGCAGCATCCGCTTGGAGCCCGCGATGCCGCGCACCCGCAAGTCCAGATTGAGCGCACGCAGCCGCCCGATCTGGCCCGCCATTTGCGCGAGCAGCACCCGGCCCACGGTGCCCGGCCCGATCACGCCGATGGACAGCGTATTGGGCGAGAGATAGAAGCTGGCGTGCGTGGCGCGCAGTGCGCGCGTGGCCTGCTTGCCATCGACCACCACGGAGATATTGCGCTCGGAGCTCACATGGATCAAAGAGCCTGCAGGATCAGTCATGACACCGTCATATCACCTTTGAGCGGCCAAGACCTACCCCAAGAGTTGATGAAGGGTCGCACCTCTGTCTAGCGAACAATAAGGCAGCGGGATTTCGCTGCAAGAAATTGACATGTTCCACTGGTGCTTTTCCTATCTATTTTACATTCAGCATAGTCAACATCCGAGTATCCAATTAGATCAAGAGTGCATAGTCTTGGATATTATAATCCCAAATTTGAAGATCTAAAAAGATATCTAATTTTTTTTCACATGGATTAAATGTGTTTATTTGGGATTGGCTTAATATCTAGCACATATACAAACACTAAACAGAATGTCTGGTCTACTTGTGGTTAAGTACAAAAGTAACCCTATCATATCTCCGTAGACCTTCTGATCAGTAGGCTTACCTACTTCATTGTTGTCAAGCTTGACGGATGAGTTCATTGGTGTGGATAGGGGTTTTGCATTTTCGAACTAGAAATTTTTGAGCATCTCCCTACAGTATTTGATTTGACAGATGTAGATTCCATCTCGCATCTGTCTGATTTGCAGTCCTAGGAAATAGCTCAACTCTCCCATCATACTCATCTCGAATTCTCCCTGCATCAGCTTTTCAAAGTTCTTACACATTTTCTTTTTAATTGCTCCAAATATGATATCATCAACATATATTTGAATAATTAAAGTTCCTAAGATATTGTTCAAGATAAAGTGAGTAGTGTCAACCTTTCATTGTTTAAACCCATGACTTATCAAAAATGAACTGAGTCTTTCATACCATACTCTGGGTGCATACTTCAGTCCATATAGAGCTTTGTACAATTTATAAACATGGTCTATTTTATCTATCTCCTCAAATCTAGGCTGTTGTTCTATGTATACTTCTTCTTTGATGTGTCCATTTAGAAAGGTACTTTTAAATCCATTTGATACAGCTTCAATCTATGTTCCACTGCATATGCCAATAGAATTCTAATTGCTTCAAGTCTAGCTACAGAGACAAAAGTTTCATCATAGTCAATTCCTTCTTCTTTAGAGTAACCCTATGCCACAAGTCTAGCCATGTTCCTTGTGATCACCCCTGTTTCATCCAATTTATTTCTAAACACCCACTTGGTTCCAATAATAGGGTTGTCCCTTAGTCTTTCTACCACACTCCAGACTTGATTTCTAGTAAACTAGTTCATCTCTTCTTGCATAGCTAGTACCCAAGCTTCATCTTGTAAGGCTTCTTCAATGTTCTTCGATTCTATCTGTGAAACAAAAGCTAAATAGTCACATGTAAGAATGTTTCTTCTAGTTCTTATCGTTCCGGGGCCAACGTTCGCGGTGTAGCCGAAACGACCGTCACCTGAGATGGCGAGCATGTGCGATTCGCTTTGGCCGGTGGGAATGGAACACAGGATTTGCAACGTCGCGGGATCGATCACCTGCAGGTCGGTGTCGAGCTCGTTGACGAACTTGTCGCCGGAGTCGATCGCGTCGACGGTCACGGACGCGCGGCCATCGGCGACCGTCGCGTAGAGGTCGTAGCTGTCGTAGACCTTGCGGCGCATCGACGACCGGATGACCTGCGCCCAGAACTTGGGATAGCCGCCCCAGCGGATCCAGTCGACGGACCAGCGGTTCTTGACGTCGGAGGTCCAGGCGACCGAGGTACCGGCGCCGTAGCGCCAGCGCGCGAGGATCGGCTCGCCGAGGTCGGAGATCAGGATGGTCTCGGCGGTCGGCTTGGGCTTGGTCGAGACGTAGCCCTTGAGCGTCGGCGCGGTCTCGACGGCGGTGCCCTCGATCGCCTCGACGCGCTTGGCGACGCGCACGTGGACGTCGTCCTCGACGAGCTGACTCTTCTGCGCCTCCTGCGTCTCCTTCATGAAGATCTTCGGCAGCGCGCCGATGTCCTCGACCATGTACAGACGGCCGTCGCCGCCATCGGCGATCTGCGAGAGCAGGCCGCGGTCGGCGCCCTGCACGCCGACGCACGAGATCGTGATCCGCGACTCGCGCATCTGCGCGACGGTCTCCGGGATGCCGTCGATCGGCGCCTCGCCATCGGACAGCACGATCACGTGCTTGACCTTGGCGTTGCTCATCGGCGCCGACGACAGGATGTCGAACGCCTCGCGCAGGCCGGGCAGGATGTTGGTGCCGCCGCCCGACTGCAGCCGCGAGATCTCCGTCGAGATCCGCCCGCGGTTGCGCGCCGCCTGCGGTCGCACGAACACCTGCGCCTCGCTGTCGAACGCGACGACCGCGAGGTAGTCGTCGGGCGACAGCACCTCGGCGGTCACGCGCGCCGACTCCTTCGCCGCCTCGAGCTTCGGGCCCTGCATCGACCCCGAGCGGTCCATCACCAGCACGAGCGCGACGTCGCCGAAGCCCGGCGCGCAGTTGATGCTGCCGGTCGGGTTGATCTCGACGCCCAGCTGCAGGATGACGGCGTACTGCCCGCTGTTGCAGACCTTGTACCGCACCTCGGTGGTGACGACCGCCGAGCCCGAGCCTCCGGTATCGAGGTCGACGCTTGCCCGCTTCCAGACCGGGTCGGCGCACGCCTTGGCCTCGGCCGGCGAGCTCACGCCGATCACGCTGAGACAGGAGGCCACCAGTACGATGGCGGCCAGCATTGCCTTCTTGTCCCGGATCGTCATCAATGCCGGCTCGGAGGTCCACACCTTCACCGCGTCCGGGTCGACCTTGACCGAGCAGGCTGCCGAGGCGTTCGTTCTGCCGTCCACATCAGCCGGCGTCACTTGGAACGGCTCCGCCTTTCACTCGACCCACGGCACCGCAATCCTCTACCGGTACACGAACTACTACCCGGGCGCCGGCGACACCGCGTATGTGGCGTACACCGACACAGACACCGGTTCGGGTGACCACACGAAGGCGTCCCCGATCGCGTCGGTGGGGTTGGTGGCGCGTTGGTTCGTGCAGGCTGCGCTCCCACCGGCACCATCCGGCGCGGTCACACCCAAGGTCTACGCGGGAATCGACACCACGCCCCCAGCGGTCACGGCCCTGTTGGAACGGTCTGAGACGGTCACGGCCCGCAACGTCCTGCTCGACCCGGCGACCGCTGGCGGGTCCGCGTTGGGCACCGACTCCAACACGTTCGGTGCGGCTGGAACTCCCGGTGTTCTCGCGTCCCAGTCCGGCGGGTTCGAGGTTCACGGCGACGGGCTGGTCGAGGCCCCCAGGTTGCAGGTGTACTCGACCCGGTACGTCCGCACGACGAACCAGTCCATCGGATCGGGTTCCATCACCACGGTCACGTTCACCGGCACAGACGGGACCGCCCCCGCCAATGCGGGCCTGTCCGAAACGTCCGGAGTCGTCACCGTGAGCCAGGACGGCCTGTACCGGGTGACCGGGGTCATCGGGTGGGACGGCGCGAGCGACTCAGCCCGACGTGAAGCGTTCGCCTACATCAACGGTGCGCCCCGAATCCGATCGACCGTCCCAGCCGTCAGCGGCACCGCCGCGACCAGGACCTACCCGACCTTCAGCGACGACATCCCACTCACGGCTGGCGACACCATCGAACTGCGCGGACGCCACAACTCCTCCGGCTCGATCAACATCGCCGAAGCCGCACTGACCATCACACGGGTAGGAGAACTGGCCCCATGACTCTGACCGCATCGTCGCTGTCGTACAACCACGCCCCGGTCTGCCCTGACGGTTGGGAGTTGGTCTACCGGTCGGTCATCGTGCGCCTCGGCCAGTCATGGAACTGGTACGAGAACAACGCCCACGGTTCAGCCGGAATCATCAACGTCACCATCGACGCCGATCGCAACCTCGTTGTCGAAACCGACTTCGACGACCAGACAGAGAAGATCCTCTACGCCGGTGCCAACATCGACGCCCAGTTGGCTGGCAAGGGAATCTTCGTCGGCGCATCCGGTGGGTCCTCCATCACCCGGTACGCCATCCGGTCATGCAAAGACCTCCCCGGCGGGAGAAGGCTTCCAGCCATTGGGGCAGTGAGCCACCCCCCCCCCGCCATTTTCCACTCGTGCCCGCTCGCCCAACACCGGGGCAGTTTGGCGGTTGGGTGGGGGGCGCGCTCGGTCTGGCGGGGACTCGCCTCGGCTCGCCAACTCCGGGAGGCGGTCGCCGATGAGCTTCGTCGACTGGATCCCTGAGCCAACCATCATCCTCTTCGGCTGTCAGGCTTGGACTGCGGTTCCGGCCAAGTCCGGCCAGTGCCCGGTTTGCGGCCCCGGAATCCACGAAGGTCACGACTCGATGCACTGTGCCAAGTGCGACTCGTCCAGCCCCCGACGCGAGCGGCAAGTCAGAGCCGCGCGGGCCGGCCTGAAAGCCAGAGACCGGCACGAGACCGGCGAACAGAAGGCGAAGGCCGAGTTGCGAAAACGAGACATCGCTCTTACCGAGATCGAACGGCGGTTGGTCTGGAACGGCTACAAGGGCGGGGCTCTCTCCCCTAACGCCGAGGTGACCAACCGCTCGAAGGTCGGCCGGGAGTGGCTGACCGAGATTGGGCAAGAGCCGGACTGGTCACTGATCCTCGACGGGCGGGGCAACGTGGTTGGTCGGATGGAACTGGAGTTGGAGGCGGTTTGAAGACTCGACGCTTGATGCTCGCCGTTGTCATGCTCGCCTGGGCCATGGTCGCAATCAAGGCAACCTGCTCGTGGCATTACGGTCACCCCGACCCGAATTTCCGCGTCATCTTCGTGGACTGTGGGCCGGTCCACTTCAGTGCCTCCCTGGATACAGCCTTAGTCAAGGCGGTCCAGTTCCGCGTTTCCTACGTCGGTGGATGGGGCATATGGCCTCGATGATTCTCCGGGTGCTCCCCCGAACTCCGCTCGATGATCCCTCCCTCCACCTCCTCTGGAGCGCCTTGCTCGCATGGCTGTGCTCGACCTGATCGTCAGCCTCCTCGTTCGGTGGCTGATGCCGCATGCGCCGTGGTTGTTCCGCGCGAAGGCCTGCGAGCTCGGCCTGAAGCGCGCGTGCGCGAATCCCGAATCTCCGGAGATCGTCGTGAAGAAGGCGAAACCCGAGGCGATCGACTACGCGAGCGCGTGCACGAACGGCGACGCCGACGCGTGCGCCTACCTCGCCGAGAAGAAGGCCGGCGACGCGCCGGAAGGCATCGAGAACGGGGACGCGAAGGAACATTTCCGCCGCGCCTGCCTCGGCTCCTCGACGCTCGGATGCGAAGGGCTCGTTCGCGCGACGAAGTGACCAGGGCGTAGCGAAACGCCCCGCCGCGCCCGTCAAGAAATACGGTTTGTCTCGCGGAGATTTAAACCGATGGCTGCAGCCAACTTTGCTAGGGCGTTCGCCTGGGCATTTCCACTTCTGGGACCGTTGTCTATTTCGAAGAAATAGAACTTTTGGGTGAGCCGGGTGACGGTGGCGTGGTACGGGACCAGCTCTCACTTCCGCACATCGTACATGCCAAGGACCTGTCGGACTATCAACTGAGAATCTCCATAGGCTCTGAGCATTTGACGCCCATGTCGAGAGCCATCTGGAGTTCAATGATCAAGGCTTCATATTCGGCTTCATTATTGGTCAGAGCCTTGATGAGGGCACATGAGTTGAACAAAACTCCGCCCTGAGGGGTTAGGAAGACAATTCCGGCACCTGTCGTAATGCCTGAGCTGAGGTTGCTCTGGGTAGTACCTCAAGAAGCACCATCGAAGTACAGCTCCCAGCAAGGTAGGCTGGCCGTGAGGGTGTCTTATTGCCAGTAATGCAAGACATCTCTGCTCTGTCTAACCAATTGTTGCTATTGAAGAGGAAGAGATTCCTCATCTGGAAGCCCCGTGTTGAAGCGAGAATCTTCTGGTGCTGTATGGGCTGCCAAGAATTTAGCCATGCCCTGCCCCTTGATTGCCTTTCTAGGGACATAGGTGATGTCGTACTCCATGAGTAGGAGTGCCCATTTCCCCAGTCATCCTGAGAGAACTGGTTGCCTGAGGAGGAACTTCAGGGGATCGTGCTTAGATATGAGCTCAACCCGATGAGATAGGAGGTAGTGCCACAATTTCTTGATGGCAAAGACCAATGCGAGGTAAACTTTCTCCATGGGGGAGTAACGGTACTTGGCACCGATCAATTTTTGACTGAGGTAGTAGAGTGGCTGCTCTTTACCTTCTTCATTGACCTGCGCCAATAGAGCTTCCACCGAGACATCCATGGCGGCAATGTAGAGTATGAGAGGTTTACCCTTGACAGGCACCCTTAGGACTGGGGGAGTGAGTAGGTACTCCTTGATCTACTCGAAAGCAGTCTGGCATTCCGAGTCCCATATGAAGGGGGCGTCTTTCTTCATCAACTTGCCGAAAGGCGCGCATTGACCGGAGAGGTTGGAGATGAACCTCCAGATGTAGGTCAGTCTACCTTGGAGTGACCTGAGTTCGGTAAGGTTGCTAGGTGGTGGTAGCTCCCAGGTCGCTTTGATCTTGTTGCGATCCACCTCGATTCCTTGATATTGAACAATGAAACCAAGAAACTTGTCACTGGATACACCGAAGGCGCATTTCATGGGGTTCATCTTGAGCCCATATTACTGGAGACGCTCAAAGACTTGACGCAGATCACGTAGGTGGTCTTCTCGCCTTCTGGTCTTGACAATGAGGTCGTCAACATAGCATTCGATGATGTTGTGCAGCATCTCATCAAAGATTTTAGTCATGGCCCTCTACTAGGTAGCACCAACGTTCTTCAAACCGAAGGGCATGCACTTGTAGTTGAAGATCCCTTTGGGAGATCTGAAGGTGGTGTGATTCTTGTCTTTCAGGGACATCCAGATCTGGTTGTAACCCGATGACCCGCCCATGAAAGACAGAGCTTCATGTCCGGTGGTCATATCGACCATTATTTCTGTGATTTGAACTGGGCAGTCATCTTTCAGACAGGCTTTGTTGAGATCCCGAAAGTCGACACAAATATGGACTTGACCATTTTTCTTTTTGATTGGGACAATGTTGGCGAGCCAAACCAGGTAGATGCATGGCTCGATGAAGTCAACCTCTGCCATTTTATTGACCTCAGCCGCAACTTGGAGTTCTAGCTCATGGCGCATGCGCCGCTGGGGTTGTTTGACTGGTGTGGCTGAGGGAGATATAACTAGGTCGTGCTCCGCTACGGAGGGATCTAACCCCGGCATCTCTTTGTACATCCAGGCGAAGCAGTCTTTATATTCGAGCAGGAGTTACTTATAGTCATGCCTCTCAGCTCTGGTGAGGAGAGCACTGAGGAATGTCAGCTAAGGGGCTTCATCGTCGCCTAGATTGATTTCGACAAGTTCGTCGACGGTTTCTTGGCCACCGTCCTCCAGCTCAGGAGGTGCAAGCTGAAAGTCGATGAAGTCTTCATTGTCGGTGTCGGCTTCGTACACCCGCGGGTCCTCGGAGCTGATAGTTGAAGCGGATGGGACTGGAAGGCTGTCACTACTGGGTCCGGACAGAGGTTGTCCCAGGCTGTCCATGTCAGATTGGCAGCTGTCAGTTGACATCCCGGAGGCTTGGCAGGGGTTGTCTGCCAACACTGATGACGCCTCACGATCTTTGCCCCGGGGACCTTCCTCATGGGGAAAGTGTGGTGAGCTAGGTTCTTCAATTGGCTGCGAGGCTGCGGGAGTCTCCTCCATCTCAACATCCTCATGGATGGACAAGGATGCCTCATCAGGTGCTGGAACTGGGGCACTGGTCCTGGCTGGGAGTGGGATTAAAATCTCCTCTCCCTCGTCTCCCGAGCTGTTAAACTTGGTGTTGGCGACAACCGGATCAGTGGCTGGCTGCACCGGCCCTATAGCATGGACCGCGTGGTAGACACAGAAGTCTGGGTCTCAGTCATAGCCGTGACCTCTAGTGTCTTTCTGGGAGAATGGGGGTTGGCCACGGACTTGTGAGGGTGTCCAGAGATTCTGGAAATACTTCTACTGTGCGGAGCTCTGCCGCAGAGGAAGGTGCTGCTTGAAGCACATCTCCTGGATGTGAGGTGATACGTCACCCAGAATTTGAACGGCTTCAGGGACGTTGTCGGCTCGCTTGGACCAGCCAAAATCATCTTCTGGTGGGCCTAAAGGGACCATGTCTCCTTTGTAGAAAATGATGGACTCGTCCCTTCTAGCCCTTCTCTTGGACTGGTGTTGCAGCTAATAAGTGACGATGAACGTCGTGAGCTGCTCGACCCTGTGCTCGTCTGAGGCACACTCGAGCTGGATGTAGTTCGGTGGCAGGCATATGCTCTTGTCGATCGCTCGGATAATGAGGTTAGCCTCGAAATCGACTTTGCGTCTCTCAGGGTGATCTGTGGTTGACTTGGCGCTAAGGTGCAGCTAGTAAAGCTTAGCCTTTTCCTCATCGGCAGAGAAGAGGTTGTCCTCTTCTTCTTCTGAGAGCCAGCCATTGCTCTTGCTCTTAATCACAGGGAAAGGGTTGATTCCCATGAAATAGAGAGCTACATCGGCCAGGTTGCATTCTGCTAGAGTGAATGGAGACAGGTCTACGAAGACTACACACTGCTCTCCATCCTTGATGTACTTGATGCACTGATGGAGGGTTGAGAGGACAACCCAATTTTCATGGAGCCAGGGCCTGTCCAGTAACACTTTGTAGGATGTGTTGGAGTCGATGATGTAGAAGGCCACCTTAGAGGTGAAATCATCAAGTACCAAGTCAACATCAACCCGGCCGAGGACCTCCTCAGTATTCTGATTGAAACTAGATATCTTGACTGGCTGAACCTTCTGGAGGTAGGGGGTCAGACATAAGGTCTTGAAGGTTTTGAGGGGCATGATGTTGACAGTCGCACCGGCATCCACTAGGATCCAGTTTACTTCATGCCCATTGATTTTTCCCTTCATGTAGAGGGGTCGATTATGGCATGGAGGAGAGAGCAGAAAGTCCTTCTCCGTGAAGGTGACAGTGGCCGTTCACAGTTCGCGACGAATTCTGGTCGAGTCCCGCTCTGCCGATGGTTTACGACGATACGGATCTCGGGCGATTCCGGGCCGAGGTCGAAGGCTGGCCGCTTCGACTCGACGGCTCCGTGCGGGCGGAAGATGCACGATTGGAGATCGACTTCTGGGTTTCCGCCACCGCCGAGGTACGTGCGTCGCGCATCGGACCAGTAATGCTGCACGAACGCGACGCACTGGCACCGTCTTTTCTCTGCATCGCGGATGAAGGGGCTCGCGAGGTCGCGCTGCCGGACGCGGTCCGTGTCGATCGCGTCGCATCCGGTTTCACCGGTCTCGACTTCGAGACCGACGGAGTCCGGTTCCGGGTGGAGCTCGAGGGCGATGTGTTCGAGATGGAGGATCAGCGCAACTGGGGTGAGGTGACTCTGAAGTCGTACTGCCCGCCCCTCGGCGGTCCGGAGCTGGTACTGATGCCGAACGAAACCCGGCACTACTCCGTGCGGGTCACCGCCAGCAAGCGGGTGGTCGACGTCGCAGCGGATACCGGTTCTCCGTGGGACGTCGCTCGTGATGCGCGACGGCATCCGATGCCGGGCCTCGGACTGGCTCATCGCGGCGGTCGTCTGCCCGAGGATGCGGTGGAACGGTTGAGGGCGATTGCCCCCTCGTACCTACACCTCCTCGTCGACCTGGCCGATCCCGACTGGCGGAAACACCTTCTGGCGGATCTCGAGGCCGCTGGCCAACTCGGAATCGACGCCGTCCTGTCTGTGGACGCCGACCCGACCGACGACGCTCTGCTTCGCGATCTCGCGGGGCTGTCGGCGGGACGGGTGAGCACGGCCTATGTCTTCGATCGCGGCCTGCCCGGCACGAGCTCCGACCTGGGGGCCGCGGCATCCGGGGCTCTGGCGGGATCGGGCATCCGTGTCGGCGGGGGAAGCCGCGCCCACTTCGCGACCCTCTCGCTCGCAGGAGGGGTGCCGACTCAACTCGAGGACGTCGCGGTTGCCATCGCCGTCGCGGTTCACGGCGACGAGCGCGAGGCGCTCGTCCGGTCATTCGAGACGTTCCCCGCCATCGTGGCGGGAACGCGGGCGCTCGTTGGCGACCGACCGCTGCTGGTTGGTCCGCTGGGATTTGCGACGACGTTCGACTCGTGGGGTCCGATCGGCACGCCGCACGACCTCGACGGGGACTGGATGCGCGCCCATCCGCGTGACGGCACCGACTTCGCAGCGGCCTGGATGGTCGACTCGATCGCGCTTCTCGCGAGCGTCGACGTCGAACGGGTCACCATCGGCGCGACGCTGGGAGGCCGTGGCTGCCTGCAGATCGTTAGTTGCACCCCCCGAGTAATTTAAAATATTATTTTATTTTTTAAGGTAGCCTATCATGCAATCTTGCCATCCATGTACTTGGAACTTGAATGGAACAGCTAGAAAGAAAAAAAGAAGACACTCTCTTTTATTACAAAAAAGGAGCCGACTCAAATTAGCCCATCAAAGACATCTATTTTTTCTTTTCCCTAACTATTTGATCTAAGATTGGATCAGGATTCGCCGACTCGGTGATCCGTATCAGATTGGATCTTCCCTGATCCGATACGGTACGCCCGAGTTGCAACCAACTCGGCCCGACTCGGCTCTCTCTCTCCCTCTCTCTCCCTCTCCCTCTCTCACTGTGACTCGACCCGACTCGGCTGATCCTGATGGTGATCCATAGCGTATCGGGTTTTTTCAGATACGGTACGGCACGCCCGAGTCGGACTGAGTAAACAAACCATGGATTGGATAGTACAAGTAGGTAATTTACCTAGGGGCCACCTAAAATAATAATTATTATTTTTAAGTTCTTGCACCTCGTGATAGTGTAATAGGTGAATAATTGTTTGATCAGACAATTGTGAATGTGTGTGTTGATTAGTCCATTGAAGTTCAATAAGGTCTTATCCCACCCAATAGCATGAGGAGGGCTAGGCCATGACATGGGCATCCACAAGTCTAACAAGATGCTTAGGTGACAGCTTGAAGTTTCACTATCCTTAACACTCACCAAAGGTTCAAGTTGGGAAGGCATTCTTGCCTTGGAAAAGATAATGCATAGAGGCCTCATCTTCATCAAGAACCTGAAAAAGATCATCTCTGTTGAACTCCTACTCATAAATGTTTGCATTTCGCGAATTTTGAATGACGACCATAAGTTACACAAAAATTTTATCATCACAAATATTAGGATGATGGAAGAAAATTAAGAAAAATAGGCTAGGTCTTAACGACAAACGGGAGCCGAAGGAATGAAAATAGTTGAACATTGAAAAAAGCTAGACATTCAAGTTGATGCATGTAGTTGGAAATTCTACTCAGTTGCATCATTCAGCCAGAGTCATAATTCAGTCAGAAGATCCCTATTAAAAATCCTTCAATTGAAAGAGCATTAGATAATCGATCGGAATAAGAGATAGCCGGTAGAAATCTAGTGAAAACACTGAATGCAGTCGAAGTAATCAACTGATACATCACAGTCAGAGTCTTATGATTACATATCATTCTACTCCCCTATTGAACTAAATTGCTCCAACTGAATCACCAATGTGAAATGCTTTCAACTGAACAATTCTTATACTATCTTTCAACTAAAACATTGTCTTAGCTTTATTGGATATCTTAATTCTGAAACTCCATAATTTAAATTTTTATTCATTCATTCATTAATTTTTCACAAATAGAGAGAATGGGGTCCTATTTATAGGGATCCCACAATTTACAATAAGTCCCTGATTGTTGGACTAATGACAATAAGCCAAGGGGGAAGGGGGCGCCCCTAGGCCTAGCCCATTGAATTGGGCCTATTAACTAACTTAATCAACCTAATGACACATAACTTAGGTAAATGACTACCTAACCTAGGGACTGGACTCAAATAAAGGAAAAATTATATAGTTTTTGACTTAAATAAGTATGAAAATTATATGACTTGACTCACAAAAATGTAACGAACACAATAGAACCATGATGGCGAGCAATCGGAGCTGTGGAAAAATGTGAAGGGTGAATGATGCCCCCATCAATATATGCAAAACTTCTCTGCACCAAGAACCCCCGAGCAGAATGAGGTTGTTGAAAGAAAGAATAGGACCCTCGTTGAGATGGCCAGGATAATGCTGAATGAGAACAGCTTGTCGAGGTACTTTTGGGGTGAAGCCATAAATATTGTGTGCTACATAATCAACCAAGCTATGGTAAGGCCCTTTCTAAAGAAAACACCTTATGAGCTGTACCGAGGTAAGAAACCAAATGTTTCTTATTTTAAGTCATTCGGTTCCATTTGTTATATTCTTAACAATGGCAAAATGGATTTGGCAAAAATTGATCCTAAGAGTTATAAAGGAATATTTCTTGGCTATTCACTTAACTCAAAAGCCTATCGAGTGTACAACTTGAGGACTCTTGCAGTTCAAGAAAGTGCCCATGTTGTTGTTGATGAATCTTCTTCAAACGATATTGATGAAAAATCTATTTTGCAGGAAGGAACAATTGAAGATGAAGATAAGGATGAGGCACCAGAGAGTACTAAGAATCAAGGAAATGAAGAAGAATGACAAGGAGATGGAAATCATGAAAATCAAATTGAGTAGCAACTACCAAAGCAATGGACGTTTGCAAGGAATCATTCACCTGAGAATGTCATCGGCAATGTAGAAGAAGGAATAAGAATGTGATCCCCCTTCAGGGAAGTTGAAAATCTAGATTATATAGCTCTACTCTCTCAATTTGAAACTCACTCGATAGAAGATGCTCTAAAAGATGATTCTTGGATCATGGATATGCAGGAAGAACTACACTAGTTCCAAAGGAACAAAGTGTGGTTCATCGTGCCTCGCCATAGAGACCACTCAGTGATCGGAACAAAAATGAGTTTTCAGAAACAAAATAAACAATCAATTAGTGGTAACTAGGAATAAAGCCAAGCTAGTAGCCGTTCCTAGTGTTTTGTCATCCACGCAGTTCCAGTCCATTAAACGCGTAGGCGTTGCTACTGCCGAAGCGATGCGGCTGCCGATACCTTTTATCGTATACGCTGCGCCCGGCACCAGACCGCGTATCTCATAGTGTTCATTGCCGGCTACGTACGACTGGCCAGTCGTAAAGTGGTTGCTGATCAGAACCGCATCAGGCATTGCGCCGCTGTTGCTTCCAGTTGTCGCACCTACGCTGTTATTGCTCGAATCGCCCGAGGTGTTGCCCCAAATATTCTGCGCCGCGCCATTGAGGCGCTTCGTCTTGATGTAAATCGTAGTACCGGGATAAACAGAACTGGTAATTTCAGCGGCATAAGGATTGCCCGATACACTGACAAATCCTTCAACAGTCTGCGCGGACGCGTTCATATTGAATTTGGCCTCAATTTCCTCCACGGGTTCTTCTTCCTCGAGGTATACCACTTCGGAATAATCCGTGTAACTGCCGTCCTTCAGGCGGGCGCGGGCGCGGTAATACCCAGTTGCCGCGGCGACCGTGAGCTGGTTGACAGTCATGTCTGTGATCGTCTGGTTGAGCGCCCACCCGGTTGAGCCATCGGCGCTTTTATCTATCTCGTAGCGATCGAATGCGGTAACGGCGCGGAATACCCGCTGCCAGAAAGCGGTAATGCTGTCTGCCAGCGCTTGGACGCCGGTTGCATTCAGATGGATGCCGTCGCCTTGGTCGTAGTCGCTGCGCAGGTCTTCAACGGTTGAGGGTTGAAGGAAATCGGCGAAGTTGATGCAGGCAACATACTTCAGGTAGGGGTGAGCGGCAAGGGCCGCATTGAGATCAACCAGGCGTGAATCCTGCATACCGCTGTACGGTGTACGCGGACGCGAGCCGGTGAAAACGACGAGCACGCCACGAGCAAAAGCATATTCGAATATCTCCTCCATGTAGCTGACCTGCGTGGCCACGTCGTAGGAAGCGGCCCAATTCGTGGGCTCATCGATGAACACGATCGTGGGGTTATCCGCCAGCGCCGTGTCGATGTTTCGCCCCACAGTTCCCCCGCTGGCTGTCGGGCGCAGCGCAGCCATGGTTTGCCCGCCGAGGGCGTAATTTATCAGCGTTGCGCCGGTGGCATTGGCAGTTAGCCATGCATTCAAACGATCTTCCAGACGGTTAGGTGCAGAAAGACCCATGCCGGCCATCGTGGAGCTGCCCAGGCATACTATCTTTGGGTTCGATGTGAGCAGTTGGTCAGAGATCCCGAACTGGAAGACCATATCCGCGCCGGACACGCGACCACCGAACGGTATGGTGTCGAAGCGAAGGATGGGCACCGTCAAGCCGCCCGGTGATCCTCACATAACCAGCCCATCAAACCACAACCTCTCGATCCATAACAAGTTCAAGCATGGAAACTTCATTTACTAGGTGAATACTATTAAACCTCTTATGGATACAAGGTCAATCCAAGAAACGAAGTTCATTTCAATTAGACCTTACCAAATATCCAGAAACCAACATAGCTCAAAAGACTAAATAACACAAGTGATCAATTGTAAGAATAGTTCAAGCAAACCGCACACATGGTTTCCAGTCAACCCAAAAATATCAAATTCAGTCCAGAAACATTACAAGTTCAGACCAATTAATTCAAGCACAATTAAGGGGAGTTTGAACTAAACTCATTCACAAGCACTATAAGTAAACACAAATCCCTATTTTATCATGTTCAATCCACAAACATAGGAAGAGGGTGCATGAGTCACAACTAAACTTAAATCAATTTCTGCATGAACAACTCATGACTTAACATTAAAAGACCAGCTGAACAACAAAGCAAGAGCCAAGGCGCAAAGAGCCAGGGGTCGACCCATGGGGTCGACCCATCCCAAGGAGAACTGAAAAACTACCTTAGCAGTCCAATGCATAGTAGTCCAATACAATCTGAACCACATCAAGGGAACTTCAACCCTAATTGAGAAAATGAACAAGCCAACAGAATAGCATGCAAGAAGAGTCATAAAACTAATACCCAAAAATAGATCAGTGCATGTGAAACATAGGAAGTGTCAACACTCAGCAATCCAGTGTCGGCACTTTGTTAAAGTAATAAACCTGGCCATCCAAATGTAAGTATATACATGGAGAACCATTAAGGCCAGTCAACCCAAGAACAATATACAAGAAGCACATTCATTCCATCAAGATATGAGCAATACACAACCAATCAAGTTAAGACTCAAAACATCTCAAATGTCCCATGATGAATATGCAAGAACCAAATGACATTTTTCATAAAACCTACACACAAGATATTGTTATCATCAAAACCATCACCAAGGACAGAGAGAGAGCGCCACGAACCCAACAATCTCCCCCTTTTTGATGATGACAATATAACAGAGAGGGAGCGCCATGAACCCAACAATCTCCCCCTTTTTGATGATGATAATATATTGTGGCCACTCAAAATTCTCTCCCCCTTTGGCATTATCAAAAAGTGAGGGGGGGAAGAGGACTAAATGTGACATCTCAAAAATAAATGAGACAGATGTATGAAGATGTTGGTGCACGAAACCAGCGATAACCTACCATGAGAGGAAGGTGTGAGAATTATGAACAAGTATAAAACTAAGAACATGTGTGAAACTCTGAACATGTATCTAGAAGTGAAAACGTCTGCTTTACAAGGGAGCGACACATAGTGAAATGGAGTGCAACGAAATGTATTGAAGTGGAATGGAATGGAAAGGAGTGAGCGAACTGAAAATTAGGCACCAAGGTGTGATGAGACGTGCTAACACCACCTGATAAGAATTGGATCTAAAGATCGAAATGAAGCATTCTTGGGAAGATTCAATGAAAGTAACAATTGTTTGGATAGGAGTGTGCACGTGGGCAGGAAGGAAAGATAAAAAGATGATCAACTTTCAACGCAGTGGAAGTACCCCAAGTCACAAACATGTAGATTTCACCATTGGAGAGTGGTTACCAGCCAATGTGGTCGTGCTGCAGCCAAGGTGGATTAAAGAGGAAGGATTGAAGTAAGAGGATAGAAATCTAAATAAAGGAGTTTTCAATGAAGTGTCCCAAAATGGCAACAAGGCCAACTGAGGACTCAATTCGGCAATGAATATCTCATATCGTGAGAATTGAAGATCAATTGACTCTCAAAATATCTTAGAAGAATAGTTTTCCAAAGTTATTTCAAAGTCCTACATAAATGCATGCTGAATTTAAAGAAAAAAGTTAAAATAAATTAAAATTTAATGTAATCAAGGATAATATTGTTAAGCTACCCAGACTGAGTCAAGATACCAATTTCGTGAGCTGGTACTGAGTCGAAGCTCATTTATCCGTGCACCAATTCATAAAAAAGAGCCATCGTCCTCATTCGTAGACAGCTCAACGACCTATCGGTGCAACTAAGATTCCTCTGGAATTATCATTATTTTTGATGAAGGGGAATTCAAATTTCAGATTTACCAAAGTCACAAGGTCCTTGATATAATCTACTAGCGTAAGTAGCATATAGTAAGAATGCATACACAGAGAGATGGTGATAGCAATGAGCATGAGGGAACTGAGATGGAATGCAGACACCATGGGTCCTGGACGATGATGCCCAGATGGTGGGACCAAAGAGCTCTTCCTACGCTAAGAAAAAACATTAGTCAAGATATCAAAAAAGATGAGCAATAATGATAACAATCCTAATACAACATTGCATAGCATGGAAAGCATCATGTAAAGCATCATAGAAAAATCTGTGAGGTAGGAGAGCATTCCAAACATTTTTTTATTGTTGCCATGAGGATGACAATCTTGGAAAATCAGAAGATTTGTGCATGAAAGATCAGGATGATATCTAGAATAATCAGAGAAGTTGGCTCTTGAATGATTGGAGTGACGTGCAGATAATCAGTAGATTTGGCAGTGAATTGCTCAGAATGGCAGGAATAATCAGACTCAACATGAATCAGTAAGAATCACTCTGAAGGATGTCGATCCTGACATGCGGTTAGCGAGAACGAGGGAATGGCGAACCCGGTCGGGGATGTCCTCGACGTTCTCCAAGACCCACTCGATCGTATCCGCCTGGAGGTTCTCCTTGGCGTCCTCGGGACGCTTGCAGACGAACCCCTGCGTCATCATCCAGGTATGGTACTGCTCGCGGCAGTTCGGAGAAGGAACGCCGGTGACTCTCTCGAACTCCGTCGAAGTAGCCGCAAGCTCCTCCCGCATGATCTTGTGAGCCCCGTGGCATAGGGCTAAGTCGATCGGGATGCCCCGCTGGTTGATGCGGCGGTGAGCCCTCCAAACCTTGATCTCGTTGGCTGGCGGCGTCGGAACGATGCGGAGAACCTCCGTCTCGGCAACAACGTCCTGCAAGCAATACCGCTCGTTCTTCTTGTGCTTCTCAGGATTGTTGTCGTAAGCTCCCCCATGCCAACGTCCAAACTCGTCGCACTCGGGATCATCCGTGACCTTCGACTTCTGCGGGCGGCAGAGTCTCATCATGTTCAGGTGTCCGGAATTGTCCTTGCCCAGACCGCCCAGTTCCAGGTCTTTGCAGACCTCGGCCAAGGACTGTCGGAGACCCGCGTGCCCGCAATAAGACGCGATGCAGCACCATCGTTCGAGAGGGATGACCGGAAACCCGTAACGGGGGGTCATAATGTTGGCGAACATTTCCTCCTCGAACCCGGAGGTCATGGCCGCCGCGATACGATACCGCTGATCGTAGAAGACCGGCGGGACTGGATCGCCAGGACGCCAAAGTTGCTTCGGCCCATCATCGGCCTGATACGCCATGACCAGAACTTCGGTCGACGGATCACGCGAATAGACGGAGGACCCAACGACCGAGAGGTCGAGGTAGCTCCGCGATTCCAGATCAACTACAACAGTCCCCGCGAGAATCCCCATTTGTCTCCCCTAACGCTTCGATTAACGCCGAGCCGGCTGGTTCAGGGCGTTGAGTAAACTCCGACGACCCGCCAAAGCGGCGTCGATCGGGCCAACTTGCTCCGGCGGGGCGACTCCCCGCATTTCGGCTTCCTTCCGAGCCTGGATGGCTTGCATCCGTTGCATGTCGCGAACTCGTTTGATCGCGGTTCGAGTGGCCTCGTCCCCTTGGAAGTAGGCACGCTCCAGGTCCTCCGGACTCATGTTCTCGAAGGAGACCTGTTCTTCAATGGCTTCTGGCCCCGAAAAGGCGTTGAGAAGCGACCCGAACCACGATGAATTTGAGTTGTTAGCCATCCCTGCATTTTAACCAAAAACTTTGCCGATCGTTTTACGCAGAGCCCTCCGCGGGTCCACCGGCACAAGAAAAATGTTATGCTAATGTGCAATAGAAAAGCATACGATCAAGAGTCAGCACTTGGCAAATAATAAATAAATGATAGAAAAGGCGTACAATGAACACACCAAATAGCAATCTAAAACTTTGATCACCGAAAGTGTTGCCTTGTGGGTAATCATGGGGACTATTTCTTGGGGTTGTAATGCAGCAGATGGCCGGCAAGTTGGAGGCAGGCATCCGGCAACTGCTAGGTGGAGGCGAGGAGCAGTACTGGCCAGCTTGGTGACTGGCAGCAAGGTGGAAGAACGATTGTTGGGCACTCGGAGAGCAAGGCAGTGCCTTGGAGGATGCTGGCTGCGAGCTAAAGGGCGTCCAGCACAGCAGCATGTGATTGCCGGCAATAAGGGGGGGCAGAACTCAGCAGGAGCAAAGTTGCAGGACGACCATGTCAAAATTGGGTATTTAGTAAATCCCCTGTTTGGATTGTGTTTCTATGACTAAATTCTGCATTATATGATCTTTCTTCAAAAAAAAATGCATTTGAAAGAGGAAATCCCCTCAGAGTTCAGAACAGGTACTGATTTTAAAAAATAGGAAATGAACATTGATCTATATTGCATCCAGATTTCCATGTAGACAAGGATCATGCAGAGTCATTCTTTCTGTCATCAAGTGTTCATCACCATTCATCCCAAAAATTTAAAACCAAATGCTGCATTCATACGGTCCCTCTATTGTATGCACATTCCCCATGCTGGGTACCTCCAAGCTGACGAGACCTGGATGAGATTATCACATGGTTAAAAAATTTAAAGAAAGATCATATCCTTTAAATGGGGCTTAAGTGATCGACCTGTTTCTTTTTTTTCTCTCCTAATTTTTTGAATCGTCTGATTGTGACTACATGGATGAGAACTTTGGATGAGACAGACTGTACTCTCTGGGAAGGCCAAGGAATCACTGATGGGTCGGCCGGGTTTCATCCACAACTGGATCTATCCCATTGCTGAGGCCTGAGATTGAGAGGTTGGATCCGTTACAGCAGCAGAGGGGAAACATAAGATAAGAGAAAGGCGAAGGGAAGAGAAAAGAGGGGAAAATTGTCTATACACCTGAATTTGGTATATTATTTGCTCCTATGTCCTCTAAAATTCATCTCATAGTTTGCCTCCGTGGTCTATAACCCTCCGTTCTCTACGAACTACTAACCATCCCTTCAGGCACTGGGGCTGGCAACCAACTTACTCTTTCCACCTTTCATGACAATACCACACCCAGCCACCAAGTAGGATTATCTTGGGCCGAGCTGGTCCAAGTCTGGGCCTGAGCAGTGCTGTTGAATTGTGGCCCGTTACAGATCAGCCCTATTAAACATATGATAAGCCTATGTAATTAGGTCTTATTCTTGGTTATGATCCTACATTCGTGATTTTGGTTATATTGTGCATCAACAATGATGGATTGCATGTCTTACATGTTTTATGAACTTATTTTAATCTTATGTTAATTTCATGCCAAAATCATATAGTCTTATAATAAAGTTATTTTCACATGATTCATGAACTTGTACATTGATGTTTGATCGCTATTTTTTACAATCTCACTCTCATCCCCAAGTCTTTCTTAAATATATAGCACGTATTCCGGTACGATACTATTAGTTACACTTTACACACGATAGGAACACTCTCTTAGACTTGTGATCCTCTCCATCGGATATTCCTTTTGTCAGACTAGGTGATCATGTTTTAAGACCTTTATAAGTCTCCGCGAGTCTAGAATTCCCACTAGGATGTCGAGCCAGTTGTACCCTAAAAATTCATTGGTCTAGAAAGCACTTGTGTTACCAATATTTTTCTGTGCCCTAGATAGTCGCGGCCATCAGGTGACCGCCATTGTCAATTAGCTCCCTTCCCATGACTGTGTTCTTCTCGAATTCCATTGCGTCGACCCTTTCCTCTCTTTGGCATCAACTCTGTCTAGTAGCGGTCCTGCCCGAACCGCCATTTCATAGTAGCAGTCCTTGCATCACCGTCTCTTCAATAAACGGTCCTGAACAGATTGCCTTCTTCTATCTAGTTGCGAAACCCTAAGTTTGACCTAAGGGTTGACTCTATTCTGTTCCTAGATGGTCTATTGATTATCTGGAACCCAACACTTTATTCAATAAGTTATTAATGGATTATGAAAGTAAATGAATGTACCATTATGCTGTCGGATTCCTCTCGTGGCGTAACCTTGTCCTTAATTCGTTCTTTGAACTCTCATGATCATATTTAGTATGTTTTTACCTTGATGTTGTTATCACAAGCTTATTATTTGAACTTGTTACATTATTGGCCATATTTATATTTCTCATAGAAGTAGCTTGATTTATAACTTGAAGATGCAAGAGCGGGCACAGACAGTGTCCAAGGGCTCCACTCTAGTCCCCTCGACAGAGAGCCAGAAACATACTTTAAACCATCGGGTATGATGAATACTGACGTCGCATTACGCTGGGAGTACTTTTTTTATAAATAGGTAAAATCCACGAACTCTCACGAGGAAATCTTGTGAAATTACATACTTGCTAGTACATTCTCGTTACATGACTTTCTAGTGCATAGCCTTTATGGCTATGAAAAGTACATTCTTGTTCATGAAAGGTCAAATTACATTCATGTTATATTCTTCCTTCAACAACTTGGCCGATCGACACGCAAGACTAATTTTTCGGCGGCAAATCATACAAGATCTCCGATTTACTGGCAACCGCGGATATGGAAAATCACACTCGGTCAAAGGCGGTAACGAGCAGTCAATTGCATCTTAAACACTAGTACCATTATATAGAAAAAAAACATTACACAGCCAAGTCCAGGTAGAAATTGCAAAAAAGAGGAAGGGAGCCAACAAGGCAAGTATGGTCTTTCCTAATCTATGGGAAAAGGGGAACTTTGAGAAGTTCGGGAACCCCCTTGAAGCTCGGTAGGCGAAGTACCCTCGATGCTCGGCGATTCGTCGCTGGTCCCCTCGGCGACGGCCAGTTCAGGCACTGACCCCACCCGTATGGGAATTGCCTCGACCGCGTGCTCTCTCCAGGCTGCCGGAGTTGGTGATTCCCCGTCCACGGAAGTAAAACCATCTCCACTCCCCCCTCCACCGCTCGACGTTGACGAAGGAGAATCCGAGCCCTCCTCACCTGAGTCATAGCGTTGCCGGGGCTTGAAGAAAAGTTCGTCGAGGACCTGCGCCTGACCTAGACTAGCTGCCTGCCTGAAGCCTTGGGCGAAACCCTTCCGCAGCCCCCGCCGATAGCCTGGCTCGTAATTGGTGAAGGCGGTCTGCTTTAGAGCCTCGCAGTACTCTTCCGAGCTCCGATAGCACTCGACCGCCTCCACCCCGGCTCCTGCTGCCTTCTCCTCGAGCTCGGCCACCCTCACTTCGGCCTTGGTCAGCTTTGCCTCGGCTTCAGCCCGTGCCGCTTCGGCCTCCTCCTTGGCCCGCTCGGTCTCTTGGATCCGGCTCCCGAGCTCCTCTCGCTCGGTCGCCCACTGTCCCGAGCATTCCACGTGAACCTGACGCTCCTCTTCCAGGAGCTTACTCTTCAGCTCGGCCATATACCAAGCTTGGGACAGTTGCTCGGCCTGTGACTGAGCTTCCTTCTGGCTCGCCCGATCACGTGCCCCGAGTGAGGCCACCTCCCGCCAAAGCTCCCCAAGTTCAGAGTTCAGCTACCCAATCTTTCGGTGGGACTCAGCGCGGGCCCGGGACTGAGATCTCTCCTCACTCCCTAGTCGAGCCATGAAGTCTGTTATCTCGTCCCCTAGCTGGGCCATGAATAAACCTCCCTCCATGACCCTCTCGAGAAGCATAGGAGGGGAGCAACGTCGGAATTCCTCCCGAATAGATGGAGGTGCCAGAGCTCGGCATCGATTGTACAGGGAGGCCTAGACAGCAAACCGCCTCTGCTGATGGAGAGGAGCCCTCTCTAGAGGAGTCGGGGCCGGGGCATCCTCCCTTGACGTCCCCAAGCTCGGGATGGCGACGCTTGGCTTTGTCTGGATCCGCGCCTCGACATCTTCCTCCTCCCCGCGCGCCCCGGCCGCCTTGACCGAGATTTCGAAGCCAGCTTCCTCCCCTTGCGCGCCTGCGAGCTCAACAGAGGTCCCCTCAACTGCTGCGGGCACCTCTTGCTCGATCGCCCGGAGGGTCGGGTGACGGACATCCTCAGCTGGGAGCTCCTCGGGCGGGCAGGTGATCTTCACCTTCTTCAACCGCCTCTTCTCGGCGATCAGAGCCTTCAGCGAGGACAACATCAACCGCTCCCCAGACTCCCTGCGCTTGGCTCCCCTTCGCTCTCGGTCGTCTTCCTGAGCAATTCGCTTACCCTTATCCCGGGCGGAAGAAGGACCCTCGGAAGCTCGAGGCGCGCTCGGAGCAGTGGCCTCCTCTAGCTCGACGACCTCTTGCTCCGACGGTCGCCCCTCATTCTCACCACGCCTTATTTCTACCCACCAGAAAGCAAGTCATCAGCAAAGGCTCGACCAACTGGGACGAGAGAATGCAAAAGCTGAGCTTTCAAAACCCTTACCGCTGGGAGGCAGTGCGAGGCGAGGAAAATCATCAATGTTAGCTGGAGTCATCAGCTCAATGGTCGATCAACGATTCTCCTGAAGAATTCTAATCTCCTCCTCCAGCTCTAAGGAGATCACCGATTGCTTCGGAGGGAATACCGACTGAAAGTTCGGCTTATCAAGGAAGCCCCAGCTGGTAGCGCCCTTACTAGACCCTACCCAGAAAAATTGGGCCTTCCACCCCTTATGCGAAGAATCCCTAGGAGAGAGAGAACGCAGCTCCTCCCCCTCCTCGCCTGAAGATAGATGAAACCCTTCTCGGCGTGGGTTTGCTCCTTCAGCTCGAAGAAGGCGTGAAAGAGGTCTAAAGAAGTGGCGAGGCCACACGAGTGACAGAGGAAGATAAAGGAGAAGATGAAAGTATATGAATTGGAAACCAACTGGATAGGAGCCAGTTGGTAAAATTTCAGCAACTACACAACAAAGGGGTGGAGAGGAAGACGGAAACCGCACTTCCAAGCCAAAAGAAAAATGCAGAAAAGGTCTGAACGAGTATCCAAGCTAGACTCGTGAGGTTTGGTCGGGAAGAAATAATATTGCCTTGGCAACTTGTTGCGGACCTCGATCTTTTTCACCTCGGCCTCGCCCAGCTCGCTGCGCCAAGGATGGCCGGACGTCAGCACTGAACTCCCTGCGCCCTGCTCAAGCTCCTGGATCTCAGCCTCGGCGCCGTGCTCCGCCATGGAGGAATGAGAAGAACAAGAAGGAGAGGAGGGAGTAGTAGAGTCAGAAGACTCAGGGGGAGGAGGAACCTGACCGATCGCCGCTGCCGTGATCTCTGCCAACTCCGCAAAAGCCTCTGCGATTCTTCCCTCCCTCTGGTCGCTCTCGCGGCGCATGGACTTTCTCAGAATGCGAATGCGATGAAGGGAAAAGCCCTATACGGAGGAGACGTGGGACGCAAGTATACGGGATATTTATATACCCGACCGATCCTGGCGGGAAGCATCACGACGTTCCAAACTTCAAGAAGGGTCTCCCCGCGCCAACTCGAGGGAGCCATCATCATATGCACGCCCCCAGGACAGCCGCATTAAATGACCTCTGCCGGCAAAAGATATCCCCCATTCGAGCCACCAACGCTACCCCATTATACTCTACTCTCCGAGCCCAAACTTTGGCTCTGGAGTAGGGGGGGCAAGTGGAGGGGTAAATTCGTGGCCCAAAAAGATATGCAGCACGGGACGGCCCAATCAGGTCCAATTCGGCCCAACCAGGCCGATCTCTCGAAGTGATAGCCCCACGAACGGGTCCACTTATCTTGAAGCCCAAAAATGTTCGGACCAGACCTTCCTAGGTGGTCTCCTGGCCCGGAAGACCGAGTAATGGTCGCTCGGAAGAGTCCAAGTGGCACTCGAGCATAACCGGCCAACGTGCCCACTTCGCTCGGGAAAACCCCAAGCGTCCCATCGGTCGATGTCCCACGCTCGGACCTCCAACGAGCGCAGTTTCTGCTAACGGGGCGTTTATCCCGGTGATAGTCTCGCTGCTGCTCGGAGGCGGGAAGCTCAACAGGATAGGGGAGAGCAAGAGTCCTTTAACAGTGGAGAGCCCTCTTCCCGGACATAACGCCCCTTGGTCCCTCTGGCTACCCGACCTCTTGCCAGGAGAATAAGCTACTATATAAACTCAAGAAGACCCTCCAGAAAGGTAAGGTGATCCTGAGTACTCAACACCACACTCACTGGTGGAGACTATCTCACTCTCCCTCTCCCCGTACGCCTATCTCCCTCTCCCTCTCTCTCTCTCTCTCTCTCACTCTTATCTCACTTGTGCCCATCTCACTCTCCCTCTCTCCCTCTTGCGTCTATCTCACTTGCGCCTATCTCAATCTCCCTCTCTCCCTCTTGTGCCTATGTTAACTTGGCTCAGTTTGCGCCTATGTGAAATTGATGCACCTATGTTAACTTTGGAATGCGTCTCTGTTATCATTATGCACCTATGTTAACTGTTTGTGTGCCTTTATTTGCGTCTATGTTAGCTTTTACTGCGCCTATGTTAACTTAGCTCAGTTTGCGCCAACGTGAAATTGAGGTGCCTATGTTTGCGCCTATGTTAACTTTGGAATGTGCCTACGATTTCTTCACTTTTTTTCTTCACTTTTTATTTTTTTCTCTTTTTCTTTTTCTTCTTCTTCGACCGGAGTGATAGTCGATTAGTCAGCTGGAGATGCTGATGACATGTGTGATAGTCGATAGTAGCTGAGATAGCCGGAGTTGTAGTCGATAGTAGCCAGGATAGCTGGAGTGATAGTCGATGGTTAGCTGGGATAGTTGAAGTTATAGTCGATGGTTACCTGGGATAGTTGGAGTTCTAGTCGATAGTAGCCGGGGTAGCTGGAGTGACAGTCAATGGCTAGCTGGGATAGCTGGAGTTATAGTCGATAGTTAGTTGGGATAGCTGATCTGTTAGTGTTAGTTTTACAGTTTATTATATTTGTTAAACAATTTTGTGGGAAATTGACGGAGGAAATGTGGCTCAATTCCACCAATAGTTTGTAACAGACCTTGGCTATGAAGCATTATAAGAGGGATGGTGTGATCAAGTGGGATCATCATCCTACTTGACCTAAACAATCGTCTTGCTCTTTAGTCTCTTGTACTTGTTCCTTCTTAGTTAGACTTCTTAGGATAGCTCTGCCATGTTATCTTCTTCCTTGTTCTTAGCTTAGATCAGTTCTTACATAGTGTAATTTCTTCTACTATGTTTCTTCCATCCTCCCTGTTCTGTTTGTTCTTCGTATGTTCTAATTTCTGAGAGCAATCGGAGCTTCATCTTGGAGGAAAAGCGATGCTCTATTTTTTGCCGATGATCCCCTGTTCTTGCGTGTAACCCATTCGATGGCAGCCATGGAGCTCAGAGCCCCTCTGCAGTACATTCACCAGTCCCAAGCACCCCCTACCCCTCCTCCACCTCTCTTGGCTGGCAGCCTCTCAGATCTGATGGGCAAGGTTGTGAGTTTCGGTTTCGGCCGAAACTGGTCGAAACGCAGTGAAAAGGATAAAAAAGATCAAAATAAATGTCTATGTTCATATTTATTCTTCTCAGCATTGTTCTTTGTTCTAATGCACCTATTTTAGCATTATATTAGTTGTTTAGTTCATATCTTTGTCATTAGTCCATTTTTGTTAAGTCCATAGCCCTGACAAAAAATGGGTAGCACCTCCCCTAGACCCAAGCATTTAGGGGGTGCAAAATTAAAAGCACATCCACGAAGATTCCAAGATGGCTCCTGAAATTTAGAGTGAGCCATAAGTGGCTACTCTATATCTCCAAATTGGGCAGGAAAAATCTCGAGGGCCAGCCTACGAGGGGTCTCCACTAACCCAGGGATTGCTACATTTCCAACTTTTCAATGTGCACTTGGCTGCTGCTGGCCCCATGACCATTAATGTTCATCCCTTTAGAGGAAAGTCCTACAGAGACCATGCCATGAAGAGGCAAGTCCCTGGGGACGTAAGGGCGGTTATATAAATCCCAATAGTATGAAACATTCAGTCAAGGAGGTAATCAAATCATTATGCTAATCTTTAAATGGGGGACTATACCCCTTCCCCAATGACAGGTCCAAACCTACGAAGATCCTCAGGCAAATTGAAGGAAATGCCTTATCATCCTAAAACATGAGACCACGGATCATGTTGAGAGCATTAGCAAACCCATGTCCCAAATGGGAACATAAGACCATTATAACAAATGCATTAATATACTAGAGGTTACTGAGATACAAAGTTGGGATAGGGATACGACCTATGCGCTAACCTATGAGGGATGGGAGCTGGAGTTGATTGCAGTATAGGCTGCACAGATGGAATCTGCCACTGACACACACGAGAGCAGGACGCAGCAGGTATACATGTATGGAGCTCTCAAAGGACAGAATTTCCCTAGGCATTTGATCGAACAAAGAGTGCTCATATGTGCTTGGCATAAGAGCCGAGGTGATCGGCATGAAATGGGTAGCCACCCCCTGATAGGCTGGGGTTGAATGAAAGGGAATGTAGGGAGGAATGCAGATTTGAGTGTGTCTTGGATGGTGCCATAGCCCTCACAACCCATTAATGTGGGTGAGATAGTAAATGGCCATCTCCCCAATATGTCTATGCTGAAATTAGAGAGAAGCATGAACATTAATCGAACAGAGAGCATGCACATTGGATGTGCAGAAAGAATCTATGTAAAAACAAGTAGCCTAGACCCGTGCGGAACATTAGGGAAGGGGCTTACAGAGCTGATATAGCCCATAAGGGCATTAATCTACTGGATAGAATAGGGACAGCACACTAAAACCATACTCCCAGTGGGTAGCAAAGTGAAATCTGAGAATGGGACTTCATTTGGTAAATTGGGCATAATTTTAAATACCCTCTTGCACCCTAGTTTAGGGAATTTTAACACTTTCTAATGTACTTTCCATTAAATCGATTTCTAGGCCATAAGGCCCCTTATTTTGGCGATTAATTAAAGATTTCTCTCTCTCTGAAAGTATGTAATTAGTGTTGTGACCTTTACGACATGGCGGGTCTCCAGTCCTGACCCGATATCTATAATCGTTTGATTAGTCAGACGGAGCGCACCCCGAGTTTCGGACCACTCTAGTCTCGGAAACCCGAATAGATCGTCACTGAGATGACTAGCACGCCCTCGCACTTAATAAATCGGTACACGATAAACCGAATAAAAAAAGGATAAAAGGGAAAAACTAAGATGTTTCACCATCAAAATATTAAAGTGTGTCCACATGACTCGGGGACCGGCCTGCGTGTCGAAATTGTCCTGCGACTTGCACCAGATGTACTTTGGCCCTTTTGGCCCATGTGTAAAGCCTATGTGGCATCTATAAAGCATGAAACCATTTGAATATACATGCCTGTACCCGGGTCCCCATTTCATACCTGTACCCGCCAAAGTGTGACCAATCTCCTGGTCCCTAGTCTACTAACCCCTCCAATCAAGCACAACAGTCACCCTACAACTGCAGGATGTACCCAGTCCCCTGTCCTTGGCTTCAAAAATATCTAGGCCCCTCTTCAGCACAGAACAACGGTGTTCAGATTCAATCCAATGTAAATAAACACCGTCTGCTTGTGGTCAGTTGGGAAAGACATTCCGTACACGAATTTCTGCAATCGCCTGCACACTCGCACCCGTGGAACCTCCCTTCTCTCCAAGTGTCGCCCGATACCCCGTGCCCATGTGCCGCATCCTGGTGACACTTCTAGTCAAAAAAAATTGATTCCATAGGTGGTTGTCAAGAGATTGACTGGCACACCCGCACCCCATCCGGTTACCCTGTCACCCAGTCACCTTGGTCTCGTTCATTTCGAATGAGTTACCACTCAGCTCTCACAAGCCACCCTTATCATTCACTAACTCCCAGAAATCTCTCGTGCAAGTTTCCCCTCTCAACTTTCCATAAAAGGAGAGTGTACGATGCTACCGTGAGAGACATTGCTACAAAGAAAAAAATGCCCCCTCCTTTTTTTTCTCTCTGTCACTTTATTTCCCCTTCTCGTCGCGGTCACTGACTCCACACTTTCCCGGTCGCCTCCGCACGCGGTGGTCGGGGGGGGGGACAACTATCTTATCATATTCCAATTGCTAACATATCGACTAAGTCTATATTTGAGCAGCCTTAAGTAAAATTTAAATTTTGAATGCACTATTGTTGGTGCGTTATTCATGCTCTTGCAAGTAACCATGCCATCCTTGATTTAAGACTTTCATTATTAAACCAAAGCCGATGCATCCATAATTGGCATTTGCGGACTTAGAACTTGCATGAACTTGAAATTCTATAAAGCAAACATGTCTTTTACCAACTTTGCTAAATTACTTCCACCTATTATGTCCATTTATTGAACATCAAGAAAGAGAGACTCTGTAGAGGACTGAAAATCGGGTTGTAGAAGTCTATGAAAAAAGAGACTCTGAATCCAGCAACTATCTGTATGGCTGAAGGTAAAATGCCTAAATACAGCCAAGTTCAGATTTCTTAGTTGGATAAGAGCCGAAACAATAACCAAATGTGTTTTTAAACAAAATGATAGTTATGTTTAGCTACCAATGGGCACAGTTGCTGGTTAGTGCCCAGTTTGACAGTAAACAGATGACACTTGCGGCAGCTGAATCCACAACTGCCCTGCTCATCCTGAACCTTATTAGAAAATGACAGATCCATGCAAACACAGCTTGTTAACAAGAAACACACTACGAAAGTTATGGAATTAAAGAAAACAGATACACACCAAGTCTTCTGCGTTTGTCCTACAAGTTATGGCTAACATGCACAAATCCGGTTTCTTTACTTGATTCCCTAACACTTGAAATTCAATATTTATATAGGTTCTTACATTCCCTGAATAATGGGAATAAAGGGCAAGTATCTGCTTTCCTCTCCAACCATCTAAATAATTCTCTACCATGTCAACCATCAGACTATGAAAATTCCCTTCCGACTTTTTCTTCTTATTCCCCCAATAGAAATTGAAATTCATATCGGCTGATGGTTAGCAACGTCCTTTGACAATAACTGCCATGTCAGCCACATCAAAAGGGTAACAGTAAATGGCACTTGTAAGCCATTTTCCACTTTCTGAAATTAGGTTGCCAAAGCCTACTTTTATAGAACAGACAAAATAAATGATATATCATCAGAATAAGGATGAAGGACATTAGGAAGCAGAACTAATATACAGAACCACATGAGATACAACAGGCGAAATAAGGATTTTTGACTTTATCTTTTCCAGAATGATAATTTAATCTCGGGGAGCAAAAGAGAAAAACAGAAAAGCAAATGACATGAGAACAGTAAAATAAAATAGTTGATGCAGCTCACCAGGTGCATGCTGAAGGAATATAACAAAGTGAGACGACAGGTATGGAGGTCAAGTGATGGACTGAGTAAAAGTATGCTATTCACAATCTGGAGGATCCTCAAATTGAATAGATCTCACAAGAATGCAACCTAATTGTTGAAAAAAATGACAAAACCAGAAACTTCGAATGTGCCACTGGGGCACGTTAAGAGTGGCTTCCTTTTCTTGGGGTCTTCTTTTCATCTTCTCTTCTCTCGTCTCCTCTTCTCCTCTTCTTTATTCCCATGCGCGTAAACATGGGGTGAGAATTTTTTGGTGTCCATAGTGAGTACCGAAATTTTGGCCCTTGTAGTGCTCGACTAACGTAGTAGACGGGCTTCATGACACTAGTTTCCTCTCGAGTGAGTACATCACTAATCGTGCTCAGCGTCACTAATAAGTACAAGAGTAATTGTTCTCCCTTCTGCGACTTTGAGAGTACGAGAGGAGTTGCCAGGTAGCGTTTTAATTCTTCAAATGTTTGCTCGCACTCCTGATCCTAGTCGATCTATCCTTTCTTCTCCTGCGCCTTGTTGGCTTGCTTGATTAGTCGGAAGAAGGGAAGACACATTTCGACTGCTCGGGACAAGAACCGAGTCAAGGCAGTGACACGTCCGGTGTGGCACTGTATGTCCCTAACTCATCTCGGTCGCTTCATTTCCAACACCACATAGATTTGATCAGGATTGGCCTCGATCCCTCGGTGGGTGACGAGAAAATCGAGGAACTTCTCAGATTTGACCCCGAACGCGCACTTAGCTGGGTTAAGTTTCATATTGTACCTTCTAAGTGTGGTGAAAGTCTCTGCCAAGTCTCCCAAGTGTTTGGCACCTTGGAGGCCCTTTACGAGCATGGCGTCGATGTAGACCTCCATGTTGCGGCCGATCTGCGAGTCGCACATATGGCTGACGAGGCAATGATAAGTTGCTCTCACGTTCTTCAACCCGAACGGCATACGAGAGTAGCAATACAGGCCGTGGTCGGTGACGAACACTATCTTGTCCTGGTCGGGCTTATGCATGCTGATTTGGTGGTACCCAGAGTAAGCATCCAGGAAACTCAGCATCTCATGTCCGACTGTAGCGTCGACCAGTTGGTCGATTCGTGACATGGGGAAGCTAACTTTAGGTGTAGCCTTGTTGAGGTCGGTATAATCTACACACATTTGTCACTTCCCATTGCTCTTGGGGACCAGGACCACTTTTGCCACCCAGTCTGGGTATTGGGTAGGCCTAAGTAGCCCTGAGCACAGCTTCTCACTTACTTGTTCTTTAATGATGGCCTGTCGCTCGGAGTTGCAATGCCTTCGGCGTTGCTGGACCGGGTGGCAGGTTGGATCCAACCTGAGTTGGTGTGTGATGACCTCTGGTGGGATCCTGGGGAACTCACCCTCGGACCAGGCGAACACATCCTGGTTAGCTGTGAGGAAGCTTACGTAGGCTTTTTTATCGTGCTCGGATAGAGTAGCCCCAATGGCGATGGCAGAGAAGGTTGGCGTGGCGCTGCACCTCGCGCACTGCCACATCAACTTCCCGATGAACCGAGGGCGAGCCGGTGAAGTGCTGGACTCGATCGACGCGGCGCTCGACCGCGGGGTGGATGTCACGCTCGACGCATATCCGTATCTGGCAAGCGCGACGTATCTCGCATCCTTTCTGCCGAAGTGGGCGCACGTGGATGGCTCGTTGCACACGCTCGAGTTGCTGCGCGACCCGGTCGAGTCGGAGCGGCTACGCGAAGAAGTCGAGACGCTCGGCTCCGACGGCAACCACGGTGTACCCGTCGACTGGACAACGGTGACCATTTCGTCGACGACATCCGCTGATGCCGGATTCACCGTCGCCGAGCTTGCGGCACGCGACGGTCTCGCCGCGTGGAAAGTCGTTGTGCGCCTGCTCACGGATGACCAGCTCGGCACCGGATGCCTGCTGGCCGTCGGCAACGAGCAGAACATGCTCGCGGTGATGAAGCACCGCGTGCACACGGTCGGTACCGACGGCATCCTCGTCGGAGCCAAGCCGCACCCGCGAGGCTGGGGCTCGTTCCCGAAGTTTCTCGGGCACTACGGCCGCGACCTCGGAATGATGACGCTCGAGGACGCGGTGCATCACGTCAGCGGGCGTCCGGCTCGAAGGCTCGGGCTGACCGATCGCGGAACGATCGTCGAGGGTAACTGGGCAGACCTCGTCGTGTTCGACCCGGCCGTGATCGACTCGGCCGCCGACTACGACGAACCGAAGCTCGCGCCGACCGGCATCCGACTGGTTCTCGTGAACGGTGAGGTGGCCATGAACGACGGCGTGCGCACGGCGGCACTCGCCGGACGTGCCATCCGATCGACGAAGAGGGAGATTCCGGCATGACAGCGACGCCGTTCAAGGATCGGTACGGGCCACGCGCTCTGGTTGTCGGAGGCTCCTACGGCCTCGGTGCCGCGTTCGCCGAGTCCCTTGCGCGCCGCGGTCTCGATCTCGTGCTCGTCGCTCGCGACGGGGAACGGCTGGACGCGACCGCCGAGCGGATCAGGGCGGACTTCGGCGTCGATGTGATTGCCTTCGCGGCGGATGTTTCCGACTACGACAGCCTGCGAGCCCGCATCGACGCCCTGGGCGTCGACATCGGCCTGCTGGTTTACGACGCTGCGTATGCGCCGATTGGTCGCTTCGAAGACATGACCGAAGAGCAGCTGGCCCGCGTCGCCGATGTGAACGTTCGCGCGCCACTGCTGTTCGCGAAGCACCTGTCGGCGCGGATGATCGCGCGCGGCCGGGGCGGCATCGTGCTGATGTCGTCGCTCGCTGGAACCTCGAACACCTACCACAACAACATGATAACACAAAATCACGATTCTCGAAAAATATAATTCAGAGGAACACTGCCAAACCCTGATCACAAACAAGATCATCATGCTCCAGATCTCAAGGCAAATCAATCCACAAAATGAGCACGCCACATAAATGAACAACCCAAACATTGGCTACGCTCTCCAAGCACCAGCCAAACCTCGAACACCTACCACAACAACATGATAACACAAAATCACGATTCTCGAAAAATATAATTCAGAGGAACACTGCTAAACCCTGATCACAAACAAGATCATCATGCTCCAGATCTCAAGGCAAATCAATCCACAAAATGAGCACGACACAAAGGCATCATCGTTAACGTCTCACATGAAAAGGAGACACGACCTATGCCACGAAAAAGCCACCGACAACATAAGCACCGGCTTTTCATGAGGAAGACAAATATCTCAGCTAACAACTCCAACTATCAGCTTCCGTGCCATAACCAACAAATGGAACTGGCACACAAAACGCCAATGACAGCACTGGACCACAAACATAATCCAGTCAGTCCTTACTCAGACATTACATCTCATTCGAGTCGCATGCTAACTCTACCACGGCAGAAGAGTACAGCACGACTAACCGACAAGATCACGGTCCACATCATGCCAAATTCAAACTCACAGGGAACTCCTCCCAAGCTTAACACAACCAACGAACCAACAAACAACCTCAATAGCACCTGCAGAATCACGGCTCCGTTCTCAACACAGAACCACGGGACACAACTGCAAGTTGGGTCACATCAGGGCACAATTATAGCTGACCACACGACTAAAAGAGACTAGCCACGCACAGCTTACCAACAAGGACCCACAACAACTCTCAAAAAAATGTATCTCTCAGACCACAATCACGTCCCGAGAGCACAACTTCTAAGAAATGCAAACAAAGAAAAGGGTACTCAATCAGCATATTTGCCAACAGATTTATACAATTCTCAAAACTACCAATGCCAACAACCACAATGCCACAAGCAACGGCATGACAACCAATAACATCAAGGTACATATAGCCAAGACGAAGACACACCGAGGAAATAATCCTCTCAGTCGGTCAGAATCTTCCAACCAACGATTCTTGACCAGTGGGTTATAAGCCCACATGCTTCCGCTGTGCACTCTACACAACGCACAAAGGCAAAAGAGACAACTGGGCATTCACATCTCAACACACCTCTTGGGGCCATCGCAACTCATGAACTATAATGTACCACACCTCGAGTACCGATCCTGCTGCAAGCTGATCAGAAGTTGCCATAGTACAAACCATTGTGCTAATTGCTTTTGTGAGCACCTGGACTTCCAGTGTCTGACTTGGATCACTGTTATTTACAGTCTGCTAGTTGTTCAAATCTTGTCTTACAGTGAGCAGTGTAAACTGCAATGTAATTTTCGTTCTGGTTGAGTAGGGCAAGTTTTTAAATTGAGCATAATTTTTATAAGGGGATCTATTCACCCCCCTCTAGATCCCGTCTTGCACCCAACACTTGGTATCAGAGCGGGTCTCTGATTTATAAGATTCAACAATCTGCAGAGAGGATCCTGCTAATTTGGTGCATTTAATGTTATGGATTATTGATCTGAATTGGTTTCAATGGTTTATCCGCCTATGCTTGATGGTTCTGATTTTTCTATGTGGCTAGGCAAAATGTGTGTATATATAAACTCCATTGATCCCAATCTATGGAGTCTTATATCTCACGGTCCACATCAACTGCTCATGATCAGACCAAGTGGTGTATTGAGGACAAATTGAAGAACCGTGGCAATATCACAGTTCTAAATATTTTGAAGGTTGTAATCGATGATGACGTGCTTCCTTTTGTCTCCAGCTGCAAGTCCAGAAAAGAAATTTGGGATAAGGTGATTGACATTCATAAAGAAGAGGAGGACGAATGTTTGGTGGCCAATATGAGTGATCACAACAGTGATCACCAGGATGAGACATCCTCTCAGGTAAACTCTGAATCTGAAGGAATTTCGTATGATGAGTTGATGAATCTTTATGAAAGATTGTCAGATAGATATAGGAAAATAAAGTTTGAAAATAGAAAACTAAAAAAATTGAAAATATATGATGTGATAGTTTTTTATGTAATAATCGCTCTGAGATACAAAAACTAAATAAATCTCTTCAGTCTGATGTTGAAAATTTGACATAATTGAACAATGTTATGTCTAAAAGACTGATGACTTTAGAAAAAGGGAAATCTGTGGCTTTTGATAACTCTGAAAAACTGGGTGCTCTTGAACAAGAAATAGAAAGTCACAAATCTGTTAATGAAATACTGAATAAGAAGATAAATGAATGTGAGGAGGAAATTCTTACCTCCGAGCTACATATTTCCTCTTTGGAGAGTCAAATCTCAAATTTGAATAATTCCTTGTGTAAGCCTGTTGCTGAAAAACTTCAAAAACAAAACAAAAATTTGAAAGTTCAAAAACAGAAAAATGATTTGAAAATTTACGTTAAGAATGTCAAGGAAAATCATGCTGCTAAGAATAAGAAAATGAGTTCCTGCTTTTACTGTGGTAAACATGGACATTTGATGCATGATTGTAAAATGATGAGAAAAGATGAACAAAATGTTGATAGAATGCATGGAAAATCAAAAGGAAGAGAAGAGAAGAAATAGAGAATGCTATTAGAGTTTGGGTAGAGTTGAAGAGAGAACTAGATCGAACTAAGGTTTCTTTGAATACTTACTTGATTTAGTGCAATCATTCCACTTATATGCCCATATATCTCCAAAATCCTTGCAAATCTGCACTTTGATCTCTTTAAAGGATGTTGCATAAGGTTCTCGATGATTAAAACTTCAAAACTCTATTTTTTCCTTTATTTTTTCCTTGATTTTTTGCACTCCAATCTTGATTTAAGACTTCCTTGAAGCCTTTGAATCTTCTATTGGATGTTAGGAGGAGTTTTGGAGGTCCTATATATAAGGAGGGAGCCTCAACTCATAGTATTAGCTCAAATTCGAGGTTGAAAAGGACCAACGTTTTAGTTTCTGGCTAGAACACAGGTTTCTGGAATCACGAAGAATTGGCAATAGCCACAGTATCCGTTATTTCTTTAAATAGCACCCGTCATAGTGTCGTCATTCCTTCATGGAGCGCCCGTTTGGACGGTCGCCAATTTTGTGAACAATGCAGAATTTCATGTGAATTATGATAGTGGACTTTATATATACAAGAATTGTTATGAGATTGCTTATGAACTATGACATATATTGAGCTGGCATTTGTTAATCATTTGAAGGGACTTGAAGCTTGCATTTGTCATATTTTCATAATCATGTCATTTTTTGCGATGCTAATAATCTTTGAGCGCAGGAAAGAATAAGCTACGCAGGTTGCCAAGGTGCGCGGGGTGTTTCTTGGGTGACATTTCTTTTCTCCTGTATACCTCCTGTATGCATTATTACTATATGTTAACTACTCTATTATAGCATATCAAGGACCTTGTGGTCTTGATGAACTTGGAATTTAAGTTCCCCTTCATCAAAAACTATGATAATTCCAGGGGAGTTTTGATCACACGGATAGGCCGTTGAGTCATTTAAGGCTTGGGATGGCGGTTCCACTTTCTGAGTTGGTGCATGGACAAACGGGCTTCGGCTTAGTGTCAGCTCAGAGAACTGGATTCTTGACCGGGTCTGGATGACTTCGCAATATTATCCTTGATTATTTTCTATTTTAATTTATTTTAAGTTTTTCTTTTTACCCAGCATACATCATGTAGGATTTTGAGCTTTAATGTTGGAAAAAATCCTCATATTAAGTCAATAATGAGGGCAACTAGCTCTGAATTTGAGTTGACATGAAGTATTCCATTCCAAATCGAGTACTGTGTTCTCCTTGAAGTTGCTTAGGCCGATTCCTTAAAAGCATCTTTACCTGGATTCTTGTCTCTATTTCACCCTTTATTTGCTTACTGGTTTTGGTCTTAGAATTTCTTAGGAATTTTTAATTGGGGTGATCTATTCAACCCCTCCCCTTCTAGCTCACCTTCTGCACTATTTAACAGAGAAGAGGGGTGTGTGGAAGTCACAGTTCCCACCAAAGGTTTAGTCCAGATTTGGCCCCCTATGAGCCACGTGTCATCTTTTGGATCAGATGACTTTCCACATGTCAGAAGCTTCACATCTCGGATCACGTGCCCTCTTTGAAGATCATGAACATCTCTCCTGGATCTTTCAAACCTTTTAAGACAAGTCCCTACAAAACGTCAAACACTTAGTTTGCATTGAAGTAGTAAGTTAATATCTAGTATGCACGAACTTCACATGCAGGAATGGAAATATGCACGGACTTACATCACTGTGCTCTTGTGAACAGCATGGACTCACCCATACAAGAGGTAAAATTGCATGGACTCAAAGTGTGCATATGCAAAACTTTGCACGGACTTAAGGTGTGCAAGCAAACATGCACGTACTCAAGGTGTGCAGGCAAACATGCACGGACTTGAAGAGTGCAGAAGAGAAATATGCACGGACTCAAAGTGCGTTGGTGAAACATGCATAGACTTAAAAGATGTTCAGAAGAGAAATATGCATTGAGTCGGAAAAGTGTGAGCTAGAATATGCACGGATTTCAATGTTATACAGACTTATGATTTTTTAACCAGACTAAAACATGCACAGACTTGGAGATGTGCACGGACTTGTGATTTGCACAGATTTAAAACGTAAAGAGCAAAACATGCAAGGACTTCACTTGCAGCTTGCAACTAGCACGGACTTCACTTGCAGTGTGCAACTAGCACGGGCTTCACTTGCAGCATGCAACTAGCACAGACTTTAAGTGAGTAGAGCGAAATGTGCACAGACTTGTTATTTCAGTAAGACTAGAAACATGCACAGACTTTGCTTTCTGGCCTTAATAAATAATATGCATGGACTGGAAATATGCACGGAGTCAAGTTTTCAACCAGATTAAGCTAAGTGTAAACATGTAGACAACATTCATATACGAACATCTGACATATACAATGCATCAAAATATGTTCACCATCATATCAAGGCAAGATTGACAAAGTCAACTATGCAGTCGACGAAGTCAAACGGTAGTGTTCCCAATCATCAAAATATTCACACAACCTATTGCCAATCATCAAACTTGCACGGATTATGTTTTCAAGCAAGGCCAAAGTATGCACGAACTTTACAATGTGCACAGACTTTATTGTCTGACCTTAACGCGAGATATGCATGGGCGTTAAAATGTGCATAGACTTAAGTGTTCTATGCATGACCTTGTGACCATTAACATAGACATGAAAGGAAGACCTCTCTTCTTCTCTTCTCCTTATTCACTCAAGCGAAAACAGAAGGAGCAAGGTCGCCAACAACCCAGAGAAGCAGTCGAAGAGCTAGGGAGAAGCACCAACACGAAGATCCACCCGGGGAAGAACCAACCAACTGGGGCCCCTCTCTTCTTCGGCCACAGGCCAATTTATAGGCGCGGATGCATCATCCGTTCCCCTTCCATCGAAAGAGTGGTCTTGGCATGGTGTGTATTGCCTATTGGACAACAGGGTGTGCTGCCTTCTCGAAGACGGGAGCGTCGGTCAATGGTAGAACTTAGCTGGATTTGGGAAGATCCTGTTGTCCTTGTATCTGGGCTGCATTTCGAAGGTGAAGGGCGGCAATCACCATTTTAGGGAGCCTAAGCTCCATAGCTTCTAGCGCATTAGCTTTCTGCAGAGTAGCCCACCATCCTCCCATGCTGTCACCTAAAGATCCAGAAGCGGCCATTGTTTGACGAGCCGAGAACGCCACTTGTAAAGTGATTCCCCACTGTTTTAATTGGGTTCCTGCCAGCTAAGACCTGCCACTTAACTATCCAGGGGCAGTGCCGAGCAAGAGGGGCCAAGCCCCTGTCGGTAAATGGTTGCCAGAGGAGATCTTGATGTTCGTGATGTGACCATAGTGCCCGAGGCCGATGTAGCCGTGCTTGAATTCGTAGGATAGGCCGAGCATCCAGTCACAGCCGGAGAGGTTGAGCGTGTGGAGGAGAGACGTGCTCGGAGGCAGAAAGCATGCTTACCCATGGGTGCTCCGAGGGGAGGCGTGTGTGCTCGGAGCCACGCATGTTCGGAGGCGGAGGGCATGCTCGCCCACGCGTGCTCGGGAGGATCTGCATGCTCGGAGGGGACAACAGGTTCTCCAAGTGGCCGACCATGGCTGGGGCAATGGGAGGAGCGCACCGATTCAATTTGCGAGAGGTTTGGCCGCTCCATAATGGAGTTCGACACCCTGCCACTGAGGACGTTCAACTCCAGCGTCAAGTTCTCCACGTTATGGAGCTCGAATGAACCATACGGGAGGGCCCCAGAGAGGTCGCTGTAGGCGAGGCAGAGCTCGGCCAGACAGTATAGCACGGTGTTGATCTTCCAGCGGTTGCCGAGCTTGGCTTGCAGAGAGACAGGGAGGGCCTACTCGTAGGGGGTGAGCGAGCCCTTCCTCAGGCCCGGGGGGAGGTAGTTCGGGAGAGAGTGCTCAGAGGAGGGGGAGAGCACTTGCCCATGCTTGCTCTAGAGGGCCGGCATGCTCAGAGGGGATAGCTAGCACCATGCCCGGACGTCGTGTTCGGGAGGATGCCCTTGCTCGAAAGGGAGCAGGACGTTCACCCACACGTGCTTGGATGAGCGGCGTGCTCAGAGGGGAGATCGAGGCGCTCTCCCTCGTGTGCTCGGGTGAATGACGTGCCTGGAGGGGAGACAAAGGCACTCTTCCTCGTGTGCTCGGGTAAGGCCGGGGCGATCGTAGTTGGTTGTAGCCGAAGTGCTCCCTTCACTGTGTAGAACTGAATAGGAGAGAGGAAGGCAGTGGGGGCAAAAGAGAAGAGATGCTCATAAGAGAGAAATGGGAGTGAGAAGAGCTCCGGAGAGATGCCCGTGAGAGAGAGAGCTCGGGAGGGCAAACGGCGCGCTCAGAGAGGAGACGGAAGTGTTGAGGTGCTCATCCCCGCATGCTAGGGAGGGGAGACAGAGTGCAAGCGGTGTGCTCGGAGGGGAGACGGAGTGTGAGCAGCGTGCTCGAAGGGGAGACAGAGGTGCTCGGGTGCTAGGGTCCGTCCTTTGTCGCAATTCGCTTCACCATTTTTGTGTGAGTCTCCTCATTTATTTCAGTGTAGATTCTTAACTACTTGGATCCACTTTTCACTCCTCCATGATGTTTTCTTTCTCTCTTTTTTTTGAAAGGGGACAAGCAGCTTTTTCCTTACGATTACCTTTCATGTGAGTGTAGGGGATTTGAGCATTCACAGAGTGTTAGGAAGAAATTCTGCGATCCTTATGGTTAGAAACCATTGATTACATTATATGCAGAGTGTAGGAGTCTTATCTCGGGTGTATTTTGTGAGTTATGCTAGCAACATACCTATGACTCTTTCTCCTCGACGTATGCATTCGTCAAACTTGGCTTTTCTCCCTCAGTATATGCCATGGCACGCACACATCTAGGATCGGGGCAGCGATCATTTAGTCAAGGAGACATGATCTTAGGAAATTGAAAGGAGGTGTATTTAATATACCTTATAGGCAAACATGCAAGCAGGTGTGATTTCGGTATTTCTCCTCTCCTATCCTTCTCATTTCTCTCGTTCTACTTTCTCCCTCGTTTCTTTGTTCCCTCTATTTTCCTCAACATGGAGCGCGCGACCGTGCTGAGTTGATTAAGGTAGAGACGTGACGGAATGGGATAGAACGTGATGAAATGACAAATGAGGTGAATGTTGGCAGGATTCATAGGTGGATCCTATGTTAGTGTGGTTTAATCGTTCTATCACCTATGATTTTCTCAGAGGTTTGTCTCTGTGTGGGCCAAGTGGCTTGTCCCCTCCAGTAGATTGTTGTGTTGTGTGGCTTTGTTTTCCCTGCGCTTCGACGTGAATGAGGCGTGGAACGGGCCAATTCAGCCATTCCACTGTTTTGCTCGCTGTGTCGGTGTAACGGTCGTTCCAGAGACTGTCACCTTTTGTAATGGTCCCATGATAGACCGTTATCTATGTAGGTTGTTTCGGGCTATTCGAGGCCTGGTCAGTGTGACGGACTAGTGTAGGGCCGTCACACGTCGGTAACGCGCCAGTACAAGAGCATTACGTCCTAGTCATTTTTCGAGGACTATGTCTGTCAACTCCTCGGAGGCCGTGTCTTCTTGGAAGACCGTGTTGGTCGGTTTGCTCTGACGGACTTCTCCCTGTGCGTTATAGTTAGTTAATGCGCCTGTGCTAGTCCGTTATATTGCATTTGACCGATGGTTGACTGGCTATGGCGGTTGGTGCAACGCACCTACCCCCATGCGCCAGATTTCTGTAACGGGTTCAGGCTGGTCCGTTACATGTTGTTGTCCGTGTTAGTAGTTTTGGGTCTGTTGGCTCTGACGCCCCTGCCTCAGTGCGTCAGGCTGGTGTAACGTGCCTTTAGAGGACCGTCACAGCCCTGTTGGCTGTGATAGACGTTGGCCTATTCTGTTCTGTGTCGGTTTGTCGTAGATTGTGTTCTAGGGCGGTGTCTGTCTGTCAATAGTTTTCTGGATAAGTCGATTTAGGTGACTGGATAAGTCGATTTAGGTGACTGGATAAGTCAATTTAGGTGACTGGATAATCTAGAACTGCCAGTGTCCTTGTCTCTGGTTGCGTAATGGTTGTTCCTTGACTGCTGGGTTCGCCTAGCAGTTGAGCTATGGTTCACTTTGCCCAGAGGGTTGTCTTCATCCACCGCTCCAGTTTCTGTTATTTTGGCTTGATCTCGTGATTTGCCCGTGACCCGTGGATGTCTTTTGATATCCTATGAGGGCTGTGATCGTGATGAGATGGCCAAGATTGCCGGTGCATGATCTGGTGTTTGTGTGTGTGACTGTGTGTGCCGTGTTTGGTTCCGGTCAATAACAATAAGGGTAACGCAAAAACAAAAACTACTTTCTGATATCTCAATGCCATCTCGGCATATTGGAGAGCTGCTCATCCTCTATCACCATAATTAAGTCATCCCCTCTATTGGCATTCGCATTTCCTCCTCCTTTACTGTACTTCTCCCCCACTGCTGTCTCCCTCTTATTCTTGATCTTGGCAAGGATTTCATCTTGAAACCCTTGAAGAGCCATGGATTTTCAAAAGATCACGAGGATATAAGAAGGATCGCAAACAATGGCCAGGACATTGAAAATATTCTGTGCTCTTGGACTGACAGCAAAAGAAGTGGAGGAGAGGAAATGGAAATCAGGAAGGGTCCTAGAGATGCTGCCACTCCGACATTGAAGACAATGAGATAATAGAAAGAACTTTTCTTTTCTTTTAGTTTGTTTGGATATATTAGGGATAAACATATCGCCAGTCCCTGGCCACTGAATCCATGCCATGCCAACCATGAGTCCAGTTATTGCTTGAGACCCGAGTCAGGACCAAACTCAAACCCCGACTCTGCAAAGCAAGTAGGGTAGCAGGTAGGGAGGATAGTATACGAACTGGAAGACCCTCCAAGCAGTGCAGTGATGCCTATATGGGGGTTTGAGTTTGGTCATGCCACCAAGGCACTAAAAACTAACCGAACCAGATTGGAACCGGCTGAACTGGACTGGAAGTGGCCAGAACCACTCTGGTTCTAATAGGGAAGAAGCCAGCCAGAACCGACCTTGGAATCAGAACCCAACAAGTTTCACTCCCAGAAACAGTTTTTTAAACCTTCCATGCCACAGAGACAACTACCAAATGTGCCTAATCAGCAACTGCCCCTGTATTTGGAAGCAGGAGGATGAGAACAGTTGCTTCCACCTAATGCTGCTTGCCACTGTTGTGGTACTTGCTCCCAGTAAATTTTATGGTTGCTTCATAGTCCATACTAATGCTAAGGGTCCATTTGGGAACCTTTTATGAAGTACTTCTACCTCCAAAAAGAAGTGACTTCAAGTAAAAGCACTCCTTATTTTAAAAGCTAAAAGAGTTTGGAAACACAAGATAGTTATGATGGTTGGAAGTACCTCTTCATTAATTTTGACCGAAATAGCCTCATCTTTCATTTATAACAGATGATAAATATACAATAATGTACATGTATATGATAAACATATGATATGCACGATATATAATTCTTTTACACATGAAATTATATAAATATAATACACATGATGATAGTTGCCAAAATAGCCCCCCCCATGTTAACATGATTATGCCATCTATAATATGGCTCAATGTTGGACAAAGGAAAGAAGACTTGGCGAGGGCGTGTAAGTCCCCTAGGTGATAATTTATTCAGGCTTCGAGGAAGCCCATAGCGCGCTCGGTCTGGCTAGTCAGATGATTATGTGTATCACATCAGGACTGAGAACCTGTAGTACCATAAAGGTTACGCCGTTAATTACATCCCCTCGAAGAGGGGAAAACCCTTTATTGATTACTAGGAAAAGGGGGCTTATGGCCTGAAATTCATGAAAATGGAAGCTAGAGCGAAATCTCAAATTACGTTTAAACAAACCCACATTGGGGCATAAGCGTTCATAGATACATGTATGCCAGTCACTCGTAGACCATTTCTTGTTCGGACAGAAGTCCGCATTCGTAGCGCCAAAGACTGTGATAAAATCGTACAAATGCCTGCCGCAGATACGACAAGTTTAATGCAGGTGCGGGATTGGATCCCAGTAGAAGCGGGTCGAGCTAACGAACTGTTGGCCCGAGATGAGTTCGGATCATGGCCATATCGGGGGCTCCCAAGGTCCACGTCCGATGCCATGGGGCATCGTTGCTTTTCTCATCATACACAGTCTGCGGAAGCGAGGGTCCCAAGGTATGCGCGGTTATAGCATTTTTTATTATTATTGTTCTAATTGTTAAACTTCATTGTTCATTCACACATGGGTGGCTCATCTTTTATTTATTAATCTCACATCTTTTCTTTTGCATAGTTGATTTTTTTTTATCTGGGAGGCACGCCGGCTTGATGGCCAAAGGAGGGCGTGTCGGTTTAGGGCTTAAGGTGGAGGGCGCGTCGATTTATAGGAGGCATAAGGGTGTGCTGGTTTAGAGGGCAGTGTAGGGGCGCGCCGGTTTAATAAAAGGTAGGGGCGTGCCGATTTTGGGCAAGCATGGGGGCCCGCCGTTTTAAGAAGAAGTAGGGCGGCACTGATTTTGGGGAACAACCAAGGGGACACATCGGTTTAAGGGGTTCAATGGGGGGTGCGCCGGTTTAGGATGGAAGACTAGGGGCGCGCCGGTTTCAGAACAAGAAGTGGAAAGTGATTTTGAGTGCGAAGTTAAACCGACGTGGTACCCCCCCACGCCGAATTAGCCCACGCCGGATTAGCCCGCGCTAGATTAATCTAAGCTTTGTTTAGTTCTTCTTCTATTTTCTTTTTCTTTCTTCTGCTTTCGGGTTAAATAGATGGTTGGGTTATTTATTCCTTTGGTGAGTTTGATTAGTAAAAAGGGGGGGGTTTAAATGTTTTAAAGCTTTGTCAAGATGAATTAGCAGTTTCATTCGAAGATTCATCAAACTGGGGACTTACAGGTTCAGTTCAAATTTGTTTCAGGGGGATTCCAGTATATAGGTGACCACAATCTTTGACATCATTTCTTCATATATATCAGTTCTTATGCAAGATGTTATGTCAGCTTCTTATTACAATGCCTTATATGTATTGTTTCACTGACAAATTGTGAGCGCAGGAAAGATAAAATTTCTACAGATTTTGAGGCGCTCTAAGTGGCACTGTGGGTAACATCACTTCATCCCTGAATGCATTTCTACTATATACTACCTACGTTATTATAACATATCAAGGACCTTGTGGTCTGGATGAACCTGGAGTTTAAGTTCCCCTTCATCAGAAATAGTGATGATTCTAGGAGAATCTTTGCCGCACAGATAGGCCGTTGAGTCGTCCAAGACTTGGAACGATGGTTCCAATTTCTAAGTTGATGTGTGGATAAACGAGCTTCGGCTTAGTGTCAACTTAGAGATCTGGGTTATTGACCAGGTCGGGATAGCTTAGCAATATTATCCTTGATTATTTTCTATCTTAGTTTGTTTTATTTTTCTTTTAGCCCAGCATACATCATGTAGGACTTTGAGCTTATAACTTAGAAAATCTTCATATCTAGTCAGTAATGAAGGCCACTCATTCTCGATTTAAGTTGACATGAGATATTCCATTCCAAATCGAGTGCTATGTTCTCCTTGAAGTCGCTTAGGCTGATTCCTTGAAAGCATCTGTAGACTGGATTCCTATCTCACTCCTTTAGTTTTCTGCAAATCCACCGTGGTTGTAACACGTCCACATTGGCTAGTAATCACTCTCCAATGGTGTTTCTCCTTCCATGCTCACGTGCACATTTGTTATCTTAGTTTTCATCTAGACAATTGTTGTTTTCTTGAAATCATCCAAAGTTGTTTCATTCAAAACCATGGAAAGATTTCCAACACTTGGTGTCAGTAGCGCGTCACATCACATCTCGGCATCTACTTTTAAGTCCGTTTAACTTCATTCCGCTTTATTACATTTACATCTCCATTCTCATTTCCACTACACTTCATTCCACTTCACTACCTTGCAAAGCAGACGCCAAGGTGGGGCAGCTATAGGCATGCCAAAATTGATACTATGTTGAGTAAATTTCATGTCACGACATAATGCCCCAAAGTGGACTTCATTGCTGGCTTAATAGGAAGGTTTTTCTATTTTTTGGGATTTATTTGGAAATGGCGACCATCTGGGCATCATTTAAACAATGGCCGTTCGAAGTGTCACTATTTTAAAATGAACGACCGTTCATATGGTTGCCAATTCCTTGTTTTTCGATTTCGGGTGGAACTTAAATCTAAAAGAATTAAATGCCCTTTTGAGCAGGCGCTAATTAATGAATGCCATTCCAAGGGGACTAACTCCTACGGATCACCCCAAATTCTATGAGGGCCTATCTCTGCAAGATACGGTCACTTGGGAACTCTACTATAGTGGTGAACACTGACAGCCACATAGTGGCTATACTACAGATCGAAAGCCTCAAATTTTGAATGAGATTTTACCATGGGTTGTCGCGGTCCCTTGTAGGCTAGTCCTCGGGTCCTTCGCATCCAAACCTAGTCACTGGGTCGGAGTACATCCAGCCTCCTGGCAGCTTGTGAGTCCACTCCGGAATGTTCCATGTGTGGATCTAAATTTCTCCCCCATGCAATTCTTTGGATAAGGGGAGATGCTGTCAAAAAATTTTAAGGATTCTCCCCAACCTTTCCTTTGTTTAATCCGAATGCTTTATCTTAATTAAAGCTAAAACTGATAATGGAATACGTCAATATCGCATGAATGGTGTAGTGTGTATAAATCATTTTTAAGATGTATACTGCGGCATGGTACGTGAGCCCACCCTAGATGTTATAGATCCTGTGCTTGAGTATGAACCTCGCACAAGGATCGAACAGATGAGCACATATCATGTGGGTTGACAAATTCTCCATGAGCGGGCACCTTGCTGACCTATAGTCGATCTACACTTGAATAAACCAAATAGCGATGAGCTTGGAGATTGACAAAATTGCATGGCAAGCTCTACTTCAAACTACCGAAACAAATTAACTTCATTCAAAAAGAGTCTTTCCTAGCATGTCTCCTCCAAAAATAGCTCACTGCGTTGACGCTAGAGCCTTGTGGAGTCGGCTTCATAAGCCCCACGTATGTTCAACTTCTTGTTGTTAAGCTCTGGGGACGACTCCACAAGCCCCAAAGTTGACTCCGCCTCCCTGATAGGCGATCCAGCGTCAACCCATGCCAAGAGAGTTGAATCGGCACAGAGAATCCCTTTTGTGCCGGTTCACTCGGCTCATTAACCCATCACCCTTTCCTTCTGTACCGACTCACTCATCCCTATATTCCCCATGGCGCCATTGCATCTCCCCTCTCTGTAATTGTTTCTGCATCGATTCACCTCTGTTTGTCACCTGTCTGTGCTACTTATCACCATTAAAACCCATTTGTCACCGTTACACGCTATTTAACACCACTAAAACCCTCTTTACACCTCCAATCAACGGTTGCCTTGTTGAACTAGCATGTAGGCAATCTCTACGACATCGACTCACCCTCCCCACCTTCTCATACCCAGGTTCATGCACCGATTCACTTCAAAATTCACCCTTGCTGGCTCTCCGTTGCACCGGTTCACCATCTCATGTGCCGACTCACTGCTATTTCCTCCAAGTCGACTCCGGAACCATCCGGGTCCACTTAGATGGGCAACGGTCCGAGGCCATCCCGGACCGAATAATACCAACCGTCCCAGTCCGCAACTCCTTCCACGGACTGGAGAAGGTGAAAGAGGGAAAGTCGCCTGTTGTCCCGGCCGCCGAAACCAGGAGCACGCCGAAACCAGGATCCCCAGGAGGGCGCAACCCGTGGCATCCGTGCACGCGGGGCCCAGCAGCTCCCGCCAAGTAGGGGAGCGAAGAGACGAAGAGGTCGAGACGCCAGCCGCGACCTACCCACCGGTCGCCACTGCCCGTGGGCCGACTGAGGGTACCCGTCGCCGACGTCGTAGGCGTAATCACCGCTCCAGTCACCCAGCAAGCCCGGACCGCGCTCACTCAGACGTCGCTAGCGACGCCCCGCCACCGGCCGCTCTCCCCGAACTGGGGTGGGAAGGGATCGAGCAGGCCGTGCGCAACTACCTCCGGGGCCCGGGTAGTACTCCCTCGGGTCGCCAAAGACTGCTGGGGGCAATGGCCTCCGCCTTTCAAGAAGAAGAACAGGCCCTACCTATGTTCGACGTAGAGCCGGGAAGCCAGCCGGAAAAGCAACTTCGATCTTCCGAGCGCGAAGAGACACCACCTCGACGATCAGTCTTCGATAGGCTGGTCTTCCCGAAAAAACAATCGCGGAGGGCGACGAAAGGAAACAAAGTTGGGAGGGTCTTCACCTGTAATATGGCAGGATTCTCCAGCCAATACGGGGCCCTACCTACTGACCCTGATGAGGTGGCCAGGCTAGCTGCCAGGCCCAGTCCTCTCACCAGGAGGGGAAGGGTGGCAGGCGAAGTGGCACGAGCAAGTGCCGAAGCGACTCCCCCAGATAGCTCCCCCGCAGCTTTTACAGCCAATGTCGTCACTGCTGGAGGCTCGAGCGGCGGACCCTCTACATCATCTGAGGACGCCCCAGCCGAAGAAGCAGGCGGCATGCCCAACCTCCCGGTGACCGACCCCGCCATGCTGAGTGTGATCCAGCAATACCAGCGGGAGATCGAATTACTGAAGAGGCAGCTCGGTGAGAGGAATGCTCTCCCCTCGACATCCGGGGAAACTGAGGTCCTGCCAGAGACGCTTGGGGGCAACGGGCAGTCTTCGGAGGCGACCCTGCAGGCCGCGGTGTTCCCACCAACTCCCGGCTACCCCGCGGGTCTCCTGCATCAGATGCAGTTCGCGGCCCCGTCGCAAGGACCCTCCCATCAGCAGCCTCCAGCGGCCCCCCAGGCGACCGTGCTGACTACCCCGACAGCACAACCTGCTCATTTTTACCCGAGCCCGGTCGACCCGGCCACGGTAAAGAGTCAACCCAATGGGTCGACACCTCTATCCTGTGGTCTGTTTTGTTCTTCAAATAGAACTAGCGTGAAAAAGGGTCAACCCATGAGGTCCACACTTTTCACTGGGTTGTTGATTTCTACAGTTTTGGCAGAAAACTTTGAACCCAAGGGTCGACCCATGTGGGTCGACACTTTTGCTGCACATTTCTGATCGGGATTCTGGATCCAAACTCGAACCCTTCATTTAAGGATCTAATGGTCATGGTTGTTTACCTTATTGCCCTTAGGGTTTTCATGAGTAATTGTATGTGATATGAAGAGGGTTTGGCAAGGAGTTTTATGTCTTAATGTCTTGTTTACTACTTGGTATATATGGCCACCCCTTCGTCCGATCGGACATATTCGAAGGGTTTTTAACGTGTTCATCTTTTCTTGTAGGAGAAAGAGGAGCTTGCACACTGCTGGAGGAAGAGGAAGACGACGCCAAGTTCGATCTGCAAGAGTCTGAGCCACGATCTGGAGGCCGAGTGGCTTCCTCATCATCCACTGGTTCAGGCACACCATTCTTCAAGATCGTCTTCATTCCTCACTCTCGGTTCTATCATTCTAGTGCTCCTTTCTCTTGTCTCCGAGATTGGTTGAAGATTTAATGGAAAAATCATGTTGCCTATCATCTTCTTAGTTCTACTGTGCTTAGATTTCTATTCTCAGACCAGGCATTGTATTTCCATCTTTATTTTCATCTAAGATGATTTCGGAGCTCGCTTTGAGTGTGTGTGGAGTTTCTCATCATCGAATGAGAACCCACGTGTGTGGGGCCATCGCGCCCGTGTGTGGTGGTTGCTACCGTCGTGCAGCGTGTTTTAGTGAAATCCTCTCGCGGTGAGAGGGGTGGACGTAGGACGGCACTTGGTGCATCCGAACCACCTAAAAATCACTGCGCCATGGTTTGCTTATTGTGTGGTAGTTGTTATTTCCTCTCAGTTCATCTAACGAGTGTGAGTTAGTGAGATGAGGCATTTATTATCAGTCTGTTTACTCCTTGTTATCCGAGTGATCATTATCAAGCGTTGAGAGTTGTGAGTGCTTACTTGCTAACCATTTATACACTTCAATCAAGTTTGATCTAGAGTTTACTTACCATCTCTGTGGCTTTGTTACTATTTAGTTTAAATTGTACTAGAAAGGTGGGCAATCAATTCACCCCCCTCTCGATTGCCTCCTAACCGGGCCAACAATGGGTATCAGAGTCTCGGCTCTATTTTCATCTAGAAACCTAGCGATTTTGAGAGATCTGTTAGGACTGGCCAACAATCTCAACAAGGGGTTAATGCCCGAAGGGCATTCATGGAAATGAATCTGCATTGAATTTTATATGTTATATTGCATGTAGTGTTATATTGAGGGAGAGTGCGCATTACAATCATTCTGAATCCTTCAATGCATTTTCATTCCATGATCTTATAGTATATCAAATAGTGACATGAAGAAGGGCAGGTTAAGTCTGTCTGAAAGTTATCACCATGCGTGAGAATATGCCTCTACCTGGTACCATGTGTCAACTACATGTTTAAATCAAATGATTGCATGCTACATCAGTTTCGATTGGGTTAATGACTACCTGGTATATCAAATGATAAAATGTGGAAAGACAAGTCAAGCTTGTCTGAAAACTATCACTATACGAGAGATCTAACTCCGCCCAGTACCAGGAGTCAAATGTTCATATATGTCATAGGTTGCATACTTCTTTGTCAAAGTTCATTGGGGCATTTAAAAGTTTATGCACATATTCAGGGGGAGTCAACACTATAGTTTGTTTTGCACATTTGCATAACGTCCCTTTTTGAATTTTCAGCATTGTCATGTCAAATTTGTTTTGCATCATGCATTTAAGCTGCAATAAATCTACTGGTAATAACTGCTGCTTGAGTGTTGAAGTCATCAAAATTATTTGATAAGAAGAAGGGCTGACAATGTTATCAGAAAGGCAGTTGAAATGTGTTGAATTTTATGTTTTGAAAAATATCAGTGTGCTGACACACTCATAAGATGGTGTCGACATAGTAGTTGTTTCTTCAACAAATCAGTGTTCTTTCTTCCATTGTGTGTCGACACCTTGTGCTCCCTGCGTTGGCACACCAATTCATATCTGTCTTTCTTGCTTATTTCTTGATTATTTCTCTTCAAATTGAATTGTGATCACTCTTTCCTCATGGGCATAGTTTCTTTTGTTCCCTCTTATAACATCCCTGTAAGCCATTCATTGAGGGGGAGTTGATGCTTGCAGTCTTGTCTAACTTTTCTTAGGTTCATAATTTACTTCAGATAGGGAGAGTCAGGTTGGTTTATTTGTGTCTCTGTGAAAATAAGTCTTAAGTTGGTCAACAGACCCATCCAGTCTGTCCACAGAATTTGATACATATCCGGTGGTTGATTGTTTGTCAGTTATCTCTGTCTTCGTCGCAATTAAATTAGAGCTTTCACGTAAATTAATTAATTTAGTGATATTATTTAATAAATTAAAGTTGAGAGTTATGAACGTTAATTCTCCATCGCATAATTAGGAGCAATTGAAATTTATGTATACACTATGATAATTTTTATGGACTAAATTGTAATTATGTATGTGCAGGACACTGAAGGTAATTGCAAGAAACTCCGGGGGTAAAATGTAGCAAGACAGAGATTTATGTGAGTAGGGTCATCTAAATCAATCATGTACACATTGTTGACTCATTTGTCAGAGAACTTGATTTCTTTTGAATTAAGTTACAAAATCTTACATTCATTAGAGTCAAAAACTACAGTATGACCCTTATCACACAATTGACTTATGCTTAGTAAATTATACTCCAGACCATCAATGAGCAGTACATTATCAATTGAGTTAGAGGGAGTCTTACCCACTTTACCTGTACCAATTATCTTGCCTTTGTTGTTCCCTCCCAACGTTACATGTCCAGCTTCTTTTTTCACTAGGAGATAGAATTTTGTTCTATCTCCAGTCATGTGTCTTGAGCAGCCACTGTCAAGATACCAACGATTGTGCACGGCTGTAAGATACTCCTGCACAAAGAGTTAAGTGATAATGTTTGGAACTCGAGACAATTGGGTCCCAATAACTTCTTCATCTCTGTAAAGCAGGATAAGAGTAAGAAGGAGCAAGGAAGAAGAGCAGCAGAGAAGAGTAAGAAGGGTGTGGAGATCTTGTCTTTCTCGTGCCATTGGCATGACTGTAATGCAGCAGATTGTTTTCTCCAACTTCAGGAGCTCTCACATCAACGGAGATAGCATCTGTCTATAGCTTGATCAGGTTCCCGTGAAAGCTGGGAAGCTCGTCCATCATTCTTCTTGCGTTCATGGTGAAGACCCAGAAATAAGAGAAGAGAATCCAGGCGTCTTCCAGTTCTCTCCCAGACAGGAGTCTTCTTCTCCCCTGGAACTCCATAGTCAAACCCTGTCTGGCTATTATTTTTTAGTTTGTTTTGCTCAAAACTCATACCCTAATATTGCTCCCTACCTGCGTGTAGGAAGATGGACAGTGTGTTCACTGGTCCATGGGTTCTGGGTTGTGTACCCTCAAGCTGTTTGGTAGCAGTTTGGAGAGAGCTTTTCTCTCTGTTTGAAGCTGTGAATCAGCAGTAGTGCTCTTGCACTAGTGAAGCCTCACTCAGTCGAGTGAGAGGTGGATGTAGGTCGCTGGATAGAGACCAAACCACCTTAAAATCCAGCGTCTCTGTGGTTTGTTCTTTCTCTTGTTGTGCCACTTGATGCTTGTGTAGGAACGTTATTGTTCTTCATCTTTGTGTTTAGCTTATTAGCTTGCGAGTGTTCCTACTTTACTACTCTTTAGGTTTTTATCTAGTGATTATTTCCCAGAAGAAGGGGCTGATCTATTCACCCCTCCCCTCTAGATCTGTCTATCACTACATATCATGGAGTGATTCTCCACCAATGATGAGTTGCTACTGCTCCAGAGCCACAATTAGCTAGTCAGACATGTGAAAGGATTAAAGCACAATCTACTGAGCATCAACCAATTATATGACAAAGTGCATCTAGTGAAGTTTGAAGCTGATCATTATATAATCCTTGAGGCTGGAACAAACAAAGTCATATTCAAGGCACAAAGAGAAAGCAATATGTATGTAGTTTATATGGATGATCTGAGATTACAACAAGTGTGCCTTATAGCCAAAGATGAAGATGAAACTATCTTATTCCATAGGAGACTCGGCCATGCAAGTCAGGGAGTTATAAGAAAAATAGCAAAATATGACCTGGTTGAAGGTCTTCCCATAAAGAAAGTTGCAGAGTTACCAATTCGCAAATCATGTATGAAAGGAAAATTGGTTATAAATTCTTTCAAAAGGAAGAATATTGTCACTACTACTAAACCTCTAGAATTATTCCCCATGGATCCATTTGGACTAATGAGAACAACAAGCATTGGAGGGAAGAATTATGGATTAGTTACGGTGGATGACTGTTCAAGATTTACATGGGTTTCATTTCTAGGAAATAAAGCCCGATTAGTTGCCCAAGTCTACTCTCAAAAGGAAGGAATAGATTATTATGAGACATTTGCACCGGTAGTAAGATTAGAAGGGATCAAAATTCTTCTGGCTTATGCTACAGCACATGGATTAAGATTATACCATATGGATGTGAAGAGTGTATTTCCAAATTGGTATATTAAGGAAGAAATATATGTTGAACAACCACCTGGATTTGAGGATCTAAGTGTGATCATGTCTACATGCTACATAAGGCTCTTTATGGACTAAAACAAGCACCACGAGCCTGGTACAAATGACTAAACTCATTCTTGGTAAAACATAAATTCAAAAGAGGTAAAGTAGACATAACTCTATTTGTCTTAAATAATCATTTAGGAAGTCTAATTGTTTAGATATATGTTGATGATATTACTTTTGGAGCAAATAACAGCAAAATGTGCAAGAGTTTTGAAATGTTAATGCAAGAAGAATTTGAGATGAGCATGATGGGAGAGCTTAGTTATTTCCTAGGTGGGCAAATTAAACAAATGAATGAAGGAATATCTATCAATCAGACCAAGTACTGCGACGGCATGCTAAGGAAATACAACCATGATAAAGTGAAATCATTGTCTACACCAATGAGCTCTTCAAGTAAAATAAACATTGATGAATCAGGTAATTCAACAGATCAGAAGATCTATAGAGTTATGATCAGTTCCCTCTTATACCTCACTGCTAGTAGACCTCATATCTTATTTAGTGTATACATGTGTCCTAGATATCAATCTAATCTGAAAGGATCACACTTAACACATTTTAAAATAACCTCTTCATTGATCTGGGCTAGAAGCGCCCCCAAAGAGGCGTCCATGGCAGCAATGTAGAGAATAAGGGGCTTCCCTTTGATAGGTGCCCCTAGGACAGGAGGAGTCAACATGTACTCCTTGATTTGCTCCAAGGCTTTCTGGTAATCTTCGTCCCATATAAAGGGTGCTCTTTTCTTCATCAGTTTGCCGAAAGGCAGGCATCTTCCAGAAAGATTAGAAATAAACCGCCTAATATAGGCGAGTCTTCCTTGTAGAGATCTGAGCTCTGTCAAGTTCTTGGGCGGAGGCAGTCCTCTTATAGCCTTGATTTTGTCAGGATCGATTTCTATGCCTCGATACCTGACGATGAAGCTAAGAAACTTGCCGCTGGAGACGCCAAAGGCACACTTCATGGGATTCATTTTGAGCTGGTATTGTTGAAGCCTCTTGAAGACTCGACGCAAGTCCGCCAAGTGATCCTCCCGCCTCTTTATCTTGACAACCAGATCATCGACGTAGCATTCGACAAGGTAATGCAGCATCCCGTCAGAGATCTTGGTCATTGCCCTCTGGTAGGTTGCACCGGCATTCTTCAGGCCAAACGACATCCTTTTGTAGTTGAAGATCCCCTTAGGAGATCGGAAGGCCGTGTGGTCATTATCTTTGATGTGCGGATTTGATTGTAGCCCGACGATCCGTCCATAAAGGACAAGGCTTCATGATCGGTGGTCATATCAACCATTGTCTCGGTGATTGGGACATGGAAGTCGTCCTTCGGGCATGCTTTGTTCAAATCCCGGAAGTCGATGCAGACTCGGACTTGGCCATTCTTCTTCTTGACAGGGACTATATTGGCAAGCCACACAGAGTACATGCAAGGCTCTATGAAGTCCACATTGAGCATTTTGTCAATCTCAACATTGACTTTCAGCTCCAGCTCGTGGCTCATACGCCTTTGAGCTTGTTTGACTGGCTTGACTGTTGAAAGTATTGCCAGCTCGTGTTCAGCCACAGAAGGGTCGAGCCCAGGCATTTCTTTGTAAGTCTAGGCGAAACAATCCCTGAACCCTTCTAGTAGCTGTCGATATGATTGCCTTTCTTCCTCACTGAGGAGAGCACTTATGAAGGTGGGACGACGATCAACTTTGCTTCCGAGATTGATCTCGATCAACTCGTCCACAGTTGCTTGACCACCGTCTTCAAGCTTCGGTGGAGCTGGTTGGAGGTCGACGAAGTCTCCCTCATCATCAGTGTTTGTCAGGTAGACTTCAAATTCTTCGAAGTTCTCTTGCTCCTGGCTTGAAGTCGAAGGACTTGCTTCGTCTTGTTGATGGTTTACAGGTTGAGCTGTTCTTCCCTCGTGGGGGTGGTCATTATTGACTTTCGCTGAGGGTGATATAGACATTTCGCCGGAGTCCCTTACAGAGTCATCGCTCTTGGGCTCATCTTCAGCTTGCCTGTGTGAAGGAGGTAGCAGTCCTATGGTATTGACTGCATAATGAACCTCGAAGTCCCTCTCTTGGTCATAGCCGAGCCCCCGCGTGTCTTTGCAGGAGAAGGTAGGTTGTCCACGGACTTGTGGAGGGTTCCACAGCTGGTGGAAATATGCCGCTCGTGTAAGGTCCTGAGCTTGCGGGATGTGCTGTTTTTTACATATTTCCCTGATGTGCTTCGGCATATCGTCCATCTCTTGGACTGACTCTAGCGCAGCATCGACGGGAGTATCCCAGTCGAAGTCATCTTCAGGAGGGCTCGGTGGGACTAAGTGACCATTGTAAAAGATGATCGACTTGTCCCCCCTGCCCTTGTTACGTCTTCTTTTCCGTTGATAGGAGACTCTGAAGGTCTTCAACTGCTCCACCTCGTACTCTTCCCGTTGGTACGTGAGTTGGAGGCATTTGGGTGGTAAGGAGATGCTTCGGTCAATGACTCGGCTGATGAGGTTGGCTTCAAAGTCAACACTTCACCTCTCCGGCTGAGTTGGCTTGGAGGCAGCCTGGAGGCTTAGCCTGTGCAGCTTTGCCATGTCTTGGTTAACAGTGAACAATGATCCTTCGTCAGCTTCATGGTTCACTTTCTGCTTCCCTTTGTCTTTTACAGGCTCATGGATCGCTAGAGTGGGCTCCCCAAAATATAGGGAAGCATTTGCCAGGTGGCACTCATTGGGGTGGAACAGAGCCTGGTCTGCAAAGACAGTATGTTGCTCCCCTCCTTTGGCATATTTAATGCACTGGTGCAGAGTTGATGGGACAACCCAATTTTCATGGAGCCAGAGCCTCCCAAGCAGCACCTTGTACGATGTGTCGGCATTGATGATGTAGAATGTCGCTTGGGTGACAAAGTCGCCCAAGGCTAGCTTGACTTCAACCCGACCAAGCGCCTCCTCGGAATCCTGATTGAACCCCGAGATCTTGACCGTGCTCACCTTTTGCAAGTAAGGGGCCAAGTATAGAGAATTAAAAGTCTTCAAAGGCATGATGTTGATGGCGGCTCCAACATCGACCAAGATGCGCTTCACATCATACCCATTGATCGTCCCTCGCATATATAAGGGGCGATTGTGACACAGAGAGGACAGCAACATGTCTTTGTCCGTGAAGGAGATGTTGGCTGCAAAGGTCTCATATGCTTGGACTTGCAACTCTGCAACATGGGCTTCATAGGCCTCTGGGTCTTGAAGTATTTTGACAAAAGCCTCCCTGAGGTCTTTGTTCCAGGCGATGGCTTCCCAAATAGTGATATTGGTTGGAAACCGCCTCATATGATGAATGATTTTGCGGTCCGCTCGAGCACGGGTCTTATCAAATGGCGGGATGATCTCTGCCAGGGTCTTCGGTGCCTGGCGAGGCTTCTCCTGTTTGGAAGGACGCTCCCCTCCATTCTGGCCTTCCTCATTTTCTTGGAACAACGGTGCCAGAGACTCCTCCGGAGATGGCAAAGGCTCATCATGTTAGTCTTCATTGGAAGGACTTGCCTGGCTCGCGAGCTCGACCTTGTTGGAGGGGCCAGCTTGCTCCGAGGCCTCCTCGCGCAGTGGCGACTTGGCTGGTTCCTCTTCTTCATCAGAAGAGGCAATTACAAAAGGGACGCCACCCATCCTAAACTTTCTGATGGGTTGAAGATGAAAGGGATTCCCCGAACTTAGGTTTCTGGGACAGGACCTGGGTTCTCCCCTCTGAATATTATGAACTTTCACGCCCGCGCCCTCGTCCGTGGCCACGGCCCCAGCTATTTCTCGCCGAGCGACGCCGATATGTTGCCATGGGAGCCTTGCCCCCGGTGTCATCGGCTGAAGGAGAGAACATGTTGTCAGGCGGCGGGATCGCCACCATGTTGCAGGAGAGCTCTTGCAACATTTCCTCGAGCATTTCGACGGTGAGCTCTTCGTCTTTGTAGAATAAGGAGAGCTCCTCTGGGATTGAAAAATCCTCACCCTCTTCGAGACGGTGAACCATCTCCCGGAGCCACTGAAGAAGCCGGGCTTTACGCCCAAGCTTGTCCCAAGGGATATATGGTGGGACGAGGGGGAGTGTACTCCTCCAGCTCATTTATAAGCTTTTGAACTCGCTGCAAAGGAGCTGGCTCCTTAGGGGCCTCTATGGCTACTGCCTGCTCGGCTTGCTTCTTAGAACCCAACCTCTGAATCGGCCATCCTCAGGGTCTCCAGTGCCAGGCCTCGCAAGGGTCCCAGATCATATTTTTCCCGTACAAGTGCCAGCTCCCGTGTCCAACTTCGGCCAACCTCCAGCATGGGCCTCGCGCCCTAGACTTTGGCTATTACCTCTGTACCTCGCTCGGGCTTTCAATTCGGAGTACCAACTAGGCCTGCACCCTACACGGGCTCCCTGCCCAGGGTCCACGGCTACTCAGCATTTTGCTCAGGATTCCAACCTCGAGCTCCAGCTGAGCCTCCACCTAATATGGGCTACTTGCCTCGAGTCCAAGGCTCCTCAGTGCTGCACCCCGGCTTCCATCCCGGGTCTCAATCGAGTTGACACTCAACATCGGTTCCCAACCTAGAGTTCAAGGTTCCCCAGTATCCAGCTCGAGCACACAACCTTGGGTCTCAGCAAGCCTAGTTCCCCACGGGGACTCTCTACCTTGGGCGTCTGACTTCCCAGCTTCACAACGGGGTCAATGCCCAGATGATCTAGCAATGCTGACTCTCAGTGCAAGCTTTCCCCTTCAAGATATGGCAACCCTAGCACCCAGCATGGTCCTTTGGCCCCAAATTCTAGTAGCGCCGACACTCAACACAAGTTCACAACCATGAGTCTTCGGCACCTGAACATTTCCTACAATATCGATTCTCGATGCAAGAGCTTCATCTCGAGCACTGACATCACTTTGATCGGCCCGAGCAGAAGCCTACACATGGGTCATGCAGATATCAGCTGTCGATGCGGGCCTCACTCCCCAAGAGCAATACCAGCACATCATGTCGACAGTGTTACGCTGCTGACGATGGTAAACCAGGTCTTCTCTATCTACCACCTTAGAGTAGGGTCTTCCCCGACTCCCCAGAAAGAGTATCGTAGCGGCCGTAGAGGCAGGCGACCCATTACGACAACTAGCAATTCTGGCAAGACCATCCTTGTCAGTGACATGAGGATTCACCTTAATGCAGGTGAACCGATTATACCCCTGGATCAAAACATGCCTATAGTCCCCACTGCCAACCACTTCAGCCTCTTGCAATGAATGCAAGAGGAGAAAGTAAAATTAAAAGGGAATGGTGCCTTAGCAACCTACCAGGGACATCTACACCAGTCTGGCACCCAAACTCCTGAGTCCAACCAAAGAATAGTGACAAGGGAGGATAGCAAGTGGGCCGGAGAAGAATCTGGGTTACGCCGGAGGAGGCTCAAGCCATTCAGAGGGTGCGCACCAAGAACTCCCTTCGAACGTTCGGGCACTGTGTCACTCGAGACATCGTCAAATCTTCATCGGCACAGTCTGACGATGTTCAACCACCCAACCCGTTCGGGGGCAACGCCGAGCGGCTTGATCTCGCCCTGACGAGTGCAGCGAACTTCATCCAACCCAACAGCAACAAGTCGCTGCTCGTTCAGGTTCGCCACCAGCTCGAGGTTGTCGATGGCCGCCGCGTCGAGCACGACGCCGTGGTCGGTGGCGCGCTCGCGCGCGAGCAGCGCGCGCAGCGACGGCCACGCGACCGCCTGGCGCTTCGACGCCGGCGCCTCGCACGCGATGAACATCGCGTTGATCCCGGCGAGCGCGAACTGCGATGGCAACCGGTGCCCGAACCACGCGCCGTCGAGGTCGGTGTAGTAGCCGTGGACGTAGACCACCGTCGCGGCGGTCTCGGGCGCGTAGCCGTGCGGCACCCACACGTGGATCGCGCCGCGCGGCGTCTCGAGCCGCCAGTGCCGCCCGTCGGCGACGAGCTTCGGGATCGACAGCGGCGGCAGCACGACGGGCTGGTACTCGCCGGGCGGCATCTTTGCTGCCGTGGGCATTAGCACCACCAGCAATCAAGCCAGCTTCACCACGGTTTATGCCAGCGGCAATGTGGGGATCGGGACGCCGACACCGAATGCCGCCCTGGATGTCATCGGCCTGATTTCCGCCAGCAACGTGTATGTGACCGGGACGACAGGGACGGTGAGCGGGACATACCTGTATGGCCGCTATATCTCCGGCACCGATGCGGCGATCGGCACACTGCTGGCGAATACGGTGACCTCCACCTACGTGTATGGGCAATACGCGAGCTTCACGACGCTCTCCGCCGGGCAAATCCTGGGCCTTTCGGCCGACCGGATCACCAGCGGCACGACCAGCATCATCGCCAACAGCGGCCTGGGCATCAGCTTCACCACCGGTGGCGTGCTGGCCGGGTTCTTCGGACCGCAGGGCAATATGACGGTCTCCGGCTCCATGACCGTTTCCCGCGTGATTTTGACGGGTATTACGGGCGGCGTGGGCGAGGACCCAACCTTTGACGAAGAAGACCCGCAGGTGGGCACCACGACGGCCACCCGCACCTGTGTAGGGGACGGCACCGCCATCAACTGCGCCAGCCCCTCGCCTGTCATCGACGGTAGCGGCAACGTGAGCGTCACCGCCACCTTGAAAGTGGCCGGGGTGGCCGGTGACTGTGCCGCCGAAGCCGACTCCGGCCGCATGATCTACAACGCCACGACGAAGAGACTGCAGCTATGCATGTGGCGCTGAGGCTGGCCACCCTTGGTATCGGCCTTGGCATAGCGACCACCACCCCCAGTTGGGCGTGCACGACGCCTACTGCGGACGCGGGGACCCTGCTGTTCAACAAGACCGATGCGGTTCATTTATTTTGCATTAGTTCTTGCATTCTTAGGGTATTTGGCTTGGGAGACCACCTCTCCCTACACTTTCTTAGGAGATCTTTACCCTCTCTTGGTGAAGGAAGGACCCTCCAATTGAGAACTCTTCTCATTGGACCGAAATCTCCTCCACCAAGGCCTCTATAAGTCCCTGATACCGAAGGATTCCCTCTTTGGTAGGCGGATAGGTTGTACCTTGAAGTTCTCTTGGATTAGTTGGCCCATACGTGGTGAGGGAGAGTTAACCTAGTTGGCACCGAAGTAAACTATATTGAAACTAGGTTCTTCCCTTGAATGAATTACACAAACTTGTCAAAATCATTTAATTCATCAAGGTTTAACTTAAAACCAAGCGTAAACATCTATTGTTTGACATTCTTGCAAATTATTTTGATTGAATATTATTTGATTTGCATGATGTCTCACTTTGATAATCAAATTAACATGTCTAATTACACATACACTCATGAGGATGATCAACCTAGCACATGTTATGATCCTCAAGTTTATAAGTCTCACCATAATTTTCATAAGGGATTCAATCCTCATTCTCATGGTTTTTCCCACCCCATGGGTAATCCCAAATCTTATAGTCCCTCGCACTGATCGCGGGCCACTATTCCCCCTGAACCATCTCCTCCACATAGTGATACGGTCTCCCAAAAATTACATCTCACCCCCAAACAAATCCAAGCCCTTAAGGCTATTATTGGGGGTATAGCTTCTTCTTTTCTTCCTCCTTCCACTCCCTCACGGATGGCCTATCACCCACTTTCTTCTCCGCATCCCCCTTCCACTCCTTCTCGGGTGGCCCATCACTTGCCTTCTTCAATTCATCCTCCCACTCGGGTGGTTCACCACCCACCGCCTTCTATTCACCTTCCTTCACGGCCCCAAGGCCCATGTACTCCTTGCACCTTGGCCCGACTGGGTCCTTTTATGGGCCAGCCCATTAACCCTTCGCGGCCTTCATATCAAGCTGCCCCTGCCAAGGTCCTATGGCCAACCCTCTACTTCACATGTGGATCCCCTCCAATAGGTTCTCATTGACAAAATCGTTAACATGGAGGAACAACTAAAGAGGGTCACAAGCCCACATCCTCCTCCTCCTCCTCCTCAAGTCGACCCCCTTCATGTTTTCATGGATAAAATAACCAAGATGGAGAAAGATTGGAAGGAGAGAAGAGATGGGCATGGCATCGCAAATACATGTGAACAAGAGCCGACAACTTTTGATGAGCAAGTGGACATCATCCGCCCGCCACCCATTCACTCCATTCCTTCATATGGCCTTCCGCCTCTACATTCCAAAACAATGAGTGGATACCCTGCCAAGGCAGACTAGGTGGGCCCAAGGTGGCTTATGTGCACCAAGGCAGCAGGTGAGTGCTTTAATGAGCGGCGCCAAGTCGCCTTGGCCACTATGGACCACCTTGTCACCTAGGTGAGGCGTCGCCTAGGCGATGCCTTGAAAACAAATGCATTCAGACATGTGTGCACATGTTTGCGTGGTAAGGCACCTAATTGACGTACGATCAATCAATCAGGACTTGTTAATTAAATCCAACACTGAGAAATGTATAGCACATAGACGAACAGATGATATAGAAGAACCAGTTTTAAATGGCTCACATGACTGTGTCTCTGCAGCAGAATTAACAACAAAAAGAAATGTCTGCATAATTACTTTGACAAAATAATCTTTGATCGTTGTGGTAAAATTATTGAATTGTATGGCATTTATTATTCATCTAGAATACTACAACCCAACCAAATCTAGCTCCAGGTTGCGAGAAAAAGGAAGCGTACTTCCCAAAACCATGCCAGAACAGACCCAACAACGCCCAATAACTAAGCTTGTGAGAACACATTCCGGGAAAATCTACATCCTACGCGCAAACCATCCTCCGTGCACAGGATCACAACCTCCTACATCATTTCCTCCTCAGACTAAACCAAACAAACATCTGAATGCATCCTAAATGCAAGGCGGGACCAATTAAATGACAGAAAGTACCCTAGAATCACTCACGAAGTCACCCCAACAAAACGCACAACAAAGGCCAGAACAAGGATTTGCTAAGCATTAGCAATAGGAAAGACGAACAGGGCATACCTGGTCGCCGTCACTCATCTTTCCTGCTCAACTCCGGGGCCAAGCACCGACAACACCAGGGGGGAGCGCCCGGCTCCCAGCCGGGGATCGGAGACCGGGACCAGACGACGCGCGGCGGCGCAGTAGGCAGTACAGGAGGAGCTATAAGGGGACGGAGAGTAGAGAGCCGGAGCTTGCAACCCGAAGGGGAAGGGCCCGCGGACGGGAGACATGAAAGGGGCGCGGGGGCTCGGGAGGGGGTGACGGGGGAGCGATACCATTTAAGTAGGGCCGCCCTCCGCCGCGCTCCTGCTGTGGAATCGGTCACCGCCTCGGCCGCCGGCGGAGAAGAACAACATCATGTATTTCCCGTACTCGTTCCCCAAGACGCTCTACACGGCGCCGGCGGAGAACGCCGTTCTGGGCATGATCGCCAACTACCAGTCCGGTCCGGCGATCTACAAATACCTGATGGACAACAAGGGCGTGAAATCGGTCGCCTTCATCGCCGCCAACGAATCCGATGCGCTCAGCCAGCGCGGTATTTTTGACACATTTTAAGAATTTTCAAAAATTAGAAAATATTCTAATTTTCTTTATATAAAAACCTAACCCCCCTACCCTCTCTCATTCTCACTTGTGCTCTCTCTCTCTCTTTCACTCCCGTTCTCTCTTATTCTCTCGTTCCTTCGGCTCCGGCTGCAGACGGAGGCAACCGTGGGTGAGGTAGCGATGCCGAGAGTTTGCTGAGACGCGTGGTGGAGCGAGAATCGGCATGGTTTAGGCGCGATCCCGAACGATGGATTCAAAGTCAACGGTTTGGTTCGCGTGGTGGTTTTCAACGCAAATTAGTCACCTCGGCGCTCGATTTCTTCGATGGAGATAGGGAGATGGATCGCCACTTTGTCCTCTAGTTTTCCCTATAATTTTGTGTAGAATGGTGCTCGATCGGGGGAGATCGGGCCAATTTAGTAAAAATCATAGTTTTTGGGGTTTGTAGGGTTCGCTGGAAAATGGCAACCATTCTCGATGTAGTTCGTGTCAAATTGACTGCTGGGATGTCAGGATCCCAACCCCACCAGTTTCGTGTCGATCGGTTGTCATTTAGGGCCGATAGGAGTCCGGGAACCCCGGTGACTCGTTTAGGGTTGATTCGTCGAAATCGCCCCGATCTCACATTTTAGCAGATGCATGTGCCGTTTTTCAACTCAAGAAGTGTTGTATGATCGTTTGGCATTGTTTCCCCTGCGCTTTGACAAGAATGGGGCGTGGAACGGGCCGATTCGGCCATTCCACAGTTTTACTCACCAGATTTGTATAACAGTCCTTCCAGAGACTGTCACACATGTAACAGTCCTTCCAGAGACCGTCACACATGTAACGGTCTCTTGATAGAACGTTACGTATCATTCGTCATTTTTGGTCTTTTGAGGCTTTGTTGGTGTGACGGACAAGACCTGCTCCGTTACGTGAGTATAACGCCCCTATCTAGGTGCGTTACGCTCGGGTGGTTTTGGAGGCCTGCTGTTGTTGTCAGCCCCTCGAATACCATGTTCCCTTGAAGACCGTGTCAGTCAGTTCATTGTAACAGATCTCTCCCTATGCGTTATGGTTAGGTAACGCACCTGTGTAGGTCTGTTACATTATGTTTGACTGGCGTTTGACTGGCTATGGTGGTTGGTGTGACGCACCAAGCCCCATGCACCATGTGGCTGTGGCAGACTCAGCCTGGTCCATTATATGCCTCTTGTCTGTGTTAGTGTTTTGTATCTGTTGACTTTAACGCCCTTGTCCTAGTGCGTTAGGCTTGTGTAACGTGCCTATGGAGGTCCGTTACATGCCCTTCATTTGAGTTTTGGTCTGTTGGCCATAACGCCCCTGTCCTGATCTGTTATGCTGATGTGGCGCGCCTATTCTGGTGCGCTACATGGTCTGTATTAGATTTGAGGTCTGTTTGCCCTGGCACCCCTACTGTGGTGCATTAGAGCAGGTAACGCCCCAATGCTGGTGCGTTATGGTTCTGTTGTTGGCCGTGATGGTCGACGTTCTGTTCTGTGTGTTGGTCAGTCTTAGGTTGTGTTCTAGGGCGATGTCTTTGTGTCGATGGTTTCTGGATTGATCAGTTTAGGTGAATGGATGTGGTCTTTTCTTTGACTACAACAGTACCCTAATGACTCAATCTAGGACTACCAGTGTCGTTGCCTCTGGTTGCGTAGCGGCTACCTCTTGACTGTCGGGTTCACCTAGCGGTTGAGTGATGGTTTGCTTTGCCCAGAGTGCTGTTGTCGTCCACCGCTCCGATTTCTACTTGTGTTGGCTCGATCTTGTGGTTTGCCTGCGACCCGTCGGTGTCTGTTGATATCCTTTGAGGGTAGGGACCATGATGGGACGGCCAAGAGTGCTTGTGCATGCAGTGTGTGTATCTGTGTGTGTGTGTCATGTCTGGTTTCGATCACCGTGGTGAGACCAGGGGTTGACAGGTGACCTTGTGTGTGTCTCGACGGCTTTGTCCAATCTGAGGCTGTGTTTCTAGATGACTCGAGATATCATCTTTCTCGATTTACGTGTCCAGGTGTGCTGAGGGTTCTTGGTGTTCCCTCAGGTCTCCGTGAGTCGTTTCATCGGAGTGTCATTTTCTCTGGCTTAGGATTAGACTAATTGGCGGTTGTTCCGCTATGAGCAACGACCTTGGCCTAGAGTCTGGTGACTCGAGGATCGTTGTGCTAGTAGGTCTAGTTGCTTGGTCCTGAGTTTGTCAGTAGATTCTTATACTGTCATTGGTGCTTTGTAGCATGGGTGACAGTGCATGATTAGCCTGTCTGTACTTCAGCACTCGTGTTTCAGAGTTTGTGTTTTGTAAACCTTCACTAGTTGTTGCCTTATGGCACGCTTCGGCGTGACGGCTCTTGTAGCGGGGCACTTTCCCGATATGTGATTTTTAAGCTAGTTTCTATGGGCTCCCGATTTGGCAGTACTGTTGCCCTCAACCGCAGCGTCCGCAGAGGTAGAAAACTAGCTAGTGGCCTGGCTTAGTGTTCTACTGCCAGTTTGTGGACACGTGGTTAGGGGCTTTGGACCCACATCGATGGGCGTGACCCTGACTAGTTCTCGATATGATGGTTCTATTCTTGGTTCATTCCATAGCATACTTAAGATTTCACCTTCCTAGGAGTTGGCTCAATAGACACGTCTGGCCTTTCTTCTAGTGAGGGGTTACTTTGTCACGTGGTACGTGACTCTTCGTGTTTTCTGCGCGTTGTGACCTTCTGGGTCAGCCCTCTCGTGGCTACACTCGAGGTCAGCATCCTATCACATGCATGGCATTCTGGTCGTGCATAGGGCAGTGTGCACGATGTTCTAGTTGTGGTGGCCGTTGTCTATCTAGGCTTGGTTGGTTGTCCTTATAGGTCATCGTTTGGAGCCTGGTGTCATGTCGACAGCTCGGTAAGCTTCTGACTTTTTCCAGTTCAGAGTTCACCCTTTTGTCTCTGTTTTGTGTAGTGTCTGCTTTGAGTAGTTTCGGGGGCCGAGGTTAGTTTGGTAGTCATGCTCATCTGGTACGGCTTCTTCCCTTTCCTTATAGCTCCCCTGTACTTAGTTGCTCCCTACTTCTGCTACCCTTTCTTTACAGCTTTGTAGTTTAGCTTTCCTGCTTTACTACTACCTGTTGCTTACCTGCTGTTACTTGCTGTTTTAGCATGTTATTGCGTGTTTTCCAGTGGGGATTCATGTGACCCCTACTGAGCCAGTGATACGAGGCTTACCGCTGCTTTTCAGGTGGTTGTCGCCGTCGTTGTTCATTCTGCTTCCATGGCTATTGGAGTTAGCGTACTCGTGGTGACCAGCTGGTACCTTTGTTGAGATTCCCCCAACTTTTCGGTACGTCTTTACTTTTCAGTCTACTGTACTTGGCACTTGTTGTCTTTTCTTTAGACTTGACTCTGGGCTATAATTATAAAATAAAAATTATTAATTAAAAGTAATTTTATTTCTGCTACTTTAGCAACCCGATCTAATGAAATATTATTACTTACTGCTATATCTGTCAGGTCAATGTACCCCATGACAATCCTTTTTCCCTTTAGGGACTTTACCGCCCTTGGGAGGCCTCACGGGTTCCAAGTGGTATCAGGTGTATTCGATAGTCCTATCGGGTATATCTGGTATCCGGGATCCTTCTTCCTTCTTCCAACCGTTGGAGAGCGCCCCCTTCCCCGTGGTTCTACCTCCCCTGGACGACCAAAGCGCGGCCCCACTCACTCCAGTGAGGGTGTGGCGGTGGCGGCAGGACGAGGCGAGTTCGACGGCTTCCTTTTTGCGGTAGGAGGCGGCACTATCGTGGCTCTGAAAGCTTCATCTTCATTTTCGATGGTGATTCAGTGGAGCTTTCACTCCATTGAGGTATGGAGACGGACCCTCATGCTTATCCCGTCATCCCCCATGATTTGTAGGCGGAGGAGAGGTCGAGAGGGGCGTTTTTAAGCTAGGTAGGGTAAAATCCATGTTTTGGGGGTTGTGAGCCGATCTACCGTTTCACCGCATTTTTGGCTGATCTGAGGCTGTAGATGCATGCTAGGGGTTGTTGGGGAGCTTCCCCTTTGTGGTCCCCCTCATCCATGGATGTTGGGGGGCATGGTTGAGATTTTTGGGTTTTTCCCATCGGCCCGTTCTCGGGCTGGTGTGGCGGCCCTTCGAGTGACCGCCAGAGTCTTTGGCGGTCCAAGGGGGGTGCGTTAGAGGCCATGACACCCTAAGGGGGGAGCGTCACACGGCATTGTTTTATCAACAGGCCCCCATGTCATCTGGCGGCCACACAATAAGCCGCTAGAGGGTGTGGCGGCCTAGGGTCAGACCGCTAGAGAGGTGAGATGACCATTGGTTTTCGACCGTTGGTTTTTGACCGTTAGGGTCATGTCCCTCTGGCGCTCCAAGATTGGACCGCCAGAGCGCTGTGGCATCCCAACGTGGGTGTGCCAGAGCCAGTTTTGCTTCGTGTTGTGGCGCTCCAGGGTTGGACCGCCAGAGTCCTGTGGCGCTTCAGGATTGGACCGCCAGAGCTCTGTGGCAGCCTGAGATAGGTGCGCCAGAGCCAGCTTTGATTCTCCTTCTGGCACTCCAGGGTTGGACCGCCAGAGTCCTGTGGCGCTCCAGAGTTGTACCGCCAGAGTCCTATGGCAGTTAATAGTTAGACCGCTAGAGCCTGTGGTGCTCCAGAGTTGGACCGCCAGGCTCTGGGCTGCATCGAGTGGGATGCAGTTCCATTGCTTCGATCTGTGATTTTCGTGAGTCAGTTCTTACCCCGGTGACCCATCCACTAGTCGCAGCTTCCACGGCACGCGTGTGTCGACCCACTGGGAGCACTAGTGTAGTGCACCCGAGAGAGACAGTGAGTAGGCTAGTTACCATGGGGCCCCCGCGCACAGCCGAGTCTGGGCTCGGGCGAAATTACCAGCTAGAGTGTAATGCCCCTGATTTTCTTTCGAATATTTATCAGATATTTATGATGAACATACCCCCAAATTTACAAGAAAACACCTACAATGTTATGTAATTATAGAAATGTCTTGTAATTTTCAGAAATTATAGAAATCTCCTGCATTTTTTTTGCAGGAAAGTCCCGTGAAGTCTATAAATCATCGAAAAGCCATGTATTTTATAGAAAAGTCTTGTACCTTGTGTTGCTTGTGCAGGGACAAGGAGGAGGACCCGAATCATTTGTTTACAGGTTGCCCCTTTGTGAAGGGAATTTGGATGTGCATTAGTCAAAGCTTAGAACAGTCACTTGGGCATTTTGAAGGGGTCCAACAACTCCTTTCCAAGTGGCACCGAAGGTGATTTCTTAAGTGCGGCAAAATTATCTGGTGGCTTATCCTGCATGCCACTTTTTGGGACTTGTGGATTGAGAGGAGCAACAAACTTTTTAGGAGGGAAGCGAGGACATAAGATAGTCTATTTTCTTTTGTTTGTGAGAAAGTGGTTTTTTGGGTAAAACATTTTTGTAAAGTGGAGGCTTATAACTCCTCGCTCTTTTTGCTTTTGGGGAGTTTTTTGGGGAGTTAGTTAGATGCGCCCTATCGGTGTGGGTATTTTGTAAAGGGGTTTTGTGAGCTGATAGTTTATACATGTACATTCCTCTCTTTTTTAATATATTTCGTGGTACCAACCATGTTTCAAAAAAAGTCATGTAATTATGAGAATGTCTTGTATTTTTATAGAAATGTCTAGGGTTTATAAAAATACCCTGAATTTCTGTAAATTGTAAATGCCCTTCCTAGTGTGTATGTCTTACATGCATGTCCCCGCCTTACGGAGATGAGTTCAAGTCGTTCATCCAACAACTGTCTGGCGGTGATCATCTCGGCGATCCAACAGCTTGGTTGTCATGAAGCTCGAAATCCACTTTCTAATGGTGGTCCATCAATCTGACGAAGATAAGTCTCAAATCACTTGACTGAAACCCTAGTCAGTACTAAACTGCAAATAAACCCTAAACAATACCAGACTAAGATAAACCCTAGCTAGTACTAAATTACAAATACACCCCCTTGCCAGTGTCAAACTACAACTAATCCTCTGCTAGTACCAAATCATGAATAAACCTTAGCTAGTGCAAAACTGCCATTAAACCCTTGAATAGTACTAAATCGTAAAATAGACCCCAACTAGTGTCAAACAAGGTTTGCCAAACCGGTCAAATACGGGGAATATCGGAGCGTATTGCCCGTACCGGACTGTACCAGCCACAGACCGGTGGTACACAACTGATATGCACCGTATATTTTTTAAATATTATAAATATTATTTTATATTAAATGTGATTTTATAGGTAGTCAATCTATCATTGAGAATCCAGGATATCACCTTATATACAAAATTGTAGAGGCTTATGGGACATTAATCAGCACAAGTAGAAGGGCTAGGAACTTTGGGAATCAAAGCGACGAGGGATGAAGTAAAAGACCTCGGCAAGGAGTGACCACAAAATTGGACCGCCTTGCAAAGATCATTTTGGGCAATGTTCCAGCAAGACTGAAAGAACTAGCCAGTGAATCCATCCAACCCAGGGGCACTGTCTGGAGATAGTGAAAAGACAACCTTGTGAATCTCAACCTCAGATGGTACCGCACACAAGCTTGAATTCTGATCATCGTTGATGATAAGAGGAATGTGTGACAGGAAATGCTCGTCCACTACATGGGTAACTGTAGAAAATGCCTGTTGAAAATAACTAACAAACATTTGCTGAATTTGAACTGGGTCGCTAACAAAGTTGCCCTGACCATCCACCATGGATCGAATGGCTGCACGCCTTCTGATAGACATCACACAAGAGTGGAAGAACTTAGTATTTCTGTCACCTTCTTTAAGCCATTGAATTTTGGATTTTTTGACGCCAGAAAATTTCCTCCTGAAGATGTAGCTTATCTAACTTTTATTTCTCAGTGTACAACTTGTCTTTGCCCCCTGGAGAAGGAGAAGCATCATACGCCTACTAAGCATTTAAAATTTTAGATTCAGCATTATTAATAGCAGACAAAATATTTCCAAAGACATCCTTGTTCCAAGTCTTGAGAGTAGTCTTCATGAATTTGAACTTGAAAGTCAGTGTGGATAGGGGATTAGAAGCAACAGGACCCATATTCTAGGCTGACTCAACCATCGGTAAGAAAGCATCATGATTCACCCACATTTGCTGGAAATAGAATCTAGCTGGAGGTCTTGGCATGAAAGAGTCAATATGAATCAACATTGGGTAATGATCCATGCAGGCTTTGGATAAGTGCTCAACACCCATGGATGGAAAAGAGGATGACCAGTGTGAGTTGATGAACACTCTATCTAAACGAGCCCAAATCCCATCATGTATGCGACCATTATACTAGGTAAATTGTGAACCTGTAAAGCCCACATCCTCAATTTCTACTGTCGAGACAAAGGATTGAAACTCCATCATTGAATTAATGAAAGCATGACATCCCCCCTTCTTTTCTACCGGGTCCATGATACAATTAAAATCTCCACCCATCAGCCAGTGTTGCTGCAGAGAGGAGGATAGCTAAGCCAGTTCATTCCACATTGACATTCATTCTTGACGAGCACATCGAGCATGGACAAAAGTCACAGAGAAAGGAGCAGCCATAGTTGATGCAGATGTGACTATTTTTTGGATCAGAATTTGTAGGTTTCAGAGCACTTTTGTGAGTCCCAGATCGAGTTCTGTGATTAAATTAGATTTTTGACTATCGGGCCTTCGGATCCCCGTGCAGGGTGAACCGTTATGCTTTCAGGATCTGAGACATTGCAGGCGCATTGTGTGTTTTCTGAGGATCATGGGGATGATTTTTTCCTATTTTTTGTTTTATGAATTTTTTAAACCCCAATTCTTTTCCTATAAATATAACCCTTTCACCCACTCTCCCTCATTCTCTCATTTCTCTCCCTCTCTCCTCTCGATTCTCTCTTTCTCTCCCTCTTTCTCCGACGGCCGATGGAGCTTGAGCGAGGCAAGGCGGCGAGGCACGTGGGGCGACGAGGGGTGAGGAGGGAGCGAGGAACGGGGCGGTGGCGCGGTGAAGCCCATTTGCGGATTCGAGATGCCGGTGGCAGTTCGCGGCGTGATTTCGCGTGAAATTGGTGCCCTCAACATGGAAAATCGTCGATGGAGGTAGGGAGATAGATCCCTAGCCCGTGTATTCCCTTTTTTCATGGTTTATAGGCCGAGGTGAGGTCGAGAGTGGGTTTCTTTCCATGCTAGAGTTAAAATGCTTGATTTTAGGGTGAGTGACATATTCGTCATTTTAATCATGTTTTTTTGTTTGAATGGTACCTCCCAGTAGTTTGGAGGTTGGGGAAGAGTTCCCCCATGTTTTCCCCCTCATTTGGAGTGAGTGGGGTATAGTTTAGGGCCCCTTGGATGGGGTTTTGTCGGAGTGTCATCAGAATCGGTTGATCGATTGGGTGAATCTATCGACCGATTCGGCAAATCGGTCGACCAATCGGCCTTTCACCATGAAGAGTAGTCTGCCAGAATTGGTCAACTGAAATTGACCATTGGTCGATCGATCCAGTGTTTGGTCAACTGATCTAGTGGATTGGTCGACCGAACTGGGGTTTGTTGGCCTTTTTGGACATTGGTCGACCATTGGGACTTTGGGGTCGATCGATGGCTTGTGTAGGTTGACCTATTGGGTCTCTTTGGGCATCCTTCACCCCATGAATATCCCGGACACCTCCATTGACTCGGATTTGTGTTTCTAGGTGTCTGAGATCATGGTTCCTCGAAATATGTGTCCATGTGATTTTGAGTGTCCATGTGACTCCATGTGTTCCAAACTTCCTCGTTTCGCTAATTCGAGTCATTGTGTACCCGTGTACATGTAAAGGGCTATCCCCACACTGTGTTAGTATTTTTGGAAAGTAGTTTCTGTGTGGGCCATGAGTATGGCCAACGAACGTGAGTTTCGTGACCCAACTAGGAGCTGGGGGCGTCGCGCTTTGGGCCGCCGCGCTGCCGGCGCTGATTTTCCTCGGCCGGAAACGGAAGCCCGTCGTCGTCGCCGCACCCGTCGTGCCGGAGCCGACGCGCGCCGAACGGATGCGTCCGCTCGTGCTGGCCGCTTCCGAAGGCCGGCTCGACGCCGCCGGGCGCGCGGAACTCGAGCGCCTGATGACCGGACATTGGCGCGAGACGCACGGCGTTCCCGGCGAACGCATGGGTGACATCGTGGCGGCGATGCGCCGGCATCCGGAAGCCGGCCCGCTGCTGATCGCGCTGGAGCATTGGTTGCACGATCCGAAGGGCGCCGCGCCCGGAGAGATCGACGCGCTGCTCGCACCCTATAACCGGAATCCGGATACACCGGCGGACGGAGGCGGCGCATGAGTTTCCATCATCCGCTCGTGCTGTGGCTGCTGGTTTTCCCCATCGGCTGGGGATTCTGGCAATGGGTCCGGAAAGGCCGGCCGGTCGTCCTGCCGTTCGACCACGGCCGGCAGAAACGCGGCGGCGCGCTGCGTTTTCTCGCGAATCTCGCCGGCACCCTGCCGGCCGTCCTGCTCGCGGTGGCGGTGCTGCTGCTCGCCGGGCCGCGCAAGGCCGCGCCGCCGAAGGATGTCCGGGTGATGAACAACATCATCCTCTGCGTCGATGTGTCCGGTTCGATGAACACGACGTTCGGCAACGGCACGCGCTACACGGCGGCGGTGGAGGCGGCGCGCGCCTTCTGCCAATACCGGAAGGGCGACGCGTTCGGGCTGACGATTTTCGGCAACGAATACGTCCACTGGGTGCCGCCCACGCCGGAGCTTTCCGCGATTTCGAGCGCGATGGATTACATCGACATCCGCCGGCTGCCTTTCGGCGGCACGCTGATCGCGCTCGCGCTTCGCGGCTGCCGGGACGAGTTGAAGCAGGTCGCGAACGACGGCGACAAGGCCGTGATCCTGATCACCGACGGCGGCAGCGCCGATTTCGGCGGCGGCGGCGACCGGGCCGTGGCCGACGAGATGGCGGAATCGAAAATCCGCGTCTTCGGCATCATCATCGGTCAGGACGAGAGCGGGTCGGGGATGGAAACCATCACGTCCGCGACGCGCGGGAAACTTTTCAACGCCGGCGATCGCGCCGCGCTGCCCGGGATTTTCGCCGAAATCGACCGGATGCAGAAGGCCCGTTTCAGGCAGGTCGCCGACGAATGGGTGGACGATTACCGCGCCCTGACGATCGCCGGGCTCGCCGCCGCCGCGCTTTACGCGCTGTCGCTGCTCGGGCTCCGGTACAACCCTTGGTGAAATCGCCGTGATGACCGAAGAAACTCATTTTCTTGAAGTGGTTCTCCCTTCTCTTCTCAAGACCCCACTTTAGAACTTGGACCAATCCAATGGCCATGGTTGTAAGGGGTTGAGGAACATGGGATCTAATCCCAAAAAACAAATCATTTTCACCAATTCTGACTCGGATTTTTGGATCACTTGTGGACCCCCGGGGGCTTGTTACTTCTTAACGTGGACCCCGGGTGACTGCCCTTTGAAGAGTGAACATTGAAGGCTGTACATGGTGATAGTTCAAGTCCATGTCTCGGTGATGAGGTCGTGGCAACCCATGGGTCGACGGGGTCCTTTGTAGGCTAGCCCTTGGGATCTCCACGCCCAAATCGGGTTATCGGGGTTACCGCTTTCGTGCGTATCCCAGGGTGTTGTCACTTTGTGTGCATCCCTTTGTTTAGGGGCCGTCTCGAAGTTCTCTCCATGGATGACATACCCAATTAACTCCCCGACGCTCCGAGTCTAGGGGAGATGCTGCCAAATTTTTGCCAGGTGATTTGAAGGACAAGGACACAAAGAATAATAATAATAGAGCTCAATTTGGACATAATTGAACACAAAGAACTTAATGCAAATTAATGAACCATCAGTGTAAGCTAATGAAATAATAAGGAAGCTTTGTCCCCCATATGCATGAAAATGAACATTTCACCACATCCCCGTGTGCTTGCATGCTATGGCGCCCCGAGCATATCAAATGGTGTGCGGAAGAAGTTCGGATTATGTCCGGATCGAAGCCCTCACTATGTGTGAGTCTAAGACTCCGCCATGTTTTAGGCCACCATTGTGGAGGGTAATTAATTTCTCAAAAGATCTATGTGCACACTCATGCATTTTCATGAATGAATCATGCTCAAAATGATCACAAGATGGCAGATCAAAGCCAAGAAATGGTGAAGCCAAGTGAACCTGAACTCACAGATGGGTCTCTACTTGGGGACTCTGTCATTATGAAAATTGTCGTCCGTACCTGATGCCACCAATTTAATCAATTAGCGACCACAGTGTTAGACACCGATTAATTAACGGCCACTTAAATAGATGCTGATTCTCAAAATCAAGAATTTGATATACGAGAATGAACTTTTAAATAACGTCCACATCAACATACGTAGATTAATTAACAGCTCTCTGGGAAGGCACCATTCCCTTAAATCAAAAATTAGATTAAAGGCTAAAATCACCCATAATTAATGTCTATAGGAAGAGACGCCGATTAATTGACGCCCCTCCAAGGAGGTGTCATTTCACTAAATGAAAATTTTAATAAGGAAACCTAAATTTGGGATTGGCGTCGACTCAGAGAGATGCCAATTTATCCCCTTGTACCTTTTCTGAAGTTGTGCAGGATTTGAAATGGTAGTGTGCGATGGATGAAGAGTTGAGTGCTCTGAAAAAGAATGACACTTGAGTCCTAGTTGATCTTCCAGAGGATAGAAATCCAGTTGGATCCAAATGGGTCTACACAATGAAATATAATACAAAAGGTGAGGTACAACGGTATAAAGCGAGACTTTTTACAAAAGGATTTACTCAGACATGGGATTGATTATCAGGAGACCTTTACTCCCGTAGTGAAACTGAAGTCTGTCAGGGTGATTCTTTCATTGGTTGTCCAGTATTTCTGAGTTCTGTACCAACTAGATGTTAGGAATGCCTTCTTGAATGGTGAATTACAAGAGGAAGTGTACATACTGTCACCACCTGGAATTGATACAAAAGGAAGGTTTGTTGTCTGAAGAAAGCACTCTATAGGCTGAAATAGTCTCCTAGAGCTGGTTTGATAGACTGCGCTTGCCATGGTCAGATTTGGTTTCAAACAATCAAACGCTAATCATATTATGTTTGTCAAGTGGACAGGGGGACATGTAACTATGCTACTTATTTATGTAGATGATATGATTGCCATAGGAGATGATGAGGCAGGAATCAAGCAATTAAAGGAAGACTTGGTTGATGAATTTGAAATTAAAGACTTGGGTGAGTTAAGATATTTCTTGTGTATTGACGTAGCCAGATCAAACAAAGGGGTTTATATCTAACAGAGAAAGTATGTGTTAGATTTGCTAACTGAAACTGGAAAGCTGGGGTGTAAGCCTACAGCAATACCGATTGAATTAAATCAATAGCGTATCAGAGATTGGGGGAGAAGAACTCCCACTAGAGGATAGGAGTTTTTACTAGAGATTGGTTGGAAAACTCTTATATTTGTTATTGACTCAGCCAGACTTGACTTTGTCGTAAATGTAGTCAGTTGGTTCATGCATCGTCCATGAATAGTACATATGAAAGCTATAGAATGCATACTGAGATACTTAAAGCCCTGTCCATGAAAAGGAATTCTTTTTCAAAAAGCTGAAAGCCTGAGTCTTGAAGGATATGCAGATGCTGATTTTTCCGAGTCATGAGATGACAGGAGATCAACTTCTGGTTACTATACCTTTCTAGTTGGTAATTTGATTACCTAGAGAAGTAAGAAGCAAACAGTGTGTGCAAGGTGCAAAGGCAGAATGTAGGGCCATGGTACATGGATTGGTAGAGTTGATCTTGCTAAAACTCCTATTGGATCTGGGAGTTCTAGTGGATTTTCCCATAAAATTCTATTGTGACAACAAGGCAGCAATAAACATTGTAAATAACCGTGTTCAATAAAGAAATCATCAAAACAAATGCGAACAAAGAATAAAATATAAACTACTCGAGAATAATTATGTTGGACTGGGGACTATCAAGATCAGGATACTATCTGCAACCACGGCGTGTGAGATAGAACCGCCGTCTCGTGATTGTGCCAACCCAACGGCTTATCCGGAGGTTAAACGCATGCACCTAGATCATCACTTGTTTTTATTAAAGGGGAACATTAAATCCTGGATCACGCGAGCAACCAACTGGTTCTCAAGATAATGTAGCTTAATACTATATAGTAATGCATTAAGGATCATAGGGAACGAAATACATTACATGACTTACCTATCGGCGGGCCAGCAGCTGAGTGGGTAATGATGCTGCAAGGCAGATTGTCGACCAAATTCATAGAGCATGATCAAAATAATCAAAATATCAAACAATCATGATGTGCATGAAAATAATCACCAAAGTAGCATTACAAGGATATGCGGTCCCTAATGAGCCGCCTAAATGATAAGCGCAGTCAGTAGTCAGCTGCATGTACCAGTAGACTATGCAGAGGATGTGCGGCCCAGGATAGACCGTACTAGTTTGTGAGGTCTATCGAGCAATCGCACAACCCCTGGGAAATTCAAACGAAAACGGCCCTTTCCACTCCCCCTCCCCACTGTAACCGACGGAGGGAGGAGAAGAGAAAAGGCCACACCGGACCGAAACCGCCCCCCCTCTCCCACCTCTCTCTTCCACTCTCGATCTCTCCCTCTCCCTCTCAATCTCTCAAACGCCCCTCCTCCCCTCTCTGACGATGCGGACCAAAAGCCAAGCCCACCGGCTGCGGTGATCGACCGGGGAGGAGAGCTCACCGTCGTCCCCGATGGAGGAAGGATCGCCCGCCGCCGCCACCGCCATGGAGGAGACCGCCATGCCACCCGTCGCTGTGGAGACCGCCATGGAGGAGGAAGACACGAAGGCGTCGGTGATGGAGGGGGAAGCCGTAGCGCCGGCGGCATCGGAGCGAGTGGCCCGGGACCCCGAGGTAGGCCAAAAACCCTATCCCCGTCATTTTTTAATGATTAAGCCTGCTTTAGGGGGGTCTAGGATCATGCTTAGGGGCCGGTTGGGGCCTTACCGCCAGTGGGGGAGGGCTGCCGCCGTCGTCGGGGAAGACGACGGTTGTGCGGTCCTCAGCCAACCGCACAAACAAGAACATGCGGTCCTCATCGGACCGCACAAACCTTATGCGGCCTAGGCTTGGCCACACAAACACTGAAAATCGGCATAGGAAGTGCGGACCATAGATGGTCGCACAAAGACATGCGGCCTACATCAGGTCGCACAAACCCTGGATAACCGAGATACTCACGAGGTCACATGTCAACCACAGGGTCACAACTGGGTTGACTAGAAACCAGAATAACCCTCGAAATGACACAAAATACTACTCAGTGCAATGGCACATTCGGACAACCAATAACACGGTCACAACCCTCATAGGGCGTCCACGACATCTACGGATAATGGCTAACCAAGGGGTCAAAGCCAAGCCAATTAACACGGAAGAAACACCACGCATAGCTCAGGATGAAGCCACTCTTCTGGGATCCCTTGACACACATATGACTCTCACGGAACACCCAAGGCATCCTTCGAGTCAAACGCCAAGAAGGCATTGAATCTTGGGTTCACCAGAGCCCGAGACAACTCAAATAATATTCAAAAAACCTAAACATTAACGTACTCATTGCTTGCATCGCGATGATTAATGGGCCCACACAGAGGGTTGCGATGTCACCAGAACACGTCCAACACCTGTAGCGCGTCAACGCATTAACAAGGCGCACGCTTGGGTTGCATTAACAGACATGGCGAAAGACTCAAGCGCGATAACAAGATAGTCATGGCCATAGCCTAGGGCGTGATAACACTAACGTGGCAATTAGATGGGTCGCGTTAACACAGGATCATGGCCATCACATCAATCACGTTCTACAGGATCGCGTCCAACACAAGGACCGCATTCCTAACTGCCAAACTATTCATCTTCTCTCAATGAATGTGACTACATGATACAGCACGTCTCTTCTGAGAATGCACCCCCTGAGAGTTCTGCATTAAAACATCGAACCTGAAAAATAGGAAAATCTATGGAAAATACCATTCCACACCCCAATCGTCTCCAGAACGATGAGAAAACATCCACAACCACATTGCCGACCTTCCACAAGTTGGAATGGGCCAACAAACCACAAAACGACACAGAAACGGGTGATTCCCATGAATTCACCCAAAATGACTCACGAGGGTAATCGGACACCTACCGGCCCCAAATCACAACCAAATCTAATCAAACTGGCGGGAATGGCAACCAAACATGCCAGAGGTTCAAATGAAACCATTTAATGCGAGAAACATCGCCTGGAATGGCAATTCCATTGCACACCCCACGACATGGTACAATTCTCAAAAAATTGGAAACCCACTCAAATGCATACTAAGTGGCACAAAATTCAAGGGGAAAAAGAACAAGAGATAAGGAATCTACCCCCCTACCACCTTTGCTGATCTCTAGAGCCAAAAATGCCGAAAGCACCATACGAATCCACACCGTAAGGCTTTGAATCCACGAATGGGATCACGCCAACGTCATGCTCTATTCCTCGCACCTTTACGCTATTACTTTGATTCTTCACCCTTTTCATTATTGGCTTAAGACCAGGGTAAAATTTCAACAACACCTCCCCCGGACCTGAGACTTTGGGGAGTGCGAAGCGGGTGTTCGTCCATAGAGAATCCGAGACGATCCCTCAATTATACGGATGCGCATAAAAATGGCAACATCCACAGTCGCCCGCACGCTGAATCCCCGGGAGGGGGTAGCCTTCTAAAGGATCTGAACTTCTCGGATGCTCTAGGCAGAGTTAAAAAACATCGGGTTGCAATGAAGTAATAAAACCCCGGAATGAAGCATTATGTTGTATCAACGTAATTTAGGGAAAGCAGAGTATTAGATATTAAGAGACCTCACTATAGATGGCCACAACAACTCATTGGGATCATATCCACGATGCAAGATAAACCCTGAGCCCCAGTCACTCTCAGAGATTTGTTCATCACCCTCTCCAAATCATCCACTACATTCCATCCCCACAAGAGAATAAACACGGTAGAAGGAAGAAAATAATAGAACCGCATGAATGAGAAGAGTAATGATCAAAAAAGGGCGATCATAAAAAAACAAACACGTTCTATTCACGAAGGTTCACTAGACTCATTCATTGATTGCATAAAAGAGGGTAGGAATCGAAGGGCAAATACAACGGAAGAATAGAAGAAATAAAGAAAGAAACAAAGAAAAAGATACAAGGAGGGGAGAAAACGGAGCACTCTATCTCCCCCCTTCCTCACCTCTCTTCCTCTCTCTCTCTCTCTCTTTGTTCACACTCTGTGCTTCTCTCGGGGGAGTTCTCTTCTTTTTCTTCTCTCTGGCGCTGCTTTGGGGCTGACACCCTGAGTTGCTACTCCTCTTCCTTCCAGGGGGAGTCCTTTGTCCTTCCTTTTTTTTTCATGGAGCCCCCTTATATAGGGGTGCAGAAGGGGTTATAGTTTGAAGCCCCCACGCGCTACCGGATGGGTGTTGATGCTACCGGATGGGTGTTGACGCTGCCGGATGACGTGTTTACTACGCAAAAAGGGTGCTGTCAGATCGGGTGAGAAGAAGCTGCCATTGCCACATTTAATGTGCAAGAAGGGGGTTGCCGGATCAATTGTTAAGGGCTACCGTTAGCAGCATTAACTGAACAAACAAGGGGCTGTCGAATAGGGTGTTGAAGAGGGGCGATCTCACGCTAGTCCTGAGCTGGAACAAGTGATCACCGCGTTGAGACCTGCAAGGAAGGGAAACAGATCAGGAGGCCCAGGGATGATTCCCTGGGGAAAAATCCTCCGATGCCTAAGTCAGTAGAGCAGTGGTGGAAGCTGTGAGGGGAGGAGGAAGAGGTTGTCCACGGCGGCCCCGGAGTTCCCCCGACGTCACCCACCCCTCGGCATCATTGGAACCTTGATCTGCTATTCACAGATTCAAGGCAGATTGCGAGGCTCGACTTGCAGAGGCTACACTGATGTCCACAGTGTGAACTAGCCAAAGTTGTCTTCTGTGGAGTCGTTCTTCGTCGAGCCTACTTCACTCCAGAAGTGGTCCTGCCTTGATTTGACTTCGGCACAGATTGCGTCATCCATTCTCGTACGACTGCGCCAGATTCGAGCCAGAATCTGAGGACCGTTTAGCAGAGATTGCACCGAGTTCTATGGCATGATTCAGCCAGAACTCTCTTCTGAGAGTTTTTTCTTCTCCAAGCCTCAACGTTCTAGAGATGGTCTTCCCTCGTTCCGATGTCGGCACAGCCCGTGGCATCAGTTCTCCCGCGACCGCGCCAGACTGGCGCGACCCAGTCTGCCCAGAACCTGTAGCAGACTCGTCAGCCTTGGCATGCCTCCCTCTGCTGGTTTTCGGCCTGAGGTGTCTTCATCAAAGTTGTGGCCCTCGATGATGCGAAACCAACCCAGGTGCTTTCATCCCGTTCTGGCTTCGGCACTGGAAATTCCACCCTGGCAATTGTCAACCTGTCTGGCTACTCTCCCAGGAACCTAAGGCTTGTAACTTCTGCCGACCACGCCCAGATCGGTGCTCTGTGGTGTTCATTTTTTTAGGGTAAGTAGATCTTCCTGTCAGCCATCCAACCCCACTGGTTTTGCAACATTCAGAGTCCGGTGGAGAGCGTACCGCCCTCTGCACGCCGACTGCGCAGATCAATCATGAAGGACAGATTCACACAGGTCACCTTCCACGGCCTGCCCCACCCTCCTGCGACCTCAGAATGATGCTGGACTTTCAGGAGTGCATCTACACTTCTCAAGCTTCATCTGGGCACAAGCGACATCCTCTTCAGACCCCGGAGTGCAGCGTACCGCTCGGATTGCTTCTGTTCTGTCCAATAGGATAGATATTGGGCATCAGGCCCATCTCCCCTTCCCCGTGTTCCCCCCTCCTATGTGAGGGTAGTGCTGTATTGTGTGCCCATCCTCGAGTTCCCCCTCCCTGCGTGGAGGTTATCCAATTTGCTTATAATAGTAGGGTCGACCAGAAGCTCCACCGACGTAGCGTGTTTACCGGGTGCACACGCTCCCCGGCGCGCCCTCATCTCTGATCGGTGCCGATCTCTTCAGACTCGGCAAGGTATAGATCTGATCCTTGCTCCTTGGCATTACTTTTCTAGTATCTTTTCATGCTCACACCGAAGGTGAGGAGAGCTCATTCCAAATTTTTGAACACCCCCCCCCCCCCCCCCCCCCCCCCCCCCCCCACATTGGGTGTCGACGGTGAAGCTCTGCCAAATTCTAGAGTGACCTACAGTCAGGGAGGGAGGCCTTTTACGTCGATCCAAGTCTCTGGCTCAGGGAGTAGTCCTTTGTTTGAGTTTTTATCTGGATAGTCCCACCGTCGCTTCGTCCATTGCATGCTTGCTTTTTCTTCCATTTTCTCCCACATTTTTCTTCATTACACTATCATTACACACACCCTCCTATCATTTTTGATGCCCCCAGGGGTTTAAAAACTCTCAGATATCCCTCATTCCATGCTAATTTCTCTATTTTACATGTTCCCTTATAGTTTCTACACTTCACAGTTCTAATCTGCGTCTTTCTTTGTGTTCTACACTCTATTTTGCAGGTCAGCAACATTGTAGCATGAGGCCCACCCTTTCTGGCTGGCCGGAAGGGGTGGAGGTTCAAGACCTTCAACTTAAGGCGTGGTGGCTGTGCGCGGTTCTCTGCCGTCCGTTTGAAGGGAAGGGTGGCCTTCCCAGTGCCATTCTTCATCCTCTTGCAGCTGACTCTGAGCCCTTCTTTCGTCCATACATCTTCATCCCGCGTTCCTTCTCAGCACCGGCGAGCGATCTGTCAATCGACCACGCATCATACGGGTAGTTCTTCTAGGGCCGCTTATCTCCGCAGTGCTGGTAATAGGCAAGTGTCTCCCTTCTCTTTTCAAGGTACGGTGTGTCTATCACATTCGGCACCTTGGTGGCAATCACACACACTCACGTCCCTCTATTCCCTTTTACTTGCATTTCATTTATTTCCCACGTTGATAGGGATTAAAGGAGGGTCAAAAGAAGGAAGGAAGGATATATTTACAATCAACAGCCACGTCCAGGGGAAACATTAAGAAAGACGTGATCTCCAATTTGGAATTTGAGATCTCTCCTTCTTGTATCGGCATAGGTCTTTTGTCTAAACTGAGCCGTTAGAAGTCTATCTCTTATGAGTTGAATCTTCTCGGTGGTATCTCCCACCATGTCCAGGCCTAGTAGTTGCTTTTCACCAAATTCATCCCAACATAAGGGTGATCGGCAACTGCTTCCATATAATGCTTCGAAAGGTGCCATTTGAATACTTGCCTGGTAACTATTGTTATATGCAAACTTGACCAGGGGAAAGTGATCATGCCAGCTTCCACCAAAATCGATGATACAAGCTCTGAGCATGTCCTCCACAACTTGATTTGTTCTTTCAGTCTGACCGTCTGTTTGAGGATGAAAGGCTGTACTGAAGTTGTGTCTTGTCCCCAACGAATGTTGTAGACCCTTCCAGAAGTGAGTTTTTCCCTAAAAATATGGGTCAGGTCCCCAGTGAGGTAGAGATTCTGGCTAATGAAGAAGATAATGAAGCGACAGCTGTGGAGGAGGTCCACCAGCCTGATTGGCGGGAGCATCTCCTACGTTGGTTTCGACACCAACAGCTCCCGCAAGAAAAAGAACAAAGAATGAAGCTCCTCAGGATCATGGATTCTTATGAGATGAGAAACGGAACCCTGTTTTGAATAATGGCAGATGCCCGAAAGAAAATCCTACTATGTTGCTTGTCCTTAGCAGAAGCTCAGCAAGTGATGCAAGAAGTTCATGCCGGGTCAACTGGAGTGCACCGGGCTAGCCCGAAAATGAAGATTGAAATAAAGAACTGGGCTATTACTGGCCCGCTATATTTGATGACTGCTGCAAGTTTCCCAAGACTTGTCAAAAATTCCAAGAACATGCCACTATGTCAAGAAGACCACCAGTGCCATTACATCCCACTATACCGAGTTAGCAGTTCGCTCAATGGGGCACGGATGTGGTGGGGCCTCTACCCGCATCGTCATCAAGATGCAAATATATCTTAGCAGTTACAGATTACTCCTCCAGATGGGCAGAAGCAATAGCGCTAAGAGAAGTGACCGGGGAGCTGGTCGCCAGATTCTCCCGACAGAATATAATATTCTGGTTTTGGGTCCCCAGCCGAATTATATCTGATAATGGCAGTCATTTCAGAAACCAGAAAGTCTATCGACTAGCTGATAAATACAAGATTGACTGGAGGACGTCCTCTCCCTACAACCCCAAAGCCAATGGACTTGCAGAAGCCTTCAATAAGACGCTATGCACCTTGCTAGTGAAGACTGTCAAATCTAATAAAAAGAATTGGGAAGAAAGGATGTACGAAGCACTCTGGGCTTATCATATAGTCTAAAAAATTCCGACTGGCTGCTCTCCCTTCTCCCTGGTATATGGGTCAGAAGTCGTAGTGCCAATCGAGCTAGAGGTTCCGTTACTGCAGGTCGCTATTCTGCATGAGCTGGTCAGCGGCAAGCAAACCAATATAGAAAGAAGACTGGAAGAGCTCACCGAGCTCGAAGGAAAGCGCCTCCGGGCACAACAAAATATACAACTCTACCAAGCTCGCATGGTCCGTGCTTTTGACAAGCTGTTCAAAGGGCTAGAATTCAAGAAGGGTGACCTAGTAATGATCAAAAGAAAAGAAGTAATGGCCTCTAACCTCAAGGGAAAGTTGGTTGAAAATTAGGTCAGACCATATATCATCCGTCGAGTCTACGAAGGGGGTGCCTACGTCCTTGTAGATCACAAGGGTGTAGTCCAGTTCTCCCCTCAGATCATCAATTTCATTTCTTAAACTTTCAATTTCTACTTCCAAGTCTTTCATTTCACTCCTTCAATTTTCTAGATTTTCAACTAATATCTTTAGATCATGAATTTCAGATTCCAGGGCGGCATTCTTTTCATTCATTCTATGATCATGCACAACAATATTGATTTTCTTCTTTAATATTTTATTTTCTTTCTTGTACATATCATGTTTGTCCATGAGTTTAAAATAGGCCTCTTCCCAATCACTAGTTGAAAATTTTTCAAAATAAGAGTGTACCTCAGATTCTTCGTCTCCCCTAGCCATGAGACACATGTCATCATTATCATCTTTCGTGGAACTCATTTCTTCCTCATCTTCCTCTTCATCACTCTACGTGGACACTATAGCTTTGTTCTTCTTCCCTTTCCTTTTTCTGGTGACTTTCTTCACTCCCTCAGGGCACTCGGATTTGACATGCCTTGGTTTCCTGCAAGAATAGCAAATAATTCTATCATTTCTCTTCACATTTTTAGATTTTGATTTGAAGGATTTCTTTACTTGAGGCCTCAATTTCCTGAGGCCCTTACCTTCTTTTCTTAAGACTGTTCTGAACTTACGGGTGAGCATGGCTATCTCATCCTCATCTTGATTACTGCTTGATGACTCACCTTCTTCAGAAGTTTCTTGGTGGCTTGGACCAACTTTTAGAGCTAAGGGCTTTTTCTTACTTACCTCCACTGCTTGGTTCCTAAGATTTAACTCCTAGGTCATGAGAGACCCCATAAGTTCATCCACCTTAGTGGTTGACAGATCTTTAGATTCTTCAATCACAGTAGCCTTTGTATGCCAAGTCGGGGTTAATGATCTAAGAATTTTTCTCACAATTTCTTGCTCTAAGTAACTCTTTCCTAAACCAGCTAAACTACTAGTAAGCAGAGTTAAACGAGTATACATGTCAGATATTGATTCATCTGGCCTCATTTGAAACATTTCATACTCTATAATCAGCATGTTTGCCTTGGTTTCACGTACCTGAGAGGTGCCTTCATGTATTACCTCTAAATGATCCCATATCTCCTTGGCTGTGGTACATGTTGATACCCTTGCAAACTCCGCAGTGTGGAGAGAGCACTGCATTATGTGCTTGGCACTCCTGTTAACTATTGATCTCTTGATCTGCTCCCTGGTCCAAGTATCCTCGTTTTCAGGCAGTTTGAAGGGACCCTTGCTTACGACGTGCCAAATTTCATGATCTATGGCACGAATAAACACCTACATGCAGTGTTTCCAATATGGGTAGTTAGTTCCAGTAAAGAAGGGAGGTTTATTAACAGAGTGACTTTCGGGCGCCAATGCGTGATGGGGGACTCTTTCTCAGTTCGGGGCAAAGCCATGTCGCATCTCTGACTCATCTCTTCGACCCCGTCCTGAAGAGGGAATTATTAGCTTTGATTTTCACGCTCAAAGGCTCTTTTTCATTCATTCTACTCTTAGTTATTCATCCTCCAATTCTCAAAATCATCACAGTTTACACAGTTTTCTACTACACCTACACTTTTCTCTATTTTGCATACACAATTCCCGTAGTTATACTGCATGTTTTTTTCTCCCTATTTGTTTCATTCTCATCACAATAGACACACCTACATTTCGCACCCTTCCACAAGGGTTAAAAACCTCCCCCTGGTGCGTTCTCCCTCAATTTTTCACCCTATTTTACACAAACGGGACAGATTCTACACTTCATGTTTCTAATAGGCTTCCCTTGTTGTTTGGCTTTATTTTGCAGGAAGGTATGAATAGGACGTGAGGCTCTCTTCCTCTAGTCGGATGGAAGGAGAGGAGGTCTGATCCCACAAGTTCCCCGCATCTTGTTGTCAAGCGCGATCATGTTGTAGCGGCCTCCTTTGGCCGTGTCTTTTCTTCTTCCTTTTCCAAGGTACGCGGCACCGTTGCATCTCCTTACTACTCCTTTTGGCGTTGTTAACCCTTGGTGGCGATCACGATACGTTCTTCATCTTCATCACCCCTCTTCCTTTTATGCTATTTCATGCTTATATGTTTATAGTTTGTGGGTGGGGTAGATAAATCATCTATAATTTTATTTTTTGATGATCACGGTGGGACGACTGAGTGCCCATCACGTTATTTATGCTTTCCTGTGAGTTAGGTGTGTATGTGTATGTTTAGGTAGCATTTTCTCCATTTTTCTATTATTCTGGGTGTTTTTGTGTCTGTCAGGAGGTAGTGGTCCACTCCGAGGCCACCTTGTACACTTAGCGGCCATCATAAGGCTGCCACTGTAGTAGCGGTCTTCCAGGAGACCGCTACTTCATAGAAACAATCATCTGGGGACCTCTACTTACTTTCTGGCAGGCCTGTGGACAAGCTCACGGGGCCTTGTTCTTTGACTATTTAATTCGCCTTCCGGGGTCTGATCGCTTTGTTTTTGGTCCCATCCTGTAGTCCTTTATATTGTCTTCACGTCCATATATCATTTGCATGCTGGGTCATGTTCTCATAATTTAATCTTGTCTTCATTTTTGAGTTTTCTACAAGAAATCTGAAGCCAGGCCCAGGAAAGACTCACAGGTACTGTAGACACGCCAAAATTGACACTACTGTGAGTACATCTCATATTGTCTTATAACACCCCAATTTGACCCTCAAATTATCTTCTTGTGAAGAAACTGGCACTAGTGCAAGGGAACTCTTCTTAGCAACCGTCTTCATAGGCAGTGTAGGCTCATCAGTCCCAAAGTAGCCCGAGACCAGGACACGGATCGACATTCGGTAGATGAAATCTTGAATCTTGAATGGAACAACCGGTACCAAGTAGCCCTGACTCGATTCACTATCTCCCTGGGGACCAGACCCGAGGGGCACCAAAGGCAATGCACACCAACTCCGTGGGGTGGAGGTGGATGGAGGAGAAGTGAATGGAATAGGAATAGGTTCAGACGGTGTGTGGATTTCAATGGGTATGACATTTTTAAATGGTGGGGGAGGAGTAGAGGTAATGGCAAGTTCAAGTGCGGGCAAAGGCGAAGGCGGAGCTGTAGGTTGGGGTATAGCCTGCTCAGGTTCGGGCAACAATGCTGAAGGAGATGGCAGAGGTGGTGGAGATGGCAGAGGTGATGGAATAGGGGTCTTTGGGAGGTGAGGCGGTGAAGGCCGTGGTGATGGGTTATGTAATGGAGACGGTGATGGAGATGGCGATGCGAACAATGGGGGTCGTGGAGATGGAGATGGAGAAGGTGAAGAGGGAGGTCGTGGCACCCGCCATCGACGTATAGATACGACACATCGAGCGGCATTGGGGGTAGGAGTAGTGGCGGTAGAAGTGGTGGAAGTGGATGCACTAGCCTGAGTAAGGGATTGGGTAGGCAGAGGTTGCGGAGATGGGGTAGGAGATGGCGAAGGTGATAAGGTAGGTGGAGATGGAGGTGGTAACGAGGTAGGCGATGGCATAGGTAGGGAAGTGGATAACGGAGTACATGACGGAGTGGGCGCTGCAGTAGGCGCAAAATCACAGGGCTTCTGCTGGCGTTGAGATGGAGAAGGGTGCTTAGGCGACGCTTCTTGTTGTTGCTGCTTACTAGAGAGATATAGTATGACCTCATGCATGGCCGACCAATCGATCCTCTTATCATCTTTGAGGCCATAAATAAACTCATGGAACTCGGGACAATCCTCGACCAAATGCCCCTGCTTGCGATAAAAACCACAAAACTAAAGCATATTCCCGACCGTGGGTCGACAAGGCACAACTGGAGGGAGCGGTAATGTGTGAGTGGCCATCAAAGCCCTAAAATTATCCGTGAAGCATACCGGCAATAGAGAGTGAGGAGCCTCTTTGGGCTAAGGGGATGTCGAGAGGTATGAGATGAAGTGGAAGGTTGTGGAGATGGAAGTGAAGGTTGCGTAGGCAAGGGTGCGTGGCTAGCGGTGGAGGGATTTGGTAGTGCCATGTGCGGAGTGGAATGAGGAGGTATGTAGTGGACGGCATCCACCTGCTCGGGGTGTGGTGTTCCCTTGACCGGGGGTGGAGACATAGGCGGAGACGCATGTGGGTATGCGAAGGCAGAGGGTTGACTCGTGGAGGGTTGATTCATGGAAGGTTGATATTTGGAGGGCGAGGTGTAAGTGGAAGGTTGACTTGTGGAGGGTTGATATGTGGAGGGATATGTGGAGGGTGAAGCGTAAGTGGATGTAGGCGGTGGAAGGGACTCGGTGTCAAGGGAATCTTGGATTTATTGGCTAATTAAGTAGGCTCAGCTATAGAGTTGTTGCAAGGAGGTAATGTCATTAAGGGTTAAGATGAGCCGATACTTGGGCGTTGCGTTGAAAATAAGCATTTTAATCAGCTTCTGCTCCAGAATGTGCCCCGGGACTTGTGCGACAAGGCGACGCTAGCGGTCAGCAAATGTGCAAAAATTCTCTTCGAGCTTCATCTTCTCGTGGGTCAGATCCACCATAGAATACTTGGGCCCAACCTTGTCCAGATACTGTTGAATGAACTTCTCTTGGATGACTTAAAAATTTACAAGTTGCTCTTGCGGAAGAGAGAAGAACCAATCTCGAGCCGGGCCTTCCAAGGACAGACCGAATAGGTAGGCCATCAAGTGTTGGTCATGTCAAAATTGGGCCGACTCATAAACAAACCATTCATGTTGCCTCTTGATTTGGCATTTTTGTACACTTACTTCCGATCATCTCTTGCACTTCTCCTTTCCCCTGAATCTTCTTTTTGTTAGCCCTGTAACGACCTAAGATCCGAGTACTAGAAAGTAACCGGTGCAACTCGAATCTTGACTCGTCACCCTGGAGCCACAGAGCTTGGAAGGGTTAGATTAACGTTGTGGAGGTACGTTGGAATTTAAAATAATTGTAGGAATTAACTAGGGAATTTATTAATTAAACAACAGAACTAAATTTAACATTTTACAATTGAGTATACTACAGAGTCCAGTCCACTAATTATAGTCAACTAGAAAAGAGAGCGTACGCTGACAAGGACATACTCCAGCTCTGGCAAGTTGGCACTAAGAACCATCATAGGTGCCGCACCAATCCTTCGAACCTCATGGAGGAGTCATTACACCTGAAAAATAAGGGGTGAGTCTCATCTCATTGACTTAGTAGGGGTCCCGCGGATCTCCCACAACAACACAGTGGCAATAACGGTAACGACAGTAACCACAACAACAATAACACTAACAATAACAATAACATGAACAACAATAACACAGTAGTCGGTGGAACACAGTACTCTAATCTATTCCTACGTATGGCTGGAAAGTCTAGACCTCCTTGGTTGGAAAATCACCGAACTAACCGCTGAAAGGATCACGACGACGTCGTCGAGAGAACCGTGATAATTCTGCTGGGAGGACCTCGTCCTCGCCGTCGGAAATCCATATTACGACCATTCGGCCAAGAAGTGCTACCTCCACCCTTGGGAGGACTATGGCCTCAATGCCGGGGAAACCACGGTCACGATCAGAAAGAGAATTTCGACAAAGTTGTTGAAAAGCCACGACCTTGCCATCGTGGAAACATTATCTAGTTGCCGGGAGGGTTGTGACATCGCTGTCAGTAAGCTCAACCTCAGGTCGGCCTAATCCGTCTCTCATACACTTAACCAGGCCAGATGCGTCCACTGACATCTTATACTGCACCCAAGTCTCACGTGCGCGGCCCACACCCTATCTGCGAGTGGGGCAAGAGACACACACACACCTCTCAAGGGGACTAGCTAGGGTCCATGCCTCTGCGCCCCACAACACAGCCGTGTCTGGCCACCCGACATAGCCGTGTCTGGCACTGCACCTATCATCAATGTACACTTGCCCTAACCAAGGCACATGCACTCTAGGCTGTCTTTGACTCTGCTCTGCGAGCATTGCGCACACTAGGCTGTCTTCGCCTGGTCCAACTACAATATGCCCTTAAGGTAGTGCTATGGTAAATCACTAAACCCGTAGTCTCACGGGAACCACCGGAGTGCCCACACACGCACCCGAATCACGGTAGAACATGGCCTAGGCTGATACGTTAATCGGATACATAAGCCAAGGAGTACTGGCTAGATCAACTCGCGCGGATACGAAGAAACACGCGGCATACTCTCTGCAGAACTACAATATCCACGGGCAATCGGAAACGCGAATTCAGACTAACAGGGTGTCCAAGTTGCTGGTAGCTGGGCGGCCCTCTGCTGGCCACCTCCAGAGCTGGGCAGCCATCTCCTTGGCTGCCCAGAATAGCACTTTCACTGGGCGGCCAAAGAGGTGGCCGCCCTCCAGTGTTGTTTGCCTTGTTTAAGTTCCTTGTTCTTCGCTCAGTAGATGTTTGATGAGAATCGTGTGAGATCCAGGTTATAGAACATGTTCAGACTTAGTTCTCATTGAGTGGTAGGTGACTATCCTGCAGTAGCTTGTTCTTATTCCGCATTTGATTCTGCTGTAGTCAAATTTTTTTTTGGTGACTGATCCCTTCACCCCCCCCTTTCTGGATCATCTACAGACACTCCATCTGTAGGAATTTGGTCTCTAGGCGTCCATATAGACTTACATTTAGGGTACAACTAGCTCGACGTCCTAGTGGGAATCCCAGGCTCGCGGAGACTTACAGAGACCTTGAAACAAGATCACCTAGTCCGGCAGAAGGAATATCCGACGGAGTGGATCTTAAGTCCAAGAGATGTTCCTACCAAGTGCATGTGACCTAATAGCAATCTACCGGAATACGCGCTATATGTGAACTTAATAAAATAGAAATAAGGTGAGAAGAGAATGCGTCAAAACATAGATCCAAGTGAACATTAAGTCATGAAAATTCCTTTAAGTACAAAACTATAATATTTTGGGCATGAAATTAACATACATGAAATTAAGCTTTCTAACACATGCTAACACTACTAATGAAATCATGACATGGTTCAGGGCAGAATTAAATGAGCTAAGGCATGCTTACTATCGCATATATAATAGGGAAATAACAAGGTTCAGACTAGGTACATGAACCTGGTAGTGGTCTGTAGCGGGCTTCTACTTACAGGTGGCGGTCTGTCGAGGGGTTGCTACTTGGAGATAGCAATTTCTATGGGACCACCTTCTACCTGTATCCGATAGAAGCTAAAAATCGACGTGCAGGCCTAATCTAGGGCAATTAATGATTGCAAACTTTAAAGAATAGAAGGGGTAATATATGATGACATGTCCAGAATGAAAATGAAGCAAGGAAAGCATGATTTACACTAAAATTCTCGTCTTTTAATTAAGGGGTGCAGGGATAGTGTGCAATTCAAACCATGCATGCACAGTCATAGAAAAATGTCAAATACTCCATGTGTAGTGCATGGAATCACTAGAAAATTGAGGACTTTTGTTCCTAGCTTGATGTTTAAGCCAACATGATATAACCTACCTCGGGTTTGATCCTTAGACTTCAAATTTTCCGTCGGAAGAACACCCTCGTTCCTACGCGTCTTGTGTGGAACCAGTAACTTCCCGACGTTCTACCTCCTTAACCTCTTGACCTCCTGGCACAAAAGTTTGCAGAGGGTTAGAAGATACTAAGAGGAACAAAAACTTCTAAAGGGCTAACATGAAATATCAATATCTTACCTTCAAACCAATAAAAATAGAGAGAAAAAAAGAAAAAATGATGAAAAATGAAATGAAAATAAAAAATGATGAAAAAATGAATGAATGAAATAAAAATGATGATGAGGATGAAACAATGAAGCTAACTCCATACACACATCAATCCGGACCTTCCGTCTAGACAGATGATGAATCCTTATGTCCTTTGCGTTGATGTTAATCCCCACATCAACGATGAAACCCACAATTTCGGCAAACGGCTTCGTGCCCGAGCCGTCACATGCACACATCGATCTCGACCTTCCGTCTTGATAGATGATGAAGCCTTATTTCCCTTGCGTTGATGTCAGTCCCCATGTCAATGATAAAACACACATTCTCTGCGAATGGCTTCGTGCCTGAGTAGCTGCATACCCACGTCAATCCCGACCTTCCGTCCGGATAGATGATGAAGACTTATGTCCTTTGCGCTGATGTTAATCCCCACATCAATGATAAAATTTACATTCTCGGCAAATGGCTTCGCACCTATGCCGCCACATACCCAAATCAATCTGGACCCTCCGTCTAGACAGATGATGAGACCCTATTTCCTTTGCGTTGATGTTAATCCCCACAACAACGATAAAACTCATATTCTCTGTGAACAGCTCCGTGCCTGAGCAGCTGCATACCCACATCAATCTCGACCTTCTGTCTGGATAGATGATGAAGCCTTATATCCTTTGCGTTGATGTCAGTCACCACATCAACGGTACATGCTTCTGCATGATAAAAATGATGAGGATGGCTTACGAATTCAAAAGCTTTATATGTAAACAAAGAAAATAAAATAAAAAGAGAAAAGAAAATTGGGGCTTAAAAAAAGAGGTGTCCCGCCAGACTTGTTCAAACACTCTGAACAAGGGCAAAAATGCCCAAAACCCAGTTGCGGTAAAAACCCGAAAGGGCACTGTAGGCAAAATCGGGTACCCCGCCACGTGAAAATCGGAAAGGGCGCGTGGGCAAAAGCAAGAGGGGGCTGGCTCTGGTGAAAACTCGAGAGGGCACTTGGGTCAGTAATATGGTGATTCAAAATGTTGTGCCATGTATCAGCAGCATGCTACTTCCACGTCCCACCAATGATAAAACCTTCCATTGATTGACCGGCGCTTTGCTCGATCAACGGTAAAATCTATCCGGGATAGACCTTATGTTTATTCCGATAAAACCCTCGTACTCCATTAAAGTCTCACCGACGATGAACCACACCTGCATTCTCATTTACCAGCTATTGATCGACCGACACATCGCCCGATCAATGATGAAACCTATCCAGTTTAGACCTTGCGTCTATTCTGATGAAACCTATAAACCCCGTCCGCGGGACCCCTATTGAGCCAATGAGATGAGACTCACCCCTTTTCGTTTCAGGCCGGCATGCCTCCTCGTCGTTGGAGGCCTTGAGCAGTGTCTAGAGTCTTAGCGTCACCAGCTTTTGTCAGCTGGGGTATGTCCCAGAGGCTTTGTACTTTTCTTTTTGTTAAGTTGTACCTTTGGGACATGTATATCTGGACTTAAAATTGTATAAAATGTGTAAATATATTCATACATGTAATTTTTAATTTCAGCACTTTAATTTCTACATTTATTTTAGATTGATGTACGCTCCCGTGGCACCTATTGAACCCTTCCAAGCTTTCTAGCTCATGGGTGGTGACGTAGGATCTGAATGGTATCGGGTTTAACTCGGTATCCGGATCTTGGGTCGTTACATTGCCCCACGTCACTCGCGGTCACCTCCTTGGCATCCTCCGACAGTTGTCCAAAGAATGGGGAGGAGATTGGGAGGAATGGGAGAGGAAGGAGGTGATAGATCGCAGAAAGTGAGCTAGAAGGGGGGGGATGAATAGATCACTTCTAATTTAAAACTAATTTGAATAACAAGTAATGTGATCACAATCGTAGTAAGAAAAACTTCCTAGTCAGGCCACAGAGCAAGCAAATAGACAGAAGCTTAACAGGAGAAAGTTATAATGGACCGGTAGTCAAATAGCTTATGAGCCAAAATCACAACGATAGAACAGCCAAATAAGCCACACAGATGAGACAGAGAGTTTTTAAGGTGGTTCGATTGCGATCTGCAATCTACGTCCACCCCTTACTCCACTGGAGTAAGTCTTTCTTGCACAAAGCAATCTAAAAATCATAGACTCAGTCTGCTAACATCCGTTGTCTTACAGCTTGCCACAAGAGAAACAAATCTCTCAACACAGATCCTACAACCCACAGGAACTGAACCCTGACCTTGCCCGAGCAAGATCAGAACCGGAGGACCAATCCTCCCTTCCTTCACAACCAGCAAAGGGAATCCCGTGAATTGCTCCTAGCAACACACGAACTAGAGGATCATTCCTGTCTTCCTCCAAACACGATGAAGGGAAACAGGAGAACCTCTCCCTTCCTGTAAGTAAACTTAGAGGGTAACAAAAAAGTAAGAAAAACTCGAAAGTGAAGATGAATAAAAGAAAACTCACACACAGAAACAATGATAATGTAGCTTTCGTAGAAGCCAAATTTTCAGACTAAAATGAAGAGCGATCAAATAGGCTCTCTTCTTTCTGAACTTCTCTCTCTTTCTCAAATAGGGAGTTACAGCACTGGCAGAGGACTCTCTCTCACTCAAACAACTTAGTTCTTCTCTTCTATAAGATCATTACAAAGTTGCTGGCAGGGAGACTAAATGATAGATTGGTCAGCTGCTATCAAGTCGCTTTTATCAGAGGGAGACATATTCAGGATAATTTTCTGGTGGCCCATGAGTGCTTGCATGTAATGAAGATTCAGGAGAGAAGGGGAGTGGTCTTGAAGCTAGATTTTGAGAAGGCCTATGACAGAGTGAATTGGTGTTGCTTGTTTGTTGTGATGGAGAAGATGAGCTTTGGGGATAAGTGGATTGGTTGGATTCGATCTTGTATCACATCTGCTTCCTTTATCGTGCTGGTCAACGGGAAGCCGTCTTCCTTCTTCTTCAGTGGCAAAGGGCTCAGGCAAGGAGACCCTATGTCTCCCCCCCTCTTTGTTCTTGTGGCTCATGTCCTTAACAAGGTTTGGCAGAGAGCAGAGGCTGCACAGCTGATTAGAGGGTTCCAGGTGGTGAGAGGGGGATTCTCAGTCACCCACTTGCAGCATGATGATGACACTATTATGTTCTTGGCAGAAGGTGAGCAGTTCCTTTATGTGGCTAGACTGCTTCTTGAGTTGTTAGAGGAGACTTCCGATCTGAAGGTTAACTTCGATAAGAGCTTGCTTGTTGGGGTTAACATGGAGGATCTACCTGTTCTGAGGGCGGCACACATTATGGGATGCCAAATAGGTGTCTTCCCCTTGTTGTACCTGGGGCTCCCTCTATCTCCAGGTGCTCTGTGGTGTGCTGACTAACTCCCTATTGCTCAGAGGTTTAAGGCGAGATTGGCAAGGTGGAAGGCTAGATTGTTGTCATATAGAGGCATATTAGTTTTGTGCAGGTATGTTCTGGATAGCTTACCTATCTATTTTCTTTCAGTGTTCGAGGACGGTAATACAGAGGATTGAATCTATCCAAGGGAGATTCTTCTGGCATTGGAGTGGGGAGAGATGTAGGGTTGGCATGATATCAGGTGGAGGGTGGCTGCCCTAAGCAAGGGGGGCTTGGGATCAAGTATGTAGGAGACTTTAATTTGGCTCTTCGGTGTAAATGGCTCTGGAGATTGAGGTCAAGAGATGTAGGGCTTTGGGCAAACCTGATCAGGCATAAATACTACAGCAAGAGGAGGATTTGGGATTTGGATGATCTACCCATGTCCCAAATCTCTCCCATTTGGCTTGCCATCTTGACTTGTAGGGATATTCTTGTTGTTGGCGTTCGTGTTCGTCTAGGGACAGGCAACTTGTGCCTATTATGGAAGGATAGGTGGTGCAGTGAGCTCCCGCTGGAGGTGTCTTGCTCTATCCTTTTTGTTGTTGCTGCTGACCCGTTGGAGACGCTGGATCGAGGAAGAGGCCCCGAGCGCAGTCGCCGGTGAAGAAGGCTTTAGGTGAGGCGAAGGCTGCCGGGTAGCGGGAGGCCAAGCGCCAGAAAACGGGGGCCGCTCAACCTTCGAGGACCGCTCCTGTGCCGCCTCTAATCCCATCATTCGAAGAGTTCGAGGCGAGCTAGGCCGAGCCGAGCCGATCGACCGGTAAGATTTCCTTCGTCACGCTTGTATCTCGAGTGGATCTTATCTTCATTTTAGCACTGGGTGCTCACGCCCGGGTATCTCTCATGTTTGTCAGCTAGGGAGGGGCCTCTGTCTTCACCAGGCCCTGCTGCAGGTGAAGCATGGGCCGGGTCTGAGCCACCATCGACTCCCATTCGTTCGCCTGGGGCTGCTGGGCAGCCCCAAGAGAAGTCGCTTGTGGAGATGGTGCTCGCCGCCGCCAGGGTGACTGCGTAGCGGGAGGTCAAGAAGAAGAGGGCAGCGGTCCTCCGGGTGGCTTCAGCTTCACGTCCTCCATCAATTCCCTCTTTCGCAAAATTCGCCATGCCCTGGGCCGAGCCAAGTCGCCCTGCAGGTGAGGCTTTCAGATATTAACACCCTTCGGGGTTTCGGTCACCCCCCCGGGAAATCTTTTGTTTTTGTATGATATGTACGTGTTCTCTTCCCGCAGAAGCGAAGGAGGCGGGCTCTATGGAGTTCCTCGGCAAGAAGGTCAACCCGCAGGAACTGGAGCAGAGAAAGGCTGAAGCCAAGAAGCTCATGGCCGCATTAGCGGCTGCTCAAGCCGAGCCCAGCCAACCTACAGGTGAGGTTCTCATTTTTTTTGCTTAACATCCTTTTGCCTCGTGGGGCGAGGCTTCTCCCCCCTTTTTTTGATGATTCCTTTCTCCCAGTCCCTGCGGAGGAGCCCGCGTCGACTTCTGCCCCGGTCACAGATGAAGCCGGCACTCCTGTAGTCACGCCTTCCGCAGAGGAGACGACCCCCGACTCACTCCCAACCACGATGACCGAACAGGGCAACTTCTGTCACCGGCTTAGCTGGTGTGCTTCCTTTTGTTACTCACCGGGCGGCTAGCAACTGTCGTCTGACTCAAACGCTCCCTTGTTTGGCAGCTCCCCTCAGTCCCCTTCCTACGCAGATAGAGGCCCAGGAGATCCCTGAGCCGACACTGATATATACGAGGAGGAGGCTAAGGTCCGGGGTATCACCGTCTGCCAGCCCGCGCAAGGAAGAGGATGAAGGTGTCAGAGCGAGGGTTCCTTCTTTGGCCAGGGAGGAGCCTGCCTCGGCCGAGTCTTCCTCCAGTGAGAAGGTAGACTACAACTACTCCTCTGACGAGGCGGGTAAATTGGGAGGCATGTAAAGATCTATTGAGCAATGTTGTCAGTTGCAGGCCTGAAAAAATCATGCAAACCAAGCAGGAAGGCAATACATTTACATTAAATTTGGACTAAAGAAAACAAAAACAAAATTGTTTGTAAATTTTGTATTGGTAAGTAAGAAAAAGGAAAAAAAGATATCTGTGTAGCTTTCCTTGATGCAACCTCTGTACGATGTCTATTTCTTCCTCTGGCCGTTAAAAAAAGAAACATACAATTGATGCAGGTGTAATCAAACCCCTTCACCACTCAACTATGACCCAAAATTCAGCTGCATGTCTGGCCCTTTCTCCCCACCTGCGGAGAACTCCTGTGGAATAGGTATGTCCAACTCAGAGCAGACAAATTGTATTATGCTCCTAGTGACACCACCAAGTGACATCTTGTTCACTGTAACTGCAATTGCAAAGTCATGTTCTATGTTGCAGAAGCCGGTCGATCCGCCAATGCCCGAATGCCCAAAGGCTGTTAGTTTGCCTTCAATTGTGTCAAATCTTCTGAACCCAAGTCCAAATTTCCCATCTGGGAAGACCAGATGCCCGTAGTCGCCCAAACCCATGAATGCATCATGGACTTTTTGATTTGTGAAAATCCTACCAATCTTGTGACCACCATTCTTATCCACATGGGTGCCATTAGTGCCATTTTCATGATGACTGTTGCTGTAATCTCTAGAACTTACATTGTTCTGGCCGCTGAATTTGTCACTCTCTGACTCAGCTATCTCCTTGCCCTTGCCGCATCTTTTCTTCTTGTGTTTTTCAAAAGTGGGGAATTTGGGGATGTGAGGATGGCTGCCAAGGGTTGGGGTGGAGTATGGGGAGTGTGGTGGTGGAACTAGGCCTCCAGCAGCAAGGGCTGCATAATAGCGTGCCAATGCTCGAGCTGAACAATGCCCATTAGCAGCAGGGATGATAGCGCGGCGAACATTAAGTGTGTTAAAAAGAACAGGAAGGCTAGATGCCGTCTCAACTAAATTACGCTCCCTCAAACTGTCGGGTATCTCCGATCTGCTGCTGATCACAGAAAAATTGTTGAGATCATCCATGTCGAGTGTAAGCGTAGCCAACCGAGATTCCACACCTGCATGAGGATCTGTATCAGAATCATCCTATTCGGCAGAAATCTGAAAGAAAATACGAGACCTTTGCTGAGACGGAGACAATTCCCTATTAACGAGCCTGCTTCAGGGGAAAATTTTCAGGGTTGCAAGAAAAAGCATTTTCCCTGCTCATGTAAGCCGTGTACCCTATGTAAAATTTGAAATTTTACATCACATTACATTTTGCATTCTCATTGCATCCAAAGGAATTCTCACGAGTTTCAGCGGCACTCCTCCATGCCGGGAGGGACATAGCTCCTGATGAACTTGAACAGGTGGCGATCTAGAGGAAACTCCATAGGGTAACCTTCGCTGCGGTCATAAGTGTACAAGCCACCTGCCTCAAAGATCTAGGCCACCTCCACGGTCCCAACTCCGGTCGCTCTCTCGCCAATCGGACCGTCAACAACTATCGTACGACCCAGGTCCAGCTGATCTGCACTAGCTATAGTGATCACTGGTGGACCCAAAGGAGGCACGGGTCACTCTGCCCGCCGTACCCAATGATCCTCATCCCGGGCCACACGCCTCGGGACCTGCTCGTCTCTACCAAATCGTCCCATAGCTGTAAGAGAAAGCACGAAAAAACATTCAGCACACCAGAAAGTAACATATACAATGCAACAAACAAAAGGCACATGAAGTGTCAAAATACAACTACAACAACACGGAAAGAGGGGTTCACGGTCTGTACGCCCTCATCTCCGCCTCTGACGCCTGCCCCGTGGGGGGCATTTGCTGTACCCAGATAATTTCTCGACAAAATGCCAAGGAACAAGGGTCTGAGAATTTTCCCAAACACCCTTAAGGCATGGGTTACTTAACTCTTTCTACAACTCCGTGGGGCCAGCCAAGGGCCCTAATCAGTTAGCCGTGACGTACGGTTATGCCAGCAACCAACCAGGACTATTCCTGACCACTTAGTCATGGGCTTTACCCGCACTTCACAATGCCACCCGGGCCAACCCAGGGGCACCCTTACTCCAAGCCACACCACGTGGCACTCAGTGAAAAGCCCAGGGGCCTGCCCTAGGACCCTTTTTTCTGACCTTCAAAGGTCAAAGGGAGACCCAACTAAGTTAACCATAGGCTTTGGAGGCCCGTAATACCCTTATACGGCTCACACATGCGTGCCGGGCATTTTCCCGAACACCTTGTGGGCGCATATATTCTGGCCCGTCTACAGCAAACCGTGGGCCGACCGATGGTTCCAGCATATCAACTGGGTTCTACAATGACCCACCAGTAAGCAGGGGCCACCCCTGACCCTCAAACACGTGGCGGCGAGCCACACACTCTTAGCTCTTGGGCCAACCAGAGGCTACCCTGCCAACCTGCCGTGCAATGTGGCACCTAGCACGAGGCCCAACCCACGCACCCAAGGTGTCTCTCTTTAGCCCCCAGGGACTCTTATCCTCAGCCCAAGGCCCACCCCAGGGCCCCTCAGCCAGCTAGCCTGACCGTCCAACAACTGGGGGTGTGTCGAGTTTTTACCCGAACACCTTGCGAGCGATGACTAACATATATTTAATAGGGCTGTTCTGCAATCTGTTTCGAGTTCATAGGTAGCAGAACATAGAAAAGGAAAGGCGGTCTCGAGAGGACAATTTTTGATAGTAGCGGTCATGCTGGGACCGCTATTAGACATTAACAGCCGAGGGAAGACCACCTTCTACCTGCTATAAGCAGAAGATGTTTTAAAGCTGTGTGAGGCCATTTTAGGATAAATAGTCATGTGAAAATCATGCTAAACGAGTAATATATGACATGATAGGACATAATGAAATCATGGAGATGCATGTATTAGGCCAAAGTAAACTTCTCTTTTCCTTTAAGGTGAGGGGGCGTGAATGCTATGAAATCCCTAGTTGCATAGTGATAGAAAAACGTAAAATACTCCATGTATAATCAATAAAAATAGGAGGAAACAGAGGGCTTTTACTCCTAATATGTCATTTTAGCCATCCACGAGATAATCTACCTTCGGGTTGGTCTTGAAATTCTAAATTTCTAATTGGAAGAAGACCCTAGTTTCTGCACGTCCAGTGCCAAACCAGCAACTTCTTGCCCCTCTATCTTCTGATCCTCTTGACCTAAGTTCTTGAAAATTGGAAGGTAGGTAAAGATAGAAAGGAAAACAAAAAGTTCTAAAGATACAACTTCAACTAACCTCGTTTAGGGCTTCTAATACCTTCCTCTTCCTCAGATGGACACACTACCTTCTATGCAGACTACAGTGGGACAACGACTTCAGGGGTTTCTATCTCCTTAAATACTTGCTCTCCTAGCACAAAAAATTGGAGGGGAGTTAGATAAAACTAATGGGAATAAAATACTCCAAAGGACTAACTAGAGATAATGCCTCCTTACCATCAAACTTTGTGAGCCAAAATAAGGGTTCACGTTGGTCGAACATGAAACCTATTTATAGAGTTTACGTAGGGTTTAGGGGACTAGCTCGGATTTAGAGTCCTAATTTGGGATAGCTCTTTTCCCTAGAGTGTTCTAGAGAGTCTCCCATGCCAAGTAGCTTCGATCCAAGGTGATTAGGGCGCCAAAGATCTAAGCTTTTCACATTTCTACAAGGCCAGTTCACGGAACGTAATAGCGGTCTTCTGGCAATTGCAACCATCAAGTAGAGGCCGTGCGATAGACCGCGACTTGGTGGTCTTTCCGAATTTTTCGAGGATTTTATATTTATCATCTAATTATCTCATTTTTGGCCTATTTATCCAACTTAATTCTGTACCCTAATTATGGCTCTAGCAATGGGCTTGGCCCTAAAGGGCTTAGGTTTGGATCTTGTAGGCCTATTTAGGTGGATTTAAACATAACTTAATGTCTGGAGTCAATGGTGACAATGAGGAACTTCTTCCTCCCCTAAGCTTCGGGGAAGGGACCCAATATGTCTACCCCCCACCGAGCAAATGGGCGAGGCTCCATTAGGGCGTGCAGTAGTGTTACTAGCTGATGGTGTAGATTGGAGAACTTTTGGCATCGTCGGCACTTGGGGACGTTAAGATAGTCTTGCTACAGAGTAGGCCACCAATATCCTTGTCAGATTAGTGTCTGTGCGAGTGCTCGTCCTCCTACGTGACTTCTGCACAGCCCTTCATGTACCACCTGTACGGCTTGCTTGGCTTCCATAGGAAACAAGTACCTCAGTAACGGAGCTGAGAGAGATCACCGATATAGACGACCATCGACCACTGTGAAATGCGCCGCTCACGCTCGCGTGCGGCGGGCCTCGGCGTGGTTGGCTGGGAGTTGTTGTCATAAGAGAAAGTTCAAGAGGGGATCCATCCACGAGTGTTCATAGTCAATGGCGTTTACCTGAGGTGCCGGTTCTTCTGTGCTTGGTGCTGATAATTCCTCGATCAAGATGGATCTGGAGTTGGAGACCGTAGTGGCCGGCGCCAGGCGGGATAAAACGTCTACTCGAAGATTCTCCTCCCTAGGAATGTGGACCATCTTGAAGTGGGAGAATTCCATGCTACTGCTCTGGCCTTCTCATGATACTTGATGACAGCCGGCTCGCGTCCTTCGAATTCCCCCTTGACTTGGTTGGCGACGAGCATGGAATCATTGTATGCTCGCACACTGGTCACCCCCAGGTGCTTCACCATTCATAGCCCCAAGAGGAGCGCCTCATACTTGGCCACATTGTTCGTGGTCGGGAAGTTAAAGTGGAGGGAGTACTATAATTATATTCCCTCCGGTGACAGTAGGACTAGTCCTGCTCCACTACCGGCGACGCAGGATGATCCGTCAACATATAGCTCTCACGCTGGCCCCGAGGACTGCCCGGGTGAGCTTTCCTCAGGTATTGTGCATTTGGCGACGAAGTCAGCAAGGGCTTGGGCCTTGATCGCAGTCCTCAGGTGGAACTTGATGTCGAACTCGCCCAGCTCAATAGCCCACTTGATCAACCTCCCTGATGCATCGAGATTCTGGAGGATTTATCACAGAGGTTGATCAGTGAGGACGGTGATTGGGTGAGCCAAGAAGTACGGTCGCAGCTTGCGGGTGGCCATGATTAGAGCCAAAGCAAACTTCTTAGTCCGCGAATACCAGAACTCTGGTCCTTGTAATGCCCGGCTTACATAGTAGATGAGCTTTATGATGTTACCTTCCCCCCGGGGGAGCACTGTGCTCATCGTGCTCGGAGTCATAGATTGGTTGGATGGTGGTGAAACTGACACTTGGTTGGTCCACCGAGTATGGGCGTTGACCGGTGGGTTGGTTCTTGTGGCGAGGAGTGTGTTTTCTCGATGAGCAAGTTGGTGGCGGTGGTGCCATTGTTGGGTTTTGCGTTAGCTGAGGTGACGTCAGACTTGGACTTTTTTGCATGTGCCTGCTCTGATGATCGATGTGTCTTGGATTGTGAGCAAGACATTGTCAGTGATCATTGTCTAGTCACGTCCCTCAGGATCGTGATTTTTACGAGTATCGAGGTTGTTTGGGGCTCTGACAGCGTCGTCAGTTGATTTTGGCGCTCCCCTTGTGGCTTGGTGCTTGTCCTTAATTTCGATGACGAAATTCTTTTAAGGGGGGAGGGTTGTAATGCCCCAGGTGTTTTGGATATTTTTTCGGATATTTATGTGTATATTTTTTTCTGATGAGTCTTCGAAATACTGTGCATAGTGAATTATTACGTTCTCCAACTCTGGAATATTACCAGCGCGTTGTGCTCTTCTCGAGGATCGCGGAGATAACCTCCCACCCCCTCTCTTTCTCTCATTCTCTCTTTCTCAATCTCTCTCTTCTCTTTCTCTCCCCCTCTCCTCCGGGTGACTGACAGGGGCGCTGATGGGCGAGGCGGGGACGGCGTGAGGGTGAGGAGCACGAGGATGGGGCGAGGATCGAGGCGGTGGAGGCGCGGCGAGCTCGTACGTGCGTTCGGGTGCTCGGCGAGGGTTTTGCGGGCGTTTCGTGATAGATCGGCGTCCTCGGCTCATGAAATCTTCAGTGGAGGTAGGGGGACGGATCCCTAGCTCGTGTAGTTTATTTTTCACAAGTTTGGTAGCTCGAGGCGAGCCGAGTGGGTTTATTTTCACATTTTAGGGAGAATGCATGTTTTGGGGGTGTAAGCCAGATCTTGCGTTTTGATCGTATTTTTGGGGTTTAAATGGGTCCTCTCGGTGCTAGAGAGGTTGGGGTCTAGTTTTCCCTTATTTTTTCCTTCACATAGGTGTGAACAAGCTGTGGAATGGGATTTTCCACCATTTTTGCCGTTTCTGCGCTCGGGATGACTTAGCGGTCATTCCAGGGACCGCTAGGGGGTGAGGCAGTCATGTGAAGACCACTAGGGTCCCCCTATGTCGGTTCAAGCCTTGCGGTCACGCGATGGACCGCCATTGAGGGTAGCGGTCTCGAGGAGACCGCCAGACATTCCTTAGCGGTCAGGGCATGACCATTTGTCTATTTTGGGTCGTTCGAGGTCGGGTGGGGTAGCGGCCTTGCAACTGACCACCAGCCGATGGCTAGCGGTCAGGCCAAGGATGTTCAGTATATTTTAGAATATTAAATACGGAGTGTATTTAATAAAAAATATAAAAATAAAACATTTTATTTCACAAATAAAATATTTAGCATAAAATTAAAATATTTTGTTAAGTTTTATTTTTATAACAAAATATTTCATTTCGTAGTGTTTCATCCTTACAACAAATATTTCGTTCCCATAACAAATGTTTCATTTTTTAAAAATATTTTATTTGTTCATTTCTGAAGTCAAACTAAACGTTTCATTCATGTAACAAAATATTCCAGTCTTACAAAACATTTCACACCTATATTTTCCCGCCGAACGAAAAAAACGGGTTGGACGGATCTGACACGGGGCCATACGGGTCTTATGCGGGACGTTCTTTTTTGACATAAAATGGTCATTTCAACTTTTTGGGAGGCCAACGAGAGGAAAGGTTATAATTTGTGTTGGCTTTGTGCACCGAATTCGGTGCACAAAGCATTACTCATTAATTAATCATATATTTTTTGAAAAATAAAACTTCAACTAATGATTTTCATTAGCATGATAATTAATTTCGCACTTCTGATTTAAACTTGTTAATGTTATATTGCCGACAACGCCTCCATAAGTTAGGAAAATAAAATCAAACAATTTAACACACGCACGTGCGCGCACACACACATACACACAATCTTACCAAGACTAAACTGTTGAAAATCTATGATGTTTACATACTGATTTGCTACTCGTGTATGCCTCCCTCATTGTGGACATGTGGCCACATCTCACTGGATCTGGCATCTCATGCTGAGTATATATGGAAGGCTGAAAGGTGTCATCTTTATCCTCTCACGTCAACGGATCAGCACAGTATCTGCGGCCACAATACGTTTAGGACCGCTGGCATTCCTTGCACCCCACGAAAACTACCTAGGTTGCCACGCCACTCCGTAAGGTCTTATCAGATATGCCTCCCTATCCAAAGCCCTGCTCGGAAGTGGGCCAGGTTGGCTCGGGTGCAAAAATAGATGGGCCCTGCTCAAGCTTAGGTGCAGGCATGGGTGAAGGGTTAAGTGGTAAGGGTAGGATCGGAAAGGTTGGCATGGTGGAGGTGATTGGTTTAGGTAACTCATCAGCATATAATGGAGATGAAGGCTTAGGTGGTTCAATGGTGGGAGGGTTGGTGGAGGTAGAGGGTGTTATGGGTGCATGACAAGTGGAGGTTGGATGTATGGTAGTTGGAGGGTGGATGATGGCAAGTTTGGGGTTGAACCATCTAGATTTGGTTAGTGGGGGAGAGGGTTTTGGTAGTGGAAAGTAAGGGGAGAAGATTGCATGGAAGGCTGCGGGTGTGCCAATGTGAGCATCGACTCATCATCAAAGCACCAGATGGTTTGGGAGGAGGGGGTGATGGTGATGGACCCGGCTTGAGCAAAGGGTTGTGGCTATGGAGGAGGAGTAGGTGGTTGTTCGATTAAAGGCCGAAGGAGCCTTGGAGTAAGTGCAATTTGTGGCATGGGAATATTAGCTAGCCATGGCTCATTATGAATTGTATGTGGATGCCGAGGTGGAAGTGTATTGGCATGTGAAGCATGGTAATATGGATAATTTTGTGGATATGGAGGTGGTGGGCCATATAGATAAGTGGGGTGGCTAGGTGGCGTGTGGACATCGTCCATTTGTTCACTAGCTTCAAAGCTTGCTAGACCAACTTATTCAAAAGCATTTATAAAAGGGGAGTCTTGAAATTGGGCCTGAATGTAACGAGTCCTCTCATAAAGGTCTTCAATGGTATCAATTTTGTTCACTGCTAAAATATGTCGGAACCTAGGTGTAGAATTGAAAATCTTCATTTTAACCTGCTCAGATTCCAACAATGTGTCCCTTAATCACTCGGCCATGACTTTACATCTATCAGTGAATTGAAATTCATCTTTTCAGCCAATAACTCAGTGATGGAAATAGATGGATGAACACGGTCCCTATACCTTTTAAGAAATTTTCTTTTACCAATTTCAAAATCTGCTGCTTCATTTGGCTCTAATGAATAGTACCACTCCAAGGCAGAGCCATCCAAAAATTTCGTGAACAAATACCCAAGGGCTCTCTTATCATTCTGCCAATACGCTGAGTCATACTTGAAATCCTTAAGGTGTAAGAAGGGGTTGCATTTTCCATTATAAATGGGGTACTTGGGCACTTGTGAGAGAGATATATAATACGATGTAGTAGGTGGCATAGAAACAACTGGGACATTTTGTACATTTGTCATTTTCCTTAATTGACCCTTAGAAGAAGATACAAGATGACCATTCAAGGATTGAGCTGGATAAGGAGGAGGAGCAGAAGAATTGGGTTGGATATTCAAGCGAGTGGCTAAACTATCCAATAAGGAAGAAAGATTGGCAGGAGAGAAAGATTCCACGGGAGTAGCTTGAACATGAGGGGGATCATGAGTTTGGGTTGGATATTCAAGCGAGTGGCTAAACTATCCAATAAGGAAGAAAGATTGGCAAGAGGGAAAGATTCCACGGGAGTAGCTTGAACATGAGGGGGATCATGAGTTTGATTAGTGTCCATGGCGTGGACATAACCATAGGAAGTTAATGCGTGGTGATGACCCTCAAAAGAGTGACGAGTGGCATAAGATTGAGAACTATAGGATAAATTAGGTTGACTATCCTCATAATCATGGAAAGCATAGGCTGACATCTCATTAAAACATGACATCATACACTATCAATCAAACCAAAGGATTTTTAATCAAATGCAAGGTAAAATAATCAATTATGATGATCACATTTTATTTGTGATTCCTTATAGAGATTAATGATTTTCAATAGATTCACTCAATCAATGGTTGGACCCTAGTTTCAATGTGGTCAAACTCTAGTGCCAACTAAGGGTCACATAATCTCACCACATGGCTAGCTAACTCCAAGGCGTTACAATGGTACAACCAGCCTAGTGTCCATGTGGGGTTCCATGACTCGCGAGGACTTATGGGGGCCCCTTGGATGAGGCTCCCTGTCGGGCACAAGAAATATGTAGCCGAGAGGGATACACTCACCAAGAGAGGGGGGTAAAGGATAATGAGGGTGTAGAGAGAGGATGTCTCTCAACCAAAATGCCCTAGGTGCACTAGAGTGCATGCAAATTCTTGTCAAAATGTAAAATACAATATGAAGAATATGATGGCAAGATAATTACAGAACAATATACAAGAAATATACAAGATGCAACTAGAGGATATCATTTAAAAGCCCGATGAATAATATAACAAAAGAGTTCTCGGGTGGGGGCTCACCTAAACGTAGTGTCCACAGAGGGCGTGACCAAAACGTGATCCCTAGGTCCACCACGTTCCACCAGGGATAGAAAATGATAGAAAATTAAATGAAAAAATCCATTGTTTTTAAACCTTTACCGGACCGTCTGGTCTTACCAATTGACCCAAGACCCAGTCTTAAAATAGGGTTGATAACATATTGGCTTGGCCAACACATAAAACCCAATCAAACCCAATTAACTCGGGCAGGTCTTATATAAGCCACTCAACCCAACAATACCCATGTTACCTAGCCGAGTCTAGTCCTATTTCATATTTTTACTTTTGCTATCATTATTTTATGCTTTTATAAGGAGTCTTACACTAATCATGACGTCCAATCTGCATAACATTGCTTCGCCCAGGGCCATACCTAGGGTAGGATCTAGTCCTTAAGGGTGGAATGAAGAAAAATGGGGATAAGCCCGACGTAGGGACGCGGGATATCAGGACTCGACTTCCTCCCAGGGCACTACCCCTCAAAGAGTCAGCGTATTGTATTTGGGGATCAAATTTTTATTAGCACGCATACGCTCGGGCTTGTGATAACCCGCAGGGACTTTCTCACTTTTGTCGTGCTTTCAATTCATAATTTTTCACTTAAGTACACCCATGATATTGCACAATCCTTCACCGTTTTACGTGAACCTTAACTCTTACCTTAGGAGAAGCAGGCCCGATTACTAGGATCAGAGACATTTTTCATGGTGTGTTTTTTTTCTCTCTTTTGATTTTCTTTGAAGATTGCCCCTATTTGAGACTGCTCTCGTATTAGAGAGTGCCTAGATCGGTTGTCGAATCTATCGATCTCTTGCCCCTACGCTTGGCCGAGGAGAGAAAAATAAGAGACTATCACCTCCCCCAAGCATGGCCGAAGGAGAAACAGTGCTATACAAAAGGGGAGACCCTGACCAAAGGGGTGTCGTGTAGTGTGTGTGGGCGCTATGTTAAAGAGGCTTCCCTAATGACGAAGTCAAAGGTTACCTCGCTACCCAGCTATCGTTAGCCAGATTCTCTTTTTTTTATCTTAGGGATAGAAATGCTTAAGGTAAAGCCCATTCCTTGCATGAGACAACTCCTCACCCTCAGCGTTGACTAAGCGATAGGCGTTCCCAGGATAAACTTCCTTAACTACAAATGGACCCTCGCAGTTGGGTTGCAACTAAGACCTAGGACCACCTACTCGAATGAATTTACGTTTCAACACCATGTTACCCACTTGAAATTTTCTTTCGATGACCTTCTTTTAAAAATGTCATGAGACACATTTTTGATAAACGGAGACATGATTGGCTGCATTAAGCCTCTTCTCATCCTAGAGTTCCAGCTGGACTAGCAACGCCTCTCGACGCTCGTCAAGATTGAGTTCCTTATCTAGCTGCACTCTTAGGGAAGGGATCAAGATCTCATACAGGAGTACCGCCTCCATCCTATAAGTAAGAGAAAAAGGAGTTTGTCTCGTGGGAGTACAGACAGAGGTGCGATAAGTCCATAAAGCTTCTATCAATCTATCGACCCAATCAGCAAATTTGTACGACTCGCATGTTTTCTTGATAATTTTCAGAAGGGTTTTATTGCTGGCCTCGGCTTGGCCATTGCCTGGGGGGTAGTATTGATGCGGGACGGACACGGGAGACCGACTCTAGGGACTACAGACCTCGGAGAGAGAGAAAGAAACGTGGGTAAGAGAGAGGGACCGTGAGAGAGAGGGTGAGAGAGGGACCGTGAGGAGTGAGAAAGGAGAGATAGAGAGAGATCACGCGGGTGAGAGGGAGTGATATTTAATAATAAAAAAATATTTAGCATGCGTGTGTAGAGAGAGAAGAGATAGGGAGATAGAGAGAGGATGAGAGAGAGAGAGAGAAAGGCCGACAGAGGGAGATGTGCAGGGGGAGATGGTGAGCTCACGGAGGTGGCGCAGGCGGTATGGGGCTGTCCGCGGCGTTGGTGCGTGGGAGGCTTGCGGTGATGCTGGTGCAAGGAGAGGCGTGTGCATGGGAAGGAGGCGATGATGAGGGTGTTGCTGGTGGTGGGCTCCCAGTGCGCGGGGGTGCGAGAGGGAGAGAGCAGGAGGGCTGTGGGTGGTGGCACGCGGTGGGTGGCCGGGTCATCCGTGAGAGGGAGTGGGGAGGCTTGAGAGGGAGAGGGTGAGACTGCGGGGGTTGCAGGCGATGGTGGCCGGCCGTGACGATGGGAAGAGGAGGGGAGTGCCCGGCGGTGTGGGCTGGGTGGCGGATGGCTGTGTAGAGGGAGGAGGTGAGGTGGGCAGGCTGATATTGCATGCAGAGAGAGAAGAATGGGAGGTGGGGCGGTGGTGCTCTAGCGGGAGAAAGGTGGTCGGGGGTGAGGTGATGAGGCAGTAAGAGAGGGAGGTCGGACGGCGGGCTCGGGGTGGTGAGGAGTGGTCGGTGGTGAGGACATGGGCTGCCAGGGTGAAAGAGAGAGAGAGGGAGTCGTGCGGGATGGAGAGAGAGGGCAAGATGGGGACTGCCGGTGGTAGGGGTTACTGGAGAGTGTGCATGAGAAGGGGAGGGAGAGGGCTGATAGCAGAGTAAGTGAGAGTGGGAGGGACTTGGCATGGGCTAGCGGCGGTGGCGAAGGGCTCGTGGGCTGTAGGGAGTCTGTCGTCGGGCTGTGGTGGCATGGGGAGAGAAGGGAGAGCAGAAGGAGTGTGTGAGGAGAACAGAAGAGAGGGAGTGGCGATGGTAGGCTGGGGTGCTGATGCTGTCGTGACAGTGGAGGGCGTGGGTTGGCTAGGACAGTGACCGGCGTGGGAGGTGGAAGCGACAGTGAGGAGGCGGGGGACGTGAGGAGGTCTCTGCGGCTGGGAGAGGTGGTATGGAAGTGAGGAGGTGTCATGTCCCGAGCACGGAAGATTACCCGGAGGTCATGATGAGTTTAATCAATCATGTCAATCAGAGCGTTTGTGTATTTAACACCAAGACAGAGTGCGCAAATATAGTATTAACCCAATCCTTTATTAAATCGTAACTGCCTGTCTTCTATCTGCGTCGACGTTGTGGCTTGTACGTCGACTCTTCTTGGCTGATTCCTCCCTGCCAAGTGGCAGTCCTCCCATGATCACATTCATCAGGTGGCGGTCTCGCGACTGACCGCGTTCTGGTTGCAGAATCATAACTATTCCTTGCTCTATCTTCTCCAGCCGAGGATGCCCAGGGGTCCTTGTTTGAGTAATTAATGCTAAGGATAGCCTTCAAAGTCGATTATTATCCATTCTAGGGATATTATCCCACTATTATCTCGAGGTTTTATCCATCTAAATCCCCTGTTTTGGGTGTTTATCCTTGGATTTCAGCCTAGGGTTTTTCGGGTTCTATAAATAGCTCCCTACTGCATGTGCGCGAAGGGGGGTGTTCTTTGATCTAGGGCGAAGTCATGCCGCGCTGCCGACTCATCTCTTCGACCCCAGGTCATCCAGGGAAGTGTTAACTTCATCCTCCTTTGCTTAGGGCTCTCTCTTCTCATCCCTTCTTCTATTTCTCTACTTCATCTTTCTGAGTTTTCACATAATTTTCCTACTATGTTCTGCACATGCATGCACGTTTGCACGATTTGCACCTCCTTTCATTGCAGCCTTGCTGCATTTTAAATCTTCCTTTGCACTCTTTTCTCATCACAATATACACACCTACGTTTTGTTCCCTTTTATAAGGGTTAAAAACTCTCCCCCGGTGCGTTCTCTCCCTTTCTTTACGCCTATTTTCTACATATGGCACTGATACTACATGCATGTTTCTAATGGGTTTTTTTCTCCTTGTCTTAGCTTTGTTTTGCAGGAAAGCAAGAATACAATGTGAGGCCCTTGTCTTCTAGTCGGCTGGAAGGTGAGGAGATGTAATCCATATTGTTCCATGCATCCCCTTCACCACGCACGATCACGTTGTGGCGGTCTTCTTCGGCCACATCTTTTCTTCTTATTTTTCAAGGTACGCAGTAGGCCTCTTCTATTTCTTATAGTCTTTTTCCTATTGTCAATCCTTGGTGGCGATCATGGTACATTCTTCTATTTCTTATCACCCCTTCCCCTTTACATTATATGCTTGCATGTTTATTTGTTCCTCTTGTTCGGGGCGGGATTATATATCTACAAGCCTATGTGCAGAGTATTTCAAAGCTTTCAAATAACGAACTCAAAGTTTATTATCCTTAAACCATTCTAAAAAATAAGGGTAATCACAAGTGGCTACATAACAAAAGACTCTGAAAATACATATCTCTGCATTTATGAGAAATGTATCAGACTGTTAATTTCTCTGTACTAATCCTTCTTTGAAATCTCACGCTTGCAATAATTCTTCGTTTTACAGGGACAACCTCTCAAGGACCAAAAGCACGGGATGAGTCCTCTTCATTATCTATCTTTTGATCCTCCCTTATGTTCTTAACCATGATCACATCTTCATGATTTGTCGTTGGGCATCGTTACTCTAATCTTTCTAAGTAACTCTGGCTACTTCCACTGTATCACTCCTGCTGTTGGGCATTACTCGCTCTTGAGCTTCCAATCTCAATCCTATGACTAGCCAAGTTGTTATCCTCATGGCAAACAATAAGCAATGATCGATGCTATACATATTAAGATATTCATGCCAGGCCGTCTTTTGGTGCTGTGCTTAAATCAATGATATTCATGCCATCCGTGCTACGCTTCACCTCACAAATACTCGATAATGTTGCACTATCTACGTTGAGAACAATGCTATGCTTTGTTCTATTCTTACATGCTTTGTTGTTTATGCTATGCTATAATGCCTATTATATCTTGGCTAATGAATCTTTGAGCACAGGAAGAAGCTCCTCGGTCCCACTGACTGCGTAACATCATCCAAGTCCCACGATGTTTACATCTTATTTCTCCGTTCCCACATGCTCATTGCTTCACCATCTCCCTGTATGCATTTTACTATATGTTATCTACCCTATTAGATCATATCAATGATGTTGTGGCTTTGGTAAATCTGGAATTTGAGTTCCCCTTCATCAAAAATAATGATGATTTCAAAGGAATCTTAGTCAAACGAATAGGCTATTGAGCCATCCAAGACTGGGGACGATGGTTCCTTTTTGAGAGTTGCTACGCGGATAAACGAGCTACGGCTTCGTATCAGCTCACAAATCGATTTCTTGACTCAGTCTGGGTAGCTTAATAATATTATTCTTGATTACATTCTATTATTAGTTTATTTTAGTTTTTCCTTTTAAACCTAGCATCGATTCATGTAGGATTTTGAATCAACGTTGGAAAATCATTCTGATAAACTCATTTTTAGAGTCAGTTGATCATTAATTTAAAGGTATGAGACATTCATCGCCGAATTGAGTCCGTAGTTCGCCTTGTAGCCATTTTGGATCGTTTCCTTGAAAAACTCCTTTGTTTGGATTTCTATCCTCTTATTTTGATTCTTTTCCCTTTTATCCACCTTGGCTGCAGCACGTCCACATTGGCTGGTAACGGCTCCTCGATGGTGAAACCCACATGTTTGTGGCCTGGGGTACTTCCACCGCACTGGAAGTTGATCGCCCTTTATTTTCTTCATGCCTGCATGCACACTCCTCATCCAAACGATGGTTGTTTTCATTGAATCTTCCTAAGATTGCTTCATTCTGAGGTTTGGATTTAATTCCTAAATCTATGAACAAACTACTAACCCAGCATTGTGGCCCTGCCGACAAATAAATCTCCTTTATCCTTCGACATGCAGCCGACGATATTTCCTACCCATGCTAATCGAATCTTGTCCTCAAAAAATTCTGCACCACGATGGAGTGAACCCCTCATACCTTCTCTGAAGGCATGAATGCTCTCCTGCCCTAGCAACTAACATATCCAGGGCTTGATGGATTAGCAATGCACCCCATCCCAATTGCCCCCAAAAAAAAGAGGACAAGAAGAAAAGGTGTAACTCAGCAGCAAATGTGCAAAGCAGTGGTCGAAGAAATTTCATTGCACGAAAACAAAAGTACATAGTACTACGGAGCATCCCCCGGAACACATGAAGGTTCGCAAAAAAGAGGGAAACAAAAGACAACTATGGTGGATGATGGAAGATGTCCTCAAACTCCAAGATCCCCAGAGGGGGATGACGGCTAAGCTCCTGTAGGCGAGACTCTTCAGCCTGTAGCTACATCAATTTCTCCTCAAGGGACACGACTTGACCTTCTGCTAACTCTGCCTCCTCAATATTTTGGAGCCTTAGTTGGTTCGTCAACTCCAGTTCTGCTTCAGCCCGGGCAAGCTCAGCCTGTAACTCAGATATTCGAGTCTTTAAGGAGGTGTTGCACTGAGTAGTAGCATCAGCAACACCCCGCATTTGTCGGGTAGTTCCCCTCAACAATTCAAGGGTAGTTTGACACTGTACCCACTCATATTTTAAGGCCGTTAGTTGGTCCGCCAGGCCATGGCCAATGAACTGCCTTCGGTTCACATACTTTAGTAGCAGAACTACCCGCTGCGTCCAATCCTCCATAGGGTAGCCAAAAGCCAAAAGTGTTTGGGAGAGGTGTTCTACCAATCCTCACAGTTGCACATATGACAAGTCATGGTAGGTCATTACAGTCTACCTCAATGTCTCCAAATTTTGCCATACCAGTTCACTCAATGACTACACACCGAGTGATGGAATTCCACACGACTGTGAACCGTGGCCCAAATATCCTCGTTCAGCTCTGAGGACGATGAAGGCATGTCCAGTATAGCACCCGCACTATGACCAGCCCTCGCGGTTGGCGCCGCTAAGGGAGTATCGAGGATAGTGGTCTCCTTTCCAACCTCTGGCGAATGCATCATAGCATGAAACTTAGGAGTAGGAAGTGTTTGCTCAATATCTTCAGCTAGGCCAGCCTCTGTCGATGCCACTTCAATAGCTAATGCCAGAGTTGTGGAAATGTCAGTAGCTTTTTTTGCAAGGTCTCCTGATTCTATTGCGGGAATGTCTTCTTCGCCCTGAAGAGGCTACATCCAGATGTTTCAAGTGGGGCCTATGTTTAAGGGTATAAAAATGATTCCTCCTGGACCACATTTCATATATTATAGTCCTGCAAACAGGTAAGTGTGGTTTCCTTCTGTTCAAGACTTATTATTTTTTACCGTGTTCCATGTGATATTGTGATTTGATCCTTGAGGTTCTTTTTATTGGTAGATATGATGTAAACAATTACTGTTTCCAAGGGAAAAAAGTGCTTATGTGTAGCTTATAGAAGTACTTGTCATTTTTTTTTTCAATTCACATTCAAAGAGTTAAGCAAGAATTGATGGAATATCACACTGCTTATTTCACTTTGTGGTGAGCCTTAAAAGCATGTAGCAGAAATGATAGCACTGCATGATTCTCATCCCTGCATTGAACCAACTCATGTAAGCTGGAGAGAAAACGTTACTCAAACATTGGAACCTCCCTGCAGTCTTTTTGTTGAAAAAATTGGCTGGATGTAGGTTGCCATGAGAGACAGGCAAAGTAGAGATTTTTGATGTGATCTGAGAATACTCTGCTTTCCCTGCCGAGAAAGATAGGAGGAAGGAAGATGCTTTTACATCAAATGTCAGTTGTGCAAGGATAAAAACATTTTACTTAACTGATAATCAGTGCGGTAAGTGCCTTGATAGAGTGTTTTCTAGGGCTTTGCCAGCATCCCTTGTGGATGAAAGGTGTAGAGGTGTTGGGTTGAGTATCTGCAAGGGGGTGTTGGCAGAAGTCTTATGAGATTTGGGGGCCCCTAATGAGGTTGCACAGATATGAAGCATCATGTCGTGTCACATGGAGAAGCTTATATTAAAGCTCGTGTCTTGTTGGGCAAGATGCCTGTGGGCAATCCTGGACATGGTTAGTTGGTAGAGATTCATTGGTCCCTTGTTTATGAAATGCATAATGGCCTAGGAATTGGTTGTAGATGTTACACCTGAGCTATGGCAAGCCTTGGAGGTTTATGGGAGTTGGGAGGCAAACTTTCCAAAATTTAAACTGGAAATTGCAAAACTAAGTGTTAAGTGCAATGATTAAGAAGAGTGATGTGAGATAACAGAAAGGTAGAGCTAGAAGAGAGAAGCGGACCAAGCGCTATAATGATTTAAAGTGATCTGGCCAAACCCCAGTCAGTTCTACATCCACTCCCAGGTCCTTGGGAAATTCTCACACAAATGTGGTTTTACCTGATTGACCCGTTAGTCGGTCAGTGCTAGCTTACCAAGTCCGATTGTTTGCTTAGAAAATGCATTTTAAAATCTGTGCCCAAAGCTTTTCTTCGTCCTTAAGGGGAGCTAATAAGGTAAAAGGAAATCAAAATCCCGCGGTAAAATAATTGCTTAACTAAAGTATCCTTTTGCTGATAAGATGTCCAAAACCCTCCTGAAAAAAATAAAAAACTTAACCAGTAATGATATCTCCTTCCCTTTTGTCTTTATGCAAAGTGCGCACAAACTGGATGCATGTTTGATGAGAAGGTTATGTCGATTCCTGAACTTTAAAGGCCCTAAACGCCATGAACGGGTGGTATCATTTTGACAAATAACACCTGTTTCTTGCTTGGCCCAACATCTCTTAGGGCTAGACTATTTTTTTGCAAAATGCGATCTAGCTGACAGACTAGGTGTGGGTCATGGCCGGGGACCTCACATTTTCTTGGAGGGTGAAAGGGACCACACGTGTATTGGTTGAAGTGTCAGTTCATAGCAAGATGAATTAAAATAGGAAGAGGAAACAGGTTCCTTTGGATAAGAGAGATGGCCAACTGTGATATGATTGCCATGGTGACAAATAGTGCACTGTGGCCCATCTAATGCCTTGCAGGCTTGCAATAGAGGGTCATAATATTTTTATTAGCTTAATGTATGTTGATGCACGTATTTTGGGCCTAGATACTCTGATTTCACAATGGGAAATTACTTATACGGCTGTTATCTAGGGGACAATGCAGTCACATAAAAGAGAGAAGAGTGGATAAGACTAACCATAAGTTCGAAATGAGAATAGATCTGGTAAAATGTAACTTGATTGGTCAATCTGACTCAGTTCGACGCTTAAAAAAGTGAGTTGCGTACAGTCACGAGATATTTTTAGATTCATCGAATCTGACCCAAACTCATCTTAATCTAAGTGTAATCTGTATTTTTTTATTCTAATCCATCTTAACTTAATTTGACCCACCTCAATTACGGTCAGATATGACTCATGATATTGCAATCTTAAGACGAATTGAGTCATTTTATGCTCAGGTAAAAAATTTTAGGTCACATTGATAATAGGTGAGGATAAATTAACCCGGGTGAACTCAGGATGGACTCAACTCCTCTGACCAGCCCCATCCCACCCAACTGCCACCTCGAGGATGATCAACCTTGTTATTGAATGGTCGGTGGCAAGTCCACCACCGGCCCACTTGTTGTCAGTCACGGAAGGTGTGACACGAGTTCTTGAAGGGGGACTCTCTCAAAGAGCCTTCCCATTTCATGTTACAATGGCTATCGAAATAGATCATTATCTTTATTTATTAAAAAAGTGTATAAATCTTAAAATCGCACATAATGTTATAGTTAATTTAAGGATTATACTACGATTACATTCTGTAAATTAAATGGGAAGTATAAGAGTCAAATCCCTATTTGCATGCTCTACTTAGTACTATAGACATCAAACAGGACATCAAACAATGCAGTTAGAATGTAAACATGTACTAACCTGTCTTTTATAATCCACTCTTCAACCCTCTTAGCACTCTCAGGATCATTCTCATCTAGTTTAGGGGGGTTCGATTCTATCAACGAGATTAGGCCAACCATAGTGAACCACATCTTCATTCGTTGTTGCCAACGCTTAAAATGTTGCTCGACAAACTTCGCGGGCATCCCAGACATGTCCACTCAGGTTCCAAAGCTCATTGAAGATGATGATGCCATGTGTGATATCTTCTCTAAGACTGTTATAAGAAAACAGTGTAGCGGGGCAACAACATGGCAACATTCGGACATTAACACATACATGGCAAATCATAGCACAAGTGCATATGGGATTGATTCAACCAAGTATGACCATGAAGCAAGACTAATAAGCATGATTACAAAGCAAAGCATGATGATAAAATAATTAATATAAAATAAATAATATGTAGTGAAATACCTCAAAGAGACTCCCCTTAGAGAAGATATCGCCCCTACTAGAACGGTGCGAACGGTATGGCGATCTTCTCTCAAGATACGACTACCAACATGAGATCTTTAAGCGCACTCTCAAGACTCTCATAAATATGCTATGTATAAAACCTAGATCCCTTCTTAAAGAAAGACTGCAAAGGGTCGAAGAGCATGCACCGAACACTACTAAAAAAGGGTCGACAGAGGACAACAGTCTGTGTGCGTGCAGAGCGACAAGGACGACGGCGTTCCATGTACAGCAAGCGGCGAGGCGGACGACGACGGAGAACCACAGTCGCGACAGGGAGACGAGAGAAGGAGACCCAAGATGCGAGCAATTCCTCTGGGGAGTAAAAAGGCACAGACAGGATAACCCGTAACCAGGGTCGACCTATGAAACTTGGCACTTTAGCCAGCAAATACATGATCTCAATTGGGCCGTGCTGGGGTCAGATGGTCCAGATCGAGCCATGTATAGCCCAGACGGTCCAAAGTAGGCCGCAACTCCATACAGAGGGAATCTCACAATTTGATCAAGTCAAACAGGTATAGGTTTTTGAGGTACAACTCATCCGACGTCCTAGTGGGAATCCCAGGCTCGCGGGGACTTACGGAGATCTTGTAATGGATGTCCTAGTCCGACAGAAGGAGTATACGATGGAGAGTTCCAACCATTACAAGAATTGAGGGCTAGAAAAACATCAAAAAATGATATATAGTGGTCAGCAAGCTCCACCAGAGTGGAGTGGCTATCATAACAATCCTAACATTATTGTTCTCATTAACCATGATGGCGTAGATTCATGCTCTAAAGTGTACCCAGTGCAGCAAACTTGGCAGTGAACTTTTGATCAATTTGGTGAACTTGGGCTTGGAGCTCTTTAACTATACCAGTCAAATCAACAAACCAATGTTGAAGCATACTTAGCATGTTATCAACCTGGGAAGTTTGCTGATGATGAATTTCTGTCATGGAAGTTGAGCTACTGGTGGCTTGTATAGAGATGATTTCTTTAAGATTCCTGGTCAGATTTAGCACTTCTTCTTGGACTATGTCCAGCTTGGCATAAACATTTCCCATCTGAATAATACTGCCCTGCATTTCATCTGACAAAGTGGTTATCCTTTGAGATAGAGCTCGTTGTTCTTCTCAAATTATTTTCAGTTCATCCATGATTCTCTGTTGTTCTCTCCTAATATCAAATGCATGAACTAGCATTTGTGTTGTTTTTATATGAGATTCAGCTTGAGTCAGTCTTACATTGTTTATAATGGATCCCACCTGTTTACAAACATGTAGCAAAGAGTCCAAAAATCCATGCAGTCTTTCATCTGATCTATGCTTGTCTCTCATAAACTTTTCCCACTGGCTATTGACTGTTTGTTCAACATGCATCGTTCTAGTATGTATCCTTTCTACTGCCATATTCAATTACATAAAGGAGGCATTCATATTTCTGAACAGAGACATCAGAAGATTTACCAATCCAGGATGGATGTCGAATGCATTTGGAGCTGAACTTGGTCCTGTTGAACTTGAAGCATGAAACTCTGGTGGAATCTGTGGTTCCTCAAGAGATAGAGGTGGCTGAATGCCAAATGCTATCATAGGTCCATGATAGGGTCCATAATATATGGCAGGACCTAGATGAATGTCTTGTGGCACTTCAGGGTCTACTCTTTGCTATTCCTGTTGCTCATTTTACTGTTCTAGCAACTGTTCTTGCTCCATTTCTTCTTCTTGGTTTACATCATCTGTTTATAGCTCTGGCTGCCCATCTACCTGCATCTCTACCTACTATAAATCTGGTTGTTCAGCTTGCAGTTCTAGTTGTAATTCAAGCTGTTGCTACTGCTCTATCTGTTCTACTAGCTGATCAATTTGTTGATCTAGCTGTTGCATTGCCTCCATCTCAAATCGCAGCTCTTGCTGTTCTGCTAACTGCTCTTGCAAGTTCTCATTATTCAATTCCTCATCAATTTATTGCTCTAGCTACCCGGCTACTTGCTCCTCAGCTAACTGTGGCTGTTGCTCCCCCTGACCTTGTGCAGTCTGCTGTTGCTGTTCAAACTCTGGTTGTTGTTCTCCTTCCTACTCTGGTTGTTGTTGCTGCTCTGCCATTTGCTGTTATGATTGTTCTGCAAGCGGTAGAAGGAAAAGACTAAAGCAATAGTTACTCCTCCACCGACCAAGCCTACTGATAAGAAAGAGGGCCCTTCACTAAGGGACAAAATGAAGAAGTTATATTCATTCCCAAAGGATAAGACTCTGGTCTTGTTTAAATGGGCGTATAAAAATAATAAAATAACACTACTTGAGCCAAAGAGGGCTGCTGATGCCAAAAGACAAGATGACCCTTTGTTCTGTCTGTACCATCGGATGTTGGGTCATGCTATAGAAGGTTGTTACATATTTAAGGACGTAATGGAAGGAATGATAAAGAAAGGAGAAGTAGAAATGGGTGAGCACCAGGTTGACCCATCATGGCCCCATGAACCTCTAGTGCTTCGACAAAATGTGAATATGATATCACTATACTGGTAATTACTAGAAGAAGTGTCTGAGGCCAGCACTCAGCATGCCTATGAGGCTTGTTTCCTCACACCTATTACAGAACAGGTGGGATGGCAATCCGTTCCTGCAAGAACAAGAAGAAGACCGCTAGGTCATGGAATTACATGTGCTCACATCCGTGGCATCACTGCACGACCCGCTCCACCCCCGGTGACTCATGTTTGGCAGGTGATAGAATTGCCAACAGTCATTCGAATCCCCACTCATAACTGGAGCAGACAAACTCCGCTACCTACTCACAAGAAAATAAGCCCTGAAGTGTGGTGCCTGCAAGCTTACATTAATAGTCTTGATGAATATGAGCAGGCTGAATTAACACCTCTTCTAGTAAGAGACCATGTGCCATGGGAGTAGTTGGGGGAGCTGACCATTGAAGAGCAAAATGAAGAAAAGACAGAAGAAGCGACTGGCAATCTATTCTGGGGGTAGATGCCAGCCAAGCCTGACCGACAGAAGAAGAAAAAAACAAGAAACAAGAAGAGGGTAGCTACTCTACACTGCAACACCCTATCTGCTTTATTTAGCTTACCAGGAGAAAGTGAAGCAGAAAAATCAGACAGCACATCGTCCGAAGCAAATCAGGCAGAAGCTTTAATTACAGCTCATGCCACCTAGTCTAGGAAGAGATCGAGGTGCCTCCCTACACTAAACCATAACATTATTTTTAGAGGCGAGCAACCCTACCAGACACCGGAGCCTGAGGTTAAGGGACAAGATTTCTCCTCCCCTGGGCCTTTACGCACAAGGAAAAGGTGGTGATAACATTCCGTCCTTCACTGAATTCCTATCCATGGTAAAGGGGAAGCAGCTTGAGCAAGGCATTAACCCCAAAATTAAAGACAAGTGCTTTTCAACCACTCTTGTACCTCCTATAAAGAGTGGAGCAAAGACTGGCCGATCATGAATGGATCAATGGCCAATAATCTTTCAAGATCGAGGTGAAATTTTTGCACAATATCAATCCATTGGTCCCCTTGTCCTGTATCGTCCCTCCTGACTAATCCTTTAATAACTACTTCCTCCACTGGAACTTGCTCAGACACGGGTGGCTTATGAATAAGATTGTCATTATTAGCCACATTCCCTGTAGTAACAGCCTTATGAGCATTAAGGGCATTAATCAATTAATCTACCTGAGGAGAAGTCAAATCAAAGGTGAATATTATTGGTCCATCCTCCTCAGGTCCTAGAATGTCATATTGAAGAGGCTCAACTGGCAGGGGAATCAAAGGAGAAGGAAGCACGAGCCCAGAATCTAACTCATCCAATATGGCGTAGGGCTCAAGGGTCAGATCAAATGTAAAATTCTCTAATGAAACCCTTTCATTACACTCATCACTGAATTGAAGATTATCAATCAAATTTTCCAATAATGGGGTGGGTAGTTGAAATGTAAACATTTCGAACAAGGCCCCATCATCATGTTCTTCAAAGGGAGGAGGATATTCAGAATTTATTTCCACTAAATCAACATGATTATTAATCATAAAATAATCCTCAGCTTCATGTATATCCTCAAGTGAGTTGTTTGGGCCACTAATCTTCACAGTGATATTCTCAATCTCAAAACATTCATAGAATGGGGTGATGATATCAATATAATCATCTTTAATCTTCAATACATCCCCTAATTCCTTCCCTTCCTTCATTATGGTATTGTTGGTGCACTCTCCCTCATTTTCACTATTGATATTTTGAGCCAGAATGACAGACAGAAGATCATCATCATCATCATTTACGTGTTGAGGGGGTTGATGTAATATTGAAGGAGGGTCATGGTAGGTAGACTGAAAGTACATGATTTAAGATTCAGAGTAGTGGCCTGGTAAGTCACCCCAAATATCGGTGTTGCTTTTGAGGTTAGGGTGACATGAGTTTGGCTAAAGTTGATTACATATGGACCGCTCATGGGCTTCTTGGGGTGGCAGTTTAGACAAATGGGCTTGAAGTGTGTGGTCCATCCAAGGTAAATTTGAGTGGTTCCTCTAGCCTAGATTATAATCATCTAAAAAGATATCACAATTGAGCTGAGAGAATCCAAGAGTATTTTAGACTTGGATGACTGGTGGGAGTCGGGCTACAGTAGGACATTCACTCACATGGTGAGTGAGACTGGCACAAAACTCACAGGTTTCCGTGAAAATTGGGATTGAAGTTTCAGCCTGTTTGAAAGATCCTACAGATTGTTGAAGAGATGAGAGTGAGGCATGATTCATCGAATTTTAGTTGAAGCTTCTGTATTAAATAGGCGATCAGCAAACAGAAGCAATTAAGTACGACCATGAAAACGCATCATAGTTGAAGCTTCTGTATTAAATAGGCGATCAGCAAACAGAAGCAATTAAGTTCAACCATGAAAACGCATGAAGTTGAGCTACAGGAGGACCGGCTATTGCCCTCTAATATCTATGGTTACAGAATCTCCTCCTCCTCTGTTGTCAAGGTTTCCATGAACCAGGTGTCCCCTCCTGGTACGCAACTTTGGTCTCCTCTCTGTAATGGCGAAGGAGACGTCATTGGGGAAGGGGTCTTTGAGCACGAAGGCATGGATGACCGTGGCAACCAGCAGAGCTGCTACAGTGAAGGAGGAAATGGCAGAAACCACCACAGAAAGTGTCTGAGTGAGTGGATTCGTGACTGCCATGGAGTATCTTATTGTTGCATTTGCAGCCGCTGTCATGGGGTAAGTGTAGGACCACCACGCCAACGAGAACCTACATGAGAACAGAAGCTTAGTTAGAACACTGATCTTCCAACTACTGGTGTAAATACAGCATATCCAAGGAGGTCATGGTTCATATGTATGTACCTGAAGCCTCGGAAGAAGTTAATTCGAACAGCCTGCGGATACACAGAACAGTCACTAATCAAGTTTACGTACGTACCGTAAAAGCTACAGCAGCATGCATCTGTAAACGGATAACTAGAATATTAAGGCCCTGTTTGCTAATCAGGCGGGATTAACGCACTCGATCTCATAGAGTTGAGTGCGCTAATCGACCTCGGTTAGCGACTTTGTGTGTGTGAGAGCTGGCCCATACCGCTCTCTCACATTGATTCCACTATTCTAACCCCGAAACAAACCGGCCCCAAGTCCTTCAATAAGATCTGATCTGACTACCCAGAACTTGTTTAAGTGTGACTTCTTTTTGTTGTTGAGAGTCCTACCATTACTAATTACCTTGTATGCATGCAATAACATTTCTTTTTTCTGCAAATGATGTTTAAGAATGACACACTTAAGTTGTTGGGCACTGATGTATATATTATTCCCTGCTACAAGGAGGGCACATTACCAATGCCTAACACTTAAATCGTTTCCTTTGATTTTGACTTCTCCAGTGCACAAGCGGAGAGGTTTATTCTAAGTGTAGAGCATTTTATTTCAGTTGTGTAGAAATCCACGAAACCACTGTATTGTTATACACATGCCCAAAGTCATAAGCACATGGATCAAATATCGGATAGAAATCTACAAAATCATGATGTTGAGATGCACATGTCCAGAGTCACAAGCACATGGACCACAACCCATTAACCGATACGGGACTC